>CM021797.1:18189618-18240522 GCA_011076525.1 Nettapus auritus
GCTTCTCTGGCAGAACAAACAGCCCACCGTCCGGCTTCTCTGGCAGACCCGATGGCCCACCGTCCGGCTTCTCTGGCAGACCCGATGGCCCACTGTCCGGCTTCTCTGGCAAACCAAACGGCCCACCATCTGGCTTCTCTGGCAGATCAAACTGCCCCTCCTCTGGATTTGGTCAAACCATAAGCTCATTTGGTATGTTAAGGACACTTAAGATTTTATTGATACCTGGGAGGTATCGTGAGCTGTTTAGGAGACTAAAGAAAACTACAATACTAACATACTGTGATATTTTGATGTATCCCCATGCAGTAAGCAGCATTACATGTACAGATAATGTAGAGAGTAGGCTTTCCTTTTGACCCTCACTCCTTTTTTTTGCTGCAGTTGTGTTGAATACAGTGTATGACTTGTAATGAGTGAATAGTTGTCAGCTGGATAACCATTTTTACATCTGCCTATGCTAAATGTGAACAGTATTAAAAATGAATAGATACTATATGCAATGTTGAGCAGTCCTGTCTTGACAGGACTAACAGTTATGTTGAAAATAAAAGGTCCATGAAGCTGTTGAGTGGAAACTTACACATGTATTTAAAAAAGAACACAAGACAAAACGTTTTTTTGGCAAGTTTCCATAAAACACTCTTGCTTTAATGTAGACTATGCCTTTATAAACTTGGAACAGAAGCTTTACTTTAAGTAAGCCATGCTGAGGTTGTTGTTGATTGTAGTGTGTCCCAGGCTTTACTTAGTGTGCCTGTACAATAGCCAGATCAGGAAACAAATTTTGCTTAGAACTGACAGAATGTGGGATAGGGCAGTCTGAACTGTCAATTTAGTTTCTGTACTTAGGAATGATCTTTGCTGAAACTGCTTGGGGATATTTTAACTTACTCAAATTATGTCTGGGGTAAAAACAGCTCATATTTAGTTGACAAAACTGTGGTAGTACGACCTAAACTTTTATTTTAACAAGTTGTATTTAGCACAAATTAGGTTAATATTGCTTAAGAGCAATTAGAATAGGGCAGTATGTTTATTGCTGATTTATTGTTCTCCTACATCTTTGTATAAGTGAAAAAGCAGACTTACCTTTACCTACTTCTGTGTGCTTGGGAAATTAGGAAGGGCAGGAACCAGTTATTACTGGTGCTACTTGGACTCCAAATTTGAACAGTTACAGGAAGTAAAGAATTGAGGATAGGTGTTGCTTTCATCCTAGCACTGAATAAAAGGTTTATGAGAACTTCAGGTTACTAACTTCAGTAATAGTTTGGTAAAGAACAAAACAGGAAAGGCAGTGTTCATGAAGAGTGGTTGTATGCTGCATGTTAGGTGGAAGTGGATGTAGCTTCATGGGTTTTGTAGCTCTTTCTAACTAACTGTGAACTCTGTCTGTTAACTTTTCTGTTGCATATAACAAAAATATAGAAATACTCTTATCTATGTCTATTGTACTGAACTCATGGCACAGAAGGCTCTTCTTGATGAAGATCATGCTTCCACTATCATCATTAACCATTATTTCTTCACTGAGCTAGGTACATGTTATTTTGGATCAGTGTAAGCACTTTCTGTTAGGCTGAAACAGGTAATTTCAATCTTTCTGGCTATTTCTAGCTGATAGGGAACTCAGCCCATGCTTTCGAACACGGGTTTATTACTGAGGTTGCTTACTTCTGCTAGATACAAGCAAAACATATTTGCTGTTTAAATGAGCGCTTTTAAAGAACTGAAACTGTTCAGGAAGTCTGGAGGTGAGACACTTAGTTGATAAGATCAGGCATCTATTCTCAAGCTTGTTTAAAAGCATGCGTTGGTGTTAATTATTCTTCCCCTACAACGTTATGGAAGAAACTTTTTTTTTTTTTCTTCCAGGATTCCAGCTGATTCTTAAATAAAGCTCATGGGCTGCTGTATTGTCTGCAGTGCACTTCTGGGCTTTATACAGATTATTGTTATACAGCTCATTTGACAGGAAATGGCATGAGTAGAGCTAGTATAGGCAGGTTAAACTTCCATTTTGACTTTTTCAATCAGTATCTAGGGGTAGTACTGGTGTAAATTCTTTTAATGAGTGTAAGTTTAGAACTATCACATAACTGCAACTCAGTTTTTATAAAGTTTTGCTTTGACTTAAATCACTGAATTAGTTCTTGTGTTCATGAAGAAACTATACCTTTGTTTACAAGCTGGCTATTCTGAGTTTTCAATTCTAAAGACACTTTTTTCTGTGCTGTTTCATATAGCTTACATGCTTTTTTATTTAAACTGCACAATGTTCTTTCTCTTAGTCTTTCAAGTAGTGATAGAATCAAGTTAGTAAATTTAGAGTGGTGATAGTGATCAATCACCAGATTTTGGTATTTCCAGACTCTATATATGACCCGTCACATCAATAGTTAGTGTAGTAGGCAAATGGTAATTGTAGAAATAAAATCTTGCTGTAGTTTGTTGTAACCAGTCATAATAGGTTGTTTGGAAGGTAATGGTGCAGCGTGGTCTTCTGTTGGTGAATGTGCTAAGCATATCACGAAAGCAAGTTACTTGGTTATCAGTTCTGTCGTCTTAGCTTTATAAACCTGTGTTTTTGTCTATTTTGAAATTTTGGAGGACAGAATGAAGGAACAAAAAGTACAAAACAAAGTACGTGTTTTATTGATTAAGTATTTTGTTGGCACAGAATGGTTGATACCGGAAGGGACCTCTGGAGATCATCTGGTCAAACTGCCCTGCCAAGCAGGGTCACCTAGCATACATTGCACAGGGCAGCATCCAGGCAGGTTTTGAATATCTCCAGAGAAGGAGACTCCACAACCCCTCTGGGCACGTGATGTGCTTTCCAAAATTTTGAATTAACTTATGTGTATTTAAGGTGTGGGTATCTCAGTGGAAGAGGAATGATGATACAAGAAAGGGTGAGGAACAAAAGTTAAGGGAAGAGTCCTCACATCTCTACAGGCAAATTGACTTCGTCGAGGGAAGGCAATTTATCATGTGATAAATGCTAGAATACAGATTTAATGATTGGTTAGGAATTTTGTTTCTTGATACATTGATGTTTATATTTATACTGGTATTGCTATGAACTACCCACATAAATCTTCAAGTGAACGTCAATTTTGAACATCCTTCAGTCCACAAAAGCAGCAGTTGAACACTTCGGAATTTTAGAAGCAAAGTCTCCTAACAGAGTAACTTGGTATGGTACCAAACATAATGTTTGTTCTTTTTTTCCTTTATGATGAGCTATTCTTGCATGCAGGTGACCTCTTCATTAACTACTTTGTTTGTACTGGGGAAAGCATAAGTGCTTAGTGTTTTTCGGTGGTAGCTTTGATTGTGTTAAGCTGTTTTAACTTGGAAGGAAAAGAGTACTGGTGTTTCCTTAGTGTGCCATATACTCATAAATTTGTCTAAAAGCTTACAGATTCATTGTCTTGATTTCAGGTGTCATATCTTTGTAGTGGTTGCTGTGTAATCTGATCTTGAGTTTGATACTGCAGAATAGGGAACTTTGCTGTTTTAGAACCATTTGGGTTGGAAGGCACCTCTGAAGGTGGGACAGTCCAAATGTGTGCATGGAGAAGGGTAAACTGCAGCAAGCTGTTCAGGATCTTGTCCAGCAAAGTTTTGAATTTCGCTGAGGGCGAAGCTGACAAAAGCTGTCTGGGTGACTTGACTGTTGTTTAATTACTATGGGAACAACATTTTTTTCTTATATTTAAATGGAGTTTCTTATATTTCAATTTGTGTCCGTTTCCTATTACCCTTTTGGTGTATTACCACTGAGAAGAATCTGACACTGTTGTCTTCACTCCCTGTTAAAGTATAAGAGGCCCTGAGACTTCTTGATTCCAGGTAGACCAGTCCCAGCTCTCAGTCTCCTTGTATGACACATTCCAGTCCCTCATCTTTGTGGTCCTTTGCCGGACATCAGTATGTTGATGTTTCTTTGGTAATGGGTAGCATAGAACCACCTGCAGCATTGTAGGTGTGGTCTCATCAGAGGGCAGCCTCCCTCCACTACCTGGCAGCATTCTGCCTCATGCAGTCCGGAAGGCTGTTGACCTCCTTTACTGCAAGGGCACATCGTTGGCTTATATTCAGCTTGTTATCCACCACAGCTCCCAGGCTTTTCTCTGCAAAGATGCTTTCCAGGTGGATGACCACTCCTATTGTGTACTGCTGCCTGGGGTTATTCCCTCCGAGGTGCAGGATTTTGCATTTCTCTTTGTTGAACATAGAGGTTCCTTCCTCCCACCATATCCAATGTGCTTGAGGTCCCTCTGAGTGAAGCACAGTCCTCTGTTATATCCATGTTTTGTGTCTATAAGCTTGCTGAGTGTGCATTCTATCCCATGATCCAGATCGTGAAGATAAAACTGTGCCCAGAAGTTCAGCCTGCTTTTAGTCTTCCTTACTGTCCAGTTATATAGGCTGAATTTCATTGCTTTGTATATGAGAGTGTTACAGGAGACACTGTCAAAAGCCTTATTTTCTTACTGTCCTTTTCCAGGTACTGGTGAAAGACCCAACAGAAATCAGCACGTGCAGCATGATTTTGGAGGACATTCTAGGAGCAGAGGTAGGATTGCATGGTTAAAATTTGTAGTGTTGGGGATGATTAAACTTTACTTTTGGACAAAACATTTAGGATGGGAGGACCTTGCTGTGTTGCCCAAGTAGATTATAAAAACTCGAATCTGTATTAGTAGTGGTACTGCTGCTGAGTGGTGCTGTTTTGTATGGAAAACAGTAGTTACATGTGCCCCAAGCTTTTTTTTTTGTTTGTTTTCTGAACGGGCATCTTGCTGCATCATGAGGTGAATTTTTGTTTTTTCCTTTGAAATAGTTTTGTTGTATTCACTTGCGAATGTGGTAAGATGACCTTGGTTGGGCTGTCAGCTGAATTCTAATGTGTAATTTAGTAATTTTGTAATTTATCTGAACTTTGGAAGAAATTTATTTCATTTCCTCCATTAACATGTTACTGTAGCCATTAAATGGTGAAGTGGACTACTGTAGCTTACCTGTAGTTCTCAGACTGGTGTGTGAACACAGGCACATGACAGTGAAGGTGACTGGGAGTTAATTTAACTTCCATAAATTGTGCTTGACTGGCTTGGGGTAGGGAGTGTACTTGTACAGCAGTAAATATTTCTAGTACTGTGGATCTATTAACAGGAGTACAGCTGATCAAGGCAAATGATTGCTGACATCTACTCAACGCTTGACAGATCATGCCTAGATTACTGTGTTCTGTTTTGGGCACACAGTAGAGAGGAAAAAGATGTTGTCAAGTTGGATCAAGTTCAGCAGAGGGCCAGCAGGGTGGGTAGGGAGCCGGAGTATTTGTTCTGCAATGCTGAAGAACTTTAACCTGTTCTCTCCCTTGGGGAAAGGAAGGCTTCAGGTTGACTTTGCAACAGCTTTTCTCTCCTTATGAGATGATCAGGAATGTGCGTTGAGGCTGTTTACTGATGTGCAGAACAGGAGAATTATCTTAACGTTCAAAACTATATTTGAATTTAAGTTGACTCTGTTTCTTAATTGTAGATACTGGTGAACGTCTGAACAGAGATCAACCAGTACCTAGATTTGGTAGCGGAAGGAGTTTTGGGAACAGAGGTAACTTTCTGGAGTGTCCCTGATTCTAGTGGCTATTTGTATTTGATACATTGTTTTTGATCTTCATCAATGTTGTTTTGTTGTGCCAGAGCCAAATGAGTGCTTGTATCTTGAAGGCTAATGCCAACCCCTGTTTCTGTGTGATGTGGGCAGCAGTATCACCCCTTAGCTTTGACTGCACAAAATAAAATACCCCCACTGTATTTGCCTGAAGGCAGGGCCTTGTGTTAAAGGAAGTGTTTTGTTTAGCTCTGTGTTTGATTCTGTTCTTTCTGGAGGGAGTTACTTTCTGATCGTTGCTTTGGATCATGGTGTAGTACAAAAGACAGCTGAATATTAGTATTCACATGTACCCCCAGGTGAAGGGAATATACTAGTGCTCTTCTGTGCAAGACCTGAAGGTCTTCTCTCTTGTATTATCCATAAATTAGTATTAAATCCCCATTCTCTTATTGCTGACAGTGGTGAATGCTGCTCTCATAAGTGATGCACACTGAAGAGATAAGTAATTGCCAGTTGGTAGTACTACCCCATATGCTCCACCGGGTATTGTCGGAAGCACATTGGGTGGTGGAAGCTCAGAACCTGCAGAACAGCTGTGTAGCACAGCATCTCAGTCTGTGCAGACACTTCGAGTTACAACTACTCCTTAAGAAAGTTCTATGTGATATATTCATCTGTTGGATTGATGCCTGTTGTGGTAGGGGAATGGTAGACTTGTTTGACTAAGCAACGCTTTGCCGGTGTTGTGGGTTGATGCTTAGTGGTTCTGCTGTAGTTTCTTCAGCCATTGCAAAATAATTCACAACCTGTATTTAAGGTCTGTGATACTCATTATACTTAGCTCGTGTCTTGCATGGAAGCCTTTAAATTGCAATTTTGTTGCATTTGGAAAAACACAAATGATGGGCTATATATGTACATGTGCACCAAGCATGGGTGAATGAGCTACAGATGCCGTGGTAGGAGAACTTCTAGCATAAGATGGTCTTTGCTATTACAAGATAGAACAAATGTTCCAGTGAGGAATAATTATTAACGAGTAAATAGTGGTACCTGCAGGTGGCCTGGAACTTAAGCAATGCCTACAACTGTTCCAGCTGAAATGAGAAATAGATTGATTCTGTTTGGCTGTTCCTTCCTCTCCTTCTGCATTAGGAGGGGGAACAGCAAAGAGTAAGAAATGAAAAAGCTTAAATTTGTTGGTGCTGCCTGCCCAAGCAACTTAATAAGCAATTTCGAGTAATAACAAAATAAAAATTAACAATCCTGAAAGGCAGAGGATGCTTGAAGGAATCCAGAGATTTAAATACTTGCACTGTTACTAAATTTCCTTTTGAAAGTCTCTCAAATTCATTACTGACTTACGCTGGTACTACTAAGTTTTATGATACAGTCTTGTGTAACTCCCATGAACTGTGTAAAGTTGTTTTCCTCTCTTCTCATGGCTTTGCAAAAGTCAAAAACATTCTTCAAACAAAGTAGGGATATCTTGGTTATTGCGAGGCTTACAGATTGTGAGAAATGTATTAGAGTTATGTAAAGTATTTCAAATCTTGTTTTCAAATTCTTGGTCCATAGTAGGCAGAAACTATAGTACTGCCTCACTATGGTACTGGTTATGAAAACTGAGAATGCAGAAATATTATCAGTTTTCCTGTGGCTTAACCAGAGGGGTGAGCTCATCTGCATCAAAACCAAAGACATGCTTTATAGAAACCTAGTTTGCAAGTGTGTTAGATCATATACTTGAAGTTTTAATGTTGGATTTTATTCTAGCAAGAAGCAAGGGGGACAGTAGACTTCATGTTTTTTTTTTTTCTTTTTTGAAAAAAATATTTCATGTTTAGGCAAATGGCTTATTTTTATTGTACTTCATGGAATTCATAAAACAAGGACTGTACAGATAAATGAAAGGCTTTGTACATGCAAAATTGGACAAACAAAAGTGTTATGTGCTATGATGTACTACAGATTTTCAAGAAAGGGATATTGAAGAAGATCCTGGTGCACAAAAAGGAGGGTTTAGAGGAGTTCCTGGTGTCTTCGGGCAAGACAAGAGTAAGTTTTACATTGGCTGAATTGTGTGGAAATTTACCTTTGGTCATTCTTTTTGATCTTCTGAGAACTCAAGTATAAAAGTTATGAAATAGCTCTCTTCAATTATGTTATAGGATATAGATACCTTGTCTGCAAGATGGTGTTGCTGGGAATAATACAGTATTGGTGGGAGTTATAAAGAACCTTTTGAAACTGTTATACTTCAGGGTTTATCAGGAGTATTATTGGGAAGTTCATCCTCGCAGCGGAAACGGAGGGGCAGCAGCAGGACCCGAGGGAACGGCATGGAGCTGGGACAGGGGAGGGTCAGGCTGGGGGTTAGGGAAAGGTTCTGCACCCAGAGGGTGGTCGGGCACTGGGACAGGCTCCCCAGGGCTGTGGTCATGGCCCTGAGCCTGCTGGAGTTTAAGAAGCATTTGGATAATGCTTTTAGACATATGGTCTGATTTTTGGGTGGTCTTGTGTGCAGCCAGGACTTGGGCTGAATGTTCCTTGTGGGTCCCTTCTGACTTGGGATATTCTGTGATTGTATAATACTAGCTTTAAGCATAGTACTTCATATGACTCAATGTTGGATGCTATATCCACTATACTGTGTTATCACTTACAGGTGTTAGAAACGAGCATAGAGACAGACCTCCGCAGGGCAGCTTTCTTGGTCCTAGAGGAAGAGGAGCATTTGGAGGTCATTCAGGTAAAGACTGTTTAGTAGCATGGTGAACATTTTGCATTTATTCATTGCTGGTTTCTAGCAATGCAGTACCTTCATAGCTTTGCTAAATGCTCTTAGCTTAATTTTTCTCCCAGTGTGAATTAAGAACCTGTTGTAATGTTAGATGGCCTGCTTGCATGCCCAATCTAGACACGTTTGTAACTTAGATAAATTTCAGCAATTAGATTTTAAAAGCTGTTGTCTTCTGTATTTTTTGGTCCTCTTACTGCTGTGTAAGTTAATGCACGAAGAAGCAGAAATGCTGAACAGAAATCTCAAAGCAAACCTTTAAGAACTTCATCAGCTTTGCTATTGTCACTCTAGATTTCTGCCCCCTCTCACCTCCAAGGGCAAGTTTTATATTTGTCCGGGCTGAGAATGCGTAAGTTCTGTAGCTCTGTGAGGCCACATCTTTCTGCTGACATTATTTATTTATTTTCCATCTACAAAAGCACTTTCCCTCATGGTCCTATCTTTTGCCACTGATGCCAGTTGCAGCCTGTGTGTTTTGCTACCTAGAAGTCCCTCACTCACAGAAGTCTTGTAATTCAGACTACTAAATACTGTTAAACTAGTGTAATGGGTAGTGTGGATGATGGATACTCTGAATATAAGAACTTTCGCTGCGATATTGGCAAAATTAGAATTTTTCACTGCAGAAAAGATGCAGTGGTTAGCATGTGTTTTCAGATATGGTTGTTAATATCCTGAAAGCAGTTGAGTTGCCTCTATGGCTTAATTCAAATTAGGTTTGTTCAGATTACATTTAGTTCAGTTTATGATTTTTAGAAACTCAACTCTTTGGTTATTAACATGTCTCTGTAGTGGACGCACAGCATCCGTAATTCAGGATAGTAATTTGTTCCTTTTTCAGTATTATTGTGTAAAGTGTTGGTACTTAATGATTGTTAAGGAAGTTGGCAGGTAGCAGTTTTTCTTGTCATGTGAAAAGATTTGTTTTGTAGTTGCATGGAAAAGTGTCCATTGTATAGTAAGAGAACATTTCTGTATCTAATGAAAAGAACTCCTCTGATGTTAGGTGAGCTTGCTATTTTAACAGTTGGGTTTTGTGGCTGGACAGCAGCAGGAGTGCTACTAGGTTACTGTGCTTCCTCTGAATGAGGGTACGGCGATTATAATAGAGGTTGTAGAGGTAATGAAGATTGGGCTATGCTGGCTTTCCTTAAATAGCTTTGTGCATTTTGTTACTAGATACAGTGTAAGCAAAGATGATCTTGTGATGGAAAAATAAGCTATTAAAAAGTGATTATGTGCATTGAATGTCGCATCTTCCCTGTCACCACCTCCATGCAGCTGTGATTCCGCAGAAGTAGCAGCCCAAGTCCTGATGTGGAACAGAGTACTACTGGTCCAAGTAACAATCCTGACTGCCTCTCTTGAGCTAGTATTTATGTCCTGGGTTGATAATTCAACCTTGTTTAGAATGCGCGATCAGATTAATATAAGATGGCCTGATCCTATTCTTCTGTGCTTGTGGTGGTGCAGGGAGGAAGAATTTAAATGAAGTCAAAGGAGGTACTGCAGCATCACCATACTTCTGTGGTACCAGTTGTAAAATTCAGTCATGAAATATTTTCATGAATGGTTTGAGAAAAATACTTGAGTGGAGAACCTATTAACTGCTTTTGCTATTGTCCTTCCTCTTCACTCAGTCTTGTGTCTCTTACCTATAATTCTAGCCTCTTTTCTTTTGTTGAAGAGCCTTGTATTAAAAGGTTTTTTAACCATTCTTTAAAATCAGCAATATAACTGCTTGCATAGAGTAGCTGGAGGCTTAGGGCACTTAGGGTTGAGGCTTTTTATATTTTGTGAATAGTAAAGTTAAGGACTGGAAAAGGATTCTGCGTGTGCTATTGTAAGAGCTCACCATTAATACACTTTTTCCATCTGTTAAAACCTGCATTTCCTCACTAAGAATAAATGTATTTGCTTTTCAGGTGATCGTGATCATGAAAACGACATGCATACCATAAGTGAATGCCAAGGTCAGAACCTTCATGGACTGGATGTTAAAAATGTGTGGCTGTTGAAATAACAGGATAGTGTTTTCTGATTTAAATATTCCCTAACGCTTGAGAAATTACCGTGATGATGCTGAAGTTTGACTTGTCATATATGTAGAAGTCAGCTGTATAGCACAAAATGCAGCACAAGATTGATCTGAAGTGGTGGTGTTGTTTTGGCTGGGTTAGAGCTAATTTTCTTCCTAGTAGCTGATGTAGTGCTGTGCTTTGGATTTAGGATGAGAATAATGCTCATAGGGCAGCAGTGTTTTAGTTGTTGCAGAGCAGTGCTTGCACAGAGCCCAGGATGTTCCAGCGCCTTGTACTGCACTGCCCGTGAGGAGGCTGGGGGTGCCCCAGGAGCTGTGAGGGGACATAGCCAGGACAGCTGGCCCAGGATGGCCAAGGGGATGTCCAATAACTTACGGTGTCACGCTTAGTGATAAAATAGGGTGGGGGTAATTGGTTGGCAGGGTAAGGCTGCTGCAGCTCAGATGCTGCTGGGCATCAGTCAGCTGATAGTGAGCAATTGCACTGTTACTGGTGCAAAATTACTGGTTTTGAATATGCTTTTATCGGTATTATTACTTTTCTGTCCTGTTAAACTCTCTTTATCAGCCTACAAGTTTCAGTGTTTTTTCCGGTTCCCTCCATCATTGCTCTCGGATGTGGGGGAGTGAGCAAACAGCTGTGTTGTGCTGAGCTGCCTGCTGGGTTAAACCACAACAGTCCTTTCGGCATCAATGGTGGGGCTTTGTGGGTTGAGTTATTGAAAGATCTGACCAGATGTGGTGGTTTTGTCTTTCTGGGCAGCTGAAGTTCACTACAACTGCACGCTCACTCCCCCTTCTCAGAAGAAGAGAGTGGGGAGAAGAAAGTATGCTGGAAGAAAGGCTCACGGGTTGAGATAAGGATAATTTAATTAAAGAAAAGAAGGGGGGGCAAAAAAAAACAAGCAAAGGCTGTGCAGAAGCACAGAGGGAAGAAAAAAAATTCTCTCCTTCCCATCTGTGAGTGAATTTGGGCATGTCCTGGGAAGCAGGGACTCAGTATGCATGGCAGTTGTTCACGATGAACCCCTTTCCCACCTCTTATTGGTGAGTGTGCCATCACATGCTTTTGACACCATTTCCCACAGCATTCTCCTCAGGAAACTGGCTGCTCTTGGCTTGGACTGGCGCACGCTTTGTTGGGTTAAGAACTGGCTGGATGGCCGGGCCCAAAGAGTCGTGGTAAATGGAGTCAAATCCAGTTGGAGGCCGGTCACTAGTGGCGTTCCCCAGGGCTCAGTGCTGGGGCCGGTCCTCTTTAGTATCTTCATCGATGATCTGGACGAGGGCATTGAGTGCACCCTCAGTAAGTTTGCAGACGACACCAAGTTAGGTGCGTGTGTCGATCTGCTCGAGGGTAGGAAGACTCTGCAGGAGGATCTGGATAGGCTGCACCGATGGGCCGAGGTCAACGGTATGAAGTTCAACAAGGCCAAGTGCCGGGTCCTCCACCTGGGGCACAACAACCCCAAGCAGAGCTACAGGCTGGGAGATGTGTGGTTGGAGAGCTGCCAGGCAGAGAAGGACCTGGGAGTTTTGGTTGACAGTCGGCTGAATATGAGCCAGCAGTGTGCTCAGGTGGCCAAGAAGGCCAACAGCATCCTGGCCTGTATAAGAAGCAGTGTGACCAGCAGGGCTAGGGAGGTGATCGTCCCCCTGTACTCGGCTCTGGTGAGGCCGCACCTCGAATACTGTGTTCAGTTTTGGGCCCCTCACTACAAGAAGGACATCGAGGTGCTTGAGCGAGTTCAGAGAAGAGCGACGAAGCTGGTGAGGGGCCTGGAGAACAAGTCTTATGAGGAGCGGCTGAGGGAGCTGGGACTGTTCAGCCTGGAGAAGAGAAGGCTCGGGCAACCTTATCGCTCTCTACAGGTACCTGAAAGGAGGCTGTAGCGAGGTGGCGGTTGGTCTGTTCTCCCACGTGCCTGGTGACAGGACGAGGGGGAATGGGCTAAAGTTGCACCAGGGGAGGTTTAGGTTGGATCTTAGGAAGAACTTCTTTACTGAAAGGGTTGCTAGGCATTGGAACGGGTTGCCCAGGGAAGTGGTGGAGTCCCCATTCCTGGAGGTCTTTAAAAGACGTTTAGATGTAGAGCTTAGGGATATGGTTTAGTGGGGACTGTTAGTGCTGGGTCAGAGGTTGGACTCGATGATCTTGAGGTCTCTTCCAACCTAGAAAATTCTGTGATTCTGTGATATGCTGTGGAACATCCCTTGGTTGGTTTAGGGCAGCTGCCCTGGCGATGTCCCCTCCCCACGTCTTGCCCACCCCCAGCCTGCTGGCTCTGGGGATTTGGAGGCAGTCTTGGTGCTGTGCCAGCACGGCTCAGCAACAGACACAGCACCGGTGTGATACCAGGGCTGTTCTAGCTACAGGTGCAGAGTACAGAACTGTATGGGCTACTGTGAGGAGAGGGAACTCCATCCCAGCCAGACACAGTACACCAGAGCATGTTACAACAAACTTTTTAAAAACATTGATGGTTTAATTGTTGCTGGTACCCACGTTGATCCTTTTGCTCTGGGTTGTTGTGTTTGTTGCCAAAATTCTCATGTAACACTTTATTTGCTGTCCAGGCTCCCTGTCGTGCTGTTTATCACGTCTGGGAGTTGGTTTAGGATTGTAGTTCACTCTACTATGTAACACTGGCTTATATGATAGAATTAGTGGTTGTGAGACTAATCTGGTGTTTGTAGTCACCATTGCTGTCATTTCTGTACTTTTGGTACCATCTCTTGGAAACTGTTAATTACATACACTACCTTTTCTCCTCTGGGAGCCAATCTGGGGGGGAAATGAGGGGAGACACTTTACCCTGCTTCTTCCCCTTTCCTTTTCTCCTTCATTTTCCTGTTTTTCTCCAGGCTAGTTACAGTAGCTCTTGAGAAATCAATATCCTTGGGATGTTCAGATGAACACATTTCTATTGCCATGTCTCCTGAGTGTGTTTCAGGTTGCTAAACTTTTAAGAACACCACCCAGATATCTGCCCTGAGGCAGGATAGCTGAGTGGCAGGGAGTATGGGAGGATATGGGCAGGCACCTAGGACAGTGAGCACCTCTGGTATTTTGAAACTTCACCCCTGAGCAAGTGCAAATCCTGAAAAACTGGTAAAATGTTTGAAAAAGGTATGCCATCACCCTGGCACTTCTAAACAGACAGATCACTGCAGCATGCAGGTGACCAGTCACCAGGTGACTGACTCCAAAGCAGGCTGTCAAGGTTTTGGCAGGGATAGAGTTAATTTTCTTCCTAGAGGCGCATATGGTGCTGTGTTCTGGATTTTTGATGGAAATAGTGGTGACAACACAGCAGTGTTTTTAATTGTTGCGTAATTGTGCTTGCACAGAGTCAAAGACTTTTCTACTTCACTTTGCCAGAGAGGAGGACGGGGATGTGCTAGAAGCTGGGAGGGAACAGAGCCAGGACAGCTGACCCAGACTGACCAAAGGGATATCCCACACCGTATGGCATCATGCTCAGCAATAAAATACCGGTGAAGGAAGAAGGAGAGGGGGAGAGTGGGCAGTTGTGTGGTGCTGAACTGCCTGCTGGGGTCAGCACTGGGCTGTCCTGAGAACAGAGGGAGAAGTACATCTCATAAATCTGATAGCAACCAGCTGATCCCTATACCTGAGAGAGCTGTGAGATATGTGAAAAGTTCTCAGTTGTTATACAGGCAAGTACATTGTCACCTGGCTGCTCTGGTGCAGCATGGAATAGAGGCATTCCAGTAGCATGGAATGAGAGGACAGGGAAGCCAAGCAGCTCGGATCCTTCTTTACAAATGAGACATTGACAAGTGACTGGAAAACAGGCACAAGCCCTCAACCTCTAGAAGGGACTCATGTCAGGTGTGAAGGAAGTACCTTCGAGGAAGATTTTGTATGTCACCCAGGCAAGTGGACCAGCAGGGAGAGAGCTATCCAGTACCTGAGGGAACTAGCAATGCTGGAGGTGATCTATGGTGGCCTGAACAAATACCAGGTACTCAGAGATCAAGACAAAGCCAGGTGCACATCACCCATGTGGCAGAAATTTGTATGGAGTACACTGTAGTTGTATGGCAACTCACTGACTGTAATGATCTGGAAGGACGGGGACAAATGAGTGATGAATTGGCTGGCAACTCCAGCAACATGGAGAAAGTCTCTTCCTCCGTATTGGGCCTTTGTCTCGGCAGGTGCAGCAACCCTAAGAGAATTCCTTTTTCTCCACTTGTATGAACCAATCTCAGCTATTAGAGGTAGGCATTCATCTGCTCAAGAGAGATGATGTGGTGGGTGCACTCACCACGTGCCACTCTGTGTGTGGTGTTACCTGCATGACCATGGAGACGGCATGAGGAAATAGGATAGAAAATACACCTCAGCTCTGGAGGCCTAGGTGTGGGAGTTGCAAAGAAAAAGAATTGTAAAATGAGATTCTTCAGGAAAATATCTGCTCCGGTTGGCAGTTCCCCGCAGTAGAAAGGCTCTTTCTGATTTTGATCTTAATAAAGGGGCTTCTGGCTTGTATTTACAAGTAATTAATGAACCATATGACCAAGACTAGAGGGACCCTGCTTCCTGTGAAAAGTGTCCTATTGGTAACCTTTAGTGAATATCAAATAATTCATTTTTATATCTGTGTTTATTAGTTTGAAAAGTACCTTCCAGAATACAGAAGTGTAAGTGTACTGCCATGATGAATTACATCCTTGCTTATTAGCAATCGTACTGTTATCAGTCGGGAACAATTTATAGCGTAATGAGTTTTTGTTGTAGAACTGTTGTAGAGCCTAACTTTCTGTGAGTCACTTTTAAAGTAAGATCCTTGAGCAAATGTGAGATGAGTGCTTTATAAAAATGCTTTACAAAAGTCTGACTTTATATGCAAGTAAGTTTTAGGTCTAGTAGTATAAAACTAAATTTTAATAGAATTAGTATATGAAATTTCTTTCTTACCTAGAAGGAGAAAAAAGAGCAAATGATGTACCACTGAAATTCCTTTCAATAGCTCCATACTTAAAATAGTCTATATTTACATTTTCCTTGTATTAATGTTCATGAACTTGTGTTCTTGTATTCCTAAGGTCCAAAGGTGACTTACATTCCCCCTCCTCCACCTGATGATGAGCAAACCATCTTTGCACGTTATCAAACAGGAATTAATTTTGACAAGTATGATGAAAACAGTGTCGAAGTGTCAGGACTTGACCCTCCAGCACCATTACTGGTTAGTGAACTCTTAGTCTTGGGGATTGTGTTACATGATTCTGCAAGGATGTTTCTTGAGTGTAGCATTCAGTCCTAATGAAAATGCAGATTGTGAATATTGGAAACAATACCATTGTGGAAGGTGATGCCACCTTCCTGGAAGATATGGATTTGAGTTCAAAATTACATTGACAAATGACAGGAATGGCGTAGAAAAAGTAATGCTGGATGAACAAGTAGCGTGTATATTCCTTAAGTTACAGAAAACACCAGTTTACAGCTTGAAAGAAAGAGGTTTTGGGCAGCAATTTTTAGGAAGTTTGGTAGTCATCTTGTTGAAGTTGTTTACTGGGGAATCTTTAAGATTCTGAATGAACACCTGTTGGAATACTTCTCATTTGGACAAAGGTGGTTTTGAACATTTGTAGCCCTGTTTTCTCTTATCTGCAGTTTATTCTTTAAAAGCTCTCTGTAACTTTGCTTCCACTTTAAAACAAACAAACAAAAAAAAGACAAATTAATTTTGAGGAAGAAGGATGAGGAAGGAAGGGCAGAGGGAAGGATAGTAGTAACATGGAGTTGATCCCCTTGCCACTTGTGCAAAAAGTTCTCTCACTGAAGTTAAAATCATGTTGTCACGTATGATGCTTTTTGCTCCTGGGTAGTGATGTTGATTTGACTCCCCATAACAGTTCTAGCATAGAGACTGAGTATACCCACTACATGTGGAACAAAACAGTTCTAGTTCATTTGCACAGTGTGTCACGGTGCAAATGTGTTTGCATCCAGATGTAATAGATAGCTTCTGTGCAGTTCTCCAAATCCTTCACTGACATACAAATACAGTACTTTGAAGGGCACGAGTGGGTTGAAGAAAACCTTGGGTCTTCTATTTGTGAGAATCTTGACAATCTGGATGACTGGTGAAACCCCTTCTTCATAATTTAATGCAATTTTAGTGTTCAGATATTTGTATCATAGAAACATCTCACTTTTTAAACTCTAACTTACATAGTTGTATAATGTAAAATGCATTTTTTTTTTTTCCTTCTACAGTCTTTTGAAGAAGCTAGCCTCTGTCAGACTTTAAACAAGAATATTGCTAAAGCTGGATATTCTAAGCTTACACCAGTGCAGAAGTACAGCATTCCTGTTATACTGGCAGGGCGGGATTTAATGGCATGTGCCCAGACAGGATCAGGAAAAACTGTAAGCATTTTGTATAACATTTATTTATACTGGAAATGTGACTTTAAAGTTTTAGGTAAATGCCTGTCTTCTCAATAACCATTCTTTTCTTGGAAAGCATCTAATGTATATTTTTTTGTGTTGAATGAATTACTTTGCAGAGATGGCAAGTGTTCTTTACAGACACAAAGGATGGGTGGATATTCACATTCTCAGGTTTATTATCTTTCTAAATACATCAGTGAACTAATTACTAGGTACAGCAGGCCATTCTCCAGGTCTACAGATACAGAATTAGACATATAGGCCATCATGGAAAATGTTTATTAGAAAAAACGCAGTAGTTGAAAGTTTTTGTTTTGTAGTGTCCTGGTGTTGTCTTTGGTTTTACCAGGTCTAATCAGCACCATACTCAGTTTTAGGTTTTTTGATATTAATCATGGAATAGTGATTAGACTTAAGAAGGTGACGGTTGTCTCAACTTTTTAAACTCTCTAATACTCAAATCTTACCATTGACAGCGCCATATGAGAATATTTGGGTATTAAGCGTAGCTTGTTGAAGTGCAGTATAATGTAGAACTACAGCTGTGTTATGTAGCTTAATAGTGACTGTTCTGAGAAACCTCTTCTGTTTATGGAAAGGAGAAGGTATAGTGTCCAAGTCTTATGCTACAAATGTTCTGAATGCTTTTGGGACAACTGTTAAATGTTCTATTTTGGGGGACGCTTAGTCTTACTGGGAATTAAGAGTGCTGATGCAGATGTCACAAACTGATCTGCTATTGTAAAGTCTGGAGACTAGTGATACACTGGTACCTTACAAATCTGTTAATGTAAAGCTTCAAAGTGCACGTTCTAGAATGGCATTTGATGCTGGGGTAATCAATTACCAGTGTGCATCAGGAGGATGTGTAGAACTGCCTGAAGAACTCAGAAGTAAGGTAGTGCATGATCGTGCTCCTGCACTATTAGACTCTGGAGGTCCAGAGGTGCTTTTGTACTTCATAAACAGGGAGAAATAAGTTTTGATGTCCTGTGGTGTGTTCAGGTCAATCCTTTTGCAGTCTGTTTTGCTTGTAGTTGATAGTGTACTGTAGCACTCGTTTTTTAAGATGATACACAGCATTTAGTGTAACTGATTATTGCTTTAAGACTAAACATATATTAATGCTTTTTTTTTAGGCAGCTTTTCTTCTGCCAATTGTGGCCCAGATGATGAGAGATGGTGTAACTGCCAGTAGCTTTAAAAAGCTGCAAGAGCCAGAATGTATTATTGTTGCCCCAACTAGAGAACTGATAAATCAGATCTTCCTAGAAGCAAGGAAATTCGTCTATGGGTAAGCTTGTGCACAGCTGCCTAGTATTGCTTGTTACTTAATCAGCAAGCCTTTGTTCTTTCACAGGCTTTCAGAAAAATGTTTCTGTGCTGATCAAATTGAATCATTGCAGACACTTGTGCTTTGGTGGTTAGCAGGTTTATTACCATATGTTAGAAATTTAAACTTTTCATCTTCACATTGACAAGGGTGGGGAGGCTTACTTCAGCTTGTAGAGGAGTACTAAAACTGTCAGACCATCTTTAGTGATAACTGAAGTTACTTAAAGAGCTTAAATTTAGCTTGCTTTATTGCTTACTTGCTGTTATTTTCATCTTGACAGAGTTATGTGTCAGGGGTTTTAGTTAACCTTTAGTGATGGTTAGTAGTACGTCTGTATTTTCCAGTGTTTCTGGTCTTGAACAGAAATGTCACAGTTCGGGGAAGCTTTTCAGTTCTGCTTCTTCAAAACAAAAGGTTTTAACTTGTCATTGAGCCCTTGGATGTTGCATGATAGATGAGAGTATGTTCATGCCAGATTGCCAGTGATCTTTCTGCTGTTACGTGATAGGTTCACCAGTGAATGGAGGAAATAAGTCAATTATCTGTAATGACGTGTTATTCTTAGAAGGTGGAATGCAGAGCATCAATTTCAGAACAAAGTCTGGTGGACTTGCCTTTGGTTGTTCAAGCAAACTTAGGCTTGGTGGCTGTTTTTTGCTCTTGGAGGCAGTACATAGCTATTCACTCAGCACAGTACTAAGAGTAGCTTCTTAATACTTAAAACTGTTTTTTACTCATGTAGCTAGTTGTACTAATTAATGATCTTTTAAACTATGTATAGATTACTTCACAATAAACTACTTCTTGAATTCAGGAAGCTGCTGCTGCAGCTGCCTGGCAGTGAAAACAAAACATAATGTAAGACAGTTAAACAATATCAGGTTGTGAACCTGTTGCCTCTGCAGTATTGTGTGCATATTGCTCAGTTCAGAAATATGATTTTCTTAAGCTCTTCGCTTTAGCTCACAAACAGGAATATAAAATGTCACCAATTGCTGAATATAAATGCTGAAATGTTACCAGTCCAACCAACTTACATTTATGATCAAAGTTTTCTGAAAAGTTCCAGATAAATAGTAAAAATGTACCAGTTGTCATTCAGCCTTGTTATGTATGAAGCTGAACAGTATCTTCAAGAACAGACATCTAGAATTTGAATATGGAAATGCTCATTGCATGAATGTAGAAGCTTAGCAAGTGGTTGAGTAAGGTAGTTCGTGGTTATAGGGGTGTTCTTTCTAGAGAAGAAAATCTGGTGTAGCTTTACTTTGTTGATCTAGTGAAAAACCTTACTGGAGAGAGTGCTAGATGATCCAGTGATGGAAGGTGCTTGCAGTCTTGTGCTTGAGTGGTGTGCTGCTTTCTCCATGTGACTAGTTGCTTTACAAAGATACACCTTGGTGTGGTGGTTGTACTTGGGTGGGTGGTCGAGCTCCACCACAACCGCTCTCTCACTCCCCCTCCTCAAAGAGGAACAGGGAGAAAATACGATGAAAAAGACTCAAGGGTTGAGATAAGGATGGGGAGATCACGCAGTAATTATCGTGACGGGCAAAACAGCCTCAGCATAGGGAGATAGTAAGATTTATTGCTTATTACTAACAAGCTAGAGAAGTGAGAAACAAAGGAAAGAAACCAAAAGCACCTTCCCCCCCATCCACCCTCCTCCACCTCCTCCCCCCGAGCGGTGCAGGGGAACGGGGGAATGGGGGTTATGGTCGGTCTACAGCACTTCTTCTCTGCTGCTCCTTCTCGGTCACTCTCGTCCCCTGTGCTGTGGGGTCCCACCCACGGGATGCAGTCCTTGCCAAACTGATCCAGCGTGGGCTGTCCACAGGCAGCAGCTCTTCAACAACTGCTCCATACATGGGTCCGTACCACGGGGTCCATCCCTCGGGAGCAAACTGCTCCAATCTGGGTCCCCCACGGGCAGCAGCTCCTGCCGGGTCACCTGCTCCTGCGTGGTCTCCTCTCCACGGGCTGCAGGTCCGGCAGGGGTCTTCCACAGGCCGCAGTCTCCATCGGGGCAGGTTCACCTGCTCCACCGTGGTCTCCTCCACAGGCTGCAGCGTGGAACCCTGCTCCACCGTGGTACTCCATGGGCTGCAGGGGGACATCCTGGCTTCACCATGGTCCTCACCACAGGCCGCAGGAGACTTCTGCTCCGGTGCCTGGAGCACCTCTCCCCCTCCTTCTTCCCTGACCTTGGTGCCTGCAAGGCTGTTTCTCACTCCTCTCACCCTCCCAGCTGCTGAGTGGCGCAGCGTTTTTTTTCCCTGTCTTAAATCTGCTCTCACAGAGGCGCAAAACAACATCGCTTATTGGCTCAGCTCTGGTCAGCAGTGGGGCCCTTACCAAACATGGGGCAGCTTCTAGATCCTTCTCACAGAGGCCAGCCCTATGGCCCCCTGCTACCAAAACCTTGCCATGGAGACCCACTACACTTGGTATACGTACTGCACTGTTCTTTTAGGATGTGGGAAGCTTCTGAACCACTAATGGCATATTTTTTGATCCTCTTTTTCTGCTAAGTCTTCAGTATGAAAGGGAACAACCTCTAACACATTTCAGTTCTTACTGCAGTGCTCTATCTAAGTTGAAGAATGAGGAAAGAATGCAGGTGAGATGTATTGTTCATTCCAAGAAAGCCACCTGTGCATCCTCTGAAATGGTAGTATGAATGGGAACCTTGAGGTTATAGTGAGTGAATTTTTGGTCTTGGGTCCTGCTTTTGGTAATAGGTTGTGCTGGATGGTAAAGGAATTAAACAAGTCAGGTTAAGTTGGTTTGTGGTAAATCTGACTGTCTTTATATATTTTTCTGTAATAACACAATTTATCTACATGGCAAATTAATCACATTTCTTTTCTGTACAATAGAACTTGTATAAAGCCTGTTGTGGTCTATGGAGGCACACAAACTGGCCATTCAATTCGTCAGATAATGCAAGGCTGTAATATATTATGTGCCACTCCAGGAAGGCTTCTAGACATTATTGGAAAAGAAAAGGTAAGATTGTGAAACTTAGCCTGAATTCCCTTAAGCACTCTTAGTTTTGCGTATATTGGTGTTTGTTATTCAAATTTGCTAGAAGCAAATACAGAGCCACGAACACCAGACAGTATGCTGTCTCTGTACAGGCATTTAATCCAAGTGACCTTTCTTGGAATAAATGAATACCATGAGGATTTTGAAAGTGTACTGTGAGCCCAGATCTCTTTACTTCCTTTCAGGGTGTGCTGGTAAATACCAGTCTAGATCAAATTGGCTGCAGTATTCAACTGCATTTTATAGTTAAACAAATGGAGTTCATTTTTTATGGAAAATTCTGTAGCGGATTTTCTTTTTGTGTGCTGCTTGTTTTGCTCTATTTATATATACAGCTATTCATATATACAGCTTCTATCTGTTGGTAGAACTGTGCTAATATTACTTCTTCAAACTTTTTCATACTGGTTTTGTTCAAAATATAGTAAATTCAGATGTAACGTATTTGAATTTTTATTCCTCAAGCCATTATAAATTCAAATTGAAATTGCTTTATAGTGTTATCTCAGTGATGTTGCACTGGACAAGTAATTTGGAAAAAAAAGGCGTAATACAGTAGAGAGATTGGCTTTCTGCTACTGTCAGGCTTCTAGTCACAATGAGTCTTCATCAGCAAAGGGAAGTTTTACTGTCCTTTACATGCCTTCTGATGTTTACTTTTTACGGAACTATATGTTTTCTGAGAACATGTGAGGGAGAGAACCTAACACTGGAACACAATTTGAAAATAAATGTGCTGAGTAATAGTTGATCTACATTAGGCTCCATTTGATTTGCATTGTTAAACCAACTTCTGAAACATTCTGGTGTGTGCATATGTCTAGAATTAGTGTAGGTTAACAAGTTAGGAGTTCAGATTGAGATACAAATAAAACTCATGATAAGGACAGATTTTGTTTGTCAATAATGAAATTCTACTAGAAATAAAATAAAAGAGTAAAAGATGTATTTTGGCAGTTAAGACATTCTTTTAAGTGTGCACTGTCAGTGATTCAATGCAATTTTTCTTTTCACTGAAATACTTACAGATCGGTTTGTGTGGATTGAAATACTTGGTGCTAGATGAAGCAGACCGCATGCTTGATATGGGTTTTGGCTTAGATATGAAGAAGCTCATTTCTTACCCAGACATGCCATCAAGAGAAAAACGCCAAACACTGATGTTTAGTGCCACCTTCCCTGAAGAAGTTCAGAGGTGAGCTAAATAAAAATGGAAGTAGAGCTGAAGGTGTACTTTTGTAGAGATGAATGTCAGAGGAGTTAAGTAGTTAAGTAGTTAAGGAGTTAATTTTAAAACTTACAAACTTGCTAGAGTGTACTGAAAAGCTATACTGTTAACATTCCTTGTTGAAGACTTGTCTTTTTTTCTAAACAACAGATCTCCTAACTTGTATAGATGAAAGATGAATTGCTTAATTTAGCTGGGGACTCTCAGGGAAGCTGTGAAATTTGTCTGAAGCTCTTGAATTCTACTACTTCTGCAGCAGTCCTCATACTGCCCCTATTTGTTTCCTGCCCTTACTGCTCCATATTTTTGTGCAAGCACAGAAGCAGTGATTCTGCTGGGTTCAACAAGCAGCACTGGTACTTTATTTTTGCTGTCAGGGTGAATTTTAAATGAACAGCTCAATGGTTGCTCAACTCACCAGCCTTTTTGACATACCATTCTTCAAGTGCATGAGTGCTCTTTGGTTTTGGCAATTCTGAAACTTCACTAATGTGTTTTAGATGTATGTTAAAGCACTATCATTCACTACCCTTAAGGTTCCAATTCCCAGGCAGAGAGCAAATTTCAGCAGATGGTAATGGTGTTGCTGAGCCTGGCAAACCATGGGAGGAATCCTTGATCTCTGGATCTCTAGGTTATCTTTATAAGTTTGTTTTGGCTAATGGTCTTGCTACATGTTTCTGCTGCATAATGAGGGATGAGTTGAGAATACTGCAATTAACAACCTCAGAAAAGAGATAGTCTTTAACTGTGCAAGACATACACTGACTGCTTCTTGTGTAAAACAAAACAAAATGCTACCTTGCTGCTGTCAATCTTGAAGGATTTGCAAATGCTGGTAAAAGATCTCAGAAATGAGTGCTTATATCACAGTTTGGAAATCTGGTCATATTCTTGTCACCTCTTGAGCTGGAATGCCTAAAAGTGATCTTCTCAGTTTAGAGAGTGAAAAGCTCCTCCTTTTCTGGAATTGATTTTTTTCCATGGATTTACTGCCTTTCTGATGCTGGGGTCAGAAAACTTTTTTTTTCTTTATTCTACTGTCAAAACAACTTTGAATAGTGTAGGTAGGACATGGTGCTCTCTTTGGCCCTGTTAATTTCACGCTCTCCTGCACTTTCAATCTTTGTCGTGACTAGTCAGATTTAGTTTAAACATACCTTTTGGTTTTATTTCTGAACTTGGGTCATTAAGACTCTTTCTAGGTAGAGGGGTTGAGAGCCATGGTTTTCCTAGTTTTGTCCAACAGTCATAAAGGTTGCTGCTGTCTCTTGAAGGTCAGTTTCAAATTCTGAACTTCCAGACAGTGATGAAATAACGTCCCAAGAATGGTTCTGTGAGCATGTGTCAATAAACCATTTTACTGCAATATATATATCTGTGGACTTTTTTTTTTTTGCACAGCAGTTTAGAAAACAATACAGACTTTTTTAGTTTTTTTTAAAAAATTGCATATATGGTTTTATAATTTCTGCCATCTGAGGAATGGTATAAGTAATTGTGATACTTACAACACATTAAGTCACTTGATCTTAAAGCAAAAATAAGCTATGTAATAGACTTCAAATTGCTCAATTTTCTTTCTTTTCAAGGCTGGCTGGTGAATTTTTGAAAAGTGACTATTTATTTGTTGTTGTTGGACATGTGGGCGGAGCCTGCAGTGATGTTCAGCAAAGTATTCTTCTGGTTTCCCAGTATTCCAAGAGGGATAAGCTGATAGAAATTCTACATACGACAGGTAGCCTTCCTTATTACTAATTGTCTTCCGTGGAATACAATCACTTCTAAACCTGTGCTTTTGCTTTTAAACAGGTAATGGTTTAATTTACAAGATTATTGACTGCAGCCTTTTCAATCGTTTCTCAGGGAGTTACAGGTTTTAGACTTGTTAGTATTACCAGTATTTGACAAAGTCTGACCTCTGAGTAGTGGCAGAGAAGCTTCCCAGATAGTTAGTTTCTTTGCATGGACATTTAGTAACTGCTGTAGAACCTGGTGGTACTACCTCCAGAGTGTGGGCTTACTAAATGGAAGTGAACCGCTGGGCCTGTACTTTGTCCATGGCTGGGATGTTTACAGTGATGATGTGAATGTATTACACATTTTAATGCTCAAAACTGGAAGGGAGTTTGGTGCTCCCTTTGGTATACCTTAGTGGTGGTCAGTATTCAGAATTGCATGTCGTGTCAATCCACGTGCTATAGAAAGAGACTTCACACTGAGACTTACCACAGAGCAAAATCTGTATTTTGTCTCTCTACTTAGGAGAAACATAATGCAGTAGTCTTCGTCTGAGTTTGTGCTGATCGGGAAATTGATGGATTGAATTAGTTCAACACAGTCAAGAAATTATAGCTGTTAGCTAAAGACTTTATTCAAAGACATTTCTGACACTAGATGTTAGAAGTAACTGTAGCTGTGAATAGTGAAACTGCATCATGTTTCAAACTGCAGTGTATCTGAACTCTTGTTCAATGTAGGTCATGAACGAACCATGGTGTTCGTGGAGACAAAGAAAAAAGCAGACTACATTGCAGCCTTTCTCTGTCAAGAAAACATACCAGCCACTAG
Organism: Nettapus auritus; assembly: GCA_011076525.1. Lineage (NCBI taxonomy): Eukaryota > Metazoa > Chordata > Aves > Anseriformes > Anatidae > Nettapus > Nettapus auritus. Next base: position 18,214,713 of record CM021797.1, read on the forward strand.
CATACATGGGTAAGTACTAAGTGAAAGTTCGTTAAGTATTTTTTCAGTGAAAGCTGGTAGTACTCTTAGAAGTTTTTTCTTGAACTTTCATGTTTGTGACTTAGCTTTTACTGGTTCAGGTTGCCTTGTAATCCTCATTACCTGTACCCTGTTGAAAATGTAGTGTTTCTGAAGGCCAGTTCTCACTGCATATGCTGAGTATACATCTTGATGGTTTACCACACTTAAAATGCAGTATAAGAGCTGGAAGTATATAATAAATGCTATATCATATACATTATCATTCTCCATTACACTGTAAGCATTTATGGGTGTGCAAATCCTAATGTTGTAGTAGTTGATAGCACTTCTGCAAAGAAAACGTGACAGTGCTGCTCTGTAAGGCTTAGCACTGTCTAATGTTGTAGACGTGGGATCAATGTGGTTGAGCACGCTTCAAATGCTCTGTAAGAGCTGAAGAATCTTACACCTGCTGCTAAACAATAACATTAGGATGTAATAAATAGGGTAGAATCAAAAGTTGTTTATACGTAGATTTTCATAATTTGATTGACCAAAATAGATCTTTTGATGTTAGTGGCAAGATGATATTCATGAACTGAAGTGGCAGTTGTGGATCTTCCAGTCTGTCTTACAGGTTTCCTAAAGTCTTAAGTCCAGTCATATCCCATACAGGCTTCTGATACTGTTGTTTCTCTTCTTGATGCGTTCATGGACTTCTAACACTGTTTGGATAGAGTTTGTTGTAAAGAGAAGATTCTTCTACCTTGTATTTGCATTCTAATAATTAGTGTTGTGTTTCTAAACAAATGCTGAGAAACAAGGTAGGATGTTCACTAATTTGAGGTCTAAGGCAATCTGTCTTTCACAAAATGAGCTGAAACAATATTTTCATGTGAAAATCTAGGCTAGCTAACCGAATCTTAAGATTCATGGTGAGCTGCAAAATGTCAAAAAGTAATAGTGATATTTTTCATCTTGTAATTTAGAGGAAGGGTCTTGGATATTTTCTGTTTTGGATGATACTTTGACAAACATCAGAATACCAAGGCTGTAGATAGGTTAAAATAACCTTCATAGAACTGATAAAAAGTATTTGTCTGTATCCTATGTACTGTCATTTTCACAAACATGAAAGATCTTTTTGAGAAGATTAGGCCTTCTGTGTTCGGCTGGCCTGCATTGTGATTGTACAACCTGTCTTGTGTGGGAGGAGTTTCTTAACGCATTTCTGTAGAATTATTATGCAGTGAATTAAAGTACAATTACGAATAGAATATCTAGTTTCATGGAATCTGCCAACTTGTCAGGAACGTTACTGACTTCAGAGCCACTTGAGTTCTTTGAGTTGAAGTGTGTTATGATAGTTGCTCTTCTCTGGGATAGTGTCCTCCCAGGCTTAATGAAATGGCAAACACTGCAGTGCACTAGTTTTTAGTTTTCTAATTTGTTCTTTAAGTTAGACAACAAAGAACATCAGTTAAACTTAGATCTACAGTATATAGATAATCTATAAACACTCTTTAAAAATGCAAAATCCAGACCAAATCTTTTTTTCTTCTGTTGATTAAAAAAAAGACCTGTACTGTTAGCTGGCTTCTGTGCAAGAAGCCACATGGGATCTTTAATAATCTGGCTTAACAAAAAGAAGTGGGAAAAGCACTTTTAGCTATGGCATGAAGAGTCAGTTGAACAAGTGGCTCTTGAGGGAGACAATTTGAGTTTGACTTAACGATTCTTTTGTAATTGCATGAATTACTAATAACTAATTAAAACTCCCATCTCTGTGACAGAGCATTCTGTAGAGATGAATTCTGAATTTGTGGCTTAAAACACTCAACCAACTAGCATGCTTGAGAATGAAGTTCTTCTGTCTTCTCCCCTTATTTCAACATTTATGGTTGCCATAACACCCGTCTTTTCTGCTTTGTACGCTCAACTTTGAGAGTATTTTGTTTACCTCTAAGTGGACTGTAGATGCACAATGGAGCGGTTCTAATATATGTTACTCAAAAAATGTAATTTCTCTGGAGGCCTAAGTTTGTGTCGTACTGCTGTGTTAGTTAAAAAAATCAGAAATCTTAAACTGGTACGATATGGGGGTGGTTTTTTCAAGCACTACTTCTGTCTTTGAGTCATGGCCTTTTAACTTGTGTCTTAAATAATACTGCAGATTTTAGAGATGCCTATTCTAACTAACAATTTTTCTTTTTTGGCAGAGATAGGGAACAGAGAGAGAGAGAGATTGCTCTTCAGGATTTTCGCTCTGGCAAATGTCCAGTTCTGGTGGCAACTTCAGTGGCAGCAAGAGGCCTGGATATTGAAAATGTTCAACATGTTATTAATTTTGATCTTCCTTCAACAATTGAAGTGTATGTACACCGAATTGGACGAACTGGTCGCTGTGGAAATACCGGCAAAGCAATTTCATTTTTTGATAATGGTTCAGATGGCCATCTTGCACAATCTCTAGTTAAAGTGCTTTCAGATGTAAGTTTCAAATCTTAGTGTTCAACTTTTCTTTTTCTTTTGGATCTCACTTAAACATAATAAGAAAGTATTTCTTGGCTTATGGTTGCAAAACTCTTAATATGAATTGGCAAAGCAGTGGAGGTCTCTAAATTCACTTTTCTAATTCTGTAGGCTCAGCAGGAAGTTCCTGTTTGGTTGGAAGAAATTGCTTTTAGTGTTCAAGGAACAAATCTCGTTACGTCTGTTAATACCCAAAAGGTAAGTCTGAAAATGAAGTGGAAGCCTTGGCTTTTGCAATTCTATGTCCACACAGAAGTGTGGTTAGCAATATATATACCAAGTATATATTGCTGTAATTGTGTCCCTTGTCTTAGCTGTGCATCTTCAAAATACTCAGTACTTCAGAAATTCATGTTGGATAACTTGTTTAACTTTTTAGAGTTATACTTTAGAGACTGTTTAGACTGGAGCCTTGCTAGCTGCATTAGTCTTGATCTGCATTGTCAAGTGACTCTAGAAGAAAAGGTTTGTGCAGACATGCACAAAGGCTGTAGTTTCAAAAACTTCCCTACTGTGTATGTTGGAACAAAGTTGCTAGTTACACTGTCACTGCTTATTATGAATCACTCAGTCGTGTAATTCATTTGACTGAAAATTTGAAAGCAGTTACAGCTAGATAAATGTCCTAATCTGATCTGTGTTATAATTGTTCATAATGTCTGTGATAAAGAATCTTCTGGTTTCTTAGGGTTGATGTTACCAGGTGTTAAAATACAGCTTGAGAAAAGGAATCAGTCTGGGTGGCATAGCTCCTAACTCCCTCTTTAGTTCTATGCATGCTCATACTTGGAATGTTTTTTTCAATTGGTGTTTAATATTTCTTGCTATTATGTATTTGAATTATGATGCCTTCCACAAAAGCCTTTCCTTGATCTCTTGCTTACATAAGAACTGCATTGCATCTCAGTTACATTCCGAATGTCAATATTGTTAGAGACCTCAGAAATAATTACTCAGTCTATGCTCACACAATATATGAAACCGGAGTTACTCAAGTTTAGATCTTCCTTTTGAGTGATCTTTTTGTGTCCCATAACTAATGAAAGTAAAGGGTGTTTTACATGTATCTACCTTCCTGTCCAGCTCCCTAACGAGATACGTTTTTTTTCCTACTTTGGGTCTTCATTGGGACCTCAGTTACACACTTGAATTTTTGCTTCTTTCTCATGCTTGCAGCCTCAATGGGCCTTTCTTCTGATTTGTGTTCAAGGATATTTTGTTTGTTTAGATCACTTCCAAAGGCATATCTCATCAGTCTTTTAATCTAGTTTGCTTCCAAAAAGTTAGGGGAGTCTCAGGTTGGAAATTAGGAGAAATTGCTTATCAGGAAGAGCGATTCAGCATTGGAACAGGTTGGCCAGAGAGTTGGAGTCACTGGTGGTAGAGGTAGGGTTGGACCAGATGATCTTGGAGGTGTTTTCCAAACTTTGTGACTATATGAAATCCTAGACTTGTAGAACTGAGTCAGTCTTTCATGTCCTTTGTGACCTCTGAATTATAAAATCTGACACTGACTTCTGTTCCACACACACAAGTTACAGAGGAAATCTAATTGCTGTTCATTAAGCCTTGGGAATGCTACCCTCTTAATACGTATTCAGTGTATGAACTCTGGAGTTGGAGATCATCAAATTCTAATGCCTTCTTTATGAGTCTTTCTGAAAACAGTGATTCCAGAAGACTGTATTCCTAGTGTTCTGGTTCTGCCCATCAGGCAGCTTACCACTACACAGCTGCTTGTTCACTCTGCCCAGGTGGAATGGGAAGACAAGGGTGCAAGTGTGAGAATTCATGTCTCGAGATAAAGACAGTTGACTAGGTAAAGCAAAAGCCGTGCCCAAACAAAGCAGAACAGGGAATTCATTTACGACTTCCCATTGGCAGGCAGGTGTTGAGCCCCTTCTAGGAAAGCAGGGCTTATCACGTGTGATGGTTTCTTGGGAAGACAAACACCATTACTCTGAATGCTCCCTCTTTCTTTCTTCTTTATCACAGCTTTTATTGCTGAACATGATGTCAGATGATACAGAATCACAGAATGTTTGAAGTTGGAAGGGACCTTCAGAGATGTAGTTCAGTGCCCCTGCTCAAGCAGGGTCACCTAGAGCTTGTTACACAGTCTGGTATCCAGGCTGATTTTGAGTATCTCCAAAGAAGGAGATGCCACAGCCTCTCTGGGCAGCCTGTTCCAGTGCTCTGTCACCCAAACCATAAAGTTCTTCCTCATGCAGTGATGAAACCTTCTGTGGTTCAATTTATACACGTAGCCCCTTGACCTATCACTGGCCACCACTGAGAAGAGTTTGGTCCCATCCTCTTTACATTGTCCCCTCAGGTATTTGTAGAGGTTGATCCCTGTGGTACGTCTGGACCAGCTTTTCTGGCTGTGTAGCTTGCCAGCTTGTTTACTCTCAGCCTCCTCACTGGCATGGTGATAGGAGAAGCAGAAACGTCTTTGGGTCTCCGATGCACTGCTTTGCATACAAAACATTGGTGTGATATCACCAGTTTCCATCAAAAATCCAAAATATAGCCTTATAAGAGCCTCTAGGAAGAAAATTAACTGTCCCAGCCAAAACTACAACGCCTAATCAGCTCTTTTTTCATTGAAAAAAACTAGTAATGCTGTTTTTTTTCCTACTGCTCTATTATTAATGAGGGACCTGTATCTGATGTTCTCTAGTGGTGCTAATAAATCCATCACCTGCAGTAGGCTTCTGCTGTAATGTGGGTATAATAAGGATGCTGATGACCTCTCTCCTGGGGAAGGAAGATTGTCTTAATTTGCATGCAGTATTCACTTTCTCTTTCAAATGGAGTGCATGAAAGGGTAATTTCATGATGAAATGATGAATTTGAAACTGGAATCTGTTGGAGGCTTTTATCAGACTATTTCGGAACTATCTTTTAGGTGACAGGCTTAATCAGCTTCCCAGAGGAAAAGGATTTTACTGGGGAAGTGATGGAGGCAGTCAGCCTTGAGAAAGAGAAGGAGGCTTTTCCCCCAAAGTTCTATTAATTGTATTGGGTAAGGGAAGAAGTTGGGATTTAAACTTGAGGAAAGATTATTCCCACACCTGATTAAAACTGAGGTTGATAAAAGTGTATTCATTTTGGACTGGGGTCTAAAAAAACACATATGGAAGGTTAATAATAAAACTTCTGCATTTATTTAAAGAAAAATGTTCAGATGACATGGAGAGTCATGGATGCAAAGTGCTAAAACAACTGTAAATGATTCTAAACTAGTACCTCTTCTGTTTCCTAGAGTTACGAAGGCAGCAGCAGCATGAACCCAGAAAGAGAGAGGATGTCAAGTTCTGCAAGTTCATTTGAGGCATGGGATTAAAGCCAATTTAGTACCAAACTGTTGTATTCTGTTGTGTTTTAAGTGAGCTACTTTACTTAATGCTCATTGCTGTTAAGGTTTATGGAACATTTGATGTTTACAAGCTAGCTTGTATCTTACACAGATGCTCTCATCAATGTATACATACTCAGTTATGATGAACTCAGGGTTGATTATAATTTAAAATGGCTCTTGCCTTCCTACATACAGGAAAAAAACTTAAGGTATTTAAATGTTAAATGGTTCAGTAGGTGTTTGATGCTTTGTAGCTAGCATGTTGCTATAATAGGTGGGATGTGATACCTGTTTTGTTTGCAAGTGGCATTTAGGAGATTCCTTGAATTTATTGCTTTGTTACTGGAATTTTCCTGGGAATATGGTTCTCTGAAGACCTGTTTTGGGAGAGAGCTTTATGCGAAGAGTGCATCTAAACTTACTGTCCCTTCATTTTTAACAGGTCAGTTTTGAAATCTGTGCCAAATGATGAGGTGACAATCTTAAGAAGCTGTTAAACACCTTGTAAACAATTACTTAATAAAAACTTGAGGAGTCTTTGTATTGATGGTTGCTTCTACATCAGATACACACAAACAAAAAACAACAACATGTATAACTGCAGCTTCGTGCGCTGGTACTTCTCAACATGCATGAAATGTGTGGTCTCTGTATGGAACTAAAGATAAATGGCTACATCCACAACTTATTTGAAATAAACTTTAATACCAAGCAGTCTTTTGAGAAGGGTGGAACCCAGTGTTGTGTGTAGTATGTTTTTGCCTTTGACAGATGTGTACTCTTCTATCTCTTGTGGAAAAGTTTTCTTTAGAGCAGGCTTGGTGGCTTGTCTGTAAGAGTTTCGCAGATTTGTAGAAGCTGAGGAGGGTAAGCAGACATTAAGAGTTTTACAAGGAGACTTTCATAAAGTTGCTTTTTCTTTGATTTTTTTTTTTTTTTTTTTATTTACCAGCACAGTACTCTACAGGATGCATGTCACTGCCCCCGGAGGAAAATGGTAAATTGTAATTTCTAATGTCTTGAACAGCTGAACAGGCTTACAAGCTTCTTGTGTTTGCAGGTATTCAGCGCGCAATGCTGAGTGCTGTTTGTTGTACCGTCTTCCCTCTTAGTATAGGGAAATAATACTTCTAATCTGTGCTTACAGGACTGAAGGTTTAATGTGAGAATCAGAACTGACTTGGGCAGTACTATGCAATTTGTTATGGTGGTTGAGCATGCTGCTGTTCTTTCTGTATTTCTTCAAAAAATATTTACTTAAATACCTATTTACAAAACACTTTTTGTGGACTGTGGTTTTGCTGCTACATATTGTACAGAAATGTAAGTCTTAATTGTAGATACACCATCACTTAACTTACTGTAAACAGTGGATGTATGTTAACTTGAAGTCTTGAGTGCAATGTCCTGGGTGGCAAGACTCCTTTTTCTGACAGGTCTTCCTGAGGATCTGTGTAGGCATTCTGAAATTTCAGGTAAGAAATCGGATGCTCTTGATTTGTTTTTAGGAAATGCATATGAACAGTAATTTCTGGAGATAACTGTACAGTTAGTTGTCTTCTACTTCTCTGAAAAGCAAACAAAGTAACTGCAGTCATGGGTCACATTTATCCTAGAGCAAACCTATGAAGGGAAAACTTAGCCTTAGTTCTAGACCTGTTGTTCAGGCTTGCATTTTGTTTGTAGCTTGTGAAGTAATTACTAGAACAGCTTTTAGTTCATATTGCAATTCATCAAGTACAGCATCTCAAATTACTCCTACAAGAAATAGGTGCATGCAGTGTATGCAGTTGGAACTCATGAGCTTTTCTTAATTTTTTAAATTTTTTTAATTTAGCATGGGTAGAAAGAGGGAGAGGGAGTAGAAAATAAGTCTTTTTTTTTTTTAATAAACCTTTATGTAGTTAAAAACTGAAAAATACGGGTGTGTGCACACTTTCACTACTTTTATAAGGCAAATGTTTTCCAATCTACTATGTCATTTCTGTCCTTTTGTAGATAACTTTGCATCTGGTCCTTCCATGCAGTAGCTTTCTTAGTTAATTTCCTCATGTTTCTGGTTTAAAAAAAAAGTCACAGGGAACAACTGCTTGAACTTGCTGGCATGCAGTCCTGAAGCAGTGTGTCTTTGTTTTTGGAAGATTATACATTGAACTACATTATTCCCATTTTTTTCTGCTTGAGGAAGATGTAGATGTGCCTTAGGGTATCTAAAATATTAACCAAAATGATTTACTTACGGCAAAAAAGTACCAACCAGCTAACTCTACCAGGGTAACGATTTGTAGTTTATTAAATGCTGTGTGCATAAATTTAGAGCCAGTTGTAAAGTCTCTTGGGAATACTTGAGGGCATAATTTTTGCAAACATTTAGATGTTTAGAATGCACTTCTCTAACTATATAAATAAGCATAAATAGTGTTCTTCAGCACAGACCATCTTGCTGTGGGCAAGGCAGACTTTTTGCACATTCTTTTTTTTGTGAAAGTTTTTCTTACCTGGACTTCCTGCAGCTTGAATCGCTGCGTGTTCAGAACTGCCTGTTTCATAAGGAAATGTTTCTTCTAAGGCTGTTTCTTTCATTTAAGTAGTTTTTGAAGGTGGCAGGAGTTGCCACAAGAAAACGCTTTGTTTTGCAAAGTGTTGTTTTTTTTTTTTTCCTGTCACATCACGTAAAACTGTTCTGTTCAGTTTTTTTGGTTCATTGTTGATACAGTGTCTGTCATCTAGGGTCAGTTTATTCTGTGTGGTTCTGAAGTTGAAGGCATGACTCCTGTTTACAGATCTTGCTGCTGCTTGGGTTACATGAAAGGATCACGTTGCTTCTGTTTTATGAGAAGTGGTTTTTTGGGGGGTGAGTGCTTTCTATGAGGAGCTCAGAAAAGATAGATAAGCCTTCAAAGACTTCATTGTACTTCTGTATAGAGAATATGGGGAAGGCTGGCTTATGCCAAACCTTGATAGAGACAACTATTTTCAGCCCCTTAGTTGCAAGTTACTATTTCCCAAGCAAGCTATCTTTTCCCTCATTTTTCTCCTGCAGGAAGAGCAAGTGGCATGTGTATCATGAGTTTTCAAAGCTTTAGTGTGTAGGGAAGAGTCCAGTTGTCCTCCAGGTGGCAGTCAGGATGAGTGCTCTTTAAATATTTCACTGAACTGATTGAAACCTGAGAACAATGTAGTTGCAATTCCTTTTAGTTGCATCTGCTCTTGGCAATGGTACCATAACCTCAGATCTGTGTATAGTTTTTCCCTGTCATTAGCTCCATACTTACATAAAAAAATGCCCCTTGCATTGGAGAGTAGTTCAAGATTAAGCTGGAGGCTTTGACAAAGAATTGCAAAGGGCCATCAAACCTTCTCTTCAACAGTATTTTGAGCACTGCTTACTCTTAATTCTATCACATCATCCCTTATTAATGCAGTGCCTGAACTTTTTTCTCTGTGAGATGGGTTTCTCAGTCTGAGAGGTCTGCAGTCATGAGGGTGAATATGAAGAAAAGGCTGTAGAGGTGACTTGTGAGAAATGTGTTTTGACTGCGGATCCTGATCAGAACAGCAGTTCTAGGAGTGGGAATCAACAGGCCGGGTTTCTTTGTATAGCTGCAAAATGAAAGAGAAGCAGCAGTAGAGAGGACTTTGCACAAGTGCTAGCTGTGATCAGCAGGACTCACTTTCTACCTTTTCTGAAACAAGTACTGGCTCCATATCTGGTATAAATAACAATCCCTGTAGACATTTTCTATTTAGCTGTTAGATAGCTGTGGGTGGGGATGTTGGATATCCTGTGAAGCAGTCTCTGAACTCTTAGAAAGGCAGTGTGCTGGGACACAGATGTGTGCTCTGATCCTTTAAATGTAGAAAGTTATGATGGATGGATGTTCTTTGTTTCAGGTCAGTCTGTGATAATTGGTGTCAATAAGTGACTTTCCAAACTTGACCCAGTTAATCAAGCTCCTGCTTTTTCATTGCTGCTTTTTTGTTTGTTTTCTGGGGTGCCTGGAATGATTCTTACAACTGTATTCGATATGTTTAAAAAAAAGAGCAATACAAAACAGATGACCGTGCACAGCACAGTCATGCATTCTACTGCTTTGCAGTAGGAACAGATGAGGAGTCCTGCATCTAATGATAAAATATATTTTCAGGGTTCATCTCTTGGACTTACGCCCTAGACATACTTGAGTGCTGTACTGATAAAAAGTCTTGCTTTTCACAGTGTGGACTGTACTGTGATACAACACTGGAATGTGAACCTCACTGGTGTACAGCTGTGGTTGCAGTCAGTACCATCTGTGTGTTATGAGTGTTCTGCCAGTACCCTGTAAGTAAACCACATCCCCCCAGTTCTCTGTAATCAGGGTGCAGACTTACAAACTAAGGTAAGGAATGGTATCTTAAAAGTAGAAGGCACAATGTTTTTGGAATTAATGATCGTGACTCAAAATAGTACGAGGCAGTGATGAGGAAAAAAAAATTACTGGTAGAGTATTATGGAGGAAGGCTAATAAATGACGCAAAGGAGTGAATTGCATAAAGGTCTCTTCATGATTAAAAATGCAAGGGAGGTGAAAAAACACTTCCACAGGTTTCAGGCTTATAGTGATTAAAAACAAATGACCAAACAAAAAATAAAATGTGGGAATTCTGGCTGATCACAGGAGGACTGCCAGCTTCTGATTTTAAGCAGCAAGGAAAGAAGTATCCCAGGTTGCAGCAGGACCGGGAGGAGGTAGGGGAGTACTTGCTCCTCAGATCAGTAGGTGACACCAACTTAGGGGGTACCAGCAGATACACTCGAGAGCAGGGCTGTTATCCAGAGGGATTTGGGCAAGCTAGAGGAAGGGGACTTGTGCAGTTTGGCCTTACCAAATGCAGAGCTGCAATAAAACAGTGTTTCCAATGTTAACTTAGAGTTTGAGCACCTTTTTTACTGGGATTGTGACAGACCAGCCTCTGGTGTACCACACAATCTTTGGAAGCTTTTCAGACCAGGCAGGATAGAGCCCTGAGCCACATGGTCCACTCTGAACTGATGCTTTGAGCAAGACATTGAACTGGGATGTCCTGACATGCTCTCCAAAGTAAATGGAGAGAGGAGGGCCCAAGGTGATGTATTTTCCTGCTCCGTAGCCTAAATAAACTTGGCTAAGAAAATGAGAAGAATGTTGCATCTGAATTGACAAAGGTTAGTGACCTAGCTTCTGCCTGCTTGTACTGTGTTCCTGTTCAGCCTTGCTCTGGATTTTCCATGCAGGACCTCCCTGGCCAATCTCTGAAAGTTGTAGCTCCCAGATGGAGCATTTTGCACAGCAGCATTTGGCTCTGCTGGTTGGGAAGTGTCAGGATGCTAAAGAACCTTCTGGGGTTGGGGCCCAGGAGCACTGGGGAATGTCTAGCAGCCCTCTGAGGAACCTGAGCATGCCTGTTAGTGAGCCTGTCCCAGTGCCCAACCACCCTCGGTGCAGAACCTTTCCCTAACCCCCAGCCTGACCCTCCCCTGTCCCAGCTCCATGCCGTTCCCTCGGGTCCTGTCGCTGTCCCCAGAGAGCAGAGCTCAGCACCTGCCCCTCCGCTCCCCTCGTGAGGGAGCTGCAGGCCACCATGAGGCCTCCTCTCAGCCTGCTCTGCTCTGGGCTGAACCAAACCATGGACCTCAGCTGTTCCTCATGTTTTAGCCTCCAGACCCTTCACTATCTTTATTGCCCTCCTTTGGACGCTCTCTAGCAGCTTTATTTTCTTGTATTCTGGTACCCAAAACTGCACACAGTGCTGGAGGTGAGGCTGCACCAGAGCAGAGCAGGACAATCCCTTCCCTTGACTGACTAGCCGTGCTGTGCCTGATACACCCCAGGGCACAGCTGGCCCTCCTGGCTGCCAGGGCACACTGCTGGCTCATGTTCAGTTGGGTGTCCATTAAAACCCTCAGACACCTTTCCACAGGGCTGATCGCCAGCATCTTCTCACCCAGTCTACGTATAACCAGCGTTGCCCCTTCCTAGATGCAGAACCTGGCACTTGCTTTTGCTAAACTTCATGTTGTTGGTGGATACCCAGCTCTCCAATCTGTCAGGAGGGATGTAGAACTGCCCCCCAGTACAAGAGGGGCATAGAATTTCAGGAGAGGGTTCAGCACAGAGCCATGGAGTTTAACGGATTGGAGCATCTGTGTTACCTGGAAAGACTGAGCTGGGCCTGTTTAGCCTGGAGGAGACAGGGAGGGGATCTTACCAACCTCTACAAATACCTGAGGGAACAATGTAAAGAGGATGGGACCAAGCTCTTCTCAGTGGTGGCCAGTGATAGGTCAAGGGGCTATGTGTATAAATTGAACCACAGAAGGTTCATGAGGAAGAACTTTACGGTTTGGGTGACAGAGCACTGGAACAGGCTGCCCAGAGAGGTTATGGCATCTCCTTCTTTGGAGATAATCAGAACCTGCCTGGATGCCAGACTGTGTAACAGGGGCATTGGACTACAGATGATCTATGGAGGTCCCTTCCTACCTCAAACATTGTGATTCTGTGATAAATTACCTTATGATCCTTGCTATTTCCAGTAACAACAGAAATGAAGATGTATCACAGTTGTCTAGGTTAGAAGAGACCTCCAAGATCATTGAGTCCAACCTCTGACCTAACACTAACAAGTCCTCCACTAAACCATATCCCGAGGCTCTACATCTAAATGTCTTTTAAAGACCTCCAGGGATGGTGACTCCACCACTTCCCTGGGCAGCCTATTCCAGTGCCTAACAACCCTTTCTGTAAAGAAGTTTTCCTAATACCCAACCTAAACCTCCCCTGATGCAACTTTAGCCCATTCCCCTTGACCTGTCACCAGGCACGTGGGAGAACAGACCAACCGCCACCTCGCTACAGCCTCCTTTCAGGTACCTGTAGAGTGCGATAAGGTCGCCCCTGAGCCTCCTTTTCTCCAGGCTAAATAGTCCCAGCTCCCTCAGCCGCTCCTCATAAGACTTGTTCTCCAGACCCTTCACCAGCTCCGTTGCCCTTCTCTGGACTCGCTCAAGCACCTCCATGTCCTTCTTGTAGCGAGGGGCCCAAAACTGAACACAGTACTTGAGGTGCGGCCTCACCAGAGCCAAGTACAGGGGGACAAGCACTTCCCTGGACCTGCTGGCCATGCTGTTTCTTATGCAAGCCAGGATGCTGTTGGCCTTCTTGGCTGCCTGAGCACACTGCTGGCTCATATTCAGCTGACTGTCAACCTAAACACCCAGGTCCTTCTCTGACAGGCAGCTTTCTAACCACACATCTCCCAGCCTGTAGCTCTGTTTGGGGTTGTGCCCCAGGTGCAGGACCCGGCACTTGGCCTTGTTGAACTTCATACTGTTGGCCTCGGCCCATCGGTCCAGCCTGTCCAGATCCTCCTGCAGAGCCTTCCTACCCTTGAGCAGGTTGACACACACACCTAACTTGGTGTCGTCTGCAAACTTACTGAGGGTGCACTCAATCCCCTCATCCAGATCATCGATGAAGATGTTAAAGAGGACTGGCCCCAGTACCGAGCCCTGGGGGACTTCACTAGTGACCAGCCTCCAACTGGATTTGACTCCATTTACCACGACTCTTTGGGCCCGGCCATCCAGCCAGTTCTTAACCCAACGAAGCGTGCGCCAGTCCAAGCCATGGGCAGCCAGTTTCCTGAGGAGAATGCTGTGGGGAACAGTATCAAATGCCTTACTGAAGTCAAGGTAGACCACATCCACAGCCTTTCCCTCATCCACTAAGCGTGTCACTTTGCCATAGAAGGAGATCAGGTTCGTTAAGCAGGACTTGCCTTTCATAAACCCATGCTGACTGGCCCTGTAAAAGCTGCATGATGATGCTCAAGATAATCTGCTCCATGAGCTTCCCTGGCACTGAGGTCAAACTAACAGGCCTATAGTTCCCTGGGTCTACCCTCCGGCCTTTCTTGTAGATGGGCATCAAGTTTGCTAGCCGCCAGTTGACTGGGACCTCCCCTGATAGCCAGGATGGAAAGCGGCTTGGCCAGCTCTTCGGCCAGTTCTCTCAGTACCCTAAATGTATGGGGAGAGACTCTTCTGAGTTGAGGGTGTGATTGTAGTTTTCAGTCTTCGAGTTCAATTGAAGTAGTGCATCCAGCAGAGGATTTTTAGGGCAGTCAGAGAGACAGAGCAAGTAACAGTAGTCCAGAGAAGTGTAGTTTGGATTTTGTTTTCTAAATTAATGTAAGATTTGCTTTTTGGGGGAAGGGGGGGGGAACGGAACAAACATTAAAAACCAAACAAAACTGACAGCATGTGTTGCTCTTCAGATGCTAATGGAATGCTAGCTTGAGTATGAATTATGTCAAATTATTACCACTAACAGAAAACATAAATTAGAGCTTTACAGCCCTTGATCTGTAGCTGCTTGTGGACTATAGACTAGGCCTAAAGAATCTGCAGATAATAACTGGGAAAAGCAGGCCTTCTGACAGTATGTTAAAATTTGCTGATGGACTGCATCTCTGGTAACGGTATAACGAATTGAAGGATTGAAAGGTGTTGTGTAGCAATTCAGACTGCTGGATGATTAAAATAGACTATCCTTGAAAATACAGATTATTTCAAGTCTTTCATAATATTATGGGACATAAAGAAACAAACTATAATAAACTATAATAAACTGAGTTCTGAAAAGTGCCTTTTAAGTTACTTTGTTTCCTTGCAAAGTGTTTTTTTTTTTTTTAATTAAAAAATATTACAATTTAATACAATTTTATTTAAAATTTTGATATTTCAATTTTTATTGTATTTGCAAACTTATTAAAAAAATATCACAAAATGGAACTGCCTTTACTGATCTCAGTCAGGGGCAGGAAGTAAAAAGCAAACTTGTCAGACATAATGTCCTGGTTTCAGCTGGGATAGAGTTAATTTTTCTTCCTAGTAGCTGGTACAGGGCTGTGTTTTGGATTTAGGGTGAGGACAACACTGATAACACTGACGTTTTAACTGTTGCAGAGCAAGGCTTACAGAGCCCAGGATGTTTCAGCTCCTCGTGCTGCCCTGCCAGCGAGGAGGCTGGGGGTGCACCGGTGTCTGTGAGGGGACACAGCCAGGACAGCTGGCCCAGGCTGTGGTGCATGGTGGTGCTGTGATGAGCAATATGAGCGAGACTTGGCCAGGGGCAGATGTTGTGCAGAGACCTGCTGGGCACTGGACAGTGGTTGGTGGGCAATTGCCTTGGGCATGACCTGTTTCTTTCCTTATTAAACTGTCTTTATCTCAAACCACAAGTTCTTGTACTTTGTTATTATCAGTGTTCTTCCCCCATCCCACATGGGGAGAGAACAGTTGTGTGGTGCTGATGGTCAGCTGAACCCCACCACACTGCTCTCACTCCCCTTCCTCAAAGGGATGGAGAGAAAATAAAGTGGGGATGGGAAAAAAGAAAGGCTCACAGCTTGAGGTAAAGTCAGTTTAAATAAAGTAAAAAATAAAATAAAATAAAATAAAGAAAGAAAGAAAGAGAAAACAATTATTGTCTACCTCCCATCAATGAGCGACGTTTTGCCATGTCCTAGGAAGCAGGGCTTCAACACACCTGGCAGTTGTTCAGGAGGACAGATGCCTTCACGACAAGAGTGGAAAAGACCTCCAAGATCATCTGGTCCAACCCTTACCACCAATGTCACCCACTGAACCACATCCCTAAGCACCATGTCCAACCTCTCCTTGAACATCTGCAGGGACGGTGACTCCACCACCTCCCTGGGCAACCCATTCCAATGCCTGACTGCTCTTTCTGAGAAGTTTCTCCTTATTTCCATCCTAAACCTCCCCTAACATTTTGGAACTACAAGTTTAGTAGTACTTGAAATAAAAATATTGTTCTCCATTTTTATGCTTTTTATCTTCAAAGTAACCCTACAGCCTTTAGCACCTCTGAATGTAGTGAGTTTGGCTTTTCATTAAGCAGAAGTGAAAATGTTATGATGAGGAAGCAGTATTTACAGGAAATACTTTGTTTTCAAGGGATTCAGTTCTCTGTTTAGACAGTTGACTGGATGAATCGTTTAGGAGCCAGACACCAATTAAAATGTCTGTCTTCCTCTTAAGCTAAGTTGTTTTAGAAATCTGACTCATCTGTCAGAGCGAGATTTCCATACGTAAAATGAAGAATAATGTTTTCTTTGGAACTTGGCTCTAGATGGACCAGCTGCCTGCTGATGTTGTTTAACAAAACGACAGCTACTGTAGTTAAATAATTTGAGTACTAGCTTGTCATCTTCCTCTACTCTTCTAAGTGAAGTATGGACATATATTTACAGATGATTACTTAACTGTTGTTTTTTTTTTTTTTTTTTTTTTTTTTTTTTTCCTTCTTCCCTGGAAAGATGAATGAGGTCTGAACTGAAAAAGCTAGCTTGGTTTCGGCATTGTTTTGGTTCTCATTTACCACTAGCTAGTGGGGAGGTGGTTTTCCAAATAGTATTTTGTCTCAATAAATCTTTAACTCAGCAACAACAAATATCAGAAACAAACAGCTGTGCCCTCCAGTTCAAAATGATATTTTTTGTCCCTTAAGGCTGTCGCCGTGTACAAGTTAAAACTTTGTAGAGGCAGATACTATCATTGCAGCTCCGTTCCATGGGCTTCTCAGTCTAAACCTGCCTGTCACGTAATAAGCTAAATTATGCTAAAGGAAGGACACAGTTTGAATTTAAGGAGTTTTGCCTTTCAAGGTCCCATTGACCATGAAAAGGTCTAAGTTATTCTGAGTTATTTTTCACTGTAGTTTTCTGAGCTTGTAGTATAAGCTTTTTCTGTAATGGTTGGTTTAATAGTCTGTTCAGAGATCACTTCTAGAACTACAAATAGAAATACACTTTTTATTCACGTGTACTGTCATCTAGGCTGATGAATATGTAATAGATCCTAGCAGAACCACTTTTATTAGAGAATTTTTGTTGGTATGCCCCTAGTGAGACATCAGTCTGTGCTAATTAGGCAGTTGTTGAGTAGGTGAGGAATCCTCTTTGCCCCTAGGAACAGGCTGATCTGTTTTGCTGAATTGCCCCCTGCTGATTCTCGTTTCTTAGCATTTCAGTTTTTGGTCCTGCCGATGTTCTCCCTCAGTACTCCTTGAGCTACTAACTACTGCTTTCTCAGCAGCTGCATTTCAGTCTCCTTCAAACTTCCTTATCTTGCCTGACTTTCACGTAATTTAACAACAGATTTCTCAGTAATAGTAAGCAGTGCATCAATTCAACTCCAGGCTGAGAATTAAACACTTCTGAACGCAAGTGCTGCCTGAAGTCAGCTAACGCAGACAGCAAAACCCCAAATTAGCATCATTGTGATCCGGTGCAAAAAGCAGGATACAAGCAGATACAAGTACTTGTGTTTGAAAGCTTCAGGTGAAGATTGTCCGCAGTGCTTAATGGTTCAGTGCTGTTCTTTCGGTAGACTCCATTATAGCTCCGAAAGAAAACAAAAAGCTATCTGCAGCCTGGACGATTTCCTGCCCAGCCTGAGCCTTACAGATGTGCTAGGTAGCCACAGCGTGGGACACTTGAGACAATTTTGGGTATTTCTGGTAGGATTTTATTTAGTCCCTGTCCTGACACTGATAAGGCTGCATGTAGTTGCTCAGCTTCCTGAGAGTACCCAGTGCTCCTGCACCTGCCTGCATGCTTCTGCTGCTGCTCTTTTAGATGTGAGGATAGCGTCTGAGAGACCTATTTGCTGCAGTCTTACCTGTCACCTCAATGGGAACAACATTACACTGAATAACTAGTTTGCATAACACTAGGGATACTGTATGGCACCAACAGAGCTTGCTGGTTTTGAGGAGCTTGTTGCAACTGATTAAAATGCTGCTCTGACCGACCATGAAGACCACCATGAGGAAGAATGGCAACAAAAATGCCTGGTCTCACCAGAAGGATTTTGTCCTGACTGAATACCAGTATCCATACAGGGAGGCATGAGCTCAGATTGTTCCAAGAATCCTCCGAGAACTCCAGACACACAAAAACAGGTCATTTGTATCAGACGCTTCTGAAACTGGACTGTTCCAGAAATGTGAGAATGTAGAAATGTGTGAAAAGCCAGAAATGTGTGAAATGTAGAGGGTGCCTGTACGGTCTCAGACAATTTGGGTTGGTCATGCATGTTTCTGTAATTCCACCTCTAAGCCAGGGATGTTTATTTTCATGAAGACCAGTCGTACTTCCATTTCCTGTTCATTGGTCACCAGGATGTACCCCAGACTTGCAGGATCAGAGATTGATTATTTAAGTGTCTTTACTTCTTATTTTTTTCCACTCTGAAGAGTTTCACAAAATGCTTTGGAACAGTGCCAGTGCACAGCAGCTAAGGTCAGAACAAAGGATTTTCTCTTCCCTACTCCTTCCTTCTCCCACTTTTCCTCTGCTCCAGCACAGGTTGCCCACAGGCTGTAGAGACCTTCCGCCCTTGTATGGGTTCTCAGTGGGCTGCTGGGAAAATCTCCTCTGCCGCAGGGGAGTTCCTCCTTCGGGCCCTGATGTTTCTTATGCTGCTTCTCACTCTTTTTGTTCCCTATTCTGCCTGCCTGATGTTCTTGTCCTTTCTTAACTGTGCTTACCCAGAGGTGCCACCAGCTTGGCTGGTGGGCTCAGTGTCCTGTTGTGTGCCCCTAATGTCATCTCGCCCGTGCAGCCCCCCACTGCCAAAACCCTGGTGTTGCAGAATACATCCTGGCCTGAAACAGAATACAGGGAAACCAGGAGTCACACCATTTTAGGGGAAGAAAACTGCTGTCTTTTAGTGCCAGCTGAGCAAAGAGCTTTTCTTCACAGATTGAAGAGTTTGCAAATCTGATAAGTATCAGAATTTGCCTTTTAGGAATCTATTCTGGCACTTGGAAATGGTTTCTATCTTGTCTGTGTGATACTGTGCTTTCTACTCTTTCATTTGGGAAAGTGCAATAGTTCACAACACCTTTGAAAGTTGCTAGCTCTGGAAATAACATACAGATCTCTTCTGAGGCCCAGCATGGTGTGTAGAAAGAGGAATATCTGCATAACAAGCTGCTCTCAGCTATGAGCCTTTTTCATTTTTTGGCCTTTGATAGTGCGTTTTGAGAAACTTGCTTTTAACGCTGGTGGCTGTTACTTGTAGCTGGGCTGCCTTTGTTGGGAGTAATTTTTGTTCATTGTGGCCCTCAGGAATCTGTGCTTGTTGTGGTCTCGTTAGGGGAAAATCAGAGGAAATGGAGTCCTGTAATCCTGCCATTAAATTCACAGGAGATTCTCAGTAATTCCCTTAGTCTGCTTGTAAAAATGGGTATAATTATATTTCTCTGCCTTTGTAGTAAAAGGTTTGGGAAACCTGAATTACTGCAGGATGAAAACATTTAAAACATTTATGTAGTAAGCCTCCAAAGGCAGGACTCTGGAAATAAAACGTCCCTTCCTTGCCAGCATTTTAACAGAGTGCAATTACAGCTGATGTTATGGTGTTGCAATACTGTAAAGGAAGATGTGACGGGAAGGAAGTATTGCAAAGTTCCTTATTCTGAAATGGATAACGGCTTTGTGGCCTTCTTAGGAAAACACCTGATTCTTTTCTTGAGGAATGAATCTTCTCTAGAACAGAGATTAAGAACATTTGCACATAATTAAATTCATCTAGATTTTAAAATCTTTCAGCACTAGTTCAATCCAGGCATTGATAGCTGTCATAGCGATTATCATTTCCCATCCATCCCATTAGGTTTGGACAACTTGTACATCTCCTTCTAAATGTAAGTCAAATTAAAATGTTACAGGTGTGCACAACTTAAATCAGTGGGAAATAAACAGGCATGCATGGGTTTTATGCCACACGCATAAAGATAAGACAAAAATAAGACAATGAAAGTCAGTACCCAACCCTTCCTCTTGACGTTTAGGGGAATGAGGCATCAGCCAAGGAAAAAATCACCCTAACGAGTGATTTAGCAGAGAGTTGGCTTGTACAGGATCTAGTACTGACATCAAAGGCAAGTCAGGAATGTTGGTGAGACAGAAAGGAACTGGGACAGTGCCATCTTTGTGGGCTTGCACTGCTGTGGAGGTGGATAAGCTTTGATAAAATTATAGTATAAGCTTTTATAAAATAATAGTAATGCATCTTCATATGCAGCAGAAAGTTTTATCCTACTACTGGCAGGAATTAAAGTCTTAAAATGATCCTTTCCGTCATACAATATAGCCATGCATCTATGTGTATTTGGTGATCTCATTGTCAAGTATCACAACCACAGAAAGGTTTGGGTTGGAAGGGATGTTAAAGATCATCCAATTCGAACCTCCCTGCCATGGGCAGGGACACCTCCCACCATCCCAGGTTGCCCAAAGCCCCATCCAGCCTGGCCTTGAACACCTCCAGGGATGGGGCATCCACAGCTTCTCTGGGCAACCTGCGCCACTGCCTCACCAACCTCTGAGTGAAGAATTTCTTCCTAACATCTAATCTAAATCTCCCCTCTTTCAGTTTAAAACCATTCCCTCTTGTCCTGTCATTATCTACATGAGAAAAAAAGTTGCTCTCTATCTTTTTTATAAGCACCCTTTAACTATTTTTAGTTATATTTAGTTATATTTAACTATTGAAAAGCTGCAGTGAGGTCACCCCGGAGCCTTCTCTTCTCCAGCTGAACATCCCGAGCTCTCTCAGCCCTTCTTCACAGGAGAGGTGCTCCAGCCCTCTGACATCTCTGTGCCCCTCCTCTGGACCTGCGCAAACAGCCCCACATCCTTCTTGTGCCGGGGGCCACAGACCAGGACACAGCACTCCAGGCAGGACCTCACAAGGGCAGAGCAGAGGGGCACAATCCCCTCCCTCCACCTGCTGCCCACCCCTCTGTTGGTGCAGCCCAGGACTCAGTTGGCTTTCTGGGCTGCAAGCACACACTGCTGGCTCACGTTGAGCTTTTGTCCGCCAGAACCCCCAGGTCCTTCTCTGCAGCGCTGATCTCAAGGGGTTCTTCTCCCAGGCTGTGCTCATGGCTGGGATTGCCCCAACCCAGGTACAGAACCTTGCACTTGGACTTGTTGAACCTCATTAGGTTCACATGGGCCCACTTCTCCAGCTTGTCCAGGTCCCTCTGGATGGCATCCCTTCCTTCTGTTGCATCGACCACACCACTCAGCTTGGTGTCACCTGCAAGTTTGCAGAGGGTGCACTTGATCCCACTGCCTGTGTCATTGAAGATACTAAAAAGCACTGGTCCCAGGACAAACCCCTGAGGGGCACCACTCATCACCGGCCTCCAACTGGACACAGAGCCACTGACCACTGCTCTCTGGGTGTGGCCTTCAAGCCAATTCCTTATCCATGGAATTGTCCACCCATCAAATTAATCTCTTTCCAATTTGGAGATCGAGATGCTGTGTGGGACTGTGTCAAAGGCCTTGCAGAAGTCCAAGTAGATGACATCGGTCAGTCTTCCCTTGTCAACTGATACGGTCACACTATCACAGAAGGCCACCAGATTGGTCAGGCATGATTTGCCCTTGGTGTAGCATTGATGACTGTCTCAGATCACCTCCTTATCTTACATGGATTCTTACATTGCTTCTGGGAAGATCTGTTCCATGATCTTGACAGGCACAGAGGTGAGGCTCACTGGTCTGTAATTCCCCGGGTCCTCCTTTCTACTCTTAAAAATGGGATTGATGTTTTCCTTTCTTCAGTCACCGGGGACTTCACCTGACTGCCAGGACTTTTCATATATGGTGGAGAGAGGCTTGGCGACTACATCAGCCAGTTCCTCAGGACCTTGGGATGCACGGCATCAGCTCCATAGACTTGTACCTGTTTAGGTTCATCAGGCGGTCTCGAACTTGCTCCTGGCTTACAGTGGGAGGCATTTTGCTCCCGCAGCCCCTGCCTACAGGTTCAGGCACTCAAGAGACGTGGGAAGCCTGACTGGCAGCGAAGGCTGAGGTGAAGCTGCTGAGTACCTCAGCCTTCTCCATGACTGTTGTTACCAGTTCTCCCTTCCCATTTACCAGAGGGGACACACTCTCTTTGGCCTTTCTTTTCTGGCCAATGTATCTGTAGAATCCCTTCCTGTTATTCTTGGAATCCCTTGCCAAGCTCAGTTCTGTCTGTGCCTTGGCTTTCCTGATCCCATCCCTGCACACCCGGACAGCATCCCTGTGCTCTCCCCAGGCCACGTGTCCCTGCTTCCACCGCCTGTGCATTTCCTTCTTGTGCCTCAGTCAGATCCTTGCTCAGCCACCCTGTTTCTCTGCCCTTCCTGCCCGCTTTCTTACACAGGGGGATGGAGAGTTCTTGTGCTCTAAGGAAAGTGTCCTTAAAGAGATGCCAGCTCTGTCCAGCTCCTTTGTCCGTCAGGACAGTGCTCCAGGGAGCTCATGCCCTAGGTCTTCAAGTAGCTCAGAGTCACTCTTCGGAAGGTCAGGGTCCTGACTTCGCTTTTTGCCAGTGCTCAGAATGTGTCTCAGTCTTTACCGTAACTTTAAATACATGCTACCTGACTCCTATTACATTAATCTGCTGTATCTGAAATTATATTCATTGTAACATTAGTGTGCAATTAAGCTGTAGATTCGGAAGCAGATAGAATTTCCCAGTGTACAAGCCATTAATTCTATTTGCTGCTGTGAAAGCCTTTTTTCAAATAAATGTGCCGCTGTCCTTCCAGTAGTTAGAAACATGAGATAGGTAGCACTTAAGAACTGTCTCTGTAATAAATAAAGTAAAAAGTAAAATAGAAAGTTAGACTGCTTTAATTTTTTTTTTTTTCCAGCTACAAAACCTGTCCCCAAAGAATGTGGCATTGTTTCTATAGAAATAAACACAAGCCTTGGTTAACATGCTGTAATTAAAGTTGGCTTAATAATGTAAACAAATATTTTTTTATTAACCAAAGATTTTGTGTTTTTTCTGCATCCTCCTGCAATGAACTTATAATTACAATTTAATAGGGAAATAAAGTTATGGCTTTGGTATTCGAATTAGCCAATACTTTTCCCCAAGTGTTGAGAAAGTGTGGTTTTCAAGAGAATGGCTCATCGAGATTTTATGGATGCCTTCATAGCAGCATAAGAAAAAAAGAGTATTGCTGGAAGGACTGGGGAAGTGGGAGAGCTGTAGGCAGAGCGGGAGTATAGGAAAGGGCAGAGTTAAGAGGAGAGTTAGGATTGATTTTGCTTTTGCTGGAGATTTGTGAGGCAGAGTAGCAACCTAGTGCGTAGGCAGTGCTATCTTCTCAAAATATTTTGCTACGATGTGCACTTTGACTTCTCCCTTGATAACAGCAGTGAGCAATGGCTTTTTCTCTGGATATTGGTGAAGAAGCTAACAGGGCCAAGGCCATTCTGCTTTTCCTGGTCATTACTATCTGTTTTGCCCATTGATACAGTTCTCTCTGAAATTTTGAAATGTTTTGGTTCTCTTGAGCAGCTCAGCACTCAGGTGTCTTTGATTTTACGAGTTTTGCATCCCGATTGGATGGATCAAACAAAGGTGTGCATGCAGCTTGGTACGGTGTAGGTTGAGTGCTCCTCAGAATTACACGTCTGAATGCTTGAGGGTTTCCTGTATATTTGGGTTATTTTCGGAAAATGTTATGTTTCAGTCGTCACCCTCTCTCACAGACTTCTCTTAAGATATCACTGAGTCTTCAACCATTTCACAGTTAAAAACAAACAAACACAAAAAAAAACTTTGCCAAATTTCTGTTTCTCATCAAAACTGCTTTCATCAAGACTGCACAATTAAATTCTACAAGGTCAAATTACACACGGATAAGTGAAAGTGCATCTCATTTTCCCACTTCATTACACAATTCTCTCTTCCCTGCCAAAATGTTAATTTATACTGATTCACTGTAATTGTGCAGTGATTAGTAACTTTATAACATGTGGTCATAGGTAATACAGAAGATAAGTTCTGAGAAGAACTGTGCTACTGTGATCTAAGAAATGAGTGGTCAGGGTCAGATTTTAGCAATAATTCTTCAGTGTCATGTCTCATCCTACCCGTAGGGAGAGCACAAATTCCTTCCTTCAAAGAGCAGCACATGAGATCTTCAGGTCCCTGAGGCAGACACCCATGAATACCACCCAAAAGGTTGTAGGTGCAGAACATGGGGCAATGAAAAGAGTCTTCCTTTTGAGGGTATTTTCTTCCATGAAGTTCCAAGAACAGCTTCACTCTTTGCCACTCAAAGTGGGAGTTTTGTCCTTTTAGAGCATTCTAGTGCAAAGTGGATATAAGCACCCGTAAGTGTGGACGGGATGGTGTTTTTGGCATGATTTCTATTACACGCTGAGGGTTTCCAGTCTTGTATGGTAAATCATTTTTGGTAAATCAGATAACCATTTATTGTAAGATGTTTTTTCCTTTCCTACTAATCATTACAGACGGTGGTAAGTGGAACAGTTATTTCTGCTTAAGTGTCCTCTGCATCCTGGAATGGTTAAGTGCAACAAGCCTAGTCCACCAAAGCATTTACAACTATGGGAGCTTTAAATAGAGCTTGTACCTCGTCCTGAGGCAGTTCGAGGGATGACTCGAGATTTTAAAAAGTTAAGCAAGGGCTTAAGTTATACCAGACCTAACAAAATACTTTTCATCACTTTGAAAGATTGAGACCTCTTTCATCAAGTTGATTAAAACAATGTACTGTATTAATCTGTTGTTACAGGTAGCAATAGATCAAGTCCAGGATACAGCTGCCAACAACAACAAAGTCCTGACTATTTCTTTAATATTTAAGAATATTAATTGTATCTATTGTGTCTATTGTATCAAGGAAAGCTTAGTTTACAGTTAGGGTCTGTTTGTTTAATCACATTTCTGCTTTGCGTTATCTAATAGTAAAATAAATTGAAGTTGTCTAATAATAGATGGAAGTTTTCAAAATACTGCTATACATACTAACATAATAAAATACCTCTAAATAGCAGAGAGAATTTAGAAACATCGGTGCAATGCAGCCTAGTACAGACAGCACAGGTCATGGGGAGGTTGCAATATTGTTTGAAAAATAAAAAGGGGATCAACAGGTTACCTGGGTGAATTAGTTGGGGAGGGGAGAGGGGTTAGCCGAAGAGGTGAGGACAAGAGTGCTCTGAAAGTTGGAGTGGATGCTGAGGTGGTGGGAAGGAGGCAAGCAAACAGGAGCTGAACAAGTACAGGCAGGAGAAAATAGTCAATGAAGTGGGTGTCCGAATGGATGGCTCCAAGTGCAAAGTGTACAAGCACAGCTCCAGCTTGGCCTGAGGGGTAGGTTTTGTGCTTGGGGCATTCTGGTCTGTCAGCCAGCCTGCTCAATTACAGACAGGGATCAGCAGGGCGCAGTGGGGTTGGGTAGTTGTAGACAGAAAGCAGTTATCCGTTCTCAGAGATTGCTTAGAAAGGTGTTGTTGGTGCTTAAGAGGCACATCGCTGGGGACTTTGGATTTCCATTTGCTGACTTCACAGTATCCCTCTTAATTGCAATATTCCTCCTGATACTTTTTCCTTTTGTTCCGTTCTGCGCTGCTGATGGCTGTCATTAGCTGGAAGACATGCACTAGCTTTAAAAGGGATCATAACTTCGGCTGTTCCTAATGGCGCTGATGACCTAAATAACGAATGGAACGTGTTGCTCTGCGCGTTCATCAGTGGCGGCTATTAACCTAATCCCCTTGTTCCACTGCAGAGGTCTGCGCCACTTACGGGCACTGTTGAGTCACCCCATCTGTACCAACATGCTGTGGCACGCATCGCGACCCAAACCCCTCGGGAAGCAGTGGGAGACCGGTGCCGGTATCCAGGACTCGTGGAGCAGCACCCCGCGAGCCTCTGCGTGCCCCCGGCGGGCGAGGAGCCTCTCCCGAGCCTCTCTCCGGGCTCGGGGGCCGCAGCCATGCCCCTCTGGCTGACCCGCACCCCGC
>CM021797.1:18240922-18316824 GCA_011076525.1 Nettapus auritus
CGGGGCGTGCCGGGGCGGGCGGGCGCCGGGGAGCGGGCGGGCTCCTCGCAGCGGCCGGGGCTCGACGCCGCTCCCCGGCAGCCCCGCGGCCGGCGCCGGGACGCGGCTTTTTGCTTTCTTTTCTTTTTCACAGGAAAAAACAGCGTTGCTCGCGCCACGCCCGCCGACTTCCTATTGTGCCGCATCCCTGCGGCCGTGCCCCTCTTCTTCGCGGGGCGGCTGGGGCCGGGGCAGCCCCGGCATTGACAGCGGCCGCGGTGGAAGCGCTCACGCCGAGGGCTTCGTCGCGGTCCTGGTTTCTCTGGAGCCCACGCGGCGGCAAGGATTGAAATTTCCCGGCTTGGCAGCTCGCGCTGGCTGGTGTCTTTTGGGAAGAGCTCGCGTGCTTGGCGGTGGTTTTGTTTCTGCGAGTTGTCAAAGGTAGCGTAAGCTCGTTGCCAGCTGCTGGCTGCGCTAATTGTGTGTTTGCGCTCGGGTTTTCACCAGACAGGCGTATCGGATTAAATACTGCAGCCCCATGCCTCCTCTGTACGTGCACAATTTGTGCCTCGTGGGAAGGGAAGTAAAGGTTGTGCGTTACACGCCTGTCACAGGTATCGCCTACACGCGCTTGTGCTTAACCCGGGGAGGCTGCGCGGGGCTTCGCGTCCTTACCCGGCTCTGTGAGGGCTGTCCTTTTTGGATGGGCATCTGAAACAGTTGAAACTGAACTTTTGATCCCTGAGAACTGAGACACTGGGCAAAAGGGTGGCTTTGTGCTCGAAGAAAGCTCCGTGCGGCAGGTGAGAGAACCGAGTGGTCAGTTCAGGTCCCTCTGACAGACACTAACCACTAACAGCAGAGTCCAAAAGGAAGGGGGGGAAAGAGGAGAAAAAAACCCACTATGTTTGTATCATAAAGTATTGAACATTACAGTGTTGATTTATATACAGTGATTATGTGGATCTGGTATTTATTTATTTATTTATTTATTTGTGTTATTTGGGACTTGTAGGGAACATTTTTAATTGAAAAATGTCATGCTGGCAGATCTCAAAATCTGTTAAGTAGGTCCCATTGCAGTTATTTTCACACCACAATTCTGTTTCAGCCAGCAGTTCAGACTGAGATATAAAAATATTGCCAGTATGAGTTTACGCTATGGGCAGTAAATGGAAGACCGGACGTGCAACGAGATGAGCAGTATTAACAGGGTGAAACAGTCACCATCCAGTTGTCTCATGCAGGCTTATAATGAGATAAATACATTTGGAATCAAAGAATACAGACCATGCTCAACAGGACAAAAACTGACTTAGAAAGACTGCCTCCTCTGTTGGGGAAAAAGGGCTAATGCTGTGCTTAGACGTACAGTAGCCGGAATTAGCAGATAGGAGTCCTGGAAATGATCTTAAGTTCTTTTAACAGCCTAAGTGAGGAAGGCATCTCTCTGGCATCCTGCAGTGAAAAATGAAGGAATTGGTGCAGGTGGGCTGTGCGGAGGCTTCCCTCTAATGTTCCACATTAACTGCATCAATGCAATGGAGCTGTAGCGCACTCATGTAAATCCAGTGCTAACTATTCGGATATTGTGTTCACACGTTAGGAAGGGTAAGAAGCAATGGTGAACCTTCAGAAGAGGATATAGAAAAATAATCAAAGGAAATTGATTTTGAAACCTTCTGAAGAGGACTTAGAGTATAATACTTCCGTTTGTATAAACTTGAGATGAAGTAGACCTAGGTGTTTGCATATATCAAAGCAGAAGGATATTCTGGCAATACAGAGTAACCTTAGTCACTGAGAAAGATACGAGACAAAATAACACAGTTATTGCCTGTATTACCAATTAACTGCTAAAACCAAGAATAGATATTACAGTAGTTGTATAAGCGCAAAACTCATTATCAGCTATGTCTGTAAGATGTGTTCCAGAACATATGATTAAGTTTCTTTTTCAGAATGGCTGTAGTATGTGGACCTGTAAACTGCATGGTCACAGTCATCTTTTCTGACTGATAGTGATATTTTGTGTTCATTTTGTTTCCTTTGATTCTTGTGTTTGGGAGACCAGGATTACCGGCATTATTACCCCTATTCTGGTAATGCTGGCAGCACTGTGGAAGGATCTGCAGCTTGGGGCTATAGCTGATCCTCTGAATGTTCCAGGAAGAAAATTGTCAAAACAGTTGCTGACATTACTTAAGTGGATGTGGATTTTACTCTGGAGCATCTAGAACTGATCTTAGTTTATGAGGCGAAGCTGTACAGGTGAACAAGTGCTCTGAAGAAGTACAGGAAATCTTCTCTCTTATTGTCTGACAGAAGCATGTTCCTTATGAACTCGAGGTTAAAAAAATTGCCAGATTTGGGAGGTAAGGAAGCGTTTTAATTCTGGATTAGGCAGGAAAGAAAACACAAACCTCTCTTAATGAGTGTTATACCTTCCTTTAAAGCACAGCTAATGGATCCTTCTGCAGGGACCACCCAGATTTCTCATCTGGTTGCTTACTATGGCACAGGCATCTCAGTCTCTCTTGTTCTCCGTTTTTCTTTGAGTCATCCTTCTTTTCTCAAGGAAGGGGCACAGAGGTAACCACCCTACCTAATAATGTCATACCAAGGTGGGACACAAAATCATGTTTCAAAGTATACTCTAATATCTGTGGTTCCCAGAAAACTCATGCTAAGAAGAAAAGCCCAGCATGAGACCTGTGCATGAATCCTATTTAAGCCCTTGCTCGACTGTTTCTTCTTTCTCACAGGTAAAACAAAAACAAGGAATGACTGCAGCTACTAGATCTGCAGTTGTGTCTAGTAGTTGCCAACATTCAGTTCTGGTAGCATTGATGTCTTGGCCTTTCTTTTAGTAAGCGTTATCAAATCAGATATGATTACGTACTTAAAATGAAAAAAAAAGTGACCTTATATGTAAAATAAATAAATTAAATCTTGTTTTGTGTTTGTAGCTTTAAGCTTTTCCCCTAAAATTAAAGTCTTTATTATGAGGTTTAATATATTAATATATTGGAAAACAGATATTTGTTCTGCAGCTGTTTTATTTAGCTCGGCATCTGTACCTAAAGATATATTTAAAGGCCTATCTGTTGTATTTGTATGTGTTTAGAGCACAGTGAATTGTGTTGTACTTACTAGACACGTAAGTTTTTTTATTAGTATCAAGCTGTATTTAGGTGAAATTTGGAATTTAAAGGTAACGTATAGCATTTTATATCAGAATGTGTTAATACCTAATACGCTGCTAAGTAATGTTCTATAGAAAAGGAGAGGTTTTATCAAGACAAGTTTTGCATCTGTAACTTCAATGTGTGGTAAACAAAATAAATCAGTAGTTTTTAGCTGAACTGACCTTTCCTTGTCACTATGTCCTTCAGGATTTTAGAACAAAAGTATCTTATCCTGTCATGCCTTTTTTTTTTTTTTTTTTTTTTTTTATTATGACTTAGAGGCTGAAAGAGGAAAATGTCTTTCCTGCTTTTTCAGTTTCTAGTTAACTTGCAGTTTGTAAATTAACAAGTCATTGAGCG
Organism: Nettapus auritus; assembly: GCA_011076525.1. Lineage (NCBI taxonomy): Eukaryota > Metazoa > Chordata > Aves > Anseriformes > Anatidae > Nettapus > Nettapus auritus. The sequence goes on from CM021797.1 coordinate 18,244,450, forward strand.
TAATGATTACAGCCTTTGTTTGTATTCTTTTTTTTCCACTATGACACATGTAGAACAAGTTTCTGCGGTCAGAAGTTGGCACTGAGCTTCAAGAGGCTCTTCTCCATGTTGCTTCTTCAGATGTCTCTGGAAGCTTACTGGTTTCTATTTTCTCAATAAATCTGTGTTGTTTGAATAATACTCTGAGTTTATTTTAGTAATAAGTAGTAATTTTAATGATGATGATAGCCTTGGGTTTTAAGGCAAGATGCCATAATTTCAATAGGTTTGTGTTTCATCAGAAAATGTGCTTAATTCCTGTTCGAGTGAGATTTTATATGAATGTTATAAGTTTTATTTTTCCTGGAAAAAGGTTCAGCTAACTAATTTTAGCTCAGTCGAGTACTGCAGATTACAAAAGCAGTGAGCTCAGGATCATTTACTACAGTGTTTGCCTTTTTTCCCGTGAATGAGCTTGCCAAAGTATGATTTGTAGGGATTAGAGAATTCAGAGAGGAAATTAACTCTCCCTCACTTCTTCTGCTTCCTCCAGTATGCTTGCCTGTCATTCTCTGCTCTGACCTGTGTAGAGAAATCTGCTTTTCCTCTTCTGATACCTGCTGGTACTCACCCTTGGAAGTGGTCCTGGAAGCTGAATCTTCTGCAGCCTGTTTCTAGGAACAAGACTGAAGTTAACATTGGGTTTATTTGTGTCAAAATGCCCTCCTTCCCTCCAGGATTTGTGTAAACACTATAGATTTGAATAGAAGAGTTCAGGACACTTATGCTTACACCTTTTCCAAATGAATCTGTTTCTTTTTCTGTATTAATTCCATGAATTCACTGGGGAAGCTCACGCTAGGGCTCCTGGCAGTCAGCATTGGCTGATAAAGTCTGTCTCTTTGCATGGTAGAGCTCCTGCTATTGCTGCTAAAGACTGAAGAAAAGATTACAATCACTATTCGGTTTTTGTTGTCAGTTGCCAAGAGAGCTGTACTTATACCCAGTGGGAAAGGACACCCTGTTGGGTTCCAACAAAACTGTTAGAACTTCTTGAAGATTACTGGGCTTACGTTTTATATAGGCTAAAGAAATACCGCTGGTTCCACTTATAAACGTACCATGTTCTTTATGCATGGCGCAACAGCTACATTGCATACAGAAGTATGTGTTTGCGTAGTTAAAAATAATCTTAGAATTAGGTTTGAGTGGAAGAAACTTTCCCATCCTGAAAAATGGGAAAGAAAGGGAGGAAAGCTGATTGAGAAACAACTCTACATAGGAAATGTAATAAGAAGTTGGTTAGGGTCATTTTTTCATCTGACTTACTTATATTTTTAAACCATAATAATTCCAAATAACTTAAATTTCAAAATGAAAAATGCAAGACCAGTTGTTTTGGTGTTGAGGCAGCCTTTTTCATCAATAATATTACTTTTTTTTTTTTTTTTTTTTTTTTAATATCTTCATTGTGCTTTCCCCTTCCTGCAAGAAATCTTGTTTTGATCAATTGAGTTTTTGAATAGCTCTTGTTGAAGAAAATGGTTCTGCTCATGCAACTCAACTGATTTTAGCTTTTCTAGGTATCTTTCACAGACTTACAGAAGGGGTGAGGCTGGCAGGGACCTCTGGGTCCATCTGGCCCAACCCCTGCCCAAGCAGAGACACCCAGAGCAGGCTGCCCAGGACCACGTCCTGGTGGCTTTTGGAGATCTCCAAGGAGGAGACTCCACGGCCTGTCTGGGCAGCCTGTGCCAGGGCTCCCTCACCTGCATGGTGCGGGAAGAAGTGCTGCCTGATGTTTGGAAGGAACCTCTTGCATTCAAGTTTGTGCCCATTGCCTCTTGTCCTGGCACAGGGCACCACTGAAAAGAGCCTGGACATGTTCTCTTTGCACCCTCCCTTCAAGCGTTCATGTATATTGATGAGGTCTCTCTGAGCCTCCGCTGATCCAAGCGAAGCAGTCCCAGCTGTAAAAGAGGTGTTCAGTCCTTTCATCATCTTCATGGCCTTTTTGTTACACCCCTTCCAGAACGGGCATGTTTCCTTTGCACTGGGGAGCCCAGAACTGGACACAGTGGCCGCCTAGTACTGAACAGAGTGGAGGGATCACCTGCCTTGACCTGCTGGCTATACTTTGCCTAGTGTGAGCCAAGTTACCATCAGCCTTCTTTGTGACACCTTGCTGGCTTATGTTCAGCTTGGTGTCCACCAGGACCCCCAGGTCCTTTCCTACAGGGCTGCTTTCCAGCTGGGTGACTCCCAGCCCATGTGGGTGCCTGGGGCTGCTGCTCCCTAGGTGCAGGACTCTGCACTCCTCCTTGTTGAATTTCACGAGATTTTTGTCAGCCTGCCTGACCACTTGTCCAGCCTGTCTCCAGACAGATGATGAGAGATGGTACATGACTCTCTGCTCTGTCAGCCCCTCCTCCCAGTTTTGTGTCATGTGCTTTCATCACTTCTGAATTTATGGTGTGACTTTTCCATCACCAGACCATTCTTATAACACTTTTACGTGTGCAATTTCTTGGACAACTAAACAGCTAAAGACCTATTTAGTCATGTATGATTGCCACATAAGATGGGAAGAGAAATGTAACCTGCTGAGTCACTCTCTGGTTTCTGGCATGCAGTAGTTAGCGACTTGCATGTCAAATAACTGGCTGCCAGTGGTACTCGAGAAGGTGGGAGAAGGTGCAAGGTAGCATCAGGACTGAACCAAATTAACAGAAGAAGAAGAAATGGGAAGAAATGCCATGGAGAGCTCTCTCCCTAGGCCCCATGCAGTTCTCTATTTAAGCACATCAGATGCTCTTCAGATCATATAGTAAGTCACATTTGCTACCTTAGCAAAAACGTGTGTGGTGTGTGTGTGTGTGTGTGTGTGTGTGTGTGTGTGTGTATCTCTTTTACTAAGTGGAAATGACTGTGTAGAAACCACTAGGAAAAAAGAGAAAAGCTGGTGAGGGTAGAGGACAAGGAGATCACTGAGAATGGATGCGATGTATGATCTTTGTTTAAGCTTTTGGGTAGGCACATGGAACCAGAGTTCTTTGAAGGCTTGTAACTAGGCTTGCAGCTGGATTTGCCTTGCCAGGGCTTCTTAGTGCTGCCCTCCACCGTAGTGGAGTATGTGGTGGTATGGGATGTTTTTGGCACAAGCATAACTCAGAAATGGTTTTGACTTTTCTATGATTTTCCATTCTGAATCTTTGCTAAAAAAGTATGGGATTGCTGGAGCAAGTCAAAAGACTGGTCAAAACATGTTTTCCCTATTATTGGAAATAGCTGAATTATTTTGGCTGGAATGCCGCCTCTTCTGTCTCATCTCTTCAAAAACAGAGAACTAGCATGTAAGATTTCAGCAGAAACTGTTAGGTTTTTGTGAAATTTTAAGGAAAGAAAATAGGTTTTTAGAGTGGAAAGTGTGTGACAGACTTAGGAAGCTTTTTCTTTTTTTCCCCATTTTTTTAATATGTCAGATTGTTCTGCATCTCTTTGAAAGAGTTTTTGAACCATTGGATTGTTTTATGTTTCTACCAAGTTGGTGCTTTTGCTCATACTGTCTTTTCATTTTTATCACAAAACTTCTGGACATGATCTGTCCAGTAATTTCCAGAAGAAGAGTCAGTCGTTGCTCCTAGATAAAGTCCAGTGTCCATGTGAACTTACGGTTGCTTTTTTTGCAACATGTTCTATTGAAATTGACTATTAATTTTATTAAAAACTTCTAATAAATTGTTCCTTTCCTAAATAAGAAGGGATTGTATTCTGTAATACTTTACTAATTGTTTTGTTACTTTTAAAATTAAGTTAAACAATTAAAAAATACAACTAAATGATTAAAAATGTTTAATTTACTAATACTAATAGTTTGCATGCCCCTTTTGGGAAGAGCCAAGATACTTGTTTTGGTCTTGGCATTAGCTGAAATCTATTTTGAATAGGCCACAGGTAGGAAAACCTATGGCCATTTCTTACATAGAGCAGTGAATTCACGTTCAGTCTAGACAGTTGCTTTGTGGTAATAATTCTATCCTCCCTTTTTTCTCAGTTCTTTCTTAGGAAGAACATGTTTTGAACTGTTGGTTTTATTTCATGAAGTCTTTACAATACATGTTGAGCTTTTGTCACAAGTTGCTGGTAGTTAAGACTACAAAAAAGAATAATAGAGCTTTATTATGGTAAATGCCATAAGCTCTTTCCTGTGAACAGTTATACATGCTTATCTTCGCATGCCACACACAGGATTTGGTGTTCTCATGAATGAGCATTTCCTCCAAGACTAAAGCCATATTCGTGGACCTGCTACAAAACATTTTATTTAACTACCTAATAAGATGTACTTCTTGAAGCAGAAAAAAGTACTTAGGCCAATGCAGCATCTGTAACCCATTATTGTGTGAAGTTCATTTCTCTTGGGCTTACCCTTCCTACTCTGTCATAGCTTTAATTAGGCACACCTTGTATGGCTCTTGATTATTTTGCTCAGCTTTGTTGATATCACTAATCAACTTTGAAGTGTTAGTTTCTCTGCAACCACTGGTCTCCTAGCTCATGAAGTACCGACTGCATCGCTGTTTACCACAAAGTTATGGTAAACTTTGGTGCATATTCCTATGAATTTGGTAGTCATCTGACCGTTATGATTTTCTGTTATTTTTGAATGGAATGTAGTTTTCTTGTAGACATTTTAAAAGAGTTAGCCTTGCTAAATGTCTCTTCGCAGAAGATAGAGAGGCAGGCTGAATTTCAAACAGACACAAAGGCATTTCTCAACCATTTTTTACACTGCCATTGGAAGGCAGACTGGATCACCCCCAGAAGGATTTCAGGTGCCCTTACCTCTCTCTTCTTAATGGAAAACTCAAACACTTACCATCAAATTTCTTTCATTGTGCAAGAAACTAACACTTAGATAAAGCGAACTTGAATCCGAGTGAGTCGTCATTAACTCTTACACAAATGTTTGCAAAGTATTAAAGTTACAGGGACACCTTTACTTGAAGTATATCATTTTTATGTACATATTTCTTTCTTTTTTTTATGACAGTGTTTCCTGCCCATAGTTTATGAAAAGGAAATGTTCAGCTGTTGGATTTGGATGTTCATCTTGCTCTACGGAAATTCTATAGCAGGTGTGTTTCTTTATTGTTAGCACTTGTAGTGCCATAAGAAAATTTTCAGAAAGGTGTCTTTCACCAAATAAAATTTCCAAACATTATTAAAATGAAAAAGAAAACAAAAAACAAAAAACAAAAAACAACCATACAGTACATGTTAAGTAGCATACAGTATAGTGTAAAAAAATAATTTATAGCATTCTTGATCTCTTTGTGGAATGTAAATTATGATTGTTGCAGCCTGGATTTGTTTTATTTTGTGTCTTTAAAAAATAATATTTTAAAGCTTACCTGGGTAACTGTTTTCTCTGCTGCACAGGATATAGGAGAAGACTGCATCAGAAAGCCATACCATACATAGTTCAATTCTTATTGGGTTGTCAAGACTGTCAACTTTGGGGATCTGTAAATGGCACAGATTAATATTTATGTAACACGTGAGCACTAAAAGAGCAGTTAATGTGTGCTGCTTCGGGACAGGTTTAGGTCACATATTATTTTTTCATAAATTCATGCAATGACTACTAACATTTTTATATTATCCCTAATTTTACAAGTTACTTAGCGGTCTGTGAATGTCATTTAAAAAATAAATTTGGCAGCTCCACAGTCAGTTTAAGCTTGCGTAACTGCGGAAGCTGGGGGAAACATGGTAGTCCTGTTCACCTTCTACCTCTGGATCTCCATCTCCTTGCATAGCAGTGAGGTTTTGAAGTGATTACAAAACTGATCTGCATGGAAAACTACGTATGTTTTTGCCAAGCTCTTATTTTTCATTTGTTTCAGTTTCCCTATAGTTCTTACACAGTTATGCTTTCTGATGTGGGAAGGGAGTTACACCAGAGTGAATAGGTGACATGGAGATGAAAAATGCTGCTTCTGACAGCAGTGGCACTGTATACTGATTAAGTTGAATACTGTAGGCTAGAAAAGGAAATCACAAGGCCATACTGAAATAATGATTGTTTGACGGTAATTGACAATTCAATGCAATTTGTCACATACAATTTAACGCACAACAGTAGTGTATTACATAATGGCATCTCAAATTGTTTGGGGATTACATGGAAGAGGGGATTCATATGTTTGTAGAAGCTTGAACTATATGAAGCAGGGCAGCTGAATGCTTACATGTGATACACAGGAAACTGTGTAGCAGAAGGCAAAATACTATGGTTTATTTAATTAATTTGAAATTAAAATAAATTACTTTGAAACAAAAAGACAGCGAAGAGATAAACAGAAATAAGGGTTACTCACATCAGGGTTAAAATGCACCAGGAGAAAATTAACAGAAAACAAGGAAGAAAGTTTAATATTTGGTTCCCTTTAATTTCTTAATTCCAGCAAAAAGAAACTATCTCTGAAAGATGTGTTTGTTTTTTTTTTTTTAATCTCTGAAATATGTTTTTTGTTGTTGTTGTTTTCATTTAACAGATTTATTAGTGAAATTTGGCACCAAGAAATGAGTAGCAACAGTAAAACATATAAAATAGCTCCTTGCAGGATTCCTGTGGGGGATTCTTACACTCTTTGAGTTCTCTCTGAGAACTTTGAGTTCATTAATTCACCCTCCTTCTGTGTTTCCTTTTATGTACATTTTGCATACAATTCCTTCACTGTGTTTGAGATTTTAAATTCTGTGAATGGTAAAATCCTAATAAAACACTGAAATATACTGCAGGCTGCTTACAGATTTTAAACTTAACAGTTTGATGTACTTTTGGACATACTCATTAGTAGTGATATAATGAAATTGCAGGTGTACTTTTCTACATATAGGAATGTTTTTTAAAAATATTTAAATGGCAACAGCCTCCTTTCTTCATTTACTTCTTTAAAGGACATAAGAGTTGAAGTTTCTCCACTCTGTCTGGGAAAGTATGGAAACATAATTCTTATACAATACCTGTGTTAAGATAGTAATTTGTAAAAACTGAGATTACAAACAGCAAAATCTGATTCAAGGGATTATCTGACAATTTTATTTGAACTCCATTTGAAAAGAAATACCTAATTAAATGATGTGTAGACATGTATGTTGATGGCAAAATAAGGTAGCATTATTTCACAGGTATTTTGAAAGAGTCTAGGTAATATGATATCTTTAATTTTGCTTTTAGATGAAAACTCTATCAGAGATGCTGACATTTTTCCTTCATCTCCTGAAATTGAAAGAGGATCCACCCTGAAACTTTTTTGTGTTCTTGGAAAACACTATACGCCTCAAAGAAATGCAAGCCACATCATCTGGAAACTGAATCATGAATTGATTGCTCAGGAAAACTATAACATTGTGAATGAGACTGTATCTAGTGTAATCATCCACAATTTCACTTACAACAAAGCACATGTGAAATGTTTCATCAAGTATTTAGGCAAAGAACAACTTTTGGTTCACACTGAAGTTAAATCTGGCTGTAAGTAGAAATATGGGAGAAAATTTTTAATATTTTTAGTAACTTAATGTCAAATCTTTTTTTTTTTTTTTTTTTTTTAGAACTAGTTTTGTTTGTTTGCTTGTTTTTTAGCTTAGGACATTACATGACCTGTATTCAAGTATCTTTTTTTTTTTTTTTTTTCTAAACTAAAGCATGAAATTTCTGGCAATCCTTATTGATGCTAGTCCATAACCTCTCTGACCCTGACTTGACCAGCTAAAGCAGTGGGTGTTTTCTGTTGAGTTCAGAGACTACAAGATCCTTCTATTTCGTTATTTCTCATGTCTAACCTAGCCAACTTAAGCTTTCTCAAGGGATGATTTCCTTTCTAATCCTCTGTTCCAGAAAAATCATAAGCATAGTCTCATCTGGAGAAAGTTGCAGGATAAATATAAACACTACTTTTCTATTTTATTGAGCAGGTTAAGTCCAGGTTATACTAATACATGCAAGGGGATCCCATTCTAGTAAGGAAGCAGTAAATGCAGAGAAATAAACCCCCAGAATAAAGAAGAGCAGAAAATATTGCCTGTTTGCAAAGAGAAGTGTGCTGTAAACTTGTCAGCAAAAGGAAGATCTTTTTAAGAAATGCACTAGGTAGAACAGAAAAGAATTATTTTACAGAAATGGCTTCTTCAATCAGTTTATTTAAGTTCTCTGAAATAGGAGCAGTTCTCTTCCTTTCAACTCCCATTTCTTGTAGTGAGTGAAGAAGTCTGTGTTTAACACAGGTACCTTTGAGGGTGTTAGATTTTTATGGATTGTTTCGTTTGTGCCATCTTGCTTATAAGTGAAATTAATGGTTGCTTCAGGGTCACATAGATACATTTCCTAGGAAGTTGTCTTGTGCAGCCTGAGGCCATGCCGGCTTCTCAGTTCTTAGCAGTTTTAATAAGGTACGTGGCTAGGTATTCTGGGAAGGAACCAAGAGGAGCTTTATCTTTCAGACAATGCTTGTACATTTTTGCTGTTTCTTTGTTTTCCTGCTACTGGCTGGACTGGTGTTTAGCTACAGACACTTTACAGGGAGTGTACTTAGACGTTCAGGACAAAATACATTTTGGTTTTATATAAAACGTTTAATGAGCTACTATAAAATGCCTCCAGGCCCATTCAGTTAAGTACTTCTGAGAATTAGTTGGAGCCAGTCTCCCTGCTTCCCTGGGGAAAGAAGGAATGGTTTTGGTTTTCTGAAGAGTTTTGAGAGCAATAAGAAAAAAAATGGAGTTCTGTGGAAGCCACATAATGAAGGTTGGCCTTCTGACTAACACAGTAAGTTTTATATTAAAGTTGTTTATATTTATATTTTTTATCTCCTTGGTCATTGTAGTTCCACCAGACGCACCAGGAAATATTTCCTGCATTTATTACTTTAATGTTGAACTTACCTGCAACTGGACTTCAGGAAGAGAAACAAATCTTACAACAATCTATACTCTTTACAGAAAAATGTAAGTATTGGATGTATCAGGTTAATGGGATAAGACAGCTAGCTCCCTCCCCGTCATATCCTCACTTATGTTTAAAGTAAACCTGGAAGCATCATGTGTTGTGGCATTTCTCAGTAAGCACGATTAATTTTGGATTGATAATGGTTAAAAAAGTTACAACCTGATACTGTTCTAGTGCTCTGTATAAACATAATGAACATTTTAAATCAATATTCACTACAAAAATACTTGATGGAATTGACGTTCCCTTGTTTCCTTGAAGTACCATTATTAATTAGGCCAAACTGGGTAAGCTAACTAGATACAAATATACTCTTTTAGGATATTCTACTGCTGAGTCAGAATGGAGGCACTTAGTTGGACTGTAACTGAGAAACTTACTAACAGTCCTTGTTTTGAATGGGGAACGATGCCTTCTCCCCTGACTTTAAACAATTCCCACTTAAAACCATTAAAGCCCCTGTTGTTCTGTGAAAATAGTTATAGTGAAAATAGTGAAATCACTGTTGTTTCCAGGCAAATCTCAGATACAGTTTTGAAGGTGACAGCACAGATTTTATCAAATATACTTGTCAATGTGTTTTTCATAATACTGCTGCTTGAGGCTATACATAATGTGTTTGCATGAATAGTTTTCTAAAATGCCTAAGATGTCCTTGAGAAATGGAAGGAATGTAGACTCCAAAGGAAATACTTTTTAATTTTAATTTATATTAGCATATTACATCTTTTTTATGTAAATGGAAGGACAGAAAAATATCTTTAGTTTTATCTCTACTTCAGGCTCGACATTTTAGTCCACCTTCGTTAGGTAGAATTTACTGCTTCTAGTGTTTCTATGTTTTGTAACAGTTGAACATGTGAAACCATGAACTATGCCAGCTGTTGAAAATAAGTATTGATACTGTTCCTTCCTGTACTGCCACAATTTTTTCTTTAACCACACAGTGAATTGCAGATCTATTTCCAGTAAAATCTAACCATTAATTTTAATCTAGATCTATTTCACTGTTTGTTTTCCTATATGACTACTGTGGTGGTTTTACCCAGCTGGGCAGCTGATCTCCACCACAACTGCTCTCTCACTCCCCCTCCTCAAATGGAAAAGGGGAGAAAATGTGATGAAAAGTGGATCAAGGGTTGAGATAAGGACAGGGAGATCACTCAACACTTATCGTCATGGGCAAAAGAGACTCAGCAAAGGGAGACTGATTTATTACCTATTACTAACAAGCTAGAGGAAGCAGTGAGAAACTAAAAGCAAATCATAAACTCCTTTCCCCATCCACCCTTTTCCACCTCCTCCCCCCCAAGCAGCACAGAGGAACAGGGAATGAGGGCTGTGGTCAGTCCCTGATGCTTCATCTCCTCTGCTCCTTCATGGTCACTCCACGCAGGTCCCTCCCACGGGATGCCTCCTTCCCGAACTGGGCCTGCGGGGGCTGCCCACAGGCAGCAGCTCTTCAAGCACTGCTCCCACACGGCTCCGTACCACGGGGTCCATCCCCCAGGAGCAAACTGCTCCAGCACGGGTCCCCTGCGGGCGGCAGCTCCCCCCCAGACCCCTGCTCCTGCGGGGGCTCTCCATGGGCTGCAGCCTCCTCCAGGCCACATCCACCTGCTCCACCGGGGGCTCCTCCATGGGGTGGAGATCTGCTCCGTGTGGGACCCATGGGCTGCAGGGGGACAGCCTGCTCCACCAGGGGCCTCTCCACAGGCTGCAGAAGAACTGCTGCTGCTGTGTGCCTGCAGCACCTCCTGCCCTCCTCCTACAATAACCTGGTATCTGCAGGGCTGCTTCTCTGGTTCTCTCACATTTCTCATCCCTATCTCCCAGACGCTATTGCACAGCAGGTTTTGGTTTTGTTGATTTCCCCCCCACACCCCTTTCTTCAGTCTTCCCTCCCAGAAGCCCAACCAGTGTCACTCATGGCTCGTCTCCGGCCAGCAGTGGGTCCGCATGCTATCTCATAGCTGTGTCATGAGGCATGTGTTCCTAGCTGTATCTACATACATATTATTAAGGGAAGTCTTGTGTGGAGTGACTTGATTATTTCACTGCTCTTTGATTTAAATCTATAATAATAACCTATGAATCCCCCATTAAGTCATTTTTACTTTTCATTACCGCTTGCTGGAATTTGTCTTACTAATGGCAATTAAAGCTGAGTCCTTGTGGGATATACATATGCATTATTTATTTGGTTTAGTTTTTATAGAGTGAATGCAGGGGCAGTGCAGTTAGGAAAGAGCATTTGTTTGCTCACATGTATTATGTAAGGAGATTTTTAGTATTAAAAAAAGTCCTGCAGCCTTGAAAACATATAATAATTAAATCCTAACCTAATAATCAGAGTTATTCTGAAAAAAAATCTTCTAATGGCTAACTCCTGCTATTTTTCTCTTTTAATTTTTAGTAAGAATAAACAAGGTCTGATTATGCCGGACTCAGAGCTCTCCAGCTGCCGAAGCAAAACCGAGTCATGCTCATTTCGTCACCCAAACACTCCGTTTAGTAATTCTTTTTGTTTTCAAGTGAAAGCTCAAAATGTTTTGGGTGAAGCTTCATCAGAGTGTGTTCCTATAGCTATGGAAAACATAGGTAATTAAATAAGCATTAAGTAAAGATAACAACACAGATTATACTGAACTGATGACACCTTCCCAATTCTTTTTCCCTTTCTGTCAAATATGGCGTAGAGGTCTCTGGGACAAATTCTGTATGTAAAGTTAGTTTTTGTAGAATGAAAATATGAAAATATTTTTTCACTGTAAGTTTTGAAACAATTATTTAGGTTTCATTTATTTTTAAATTGGTTTGCTTTTGAAGTACCATCTCATTTTAATTGCTAGTTAAAATTAGTAGAATCATAGAATATCTGAGATTGGAAGAGACCCACATGAATCATCAAGTCCAACTCCTGGCTCCACCCAGGACTACCTAAAAAATTAAACCATAAAATTACAAAGTTTCTGAAATTAAGTGCATTATTAAGTACATAAAATGTTTTATTCCTCCCAGTTTTTATTTTATTAAAATCTGGGTGCTTCCAGTTTAGTGAAGCAAATCTCCCATTATATTTTAACTGTTTGCATTTAATGTGTAAGATTCTTTGAAATGCTTGGAACAGGCAGCAATTTTCAGCAGTTTCTTGAACTTAGCAAGAAGTCGTCAAAACGATACAGTTGTAGTCATAACATGGAGTAGGTACCTCAACAATGTTTTTGCTAATGACTGCAGTAGCCATCGTAAATTACAAAGTTTTAAAATTATTAACAAGTAAAGGCTTTATACTAAAATTCTTTGTCAAATAAGTGGTATTTGGACTGTGTGTGTTTTTGAGTGGTACTAGATGTCAGTGCAGTATTTGGCTGTGAATGAATCATATCCTATTTGCAGATCTGCCCATCATTTATTCTGCTGTTCTACTTTCTGGTTAGGAAAAACAAATAAACCACCTATGATTTTATTCCGTAATTCCTGGAAGCAATGGTACTATTTTATCTATCTCTTCTCCCTCTGTTCTTTGCTGCATTTTCTTTTCTTCTTTTTGGTGGAGTTAATCAAGATTTTGATATCAGATGGGTAAGGTCAGCATTGTCACTCTTTCCTGCAACAATGCACATCCCTCTAAAATCTTTCTTTTCCTGAGGCGTGTGTCAGGTAGTCTAGTTGCATTTGATTTGCTGGCTCATGTGAGACATTGGTATCAAAGGTGAAGCTAGGCTGACTCCCAGCTAGAAGGCTCTTCCTGAGCTGTACTGTGTATAATATAAGCACAGTAACAGTACTGTGCTTCTGCTTGGACCCTGTGTGTTACATTCAGCTCCTCAGTGCTTTACAGGTATCCACGAAACAGCTGTGTGTACCGCACAAGAAGTTGCATGAGGCACAAGTTTTAACTATATTAAAAGAAGTGTAAAGAAGAGCCAGTTATCCTAGAATCAGTGCAAAGAGCTGAAAAGGCTTAGTAGTGCTCTTTCAGAGGAAGCCAGTATAATGCTTTTAATTGTGTATTTTTTGGTGCAGCACTCTGTCAGCTCTCCAGCCCTGTGTTCCTTTATTTCTTGTGTTCAAGCCTGCTGTGGCTCCTTGTCACTTTCCATATCCTTTGTACCAGCCATCTCTTTTCTCAGTGCTAATCTATCCTTTTCCCATCATCTCCTTCACATTACTGTCACCTTCAAATCCTTTTCAGCTGAACTCTTCCCTCATCTGTAATTAGGGCTTGACCTTAGCATTCCAGCCCCGCTTCTTTTCTTTCCCCTGCTGTTGTCTTTGAGAAGAGACTCTGGTAGTGTTCTTCAGCACTGATACAGATGGAAGAAGTCTGCACATCGATTTGAGAGCGCGTTTGTCAGCCTGAAATTAGTTGTGTGCAGTCTCCCGTATAGATAACTTCCCATATGTAAAGTCTATAGAATCGTATGTGAATTCTGTATGTGACTATGTGAAATCATTACGTGAATATCCTTTGTGAATATCATAATGTGAATTCTCTGCTGGAATGTACATTACTGGGATAGTAGTTAAACTTCTTGGAATGCATGTAGACTAATTCTGAACTTGTATTCTGAACCCTTTTCACCTGTTAATACTTCTCTTTCTTAATTCTAGAGAAATTTGAACCTCCTGAAATACTTTCCATAAAAAAAATTGCTGGTATAAAGCAGTTGCTTACAGTAACCTGGAAGATACCTGAGGATATTATACCTGCACAATATTTAAATTGCCAGGTTCGATATAGAAACTTGTATTCAAACTCTTCGGTAAGCTGCTTACATTTTCTTCTGAATGTGGACTTGTTTGTGTCTAATTTCTTAATGTTATAAAAAGCTATTTGTAAAAGAGGCAAGAAGTAATTGGATATACTGATAAAAGCTTGTCATTTCAGTGGAGCATAATTAGATATACGTGATCTTAGGTTCAGTGTTTTGATACCTAGGATTAATTTTCTCTCCTTTTGGTCAATGTCTATTTTGGTACATACCATAGTTCTGAATATTTCTGTGAAAGGCTAAGGTATGACATGTTAAACACAATTGGTGAAATTATTTTATCTTCCTGTTTCATCCTGATGATGAAAACAGCATCTACTCCCAAATATAGTAGTTGAATCAGATTAAGAGGGACTAATTATATATTAATTTTCAAGTAAATTCAGGTATAAGTTTTGCAAGATAGAAAATGAGGGAAGTTTTTTTGTTTGTTTGTTTGTTTGTTTGTTTTCCTGAACCTACCTTTCTGACACTTAAATGAAGGAGTGGTGTAAGAAAACATAATCTTATTTAGACTATGGCTTCTTTCAGATGGATTATTCCAGTCCTTCTCAGTATGGAAGTGAATCCATTTGCAATCATACTGTTTCCTATTTCAAATTTAAGAATAGGTCAGGTTCTTTGTCTTTTTTTTTTTTTTTTTTTTTTTTTTTTAAGCTCGTTAAACTGAGGTGCCTTTCTTGCCCTTGTTTATTAATTTATTTTTAACATATTATACATTAATTGTGGGAGAGGAGGAGAAATCACAAGGGTAATTAATCGTAGTTGTCAGACCTAAAATTCCTGATGCTAAAATGCTTTTTAAGTAGCATCCTTCTCATGTTCTTATGGCAAACATTTTTACTGTAGACCTGACACATTAGTTGCTGGACTGAGTATATAATGTCCTGGATGATCTGATGGGCAGCATGTCTTAGGTTTACAGTGGATGTTAGAAATTAAATTAATATTTATTTAAAAGATCTATTCAAGATGTTCATCCCTTTAAAGCCAAGACAATCCTGTCCTTGTGCTGCTTACATTCACATGGGATTCTTCACACATGTTGAAAAAGTTCATGTTTTTTGCTAAGTTACGTGCTTATTGTATGTTGTGTCTATTTGTCACCACTTCCATAAGAAATAACCTGTCTACTTTTCATTATCAAATGTAGTCTACATATGTTTTCTTCTTCAAAACTTGCAACTGCTTTTTCCTTAGGTGTGTTAGAGAAAAAACAAAAACAAAACAAAAAAACACAAAACAGTAGCCATAATTAGTAAAGCCAAAAATTTCAATGTGTTTAGTTTTGTAGATCTTAGGCAAGTACGATTCATAGTTTTGTCTGTAGTCAATCCAATGGCAATGGCCAATGAAGACAGCATCAAACAATCAGTTAGATATAGAAGCCATTTTTCTGTCTGTATAGACAGAAAGTTGGAGCAAATGACAGCTGTTTTCTTAACCTTTTAAGCCTTCTTACAAAAAAAAAAAACAAAAAACTTTGCTGTGGACTGTAATTATTGAGTGAAAAAATGATTACCAGTTTTTCTGCTTGCATGCACTAAGTTTAAGTTTATAGTTAAATATTGTTCACAGCCATTTGGCAAGTAACAAAAAGCTGTATGGTGATATTTGCAGTTCTACTTCAAGTTCTGTGGGAGATTAATAATAATTTTGAAGTTCTTTTTGCTATACGCTGGCTAAGGAATCTTGTTATCTATCAGAGTGTTATAGGTCCATGAATTCATTTTCACAGAAATAGTTTTCCATTTCTGACAATGAGTTTCTTGTGATCAGGTTGGACTAAAAATTTCAGATGTTAGAGGTTGTTTTATTAAGCAGCGTGCTTCTTATTCTGGTGTTTAAAGGAGTGGTGCTTGCATTTTGTTATGGTATGATTAAATTCTCATTCAACTAGTAGAAGGCAAGATTTTTTTCACAAATGTTTGGCGGCATTGTACACTTACATGACATTACTGTTTAAAATTGTCTCCCAAGAAGGAATCTTCCTTATTCTAAAGCTTACCTACCTTTGCTGACATCGTAGAATATAAGCCAGCTTGAAAATTAATTGTAGCATATTTCAGTTTGAAATTGGAGAGCTTATTGATTATTTTTTTTTAACTTGGAGGAGAAAACACTAATGTTACTGTAATGATTCTATCCCTTGTTCTGTACAGGAACACTTAAATCTTTCTGTAGTGCCTATTGTTTGCTTCTACTTTGTGTTGTCAGTCCAGATGGGCTGATACATCGGATCTAACATTTCCTTTTCATGTCTCCTTTCACTTTTTGTTTTGGAACAATGATCTACTTTCCAATTGCCATTAGTTAGATTTTTTTCAGTGGGACCTTTTTAAGACAAGAGGAAGTTATTCACCTTGTTCTTACTTTTCCAAGAAGACATTACATCAGTTACTTCTCATGCTTTTGTCTTCCTTCACCATTTAAAGGCTCAATTTTCCATGCTGTTTTTTTTTTTTTTATTATTATTTTATTTTAATGTCATACTGGTGGTCTTTGGGGTGTCCTACAGCCACATTGTTACAGGGCTAAGAGCTAGAAGACCCTGTAACTTAAAAAACAGAAGAAATAAATACCCTGCTGGCTCACAAGCTCAGGTGATCACTGCCTCCCAGGGGATGCATCTGCTGCAAGGTGCAAATTACCTATGGTGATCATTGGCTTTAGCAGTACTCAGTTACTTCCCAGTTCATAGAATCACAGAATATCCCAAGTAGGAAGGGACCCACAAGGATCATCGAGTCCAACTCCTGGCTCCACACAGGTCTACCCAAAAATTCAGACCATACGACTAAGAGCACAGACCAAACACTTCTTAAACTGCAACAGGCTTGGTGCCATGACTACATCCTTGTTCCAGTGTATGACAGCCCTCTCAGTGAAGAAGCTCTTCCTGATTCCCAGCCTGAACCTCCCCTGTCGCAGGTTGACTCCATTCCCTCGGGTCCTAAATAGAATAGATTGGTGCCTACACCTCCACTGCCCCTCCTGAGCAAGCTGTAGACCTGCTGCTGAGAACTACAGTTCCCTGTTGCTGGGAACTACAGTTATCCAGAACCTCCTGTACCAGCACATCTGCTTGTTATTGCTTGTGAGCTGCACACAGTTCAAGTCACAAGGTCAGTCAGCCCAGACCTTTGGCTGAAATTTCTTATTCTGGAGTTTTACAAGAAGAATGAAGATGTTATGAAGAAAAATGAAATAATAAAAAAGTGATTTTGAGTTTTACAGGAGTGAGTTGCAATATGTGAAAACTGCATCCTTTTATTTTTAGCCAGATCATGTGTCTGTTTTCAATTTCATACCAAATCATTTTTGTTCATGCATCTGCTTTCAGGAAATTGAGACTGTTGCAGTAACTTCTAAAGAGAAAGTAGTATCACTTAATCTCACAGGTCTGTGGGACTCCACGGAGTATTCAGTTGCCGTTCGGTGTATTGGTGTTGAATCAAAATTCTGGAGTGAATGGTGTAGAGAGAAAACAGCAAGCACAGAGGACGAAGGTAGGGTAACTATATAGCGTGCTTTTTTCTTTGGGTATTCTTTGAGGAATTAGGATTTAATAATAGCAAACTATTTTCACCATATTAAATTTTGAATTTATAATTCACTTGTTTAGGCAAAACAAGTGTGTATTTTATTTAAATACAGGAGAAGAAAAACTGCAAGACAGATAAGGAGAGGAAGAGGTCTGAAAAGTAATTTAAATGCAAACAATACAGGGCTAAAGAAGAAAATGAGTAAATAGGAAGGGAGGAAGAATTAGGGTGTACAAGGAGAACAAACGTGTGCAAAGTAGGATAGTAGCAGAAAAGCAGTGTAGCAAGTATGTCCAGTGACATGAATCAGAGAAATTAAATTACCAGTTGTAAAACAAGATAATGTGTTTTAACCCTGATAGGCAGCTAAGCACCACACAGCTGCTTGCCCACTTACCCTTCAGTGGGATGCAGGGGAAAATCAGAAAGGTGAAAACAGGAAAGCCTATGGTATGAGACAAAGACTAGGTAAAGCAAAAGCTCTGCGTGCAAGCAGGCAAAACAAGGAAGTCATTCATGATTTTCCATCGACAGGCAGATGTTCAGCAACTTCCAGGACTGCAGGGCTTGTAACATGTAACAGCTTTTTGGGAAGACAATGCCATCACTCCAAATGTTCCTCCTTTCCTTCCTTTCTCCCTAGCCTTTATTGCTGAGCACAATGTCATATGGCATGGAATATTTCTTTGATCAATTTGGGTCAGCTCTCCTGGCTGTGTTCCCTCCCAGCTTCTTGTGCACTGCTTCCTGGCAGGGCAGCATGAGAGAAGTAAAGAAGTCCCTGTCTCTGTGTAATCACTACACAGCAACAACTAAAATGATGGTGTATTAGCAACATTATTTTCATCATAAATGCGAAATACAGCATCACCTGAGCCTAATAACTCTATTCCAGTCAAAACCAGGACACAATACTAAAACATCATCTCTAGAACTTAATGAAACAAACCAGAAGGAAACATATGTAAAGAATGAGAAAATATTCCAAGAGAGATGGTACATAGATTTAGAGAAAACTTTTTAATGTCAAAAATATTAAAAAATAGAGAAGTAAATGACTAGAACATTGATAAATTTTAAATTACTGTATAAATCAAGTATTTATACACATGTGGAAACTTTCTCAGCTCGTCTTTCTAGCACTGTTTACTCCAAAATGAACTGAGCTATTAGAGTGTATCATATATTCTAAGAACAACAAAAAAGATGTTATTTTATATAACATTGTCAGTGTATTTACCATAGTCATCTAAGATAGTACTTGCTCTTTTTTTTTTTTTTTCCTTAATCTCATTAAATGTCTTTGGTAAAATACAGCAATTAACAAAAAAGATGAAATAAATATTCTGTGAGTATTAAGTGGTGTCAGAAATCTAAAAAAAAAATAGATGTATTTTGAAGAGGGAAGTTGCTAGCTGCGTAAAGAGAGAAAAGCTGTACTAGTTAGGGAAAAAAGGCACAACAGTAGAAATAGGAGATTTTTTTTTTTAGTAAGTTGCTCCCAGACTATTCTTGAAATTCTTTGATTTTTTTTTTTACCATGTTATGCTATCTTTGTAATTTAACAAATTTCAAGTTTTTGTTTGTTTTTGAATAGCTCCCTCAGAAAAAGTGGATTTGTGGAGGATAATTGAATCTTCACACCCAGCTGGAAATAGAGCCATACGTCTTATGTGGAAGGTATACATAGTTTTTATCAATTGATAATCTTATTTGTATCCTGCAGCTGGTGGTTAACTGGAGTATTTTAGTGTTGTAGGACATATAACCACCAGGGGGGTTTGTTGTCATCAGGAAGAAACACCTCACTGAACTAAATCAGAACTGAAAAGCCTTTTAAAAGTTACGCTCTTCTATGATCTCGTAACATATCTTCTTAGAACGAAATATAGCATTGTGAAATGTTTTCAAAAATAACATTAATAACAATCTGGAAATAAAACATGCTATCTAATTGTTTCCCAGACTGCTGTTCTGAAGTAGTGAGATGTTCTGAGGAATCCACATTGAGAAGCAAAATAATGGACTTTTCTTGTCTTCAGGAATATGTCTTCATTCAAACAACTCAGACCTTGGGGCCCCCCCCCCACCATATCTTTGTAGCATATGTGTTTTTAATTTATAGAGATTCACTGGTCTTTAACACAATATATAGTTTTGATAATACAAATAGTACTGTGAAACACTTACTAATGCATTTTTTTAATAGCTGCTAAGCAACATTCCACCCCCTGGGAGAATTCTAGGCTACAAAATACAGTATTTTCCAGAAAACAATGCTGCACTTCAAATGACAAACATCACTACCGATAAGAAAATTGTATTACCTTTAAATGAAGAGGCATATATAATATCTGTTACTGCCTATAATTCTGCTGGAAATTCTCCTGCAGCTATTTTGAGGATTCCATCCACTGATGAAAAACGTAAGATTTCTAAGTATTGTGATAGACTTTTCTCTTTACAAAGAAATTATCTTCTTGATGTCTGCTGAAGTTCTGTTATAGCGGAAGCAAAATGGTGTAAAAGACTTTTGTCTTAGAACCTTACAGTCATATGATGTATAAAGATGTGTATAGTCCATTACTCTTTACTAGAACAATATTATCTCACTGGTTGTTGCATTTTGCTATCAGATATTGTGCTTCCTTATAGAAGATTATTTTTGTGGCTTTTATTTTACCTTATCACTGTTAAAATACCAGCATTTGCTGATGTATTATTAAAATTTCTGTTACATTACTTTCTGTTTTGTTGGTGTGTTTTAATCCTGAACCCCCCCCAAATAAAATTATATTCTCAACAAAGCACCTCACCTGTCTATACCGCCATATAATTGGTAACAGCACTATATCTATTAATGTCATTTAAACAAAGATGTGTTTGATAGAAGTCCAGAACATACCTTAGCAGAAGCAGAGAGAAACATTACCATTATTCTTATTTTGTATACATTCTCAAAGTGGGCATTCTGCCCACTGACTTGGACAGAAAGCTGCACTGCTCTAGCACAGCAGCTTTGTTCTTTGGCTTTTATGCTTAATTCTAGTATCTCTGTTAGCCTTGTATTGCCACATCCTGCTGCCTACATGTGATCTGGGAGAAAAGTTGCATTTGACCCACTTTTGAATCACTTCTACATCATTTGTTTGTGAAAAAAAGTACAAGTGCCCCTCTGGAATTGCTGAATTAAATTCCAGTCTAATCAGAAAATTGGATATATAGATGTGACGTCATCTTGTTCTGGAGGTTGCTGACTACCTCTCTATCCACTTTAGTATTCCTCAGTAAATGTATCTTTTTTTTTTTCCCATGCTGTGACTTCTTTTTTTTTTAACTACATAATAATAATAATAATATATATATATATATATTTTACAGTGACATTGCTAGATCTTTTTTTTTTCCCTCTGCTTTGCTAGAATTGCAATCAGGTTTCTATTACCTCTGTTGTACAGGCTGATGGTTCACTTTTGCTTCACTGTCACTCATGATTCTGCTTACTTGTTTTACTGTTTTCCTCTTGCCTTTTGATGCCCCAGTCAAAACTTCCTTATCTGCACTAGCTGCAGCCAACAAACTGAAATTTGGATCCAAAAAGAGGGACTTGTTGTTGATTTTGTATGTGTAAATCTCTATAGGTATCATCACCTCAGTTTTTTTTGTCCCCTTCCCCCTCTTTTAATTGTTAAAATTATTACATGCTTCATTTTAAGGCATTTTAAGTACATTTATCTGAATATATCTATAAAGTCACTTTTTGTTTAACCTTAGCTAAACGTCATACTTTCTAAAGAAGCAACCCCAGCTTGCTTTAACTGAATTGTTTTCTTGCTGCAGGTTTTGCAAAGATAGAATTGCTGACATTTTCTGTTAAATTTTTAGCTCCTGAGATTATTGAAACAGTAAGGACCTTTACAACAAATGAAGAAATGATTGTGGAATGGATACCCTCTGAACCAGAAGTAACTGAATATGTAGTTGAGTGGTATGAGGAGCTGGAGACAGATCCTTTTAGAAGATCATGGCAGTATATATCACATTCTATGAAGTGGAAAGCTAACAAAAGTAGGTTAATTTACAAGTTATGGCTGTAACAATGTACAGATGCATAGGCATTTATGTATCTTTATTTATAAGTAGACCTTGGAGATGTTCAAGGTCAGGTTGGATGGGGCTTTGAGCAACCTGATTTAGTGGGATACATTGCTGCATGTGGCAGGGGACATTGGAACTGGGTGATCTTTAAGGTCCCTTCCAACCCAAACCATTCTATAATTCTATGATATATAATCCCATTTGTGTTATGACCTAAAGCGTTCCGCAGAGGTTTCAGTGGCCTTTTAATGCACTGATAAATAGGTGAGGAACTGCTCACCATTTTCTAGGAGGGGCTGACTTATTTTATTTTATTTTATTTTATTTTTTTAATTGATAAACTCTAAATAGTAATGATTTGGCTGTGTGTATATAGTTTCCATCTAAAATCAGTGTGCAGAGGCCATGCAATATGTACAAATGCAAATCTGTAAGCCATATCATATCTATGTTTTATGTGGAGAACTGTGAAAATATTATTTATTTATTTATTTATTTATTTCAGAAATCTTTAAACCATTTGTATGCTATAACATATCAGTGTATCCTCTTTATGGCAATAAAGTAGCAGCTCCATATTCCGTACAAACCTATGTTCAAGAAAAAGGTAAGTATTTCATGATGTTGTGAAAGCTGTGCTGTAGTCTGTTTCTCAGGTTATATTTTCTTTGAGAAATTAGATACTGGCATTACTGAAGGACAGAAGCAGATGCTGAAGAAGGTTCAGGTACAGCTCTGCTTGAAATCCACCCATTGGTTGTAATGTTTATGTACGGTATACAACGCACTTGGAAAGAGTGTAGCTACAAAGGCTTCTTTTCAACTGGCATCTCTTAAATGTTGCACCTGCATTTAGATGTATAATTATACTTGATTTTAATGATGCAGTTGACTGAGCTAGTTGTGCTCCTAATAAAAGAGAGCTTCTATGCACAGAATAAAATTTATAGTTTGAAAAGCTTGCTTTTTATCACATTGTGTAATATTAGAGAATATGTGCTGTCCTGCATATAAAAAATAGTAAGGAGCCATGAAGCTTATGGTTGAGCAGAAACTGTAGATGAAATAGTGTTTTGGAGGCAGGGAGGGAATATTTCTTTGTATAAGTTTAATGTGAATGCAGTGATTTGTACAGGCAGCTGCGAGAATCTAATTTACTGACAATTTTAAGATTCTAGGTGAAAATTTTAATGTCTGTTCCTTTAGATCTGTGTAAATGTGCACACACATATCACAATATATTAAGTGTTAGCTAACTGAAAGAGGTAACGGACTGTTGTTTGATAGAGTAATACTAGAACATCTTGGTTTTGAATGCTTTCCTGCATAGTGACTCATAGTGAGCTGTGACAGTATTAAAAGTTGACAGAGAATGGGAAAGAGGATACTTGTTTCAAAACTGAAGCACAGCAAGCTTTTGCTTCAGAGTTATGCGTTACCTCCCTATGATGTTGTGAGGATTGAAACATTTAATAATCTTGAGATATATGGATTCTCATAACACCAAACTATGCAAATACCAAAATAGATGATGGGAAGTATTATCAGAATAAATCACATGTTAGAGAGGATGATAAATGTTTGGGTCTGTGTCAGAGCACTAATAAGACATTTACTTGTACATTTGCTTTCTTAATGTTCCTGATATGTGTGCAGTAACATGTAGACAGTTTTTCTAATTTATAATGCTTCTGTGCAGAGCCTACAGAAGGGCCTGTGGCTGATACAGATGTTCTAGGCAAAAATGAAGTTGTAATAAAATGGAAGGAAATTTCAAAAGATAAAAGAAATGGCTTTATCACTAACTATACAATATTTTATAAACCTGAAGGTGGAAAAGAATTGAGTAAGTATACATTAAACATCAAAGATTACAACAGGGCTATGACAATCTGCTGTCTGATTATAATTATTATTTTTGTAGCTATTAGCATACTTTGTTATTGTATACTATAAATATGTCTGAAAATACTGGTACTAAAATGTGGCTTACATAAAGATTAAGGACCTTTTTTAGATTTAGCTGAGATGTTGGAGAATTCTAGTGATCAGTCCTTGTTTTAATATTGCATGTTTATTCTTGCTCAGTTTCTTTTTTTGAATTTATTTTGTACAGCACTGCTTTCCATTAATGAATCTTTATAGTGAATCACTTCTGCTTCTGTGACGGGATCCAGATCTGTTGGATCTCTAAGTGTTAAACTTAATGTGTAACAGCATTACCATTCCTATTCTTTTTCCTAGACTAGGATGGCAGCTCATATATGAGAGAATTTTTACAGCCTGTTCTCCATAATGTTAAAAATAAAATAAAATTGCAAGTGTATGCCAAATTAGAAAGTATTATTTGTCAGATATTTGTAGTTCTCCACTTTTACATAAGTATTAGTATATCTATTAGTATATCTCTCTCCATCTTCAGATCTCTCTGTCAAGACACACATTTGAAGCCAGTAGAAAAAAATCATAGCAGAGAGAGAGGAGTTAAATTGCAGTTAGAATAAATTGGCGAGGCAAAGATTCTGTGCCAATTCAAGAATTTGAAGCACTTGAGGGTTCAGTAAGTTTATAAGTTCCATGTTTGTCCTTGGAAGGATGCCTTTCCCAAGTCCTGAACTTCTAGAACAGTATGGTAGAAATTTTCTGGTAGAACTATTTTTACAGTCGACTCATAATAAATGCAAAATAGCAAACAATAGCCAAGAAGCAAAAACAGCCTGCCAGGAAATAATTTCTGTGGACATAGTTTCTTAGATTAATTTCTTCAGATGTTCT
Source organism: Nettapus auritus (assembly GCA_011076525.1). NCBI lineage: Eukaryota > Metazoa > Chordata > Aves > Anseriformes > Anatidae > Nettapus > Nettapus auritus. The sequence continues at coordinate 18,268,641 of CM021797.1, forward strand.
TAATGTTTTGTGTTTGATATTGCTTTCCTGCTCTGTAGCATACCTTTTTGAGTACATTACTACTCCCCTATATCAAAAATAGTATCCATGTAGAGTGTCAGTAGTCAGTATAATCCCATCTATTCAGAACGTCTAGCATAAATCTCAGCAGAATCTTTTATGAGAAGTGTTTCAGTGATCTAAATTTCTCCCATGATAGCAGCTCATGGGAGTTACTCTTAAATGGCAAAACCCAACTGTACTGTCGTTTTTTGAGGCTTCCTAGATACCGCATATTTTTGTCACGTCTAAGATAGAGCTTTGAGTTTGTGCAAAGGTGATTTCATTGATGGCCTTTTAACTCCAGAAGTGTACTTTTTGAACCTTGATTTAAGAGAAACTTTGCTTAATCTCAGGGTATGTTGCAGCGTATCTATTTCCTGAGCATTTCTTGGCTGAGCGGAATGGTGATGTATTAGCTTTGACTTGATTTATCAGAAAATGCATTAATTTCATAATATACAAACATGTTATTAATTCTGTTGGCAGACACAGAATGTTACGATATATGTCCTGCTTTAAAAAAAATGAAAGTAAAACATATCATACCAATTCCAGTAACAGACAAGTTTTCAAAACATTGAGCTCTATTCAGAGAAGCATTTGGAAACTGGAAAAATTGTGTTGCTTTTGGCTAACTTTGATTTTACTGGAGTGATTTTGCAGTGCTGGTAGGTAACATCCTTTTGGATGATCAATGTACTAAAAGTACAGTTAAATTTTATGAGCTGCAGGAACACAAATTTCACCAACTGTTTTAAGCTCTGAGCTTAGATTCCACGGGTTGTAGAAATCAATTTCAGAAGTTTTTTGTTTGTTTGTTTGTTTTTGTGATGAAATGCATTAAAATACTTTAAATTTAGCAAATAATTTGTGTGTTTATTTTTAAAATTAACTACACAATGGTTTTTTTTTGTAAAAGTTGTTAAGATGATAAATACATCCACAGTTTTTATATAACACTATTTGTTGTTGTTTTTTTTTTTTTTGTTTGTTTGTTTGTTTTTACATAAATCTTTTCCTAAAAAGATGAAACTGTGAACTCTGATGTTCTGCACCACAGATTGAAGTCCTTACAGGCTAATACACAATATACTGTCCATATCATGGCAAGCAATAGAGCTGGTGGAACTAGTGGAGAGCCAAAAACCTTCAAGACTTTGAAATTCAGTAAGTAATATTCCAGGTTAGTTACTGTTTTTTTGAAAAGGAGTTTTGAGGTAAGAAATACAAAAATACAATATTTCTTTGTTTAGGAATCTGTTAGAGTTCTTCCTTTTCTCTCTCTCTTTTTTTTTTTTTTTTTTTTTTTTTTTTTTTTTTCTTTGTAATGGGTGTTAAGACAAGGAAGATTGACCAACACTTGCTGAATTTAACTCAATCTCACTGAACATCTTTACAGACTAAAACCTCGGGATAAGAGATCAAAATGCCAAATCTTTTTGCTGTCAGTAAAAAGAATGCTGTGGATCTTTGGGGTATCAACGTATTCTTCGTGTGCCATCAATTATGGGATAGAGCATGAGCTAAACAGGTCCTTGAACAGGCCATGAGACATGAATCTAATTCTTTTTATTTTTTATTTTTTTTTCCAGACTGTAAATTCATCTTCTAGTTTGCCATTCAGATGCAAGATAGGTTAGGCTGTGCTGAGTTTTGGTCTCTATTGATATTAGGACCTACATTGGGTGGTACTTTGAAGCTAGGTCGGAAATCGGAACAGTATGTTTCAGTCATGAGAGCTAACTGTTTTATTTATATTTAAAGCCTATCTCTGGCATTGAATTTAAAATCTATTTTGTACTAACAGGTAGAAATGGCACTATACAGCAGTTTTAGGTGACTCTAAAACAACAACTGCCCAGAGAGGTATTAGACTTTTCAAGCTGGTTCATATTCAAAGGTTGGTTTGGTACCAACAGGGACACGAAACAACCTGATTCTAATTTCTAAGTTGGATACGGTAACTTCATATGTCCCCTCCCATCTGAGTTATTGTGTGATTCTATTAAACAAAGTAAACTTTAAAATGTGATACGTCTATACCTGATATATTTTGAGAAGTTCCAGCACAGGCTGCTTTTCAGGCTTAGTAACTGTGACTTGCTGGATGCTAGATACTCATCTTTTGACACGTTGTACAATGTGTATGGCAGTATTCTGAGTAATTTTAACTAGTTTTGGCAAAGCTTTTTAAATTGTGCTAATTAGGTGACTGATGTTGAAAATCAGCTGTCTTAATGGAATACATAAAGAAATGATAAACGTGTTTTTTTTTTTTTTCTTCTCTAAAGATAAAGAAGACATTATTTTAATTGCTATACCCGTTGGATTAAGCATGTTCTTTCTATTAGGCCTTTGGATAACATGCATTTTGAAAAAACACACGTGAGTACATTTTTCATCTTCTAAAACTGAATTTAGTCTTTAAGTGTAAAAGACCCATTTTAAAATTTATTTTCAAAATGCTTCTTGGCTGGGTTTCAAACCAATGTCAAATTAAGAATACAGAGCTAGTGGAGTAACAGACAACAAAGCCTACATATCTTGTAATTGCAGTTAATGTGCAATAGTCCAAAAATAAATATTAATTTTAGAAAGTGCAGTAGATGGGGAAAATAAAGGAGAAATCGATTTACTTATTATCTGTATCAGTATATGGAAAATGTTACTTGCTAGTTGCAATTCTGTGGTCAATCAGGTGAGGGGAGTGCAGTTTAAGTCAGATACTGAAATAATAATGCCAAATAAAGCTGACAGAAAGCTTCCCATACTTCCTTAATATATCTGCAAGTACACCACTAGAAAACCTTTCATGTAACCTCTATTCCTTAATTACATTAATATTACTTCCATTAGTTTGTGACTGTAAAGGAAGTCATTAGGAAACTAAAAATTTCATCACGTGAAGCATTTGGATGATTGATCCATGAGTTTGAATCCGTATCTGTGTATGAAACGTAATTCTTTCATCTGCTGTCAGAGACGTCCCCTGCCAGATTTTAAATCGCTTTCTTGGAGCCTGGGGTCACTGCAAGATCCCAAAGATAGCTGTGATGATTTGTTAAGGTTACAAATGTACTTTTTTTAGCATGAAGAATGACTGGATTGTTGGGCTGAAGCTTAATCATAAGCTTAATAATCTTAAATATTCGGGGAGGTTCTTAGCCATGAAAACTGATAAGTTGATATATACAGTATACAGTTACAAGTATAGTTGATGTGATAAGTGTCATTTCCAAAGTTTCACATCTTCATCTGTATTGTATATTCTGATTTTTCATGAAAGTAAGAAATGATGCTTTGATCCTGTAGAACACTTTGGGATGTACTTTAGTGTTAATATTCTTGTGTGGATTGAATTGCAGTGTAAAAAGTCAAACTATGGCCAGGTTTTCACTTACTAGACCTAATAAGAATGAATGATTCATTTCTGTTTCCTGTTTACTACTCCATCAGAGAGATACAAGCTACAGCTTCATCTATTGTGTTTTATCTGCTGATGAAATAAGAACTAAGAGTAAATTTAACGTGGTGTAATGTTAGGGACATTTTCACTAGAGCAAAGGTGGCTTTCCACTGAAGAACTACCAGAAACATGATCACAGTAGTTTTTATATACAGCCTTTTTTGGGCATACTATTATTTAAACTACCATATAATCAAAAAGTTGACTATGCATTAACAATTTTTCTGCAATGTCTCTGTAGAATGAGATCTTTACTTGAGATCTTTTCTAATAAAAGTCGATGTGAGTGAAAATGATTTTAATGAAAAATACTGTGTTAGGATAAGAAAAAAATCCTTTGTGAAAGTTTGGTATTTTGACTTCTTAGATTTTTTTTTCTTTATTTTTTAATAATCTATTTTTCATCAGTTGACTAAACATTCTTCCTCAATATTAGGTTTAAAAAGGTTTGCTGGCCTGATATACCCAATCCTGCAGAGAGTGTTGCTGTGGAATGGCCTCTTGATGTATCCATGGTAATAGCTGCCATTTTATTTATTAAAGAAGGGATCGAAGGGATAGAAGACAAGTCCTTCTCTAACATTAATTTTATGACTAACTGAAAGGAAAAAAGTATTTGATTTCATTCTTTTAAGTATTATAAAATGCTCTTAGTTATATGTCAAACAAGTAGAAAGGATGCATCTTTATAAAGTATATTAATTTAATTCTTATTTATATGATAAAAAGAAATAACGTTTTGGAATTATAAAGTTGTTGGTGTACATGTCTCATTAAATACAGTAAATTTTTCACAGGTTATTGAGTCTATTGACTCAAATCACCACATCTGGATATTTCCTCCCTTCTCCACAAAAAACTCTAGTACAACAAATAATCAGATTTGGTAATCCTGAGGTAATATTGTTGTACTAACATGTACATGTTTTTAATTTATTGATATTTATGCTTATTTATGTTCTTCAGATTATTTGAATGGAGTTGATCAGGACTCTGTAGAAAGCATAATCTGTGGAGAATGGGATTTAAAATTTTGTCTTTTAAACGGGCTATTTAGAGTGGAAAAAATGGAAATAGTTCAGGTTCCATGATATGAAGTGTTTAACAAATGGATAGAAAAATGTCATTTTAAAATACTCATTTAAATATAACTGGATCAGAGCTGAAATGCGCATTAACTCTTTATTAATATACTTTTAATTTTAAAAGTCAAACAGAGTTCAAGTGGCAATATCTTTTAATATATGAGATCTTCTGATACATTATCTATTTTTGCGTAACTTTCAAATTCATCTCTTTATACTGACAGAATAATTCGTTTTTGAAGGGAGTGACATATGAGGATAAAACCTTAGGCTTGGAGGACGTAAGTGTTTTGGAAGATTGCTTTCCTGAAGAAGATCATGAAGGATTATTGCTAATGAACTGTGAAAAACATGTTTCTGAGTGTGCTGATACTAATGCAAAAGGCGTACAAAATATCTCTGAACACAAAATAACTCTGTTAAATGGAGACAAAAAGATTCTGTATAATGAAGAACATGAAATAACTAAATGCCTTTCACCATCCATGCCTTATGTAATTACTGGTGAAGATTTCAGAAGTCAAATGCATTCAGCTTTGATACCAGTCAAGAAAAACCAACCCACAGAAATGCGTGAAGATGATTTACATGAAACACAACAGATTTCAGTTAAAAATGAAGAAAGTGATAATGAAGAAGCTTTAAAGCTGGAAGATTTCAGTGAAAAAACATTGTTCAACCCATACCTTAGAAATTCTGTTAAAACAAGGGAATTTCTCATTTCTGAGAACTTGCCAGAACATAGTAAGAATGAAACCAACAAACAGCCAACAACTTTACCTGCTTTTCAACAAAATGTTGTAGGACAATCCTATATAACACTGGACATGGTCGGGCTGGCCACAGCTCATTAGCAGGAGAAAACTTCCCTTGTACAGTCCCATCTTGGCAGTGCTGCTTTTATATATTCGTATGTTCTAACCTGGACGATCATGGTTACTTTGGATGAAATTACCCCATTTCTTTGAACAGCTGTGAAGTAATCAGTGCACTGTGTTTATACCTGCTGAGGTTTTAGTGTTGTGGTGTTTTTTTATTTTTATATTTTTTTAACCATGTAGATGCGTCAGTAGTGAGGCAAAGAAGGTAAGGTAACTTCTTTTCTTAGTTCTTATTTTTGATTCTCACTGTAACAACATCCAGCACTGCAAATTGCTCGCTGATTTCCCTCCACTGCAATGACTGAGCACTGTCAGGGCAATGTGCACAAACTGGAGGAGAGCCAGCATTTGCCCAATACTTCCTTAAGTTACATGAAGTAGAACTACTTTACTATTTTTATTTCCCCCCCTCCCTTGTTTTTTATTTGGTTTTATGTGTAGTGTTCCTCCTGTTTTGCAAGCAGACTCGAGTAATCATCTTTTTGCATCCTGACTCTTGAGTCAGCAGTTTGGCTCATAGTTTCCCTATCTTTAACGTGAGGATATGTTGTGTACATGCTATTGATTTATCAACATTTTGGGAAAGATAGGGTTATGTTGGCTTGCTGCCTTCCCTTTCTCTTGTTTTTAGTCACACTGTATTTTGTGCTACTTCTGTGTTTCCTGCTTATTTGCTGTTTTTTTTTTTTTTTTTTTAATCTGTTTACTGAAAGATACCTTATTACCTTCTTATTACTGTGCCCTTAATTTCTCCTGTTTTAAAACTGTTTTTCTCAGCTGAGGTTTTGGAATTTCAATCTGGAAAAAAAATTAGCTAAATATTGCATCTTCTGTTAGAATAAGCGCTGAATTTATATTTAGGAAAGTGTTTTTCTGAGAGGTATTGGAAAAACCACCAAATCTACAAGATATACATAAATATCCTCTGATAACTGATTTAGGATTAGAGATTTCTACAAGCAGGCTGTAACTTCTGTCTTTTGTTTTATGATTCTGATAAGTCAAAACCACTTACAGTTTTGATCTTATATAGGCAGCAAAAGTATTAAGCAGGCAACTCCAAGTTATTTGTTTTCAGCAGGAAAGAGACTATCACTGTAAAGTTCTTACTGAAATATTCTATTAAATGATAGGTTAAAAAGAAAAGAGGGAGTCAACTCTAAATAAAAAAGTGTTTAAAAGGTGTTTGGTGTGACATTTGTGGCAAATGTAGTCACTCGAAGACTTTAAACTATTTTGGAAGTATTTAAAAACTTGACATTATCACTCTTGTGCATAACTATGGACTTCTTTAGGGGAGAAAAAGAACAGGAGTAGTGGGGATAGAAAAAGGAGACAAATAAGAGTAGGCCTAGAAAGCCTTCCTGTGTAGGAAGAGGAGTGGGAGGCTTATGTCCTGCAAATTATTAATAGGTGTATTTTCTTCACTTGCTGGATTTTTAGCTAAATTAAACATTCCATGTTTTGTTAGTAGAGTTAACTTTTACCTCTGCAGTGTTTAAAATTCTTTGAATAGAAATCCCACAGACTTAAATAGATTAACCTAATAGACAAAATCAGCACATTCCATAACCTATGATATTTCTGTGTTCCTCATGTCCTTTAAAATCCCCTAAATAGGGAAAAATAATTGCACTAGTAGTTAATGTAGAGGAAAGAATGAATCTTTCTTCCTCCAGTTAGCACTCCTGTTTGGTGCCTGCTCCTCCACAGATGATGTGATTGCTGCTGAACAGCTGCTGTAGGTAACGAGCAAGTGGTCTGTCCCAGATAACGCTGTTAGGATTGTGTTTCTCTTGCCACAATGCATATTTAATTACAAATAACATACTATCTTTTACTATTCCTGAAAAATGAATTTATTATGAATAGATTTCTCTTTTTGAGATAGCTGATGACCTCTTGAGGTAGATGTTTCAACTTGTGTTCACAAGTGAGAACACAAGTTCACAAGTTGTTCAGAAGCGTTTCATTGCTAGTCCAAGTTTGGTGTCTCCTGCAGCAGAGGTAAATGCTTGCACGCAACAGAGCCCTGATACGAGCACAGTGTATGTGAGGGGCTCTCAGCTTCTGTTTCTGGCTCAGCAAATGAGTTCACGTCTCCCTTGCACAGTCATTTCAACAATTTCTTGCTTTCATTTCTTTTCTCTGTTTATTGCGCAGGGATACCATTAAGCTCCATGCTTGTAGGTAGCTTTAACACTGTAAGATGCGCTCTAGTTATAATCCACCCTGCTGATGTTAGTTATTCCTCAGGGCAGACAGGACTTGAGAATTTAATACCATTTGAATTTTGATCCTGTTACAGGCTTCTTACAGGTACAGCTCACCTTAAATTACTTGTGTGGACATTTTGATCCCTAGTGGTTATTTGAGTTTCAGACCAAGAAGATACATAAAGAGAGATCCTGCTTTATGCATATATATCTGTCTTCACCAAATAGGCTTATAATAAAAAAAAAAAGAAGAAAAAGAAACATTTTGTTATCAGAACAACAAAATCTAATCTAAACCTACCCTCTTTTAGTTTAAAGCCATTCCCCATTCCCCTATCACTGCACCCCCTGACAGAGTCCCTCCCCAGCTTTCCTGTAGCCCCCTTTAGGTACAGGAAGGCCCCTGTAAGGTCTCCCCAGAGCCCTTCTCTTCTCCAGGCTGAACAACCCCACCTCCCTCAGCCTGTCTTCACAGGAGAGGTGCTCCAGCCCCTTGATCATCCTCCTGGCCCTCCTCTGGATTTGTTCCAGTGGGTCTATGTCCACCTAGTGTCTGTGCGCTTACTGTACTTGTTGCTCTGCTGTCAGAGTGACACTGGTACGTGCCTTGGCTTGAGCCCCCGATGCTGGAGGGAGGACGAGGAAGACTCTGCCTGGTTCAAGGTTGTCTCCCCCTTCTCTGTCAGCACATCTGCATTTCCCATATGGGAAGGTGGCTGGCTCGTTCCCTTCTCACCTGAGTGCAAACCAACGCTTGGCAGCACAGATGATCAAGACGCTTGAGGCACAGGCAGGCTCAAGTCCTGAGCTACAGTGACAATGCAGATGTTATCTTCCAGCGCCTCCATCGCGCGGATGATTACTCTGGTCAGTAACAAGATAATGACTTGAAATGCTTGGTGGCTGCAGCTGTGACAGGCAACTGTCATGGATAGGCTGAGCAGATCTTTGCAAACCAAGGTCCTGGGGCAGCAGCGTTTAGCCATATTGTGTATGCTTCAAAATGATGGGGAGGAACACGTGTGAGAGGTCATGCTGTCTGCACCTCAGGCACGAGCCACGGTGCATGCAATGTGCTGTGCTCATGAGAGCGAGGTTTCAGCTGTGAGTTTTTGCAGTTACCAAACCTGGTCAGAAATTACAAACATCAACAAGAAAAGATAACGAGCCAACTCTGATGCCCTATTTAAAGAAAACTCAGATTTTCATTTTGAAATCTCCCTCAATGGATTTGGGTAGGAGGGCTTTGTTTTGACAGCCGTGGGGTTTCAGGTATTTGATGGCAGCGTTTTAACTTTGCCAGCCAAGATGTCAAAATACAAAACAGCGAAGATTCAACAGCTCAGTGTGTGGGAGGTTGGTTACATAAAATGCAATGCAGTTCTGAATCTCAGTGGTCACACGCACAGTGCAGTGTTTTAAAAACAAATGCCACGCTCCTTATTACAAGAGGTAAGCTGAGAACTTTTATTCAATGGCTTTATGCTTTGGTAGGACCCATTCTGAAATATTCAGATAACATACTCTGCCAAATGTTACTTGGAAATAACACACGGAGTTTGTATAACATGTACATGATTTGTGTCTATGTAAAATCAATCTTTAACATGCTGAATCCACTGCAAAGAGAGCCAAAGACTTATTTTGCTTCTCTGTGTCGATGTTTGTGGTGTTCATAGCAGGAGGCAGGGCACATCCTCAGTGTGGGCAAGTCTTGAGCTCACTGGTATATGGACTGATTCTGAGTTCACGTAGTTGCTAATAGCAATGTCTTTTGCCTCCTGGCAAGGGAGAAGTAAAGAAGTAAAGGAAGAAATAAGTTCTTGTGCTGTGTTTGTCTTATGGCTATTCATCATTTATCAGAAAATGTGCTACCCTTGCCTTAAAAATAGAGCATGTCTAAAGCAACTGTTTGTCTAAAATATTTTGTCCTGTACACAGAGGATGACATTTGTAAACAGAGCAAACAGATAAACACTAAGCATACATTTTGTAGTAGTCGCTATTCTCAATCATAATGTTTATTGAGTGTATTTATTACAAAATGCAAACTCTACCCTTTCTGAGCATGTGTTGTGCATCCCAGTCTTTGAGGCTCTGAACAAAACACTGTCTTTGTAATCCGTTCATTCAAATTTCTTCACAGTTTTGCTACTTAAGAGAAATTCTTTTTCTTGGTGTTTGACAAAATGCTAAATTATTCTAGTGAACTTTTGTCCCTTGGATTACTTTGTCTGGTCTTTTCATGGGCTTTCTTATGATTATTTAGCTTGCTGTCTTTCCAAGATAAAATAATCATTCTTACTGCCACCTCACTATTTAATTCAAATTATATTTTTGACTAGTTATTTTAGAAATCAGAACAGGAGAATGAAGAATCACAATCCAGAAGCTGTCACAAATGTGTGACCAAAATGTTCTTCATGGAATTAATTTTTTTAGTGGAATATCAGAACATAAACTGAAGCAGATGTGCGTATGTATAGCACAAATTTGTTCTCTAAATTTGTTTAAAGCAGGACTTACTTGAAAAGTAAATACAGAGGGATTATTTCATGCTGCCCATCCCATTTCTAGTGCTGTTCACTTTCTTCAGCTCCTAAAAAGACAGCACATTCCTAGAAAAGGAGAAGGGGAATCCAGTCTCTAAAGCAGTTTGTGTAAGCTTGCCTGACACACTGGCACTCCAGGGCCCAGGCTGTGCTGAGCCCAGCAGCACCAGATGATGATGATGATGATGATGATGATGATGATGATGATGATGATGAAGATTCGTCCAGGTGGGCAGTGGGGTGGGCGTTGGGTTCCACACCTCTCACCTGCTGCAGGACAGGACAAGGTGTGTAGGGTGACGCACAAGGACCGAGCTTCCTGTAACCCCCTGAGCTTGTGGCGAGCTCGTGTGTCCCACCCCAAGCAGGCAAAGGAACTGCTGTGATGTGGCATTTCGTGTTTCCAAAGCGCTCTTTCAACGTTGGTGAGTCACGCAGAGCCATGAGGACGATGCTTCCAAGTTTGAATTTATGCCACCAGTGTTTTATGTACCATCCTGTTTCTCGTGCATTGCTTAGCCACAAGCTGATGAGCTTCAAATACTTTATCACTGCTTTTATATAAAAGCCAGCTTTTATATTTATCTAGATTGCAGTGTCTGACTCAACAGAACTGCAGTTTTGAAGCGAGTACGCATGTCTCAGAAAAGCAGCCTTATGTAGATTTCCTGGGTCTCTCACTGCTGTCCTCAGAGCGCCGTGCTCCCCTAGCCAAGGATAAGATCTGCAGAATTTTCTCCATTATGTTAGGAACGGTACGTCCAGTGGAGTTCGACGAAGAAATACGACATACAGAATCACAGAATATCCCGAGCTGGAAGGGACGCAGAAGAATCACAAATTCCAGCTCATGGCTCCACACACGATTACTTAAAAATTAAACCATGTGTCTGTGATTGTTTTACAAACACTTCTTGATATCCCTGTCCCCAGAGACACCGAGTGCCTGTGGGACACGGGGACCCCTGACGTCCCCCCGTGCCTCTGTCCCTGGGGACACTGGGATCCCTGCAGCCTCAAGACCTCAGCCCCTGGGAAATGTGGGACCTCCACCCTCCCACCGCCTCATTTTTGGGCAGATATATTGTCTTCTGTATGGGGAGACAGATTGTGCCCATCCCTGGGGGTCCTGGGGCCCCCAGTGTCCCTGTCCCCAGGTCCCTGCAGGATGGGGGACCCTGCTCACCCCGCTCCCCAGAGAACCAGGGACCCTGACTGCTCTGAGCCTTCCCCAGTGCCCTCCACATGGTGCTGTCCTTTTTGTCCTTTTCATAACCATGGATGGATTATGCAGAAGCATTCAGGGACATGAGAAACAATGAGCATAATATTAAAATCAGGGTAAGTGCCCACTTAGGACATAACTGAACTAAACCCAGCACTTCTGCCTGAAGAAAGCTTGAAAGGCTTCTCAAAATGGTGCTGTACTACGGATTCCATCATAATGCGACACAATCCAAGACTTTTTTTTTTTTTTTTTTGCCCTTATTTCTACCAAGTGAGCCCAGCACACCTCTGGAATGAATCCTTTCATTGGTGTCTGGACATGGTCTCCAGGTTGCATTTCTGTTGCTCCCTTTAGCTCAACCAGCTGATGTATGAGTGGGGGGAAGAGGGACAGGAGAGGTTTTAGTTTTGCTTTCCTTTTGGATTTCATTTTTTTTTTTCTTCCCCTTTAGAAGCAGGAATTTATTCTAGAGGCAATACTTTTGTTGTTGCAACCTTCTTCTATTTAAAAAGTATGTTAAAAATATTCTTTGGACACAGGAAGAATTAAACAGCAGGGGACAGTGTCTTTTTTTTTAATGTACAACTAATTATGTGCCTGGCATGCTCCCCAGAAACTCGTCCATCCAGCTGCTTTTGTGGCTTGCTGCCTTTGGTGGCTGCTGCATTCTCCCATGAGCTTACAGTTTCCCCAAACACAGCCCTTGCTTTTGCTTTGATCTCCAGTGAATTCTTTGCAGCTACATGGCTTGGTTCATGAATAACTCCTGAATTTATCTCGTCCTTTGGGAGTACTTCCCTTCTCGCTTTTGCTTTTCTTCTCGGAATGGCTTAATTGCTTTTACACGTCTGATGGAGGGTGGCGGCTGTTCATGAGCCTAACAAGATTTCACACTGTCTGAGCTGCGAGAGGCAAGAAGTAGGAGAGCAGTGAATCATTTCTGGTGCAAATTGACTCATACAGGTTTAGTTTTTGCTCATTTTCACCTCCAGCACAGGCAGCTAGTTCTTGTCTGGAAGTACAGTCCTTATTAAAGGGATTGGTGATCATGGATATAAACTGAGTGCTGTTTGCTCTGACCTGCTGGGGTGTGGAGGAGGGGAGATGCTTGGTCTTTAATGGAGGTGGCCCTGTCCTTTCTCCCCCAGACATCTTCACCCTCTCCTTGCACATTCCCATTTCTGCGCCCATGGCAGGGCCCTGCCCCCCTTGCTCCTGCGTGGCCCCCTCTCCCTGCTGCTGGGAAGTGAGCGAAACCTTTGTCCTATGTGTGCCAGCAGCTGATGTGCAACATGTTTTGTCAGGGGGGCAACAAAGTCCAGGTGTGAATATAAAAAATAGAACCACTGAACATCCTGAGCTGGAAGGGACCCTCAGGAATCACAAGTCCAAGTCCTGGCTCCACACAGGACCACCCAAAGATCAGACCATGTGTCTGAGAGTGCTGTCCAAATGCACCTTGAACTCTAGAAGGCTCAGCGTTTTGACCACTTCCCTGGGGAGCCTGTCCCAGTGCCCGACCGCCCTCTGGGTGCAGAACCTTTCCCTAACCCCCAGCCTGACCCTCCCCTGTCCCAGCTCCATGCCGTTCCCTCGGGTCCTGTCGCTGTCCCCAGAGAGCAGAGCTCAGCGCCTGCCCCTCCGCTCCCCTGGTGAGGGAGCTGCAGGCCGCCATGAGGCCTCCCCTCAGAGGGGCAATAAATTACATTCTAGGGTGCTTTTCTCAAAATAACTACTTTGCTTTATAGTCCCTGAGAGCTTTTGTCTTTTTGTTAAGAAAGGGTATTTCTGTAGGTGGCAAGAATATAATTTACAGGAAAAACAGCTTCACCTGTCTCTTGTTGTCAGCCCCTTTTACCAAGAAACCTCTGCCTGCCTTCCCCCTCAGCACAGAAAAGCTGTCTGTCCTTCCCTGGGCCATGCACCGTTGCTGCTGTGTTGATCCAGGTGCCACCACGGAGCTCCTCTTCACCCTCCCAGCACTGCATCCTGCCGCTGCCCTGTGCCTGCTTGGCCACAGTTTGCCCCAGAATACCATCCCCAGCCAGCAAGAACTGGAAAATGCCTCCACCGCCTCTTTGCTGTGAATAATTTAAGTCCCCCCAGCCCTCCGTCACTGAGTTTAAGGTTGCTCGCTCCCGGTGAAGGTGGGCAGGCCGTGCTGGCCCCGCAGGGACAGGAGCATGGCAGGGGATGGGAGCAGCTGTGCTTGCTGTGGGCAGACATTCTGTGCTGCCACGTCCCCAGGTGGGCTGCTGGTTGCCTCGGCTGTCGCTTGTCTTCATTCCGCCCCCAGCGCCGAGGTTTGCTCTCGTGGTGATGGATTTCTTCTTTAGTGACGGGGCCGAGTGCAGCTCTTTGGGCAGAGACGCTCGTGGCAGGAAGTACTTCTGCCTGCTCCAGCCCTTGTGGATGGGTCTCGGTTTCCTGCCTTTAAAGGAGTTTGTGCTGTGGCAGTGTTGGTTTATTTGTGGTGTTTCTATTTAAATTACTCCACGTGTTGCACATTGACAGAGTCTGATCTTTTTCCTACAACGTCTACAAGCTAATTCTTAAGAGTGGTTTCAAGTATTTTTCATGCTAATGTAATGAATCAATTTGCTTTCATGTACAGACATCTACCTACTCCAGTAACAAGGGATTATTCTGTTTTCTCAAAAGAGTAATAGCCTAATTTCAAATTTGTGTTCTGAAATGACATTAATTTATATAAATGCATAGAAAGAAAAAGCCCTCTGTCAGACAGAAATATGACAACTAATGAGTGCTACTGTTTATAAAAGGAGACATCCAGCAAAAAGATGAGCAAAAGATCACCTTGAATTAGGAAACCAAAACTCCATCTATCAGGTCTTGCAGGAGTTAGACCAGCACTCAATAAACCTCTGCTAACACCTGGCCTATTCACAAGTGACTTGCACACCTGCGTCTTAGGGTCGGGACTGTTGCTGCAGCAGCTGGTGCTGTCTCGCAGCGCAGCACAAAACCTCCTGAAGATTTTTCAGAGCAGGATACGCCACGGTGGGCCCTGTCCATCACCGAATGTGCAGGAACAGAGCCCAGAGGCAGCGTTTCCCCCTGGGCTGCGGCCAGGAGGAGGAAGAGGAAGCCGGGGAGGGCAGCAGGGGTGTGGGCCTGGTGCAGGGGAGGAGGCAGCAGGCTCACGGCCAGCACTGCCCGGCACCAGCCTGGGAACAGGGCCCAGGTCACGGCACTTGGCCCTGCAGCTTTCGCCTGCCTGGCTTTGTGGTTGTCTTTTTTTTTTTTTTTTTTTTTTTTTTTGTCTTTTTCTTGGAAGAGACCTCGCCCGCGGGAGGAGGTGGGGGACTCCTGAGGCTTGTGGGGCTTGCAGGGTGAGGAGCGGGGAGGGCGACGGGGGTAGCCCCATGCCCCGAGTGGCTCCCAGCAGCTGATGGAGTTTGGGGGTGGTGGGGCAGAGCTCTGATGGATCCAGGCCCTGACGCAGGGCGCCCTGTGGCTGCTCGGCCTCGCTGGAGGTCAAATCCTTCTGGCAGCCGCTGCCACCTCCCTGCTGCTGCTTCCCCAGGCGGCAGCCTGGAGTCCTCTCAGGGGGCTTTTCGGGCTCTGTGAGGCTCATGTGATCCAGGATGAACAGCAGCTGGAGTACGTTTTGGAGCTTGTTATGGTACCCCCTCCAGGAAAGAATCTGTCTTGGTATGGAAACAGCACCCTTGTCTCATCCATAACCTGGTCCTGCAGTGGTGAAAGAGAGAAGATGCACACACAGGGAGGCAGTCCTTGTGGCTCTTAGGGGCATGCTCATTCTGCTGTGATAAATTTCCTTAAAACGGGAAAAAGCAGGAAGAGTCTTGCTGCCGAAGTCTGGATCAGAACCAGTCACCGAGAGTTGTTTGTTCCCAAAGTGCTTGCGTGGGAATGCATATTGGTAACAAACAAGGGTCAGCAGTAATTGCGATCCTGGATGCTGCAGTGCCGTGATTCAGGCTGGAGCAATGCATGAGAACAGCTTCCTCTTAGCAACCCCCTGTGTTCGTCAGCATGCTGGGACAGGGAGGCAGGGCCTGCTGCGTGTGGACGAGCTGTGGCATGACCCCGGTGGAAGGGGACAAGTTCCAGAAGGTGCTGAGACACTGACCTGCCCCGCAGCATGTGGGCACCGAGCCCGCCTGTGGGTCTGGATTTAATGTCTGCTCCATATCGCGGTGGGACTGCATGACCAGGCTCAGCTCTTTTGCTGACAATGGGAGAGGGAGGAGAAGAGCCAAGGGGTGTTGCTAAACCCTCAGAAAAGAATTACCCAAAACCAAACAAACAAAAAAAAGAAGGCACAAGTAAGGCGAGCTGCGGGTAGGGCTGGAGCAGCCGCATGTGATGTGCTGCTGCCGCCTCCTGGCGTGGCCGAATGCTCCCATGGGTGCTGAGGCCGGGCTGGGGCCAGGCGGAGCTGCTTGGCCCACGGCTGAGAGCAGCAGCTTGGCCGGCTCTGTTCTTTGCTCCCTGCCTCCCCTTGGGCTGTGCCTGCTGCCTCCTTCCCTCTCTCCCTCCCTCCGTGGCAGCAGCAGGGTGGATTGTGCTGGCGCTTGCTGTCCTCCTTCCCGTGCAGCTTCTTGCATTGCAGGAGAGGCAGAGCAGCATGGCCCTGCAGGGCTTCGGATGGGTATTTCCTTCCGAGATGAGGATGGGTGGATGGGACTTCAGCCGCTGCAGCGTGGCCGTGCACCCCCTCGCTCAGTCCTGCCAGGTTTTCCAGCCCTGCCGGTCCCTCCCGTCCAGCTGTGGGGTGTGGGGGTGACAGGCTGACTGAAAGCAGAGCCTCCCTGCCCGAGCAGGGCTTTTCCTCGTTTACGCAGCCTCGCGGTTTGCGGGGGCCCGAGGGAGATTTTTGGCTCTGCTTCTTGTTTCACGATAGCCGCAGACCAGTGGGGAGGCAGGAATCCGAGGCTGTACCAGGAACAGCACACACCCCTGGGAGAATCGATGTGAGGTGCTCTTTCAGAGCGGTTCAGCATTACTCTCCTTAGCAGCGGTCAAACCGAGGCGGCAATATGCTCAGCAGCGCTCCGGCCACGCCGCCACGAGGGGCACAGGGCACCGTGGGTGCCTCCTGCCCGCTGCCTGCGCAGCGCCCGGCCTCGCCTGCATCCCTGGGAACCTGGCGGCTTCTGGCGTGCCGATGTGTAAGCCTCACAAGTATGTGCTTCCTGTGGGAAGCACGGCCTTGTTCCCGTCATTCGCGGGCCCCGCTTCTCTCCTTTGTTTATGTGCAGTTACAGGAAGCCGCCTCGCTCGGGCGGATAGGAGGCAGCAGAAAGGTGAAGCCACCGGCGCCTCTGGCACACTGCTTCGCCCTGCAGCCCCAAAGCTGGCACTGCTGCCCTGCAGCTTCGTGCCCAGGTGGGGAAGGGACACTGAAAGCCTGTGGAAACCCGAGCGGCCTTGGTTGAAACGGGAGAGTGAAACCGTGGAGCGAGCTAACAGCTCGGTGTGCTGGCACTCTCTGATGAAAAAGGAGTCCAGCATTAGTTCTGTGTGTGTTTTAACAGCAAAGTGGTGCTTGGCTTGGCAAGCCTGGATTGCTCCCCTGCGACAACGAAAGCAGTGATTTTTGCTGCCATAGGTTGCACACAAGCCAGCCCCTGTATGTGTATGTCAGACTGTTAAAGGGGGGCTGTGCAGCCTAGGGAACCAGCAGGTTTCCCTGTCCAGCAACAAGGAGAAGCCAGGTTTTGTCAGGTGCTGCCCTGAGGCCTTCCTGACCAGTCTCTGAAGATCCCCTGTGATTTCTTCAGAACAGAGATGTAGGCCCCAGAAGGCCTGTGAGGGTCCTCCACCCTTAGGAAACAACTAAAGCCAGGTGAGACCAAGGGCAATGCTGGAGGTATCCACAACTTCTTTTCTGGAAACAAATCTGTGTGTATAGATGGCATTACACCCCGGTAAGGTTACTTGGGAATTTTTTTGGACACCTCTTCCCAGTTTCATGGCAGCTGCCTGAGCGCCACTAGCACATCTGCAGAGCGCAGAGCCACCACCAGACACAGCCACCGGTTCCAAGCAGCGCTGGGCAGCACGAGGCCCAGGAACAAAGAAAATTGTCACAGCTTTGGGGATGGGGCTTGGTCCCTGGGACCTGCCTGGCAGCTTCAGCCAGTCGCACCCACAAGAGCGATTAGAAGGGGAGGATGAGCCATCGCTCTCCTGCCACATGAAACCCCCATTACACCCGGACAGGTACGCCGCTGTCACCTCTCTCTGTGAATTTCTCAATTCCTGGCCTGTGAGGTAGTGCCCCAGCTCTGTGGTCACTGGAGTTATCGTAACAAAAACATCCACTCCGACACACAAAGTAAGTATGGAATTTTTTCTTCTCTTTTTGTATATTGTGTAGTAGACAAATGCAACATTCAGGCTCAGCTGGGTAACAAAGAGGAAGACATTCAAAACTTACAGTAAAAAGTAAACTGTATAAAGCAGAGTTTATATGACAATAAACATGCAGCTTGCAAAAGAATGAAGATCGTGTACTGGTATTAAAACACATTTCCATAGAGAGACAGCTTACGCAGCAATTTGCAGATTTAACCTCTGGCTGAAGTATGCAAGCCCTTCAAAGCAGGCATACAAACCACCAGTAGCTTAGTCAGCCATAGTTACTTTAAGTACATAATAAAACTTGATTTTATGTTTACATTCACTAGGCATTCAATTCAGCATCAAGGCACTTTCCTTGTTATATGTCCCCATGTCCCATGACTACACTTACCTAGCTGCATATATTGGCACAGTAACGCTTACTGACGAGTAGCCTTGGTTATGAGCTCCGTAGCCCCTCTCCCCAAATAAAAAGCAGTTGGCTCCCAGACAACCCATCGCCGTATCAAAACAGCAGGCTGTACGTGACGCCGCGAGCAGGTCTGCTTTATGAAAAAGCCACACGCAGCAAGGTGAGCAGATCTGCCAGCGCATGTGCTGCGCTACAAGGAGCAGTGAGGGGTGTTACTGCAGCGAGGGCGCATCCACCACCACGCGGAAGCCGAGCTTCCCAGCAGCCCGCAGACGGCGTGCCACACGCTTGTGTTCCATCTGTTGTTACAGAAGTGTGCTTCTGCGGGAGTAGCAGCAACTTTATTGCCTGTCTCCACTGCTAAGGTTGTCTTTGCAAATAAACACAATGCTTGACCAAGGTCTGCGTGCTGTGAGGTATTTATTGCCTATTCTTGCTCTGCACTAAAAGCAAGGTGGGGGGAGAGGATGACCACTGAGACCTGCCCCTTAGTCACTAATCTGTAACACATCCTGTGGCCTTAAAATGCATCCTTGTGCATTTGAGTCAGCGCTGCTTTCATTTTTAGGAATGGCTCAGATTGCACAACTAGTACAAAGGGAACAGCAGAGAAAGCAAACACGTGCATCCTAGTTTCATCTTTTCCTGACTGGTACTTTCATTTTTAACTGAGAGAGAGAGAGAGGAAGGGGAATTGGTGAATCAGCTGCAGGATATTTAATTCTACACTTCTCCATACTTTTGAATCCCCACCTTACTGCCATCTTCTGGACCACAAGCTGAAGCTGGCTGCAATTACAAACTGGCTATTTCATAACAAGAGACTCCACATTTTTGTTTGTTATTAAACTGCTTCTGAACAACATTAAAAACAACTATTGAATTTAAAATGGCTATATGTATCCATCTTAGCAAGAGGTGGGCATTTATTAGAGGAGCAATGACGCTTTATGATCCAGCTATCAAGTGAACTTGTTAAGGTACTTAAAAGAATGAATGCATCAACATGGCAGAAGGTAAACTGGTGTATTTAGTCCAATTTAACGCATATAAATTACAATCTAAAGCATGTGTGTCCTGGAGCAAGGCTCATTGTAAGAGTTCTGAGTCTCTCTGGAGTTTCAGATCCTACTGTGAAGTCGATACTATAGCAGCATATATTGATATGGGTCCTAGTTATTCAAGACCTGGCATTAATTAAATAAGTTGAATTACTTCAGTTAAATCAGAACGATGACTCCTACATCCTTGGCATGCTAATGTAAGTTTTAATCATCTGGTGGTGCTCAAAATTTGCAGTCAAAGCTGAAACTGCAAAACCCATGGCAGGCAATGGGGCTTTTGTAGCCACAACGAAGTGGCATGAGCCTTCTTGTGCAAGCTCTCCCCTCTTCCTGGGGAGGCAGAAGGGGAGCCAAGGGAGCACCTGGCTCCACACAGCCCCAGAACCAACCCTCTCTTCTAACAGCACTACTGAAATAAATATATATGCTTTTCTTGTGAATGGCAAAGTTAGTTAGCCTTGCACTTAACAGCATCTTCAAGGGTGAAGAAAAATACTTTACTTTTACTAGCCACCCCTCTCTGCTAGAGAGCCAACAAGCTTTTCACAACTAGCCTCCCACACCGTGCTGTAAAACTCCAGTCCAGATAATCACAATGGGCATGAAAGCATCAATAGTAGAGTGTTATTTTCTTTTGCTAACACCTTTATTCTGTAAAGTGCATCATAGTTATGGGGGGTGGGGGTAATTATGATGTTAGGGCCAAGTTCAGAAAAATTCATTGGATTGCTAAAATGTCTTACATTACGTACACTCTAAAACCTGTGTGCAACTCTTTGATGCAACTAGATTGTGATGCAAAGTGAAAAATCAAGTTAAACGCTGAATGCTGTACAACGCAGCATTCTGGCACAGAGGTTTACGAACAAGTTGTAGCCTGTTACTTAGATTTACCGTGGCTTCCATAAGCTGCTCACCCACAAGCATCCCCTGCTTAGTCTGTACTATAGCCTTACCTACAAGCACAAGACGGAAAGACAGAACAAATATATATACCAGATAGAAGTCTTTCCAGTATATACTCCTGCACAATTCTGTGACTTTATTACCACCAATCCATAAACAATGAAGAAAGTAAAAGTCCAGAAAGTGACAGGATAAAGGTCTTGTTAGCGCAGATCCCCTGAAAAGGTGAAATCTCTTCAAAGTTGAACTTTGGAAATGGTTCATGATTAACAGCAACTGAGAACAAAATGCCTTCCCTTTACACAACAGGAAGGAGAATAGTAACTTTAAGAATAACTGAAGTTGTCCCTCAAACATGACATATGCTACCAAAAGTTAGTATTACTGGATTGGAAATAAAAGATTATCAGCTTTTTTTTTTTTTTTAAAAAAAACATCCAGGACTTTGAAGCAATGTTCAAGCTCAGCATCCAGATCATGGCCAGAAACTTGTGACCAGTACTATTCCATCAATTAGCAGAGGGTGGATTAGATAGCATGTGGCTGGCAGGGCAGCTGTAATAGGCTCACCAGAAACCTTTCCTTTTACTTGTGGTTTCCACAGTCACTATGAGTTTGCATAGAGAAGACAAACCCATCCCCCAGTAAACTCACTGCTATTACTTTCTAAGAGGAATGTGTTCTGACAATGGAAAGCTCCTTTAACTTCTGAAAAAACAGACATGTCCTCTACCGTCTGGTGACTGTAGTTTTCATTACACTCTTGCTCTCTGGGGAGGGAGGCTGAAGGTGCTGAGGGAAGATAGGAGGGGGTCCGGTTTGAAAAAAGGTACAGTTACAGTAACCTGCAACATAGCATTTTAGTTTTAAAATGCACCCAGATATGAAAAATACTGCAGAACACTGAATAAGAGAGTAAAGATTTAGCATTTTTTTTTTGTTATTTTTTTGAACAGTCCAGACTTCAGAGGGTAATCTTTTGAGCTTACTCTAGCACTGAGTTTCTTCATATCAAAAGACACATGAAAATTATACCTGTCCTTCAAGGGCCACTACCAAATGCTTTGCACAACAGCAGCACCACACATCACAAAAAGTTTCTGGAGGTCTCAGTTCTTTTGCTGAAGGAGAAATAAAACCCTTGTTTTATTCTCACAACACAGCATGTAGTGTTTTGAATCAAGGTTTTATTAGTGTCAGATTCAAAAAGCTGACTAGGCTGAGTCAAGGTAAAAAAAATAAATCTGCAAGTGTCATAAGATTTCATCACTTGGGAAGAGGTTAATTTTAATGCAATTACATGTACCTTCTAAATAAAATACAGAAAAGAAGTGAGACATAAGAAAAGAATTTTAGCCACCACAAACATTGTGGCTCATGCTAGATAATAGATACATATAGTCATGAACTTGAAAGTTCAGGGTATAGTTTTTTTTTTTTTTTTTTTCTTCTTTTTTTCCCTGAGCACTTCAATGACTTCAATGCTTCTTTTTACTATTTCAGTTTCAAGGAGGTCCTGTGGTGTTAGCAGTAAAGTTATAGCACACTAGTCATTGTAGTCATTCAGGAAGATCCCCTGACATCCCCTTTCTCCTAAGTAGTTATAAAAACTTTGAAAAGTTTTAGCTCAGTACTTGCCTCTCAAGCTAGGCACTGCAAAGGTGCACTTATTATATACAAAGGCTATTAATATGACCAAAGAGGTGTGGTATAATCAGACAGTGTTTTGGGTACAAAAGCTTTAAATAAGTAATTATCTGTGTTTTCATCCAGATTTTTAACTTTTAAACATGAAGACTGAATTGCTGTGCATCAAGTTGCAAGGCACATTCTTAGGCCAAATTATTGTATAGTTCATGTGCACACATCTAAATATATGCATAATATCAATTATTACAGTAACACTCAGTCAAGCAATAAGGGCATTTTGTTACTTGCA
The DNA here is from genome assembly GCA_011076525.1 of Nettapus auritus. Taxonomy (NCBI): domain Eukaryota; kingdom Metazoa; phylum Chordata; class Aves; order Anseriformes; family Anatidae; genus Nettapus; species Nettapus auritus. The sequence goes on from CM021797.1 coordinate 18,290,786, forward strand.
AACCATCAAAAGTTCTATGCAATTATTAAATGTGGATGCATGATTTGCACACGAGTCTGACAAGCTGGAAACTGTGACACTGGGCCACATCAAAATTCAGAGTCAATCAAGCCACTAAAAATGTATGACATAGTATTTTTCCCCAACTTGGAATACTAAATTTCAGTCTCATTTAAGTACAAATATGCTCCAAACAACCAAAGCTGGCTTTTTAGGCTTGTACACTGTTGCAAATCAACATATTTCTTCTAGGAGGTCTGTTGGCCAATGTGATTAACTGAATCTTGCTGTTTTCAATCACGTGTAAATTTGATGTGACAAGACACAAAAAGCACTGTAGCACAAAGGCTTGTTCAGCTATTCAGACACATATGATTTCATGTAGTGCATAAAAGTAAGTCTCCAGAAGGTCTGGAATGCAATTTTTCCACAGAAACACAGTCCTTACTGTATTTTGTCAAATTATTCTTCACCTAATTTTAATATTTCTATCTGCATTCAGATAAAAATACCTAGCTTAATTCATCAGAAACACAGGAAGAAGTGTGAACAGGCACTAATGAAGGCCTAATACAGCCAGTCTCTTCTCTCACTGAGGCACATAACCCCCTTGTCTCACAGTCTGTGGGAGATAACTTTTTGGCATTTCATCAACTGATGGTGGGTTTCCTTCTACTGTTTCATATCTCACAGTTTGTCCTTCAGTACTTGTCTGTAAAACATCTGACAGAGCAACTTCCTGGGTACTTTTCTCTAGACCAAGACCCAAAGGCTCTGAACTCTGCCCTGAGATCTGCAGTTGTGCAAATCCAGCGAGATCCTCCTCATTAGCAGGAATAATCTGCTTTGCTATTTCAAAGCAAGGCCTGTCAGTGTTGTTTTCATCCTGACCACAATTTTGTTTAAAATACTGCTGCCTCTGTGTTGTACTGTCACTCCCTCCACCATGATCCTCTGATCTCTCTTCTGAATCTAGCAGTGGCTGAGTAGATTCAGACCTTGAGAAGACTTGTACAGGCGTTTGGTCTCTGTAGCCATTGAGCACTACTGTCGAATACTGTACAGTGCTTGAAGTGTTTTGTGTAGTTTCACCTTCGTCGCTGTCAGAGACGCTTTGCCTAGGAGAAGACATACATGAGGATCCTCCGATACCACTGCTGTGCCCTTCTGAAGTACTTTTTTCCTTTTTAAGCAAATCAAAAGGCTTTAGATCTTGTTCTGAAAAAGACTTCTTGTCATCAGCTTCTATTTCTACGACGCTTACATCTGTAAAGCTGCCTTCTGGGTACATCTGATCTTTAGAATTAAAGTTGTGCTGAAAAAAAGAGAGGGATGTTGCCTAAGAGGGAGGTTATTTAAGTTAAAAACAAAACATTAAGTATCTGAATATTTGTTCTGTTAATTTCATCGAGATTCTTCACAGTTTTCCTCCTCATTAAGTGTGGCAATATCTCCCAAATATGTTACAAAATAAAAGCTATAGCTTTGTTTCGCTACAAAATGTGCTCTAATTTTACTTACTCTGAAAAACTGTGAACAGAAAGCCATTCACTGTGCAGCATAGAACATTTTGTACTGAGGCCATACCCCAACAGCATGTTCAGAGCCTGACAAGAAGTTAGCCACAATTTATTGAACATAATTTATCCACCCCACATGGGGCATAAATTCTGCTGCCACTCACCTCATCCATCTTTAGAGCTTTCTCTCACGCACACTTAACTGTACAAGCAAGTCACTTAAAGGTTTTACAAATCATGAATGCTGTTTACTTAATATTGATTTCCTGTGTATAAGTCAAACAATCAGGCCTTGACACTTCAAACTAGTAAACTGAATATAATTCGTAGTGCTAAAGCCATCTCTGTACTGTGAGTTTATGCCCAAGAAGCACATATTTCTAACGCTGTAATTCATACAATAAAGTCTTCTAGCCATATCAAACTGTCATGAAATTTAATATCCATTCTTTTTTCCCCAAAAAATGTGTGTTTGAGAAGGGAGAAGGCTCCCTCTGTTAGTTCATTAGAGACCTTACTGATTAGGAAAATAAAGATGCTGAAAGGTGAGTTTTACCTTAGCTGGAACTTGAGGTGACCACTGCGCAATGTTGCTCTTGGATGGATCAGGGACGTTAGGCCAAATATGCTTTTTAATTCTGCAGCGGATTAAAAACAAGATTACAAGATGCACTTCCCAAATTCCTATATTGATAAGTTTTGCATAATCCAGGACACTGGACCCTTGCACAGAAACCTTGCAAGAGTATATTTTCCAACAGAAGTACTTCCTGCCCTTCCTTGTGTCTTTGTAACAAGTTGTATTACTGAGAAAAACAAGGCACTGCACTTACAGCTCTCCCACACAATAGTGGTAGCCATAAAACATGGCAAACAAATGGTAAGAGGTAGTAAGGGATTTTCAAATTCAGAGCACTGTAGAAGCTACAGAGCAATTAGGTAGAAAATACGATCTACATCAGTATAAAAACACACTTGCTGCTTTGAAATAACTATGAATACCACAGCAAAGTTCAAAATTTAAAATAAAGTGAAAATATTTAAAGAAAATCTTGGTTGGTCTTTCTAAGCCCCGAACTCTTTAATTCAGAAATGTAGTAACTGCTAATTAAGAGTTTAGCAATTTCTGTAGATAAAACAAAATACTCCGACTAAGTTTACTTTCAAGTTGATACATCTACTCTGCTCTATACTCCACAAACAGGCTCCACGAACAGATTCTCCATAGGATGAGTCAGGGCATGTTGCAAGATGAACTTCAACAGAAGTCCATTAAAACCTGACCTTAGAAGCAGCGGGGAGGTCGGAAGGAACAGGGCAAAAAGTGCTCTTTTAACCAGAAAGAAAAGGTAGTTGACTGGGGACAGGTAGAAGTTGCTACTCTTTGCCAGGGATAACACTTCAGCAATAAGCTCTCAGCTAAAGCCACAGATGTGAGCCCTGGGGCGGAAGGAGCAGGAGAAAGACAGGATGTTTACCCACAGACAGTAAATAGGAACCAAATACGACTGAGGTTCTGCAAGGCAGAAAAATAACATATCTACCAATTATTTATTTGCTGCAGTGCTTAGTTTGCTAACACCATAACTGAACAGTTCAAATACAAAACATTCTTCTCTCATCTTCACAAGATGACAACCATCATTCTCCTCTAGTAAGATGACTCAGAAAACAGGTTTTGATGGGGGTATACTGTCTAACAAACTTAATCCTAACCAAGACTAGCAAGAAATTTCCTTGCAGGATCAATCCATAGGACATTAAGTTTCAGTGCTAATCATTAACAGAAGGAATGAAATCAGTATCAAAAAAGCCCCTGATTTTTTAAGAAAACAAGTATGTTTATTATCAATGCATGTGTGTTTCACTTTTCCAAACTGTAGAACATTTACTTAGTGATTATTGCCAAGTCTCATGTTATGCGAAAGAAACTACGAGCAGAAGAGAGAAACTTCATTTATACTTACAAGTCACGTTTGTTGAAGCAAAACAGTACTCCAAGGAGTACAATCAACAGGAATGCTAGGCACACAGGTACAACTATAGCTTCAATTTCTCCTTTCCCTGAAGAAAACAAAGAGAAGTTATAGCCCTCTGGTATTTAAGGAACTCAGCAGCAGCACCATATATTCCCACAGATACAGGGAGAATCTGAAACTGAACACACGCAGTTTAAGATCCACCTTCAAAAGAATGTATGAAAATAGTTTGTTGGTAAACACACGAAAAACTGTTTGAACAATCTAATGCATTGTATCAGTAAGAACTGCAGATTGCTTTGGAAGCTGTAAATCATTCTATTTGGGCAGATATGGCACCAAAATGAATGCATCTGTGGTCCAGGTGTTTCAGTGTCCTGCCAGATGCCATATCAACATCACAGCCAAATGACTAACATAAGCAAAGTCACTAGTTGTCTGCCCATTTATTCTGTAGATGAAAATATCCTCTGCCTACAAACAATTAAAAGATGTAGTATTGGTATGCATTCCTTCCCAAATAATATGAACATTTAAAGCAAGCCTTACAGAATGCTTAGGGAACATATAGGAAAAAGATACTTTAAGGAAGTGCTTTCCACAGCAAAATTCAGTTAATGTTGCTACTCTTACCATTACAAACAGGAAGCTCTCTAAAGCTGTACACTCAAATTTAACTCTTTGCAGATCTTCATTGCACAGGAAACACATCCCAAGCCAGCATGTTTGCCAACATGAAAACAATTCAGGAAATGTGCAGAGGACAGTTAGTATCCTTTGTCCTCTATATAATCAAAAAGAATCCTGACTGAACAACCAGGACAAATACCTCTTGGTGCTTGAGACAGACTACCTGAACACTGTGTCTTGCTGCATGTGAGTATAAAAGTGTAACAGATTCTTATTCCTTTAAAATGTCACCGCCCTCTCCTATCAGATCCTAAATGGAGCCTTGCTACACTGTTGCAACATTACTTGGTACTTCTATTAGTTTTGCCACTCTTCCTTACCGAATTTCTGTGTAGTAAATGTAAAATCGGGACCACTCTTGCCTCCTTTATCTGTGTATGCCATCATCCGCACAGTATACAGTGTGTCACTAGTTAGAGAAGAGAGGGTATACTCTGTTTTGGAAGGATCCACTGACACAGCTGAATGAAGGAAAGAGACAGTAGTATTCTGTAGTAACTTATTCATTCTCCACAAACAGTAGCATTAAGACATCACATTTTAAGACATACGAGATGGTTTGAGAAGTCCAAGTGGCTGCATGGAAAATACAGACGTAGAAAGACTACAAACTTGTATAAGGAATGCCGAGATTCACTTGTTTCTGTTCAAGCGCTTGAATTAATTTAGTCTTTCTTGATGATAGTTCATGTGTGGATTTACTGTTTCTCAGGAAGTAGCTACAAACTAAACTGATAGTAAAACAGAGGCTCAAAGGTCTCTAATAGACAAATACACGGCTAGCTAGAAAACACTAGTTAATAACTCAAAGTGTCATGGTTAACTAGAAATGACAAGTAGGATAAGCATAAGTAACTTGCCTTACTAACTTAGGCAGATCTCAAAAATAAACTTTTGATAGCAGCAACTATCCTTTTATGCCTAGAGGTCATATAAAGAACTAGAGAGCACTTCAAAATATGTTTTACACATTAGCAATATCTTCACCTAAAACCCCCAAAATATTAAATAGCTTTTTTATTTTATTTTAAAAAGCTTTATCTTCCATAAATGCAGGCAACTCCTTCACAGCTTGAACAATCTAGCTTCACCTTCACAGAACCTCAGGTTGGCAGGGACCTCTGGGCCCATCTGGCCCAACCCCTGCCCAAGCAGGGACACCCAGAGCAGGCTGCCCAGGACCACGTCCTGGCCATCTCCAAGGAGGAGACCCCACAGCCTGTCTGGACAGCCTGTATCAGGGCTCCCTCACCCGCACAGCACAGATGTGCTGTCTGAAGTTTAGACAGAAGCTCTTCTGTTCCAGTTTGTGCCCATCTTGCCTGTATTTAGATGGACAGACGGGATCAGAATATTTGCCAATCAGCATTTAGAAAGCCAACTCAATACCCTGTAACAGACTGTATGTTCTTAAATCTTTATTCGGGAATTTCCTGTTCACAATGTAGGAGAACCTATCAGATATCAAAGACTGTGAAACACACTTGAATCTGTATCTTGTTTTTCATGAATATGTATTAGAAAAAGATCAAGTACTTCAAATGCCACAAAGCACATCTCTGCTTTCTGTTACCTGTTTCATTTCCATCGATAGTTTTGTAAAATATTGTGTAACTTCTGATAAATCCATTTTGCTCATCCACAGTGAGATGGTTCCATGTCAAAACAGCTTCAGCTTTTCCTACTTTTTTTGTCTGAACAGTTGGTCCTTTTGAAGGACCTGTAGTGGGAGATGAAGATTAGTTTCTGTTGAGGACTCTCACATGCACAGAAGCACTATATTGATGAGCACTGAACTGTCATTTCAGAAAAACTTTAGTGGAACAGCTGGACTAACTCATCCAATGACATTTTCAGGCAATACAGCAACTTCAAAGATGCTTTAAAAGAGAAATTGCTAGAAAAATATATGAAGACTGGTAATCAGCAGATCACATTAGCTTCAGTTGAGATTTCATGTGATTAGTCTCAACTTCACACTTAAAATCCAAAATGAATCACCACAGAAATATTACCATACAAATAATGTAACAAAATCCCATGCCAAATTTTCCAATAAAAGTTGGAAAAAGGAAAAAGTCCTCTACAGGCACGTGTTTAACCACTTCAGTACTGTATGTTAGCAGAGCAGATGTTAATGGAAGGGACAAAACTAGCTATGTCAAATGACTTTTATGTGTAGGACCACTTTTTATTATGCAGTCCACTTGAACACAAAGCCCTCATTATTTTAGTCAAGACAGCTGCTTAATGTGCTCCAAGGTGACAGTTCTGTACTTACGATCCTGCTGAAGATAAGCCTTCACAGACTGTCCACTTCCCTGACCATCAGCATATAGAGGGTACACAGTTATCAAGTAGCACTTGAATGGCTTTATATCACCTAATAAAAGGAATTACAAAGTATGTTGTTTCAAAGAATCAGATTCCTCACCATCTGTCTCATTTACTTCAGATGCAGGGTGCTGGCTGTTTTGTTAGATGCACTTATAAGTAATGCAGTTCACTTTTTTTCTCCCCCAGGAGCTCATTGATGTGTTACTCCAAAAAAGTAACAAAAGGAACAAAATGGTTCAATAAAGTAATAATCAGACTTCAAAGAAGTCTTTAGCTTTTTTCTTTATTTAAAATAAAATCTTTATTTGTCTGCAACAATGAACTTCAAAATTATAGATTTGAGCTACTGATGAGCTTTATGATTCTTTTTAGATTATAATCAGGTTTCATTGTTTGAACTGAAATATGGATGAGAGAATCTGATTTTGAAGGAACTCAGACTCTTCACTCTCGTAATAGTTCCCAAGAATGAAAACAAAACTCAGATAAAAACCTTGCTGTTAAATAACATGAATTTCAAAATGCAAGATTAGTTTTATATTAGGCAAAAATACAGACTCTTCTAGGCACTCGTAATAAACTAAGAGCATTAGTAATAAACTCAGCATTATGTCAGATTCCTATCCTACAAAAAAAAAATCTAGTTAGCATAAAGATATTCTTCCTTTTGAGAATATTCATTAGGTTCTTAGTGTTCTACATAATATTTGCAAACTTGTGAGTTAAATACCTTTTAAGTATGTTCCTTGAATATTTCCTGGTTCATTCTGCCATTCCACGATGCAGTCTGAGCTGTTGGACAGCAGACACCATTCAATCACGTATTTAAGAACATTACTGTTGGGAGCAGTCCACCCTACCCACAGTTTGCCATCTTTAGGTAGTGTTCTAATATTCTTCACAGGAGCTGGGATGAAAGAAAATAGTGTTAAATGTTGGCTTTTTTTCCACTAGGTATTCATAATGGTAGCTTATTTTGTCAAATGTGGATAATTTTGATTATTGCAATGGCAACAATTTGACAGAAACTAAGAAAATGTGAAAGCCATTTTCTTAAATTTGGAAGCTTACGTATGAATTTGTATCAGAGATCCAAATTACCAAATACTAGGCTATTCAAAAACTGTGAGTGATACTATGTTTAACAGAGAATCTGCATAAGTCATCTGTTTCAGTGTGAAATCGAACTTGCAGACACTTCTGAACATTCATTCTAATCCTGAACATGCTCATGTAGCTTACCAAGTTGTTCTGGATGCAATGCTACTCTGTTTAAAACCTACCCTTAGTTAGCTCATCTAATAGCTTTAGAATTTGTGACTTGCACTTAGCATTTATACTAAAACCATCAAACCTCTCTGTATACTTATTTTTGCTACCTGTCCTGATAATGTTTGGATTGTCTAAGAGGCTAGATTCATCAGATGTTGCAAATAAGGAGAAATCAGTCTATAGTTACTACTGCACAATAAAAGAAACATGGTAAAAGAACACTATGGAAACTGGAAACAGTGTAAGCAGAGGAGAAAGCACCCAGGTAAGACACTGGAATTGTTGGAGGGTACCACTGGGTCAAGAGAAGGTGGGAGAGAAAAAAAATATCAGAAAGCAGAAGGAAGAACAACAACGACTAGAATAACGACTTGCTTCCCCCACTCTTTTATTTTTAAAAAAGGAAATAAAAATATCTGCTATACTAAGAAAAATAGAGAATACAGTGCAGAGTAGCTCTAAGAATCAAAAAGAACAATGAAATAGCACACAAAGCTTCAAATAAATCCATGAATACGAAGTCTGCATGCTCCTCAACATACAAATGGTGGCATAATTAAAAGGAGTAAGAGTGGAGATTCATTCAACAGCGTAATTGTGTGTACTGGGTTTACGTGGCAAGGTTTTGGTAGGAGGGGGCCATAGGGGTGGCTTCTGTGAGAAGGATCTAGAAGCTGCCCCATGTTTGGTAAGGGCCCCACAGCTGACCAGAGCTGAGCCAATAAGCGATGTTGTTTTGCGCCTCTGTGAGAGCAGATTTAAGACAGGGAAAAAACGCTGCGCCACTCAGCAGCTGGGAGGGTGAGAGGAGTGAGAAACAGCCTTGCAGGCGCCAAGGTCAGTGAAGAAGGAGGGGGAGAGGTGCTCCAGGCGCCGGAGCAGAAGTCCCCTGCGGCCTGTGGTGAGGCCCATGGTGAAGCAGGATGTCCCCCTGCAGCCCATGGAGTACCACGGTGGAGCAGGGTTCCACGCTGCAGCCCGTGGAGGAGACCACGGTGGAGCCTGTGCCCCAAAGGAGACTGCGGCCTGTGGAAGACCCCTGCCGGAGCAGATTCCAGCCGGACCTGTAGGCCGTGGAGAGGAGACCACGCAGGAGCAGATGACCCGGCAGGAACTGCTGCCCATGGGGGACCCAGGTTGGAGCACTTTGGACCCCGTGGTACAGACCCATGTATGGAGCAGTTGTTGAAGAGCTGCTGCCCATGGGCAGCCCACGGGCATAGGGGATGAGACTCCATAGCACAGGGGACGAGAGTGACCAAGAAGGAGCAGTGGAGAAGAAGCGCTATAGACTGACCACAACCCCCATTCCCCCGTTCCCCTGGGCCGCTCGGGGGGAGGAGGTGGAAGAGGGTGGATGGGGGGGAAGGTGCTTTTGGTTTCCTTCCTTTGTTTCTCACTTCTTAGCTTGTTAGTAAGACTTATTGCTTATTACTATCTCTCTATGCTGAATCTGTTTTGCCTGTCACGATAATTACTGCGTGATCTCCCCATCCTTATCTCAACCCTTGAGTCTTTTTCATCATATTTTCTCCCCGTTCCTCTTTGAGGAGGGGGAGTGAGAGAGCGGTTGTGGTGGAGCTCGACCGCCCACCCAAGTAAAACCACCACATTATGTTTGAGTAAAAAGTGTAATTTTACAATGCTTAAAATTTCTTCTAAGAAAAGCCATGCAGATTCTATTATTCCATGCATTTGTAAATTAGGGACATTACTAGGACACTAACCTTTTGAATTACTTTTTGGGATAAGTAGAACTGATGGAGGGGATGCACCGACTCTGTTGTGGGCAATCACAGTCACTTCGTAAGTTCCATTTGGCAGCTTTAATGTAAGGCTGGTTGTATTAACGTTGTACTTCAATGGTGGATTGAAGGGAGGTGGTTTAGCTCTGACAGTCACTTCATACCGCACAATTACTCCATTGGCTTCAAACAGCTCCAGTGCCTGTTAGAAACACACCTTTTATTAGACTGATACTGAACAAAAGTGACTTAAACTTCACTGTCTTTCAAGTGTACTTTAAAAGTGTAAGAGCAAGAGAGATTATGTAGCTTAAACAGCTGCAAACTTAAGAAAACTGCAAATGAGTTTAGAGTTCATTTCTGTAAAACAGTCTCTAGAACTGTTTCTTGTTTAAATCCTCTTTTTCTTACAACCCTACATGGTAGTCTAGCAAATGTTTTCTCAAGATCATAGACTGTGTGTGGAAGAAGACTACACTTTGTGCAACTTCACAACACAATGACACCAAAAGAATGTCAACCCTCACAACCTGTGTTGAGCCTAAATGCAACACAGCATGAGTAATTTTTTTTACTACACATGCAAAAATACTCTTATCTGTATTATCTGTAACAATATTAGTTTTCAGAGAACATAAAATTGTTTAAAAGGGTAAGCTTTAGTAATGCCAGTTTTCCAATTCTAAGCTAATAGTTTCAGAGTGGCATGTGACATATGAGTTTCATCAGGAAGCGATCACTATACAGGTAACTTCACCCAAGCCTTCAACAAGTAATACTTCACCAAATAATGGGAAAATAGTAAAGACAGCTAGGTCAAATGTGACAAATTTCAAAGACCAGAAGAAATCAGGAGATGGGGACTGATAAAACTGCATTCACTTTTTCAGCTTCAGATTTTTCATTCAACTAGCCACAGTGATCTACTGCATGCAGACACATAGGACTCTTATTTCGTAAGTCTTGTCTCTGGAATGCCTCTAGGCTTAATGGATTTTGCAGCTGGAGCATTCTTGTACAGTCAGTGCTACGAACGTTTTAGCATACATCAAAAAGCATAAAGAATGTTCACTGTTCAAGGGAGCTTCCAATTCCACAGACAGCGGCAAACTCAAAAGGGGATTCTGCACATTCTGCATTACAGACTTTTGTCAATTAACTCATGGCCTTTATAAGTATAAAGAAAGTACACATAAGTTATTAAAAATTAAAGTCACTTTTTGCATCACTAAGACGTTCTATCACAGTTAAGGAAAGTTTGTGGAGGTATTTTTCTTTCCCACTTAAACTCAAGTTTTTAAAAGAATGCTGAATTTATGCAGTTTATCACATTGCTTTACCTTCCACATCAGATGTACAGTCCAAGAAGCTGGTGAAGATGCATCAATGATTCTCCATATGGATGGCCCTTTAGATGGTTCTGATGAAAGAAACAATACTTAAGAGTAGATACATTTTTTTGTATCTGTTTGAATTCATCATCTGACTATCATTACCTGCATGTCCTTTTTTTTTTTTTTTTAAAGACATACAAAAATTGTTTCCTTATTTCCTTGGAAGGAAATAATGCTTGCTATGTTAAATGGAACATCTCTATGGAAAGAGTTCCTGATGGGATGAACAAAACACTTGTTCTGCTCTAATGCACAGTATCAAAGTTACTGAGCAGCACCACACTGAGCATCAGTGATAATGGGTTTAACTTGACAGCACCAAGCATGGTCAAATCTACATTGTGCAGCACAGCACTGCACTTCTTTATACTGCTCTTCTTGCTATGGTCTGTAACCCTACCCCTCAACATCAAGTCACCTAAAAAAAGAAAACTGCAGAAGAGTTAATTAGGAAACCGGTAAGAGAGTTCCCAAATTTCCCAAACAGTTTATTCTAAAAAGGGTATCAGAACTATGGTACTTTTGCACAACACTACAATACTGTTTGGTGTCAGTACTGTTAAAGGTTCAAGTGCTATTTCCAATGCAAATTTCAAAATAAAATGAATTAATCTATTATTGTGCATGAAGCAAAAAAAGCTCGAATTTTTGCAAGGGCTTTAACCGTAACAGAAAGATGATCTTGAAAATGTATTTACATTTATAATCTCGCTAAACTGTGTTTTCCATAGGAATTCTTCTGTGTTTTTAGCATTAACCACAAAGAGACACAGCAGTTTAACATCTAAGTAGCAATGTCAAGCCCAGAGAGTACATCTTGTCTCTTATGCTTTACAACAGAGTGGAAGAACTTGGAACTGAGGCCAAGTAAGCTCTTAATCTTGTTTGAATATGTACCTGTGATCCATATGAAGCAGAAGCAGTTGCACATCTCACCTAGTATAGGTCACAAATGCAATATGACCTGCCTCATGTTCCTTCCCTATCATAACACCTTGGTTCTGAGACTAAAATAAGACGTTGATACTTGATCACTTATGGCATTATTTTTGCAGAGCAAGTCACCACAGCAATGCAATCTAATAAGCAGGAAGTCCTGAAATCCTCGTTGCTCTGGTTGAAATAGTAACCACAGAACACATGCCTCTTCCATCCCACAGAAAGCAGAAGCAATGTCATTAGAAATTGAAAAGTAGTAGTTAGAACATTGAAATAATATTTTTATAATACCTTCCCCAGAGAAAATAAGTTTTGGGTAAAGCTGAAGCAATGCCATTTTGTACACAAATTCCATTTTGCTTAAATAGGTAAGTTATATCTACACTCATTCTTTTTTGCTACAATATAAGAAAAACTCAAAACACACTTCTTTACTGGGAGCTCTATTAGGATAAATAAGAATGGACTTCTGACCCAGCATTTTGAGTTCTGAGCACAGGGTGGTGCTTTGACAGCAAAATCCTTTAGTGGTTTAACTCCGTTTAGAGACAGATGCATGGAATCATTACACAGTACAGACTGTTTAATAAGAAGGTGCCTTGGAAAGCACTAAGGAACAGATGGAATACTGCAGAAAAGAGACCAAGAAGAGTGCAAGTAGGAAAAGCTAAAGCACATAAGCACATTTAAAAAAAAAAAAAAAAAAAAAAAAAAAGAACAATGCTGAAGACTTGCTCCACAAAGCACTGGAAGCTGACCCTTGACTGAGGCCTTTCAACAGTTTAAGTTTTTTTTTTTTTTTTTTTTTTTCTACTATGGCTGTGAACTTAAAGCTCAGCCCAGTGGTTTACTATGTCCTAACCCATCTTTTGTATATGTTGTAAAATGATTGAAGTATAGTTGAAGTCGTACACATCCTGCTCGCAAGTCCTTTTGCACAACACTAAACATGATCTAAACACTGCACTCAAAGAGCTGCTGCTGGTAAAAAGTATTCCTCATTGAGTCATGATAGCAGCATTTCAGTGTTCACTTTTTTTTGCAAAGGGTAAGTATACCTTAAGTCCACATCTGTAACATGACAAACCCAATGACCATCATCAATAATTTTTATGACTATGTATAGACAAAGTAAAACCATTTTCCACACAGGCTCAGTCTTGTGGAAAGTCAGTGATTTATATATGGTGTTTTCTCAATACCTCCCACATTATTGGATGAACAGTGAGACTCTTAGAAACTTGGGGCAGAATATTGTAAACCAACGGGTACAAGACTTTAGAAAACCAAAAAACAGTCTGTAAGTAATAATGTGACAAGCAAGAAAGTGTTGCAGATACAGAATGCCTCAGGAAAAGTAAGACTAAACAAGAGTGTTTTACTTAGATGCTTCGGTGAACAAGAGACTGTACTTCCATATGTACTTCCAAATCTCTAGATCATACTTAGCGATGTTGGTTTGCCTAATACTTTATTTGATGGCCTCCTAGACCCTGCACTGTTTAAAAACTAAGGCACTCTTTGCCTGCAGAAAACTTTCATACATATAGGATAGCTTCTGTTGTAGTCACATGTATAGTCAAGCAGTTCAAATGATGATGCACAATTTCAGTTGGCTATTGTCAAATTGCTCAGCATGCAGGCATTTGGGAAGTCTGGGATCAACTTTCATACATTACTTACTATCTTCAGTTGTGATTCCTGTTTTTTCTTCACTCCAGTCACTCCAATAGCCCACTCCATCTTCCTTCATGCATCGAATTGAAAAGACATACTCTGTGTAAGGTTTGAGGCCTTGAACACTGAATGAAGTTCTTGGTGAAGCTGTATCCTCAGAAGGAACCTGTAAGAGAAGGAAGATTGTAGAGGCACTGATCAAAAAGTTCAGGTTATAGCAAAAGAGTGGCAGGAGACATTACTTGTGTTACCTGCATCCAGTTTGTTTCATTAAGGATCCTATAGCGAATATTGAATTTCAGTTTCATCACAGCTGTTGAAATCCGGTTCTCCCAGGAAAGCTTCAGAACAGTAGGCAGTATTCCCGAGTTGACTGATAAGTTATGTGGAGGCAGTGGTTTGACTAGAAGACAAGTTAGAGTCAGCTATGCAGCTGCATTGTTTTTCCATGCATCTAGCAGCTGGCACACTGTGCTGCAAACACTGCCATGAAGGCCTTTCATGAGCACAAATGGCTGCTATTTCACTTGTATCTAAAACTACTTAACAAGAACTTGCAGTCTGAACAGTGATCAAATCTCTCAACTTCTATAAGTTTTGTCCAGCACAGTTCAAGTTCTAGTGTCAACAACACTCTGAAAATGTTAATTTTTATAGTGGAAAAAACTTGCATATCAATTCAGTAATATGCACAGGAACAGCTGTTCTATGTACTACTAAAACTGTATTAAGAGGCATATAGTTACCAATCTCAACGGGATCAAAAACAAGACGATCAGATTCATTCTTCCCAAGAGCATTTGCCACTTCTACCCAGACCTCTAGGTTAACAAAGAACTGAACATCAGAAATGGTACAGGAATTATTTGCATCTTTTGGTACGCAGTCAGGAAAGTTCTCTTGTGGCCTGAATTAAAAAAAAGGTAATAAAGGAGTAAGTTTGGTTTCCTTTACAGAATTTGTTTTCTAGCCACCCATACTTTCTACTATAGTCTTTACCAAAAGACTGAAGAGGAACAAGAGGAGATAGGAAGTTGTTGGCAGTTATTCCTGTTTCCAGAGAGGGGCAGTTACTCTGTCCACTCTATCTTAAATGATCTTAAATGACAAAAGACCATTTTAAGAGTTTGAAAAATATATCAATTTGATTTCATATGAGAAAAACTTTTGCTGACATCTTCACTTTAGAATTTGATTGTGAACAAACTACTGAGTTCCTAAGAAATACAGAGCAAACACCACCTCACAAAACCGAGTCACTATATATTGGTTTATTCACTTGCTTAGAATGGGATAGAACCGTGACCATAAAAATCAAAATATTTTGGGTCCAGGTGTATTGTATTCTAACCATGCTAGTCATGTATTTGAAGAATGGAAAAATTGAGATGGTTGTTACTGTAAAATAGACATAGTAATTAAATTTCAAGTCCTAGTTTTAATTACTTCAGATGTGAACTTCTTTAACTCTTCTCTCCTCCCCTAAATGGGCAGCAATGTTTCAGAAAACTGGATTTAAGAACTCTTCCAAAGTATTAAAAAATTGCAAGGAAGTTTGGCTTAGCCTACAAACATTCTTCAAAATGATTAAAATATTTTATAGAGAGCTACTTACCACCTGTATTTCAACTTAAAATGAGTGTCCAGGAATGTATGCCTTCCAGGGTCCCAGGTACAAGTCATAGGATATCTGAGTTTTGACAGCTGATGCACAATACAACTTAAGTTCTTGGGCTTCTCTGGGGGCACTGTACAGAAGAGATAGTGATCATTAATTGATATACACTTCTCAATTCAGTAAGAATCATGAGACACGTCCCATTACAGCAATTCCAGCAAGCATCAGAAGTACTTCTAGTTACATGCATTTTTAAATGAGGGGGGCAAAAAGTACTAGGGACCAAATAGCAGCAGAAGTCAGTAAGTTTAACCAGCTGCTCTGAGAAACAGTAGGCAGCCAGTATATGGAACAAGCACCTGACAAAGTAAGAAACAGCACAGAAAGGTATTGGCCATCTCTCATCTACTGTACTAAACCTATTTTAACTCATATGGTGGAGGGGGGGAAACGCTACTGAGCGGCACAGCTGCAATGGCATATACTGACTTTGCCAACAACCTGGAATGTGAAACAATTGTGATATGTCTACTCCCTCACTCCATCTATGGAAGAGGGATGGTTTAGACAAACATCTACCAGAAGGATAAGGGAACTTCATCAATACACTTCATCATGTAAGAAACTTTCAGACAGCAAGTGGACTTTTTTCTTCTGAAACTCAAATCATATCATACAAAGATAGCATTGAGTTTGTTTCTAGCTTTTAGGATAATCACTATTTACATCAGTGTAATATAAAGCATCTTATTTCTTTTCAAGTGGAAAATGCTATTTTAAACAGAACTACCAACTTATGAACATGTTCATAGCTTTGTTCCTAAACACCTGTACTGTTCTGAAACATGCTGCTCTCACTTGTTATACCATTTAATTAATAGAACGAAAACAGCAGCTGTAAATACAAGTGCACCTCAAGATTCACATGTGAATTACAATTGTAGAACACTATCTGTACTGTCATTTAAGTTACGATAGGATATTCTACATATTCACCTTTCCATGTATTGTCTGTCCCGTCTTTTCTGAGTAGAAATTTACTCATCAGAAGTTGAAATGTTTTTTCTATGAAATTGTTTTGTAACTCATGACAGAGCCACATGAGTTTGAATGGCAAACCCAAAGCAGCTTCTTTCATTTTTATCAGACAGTAATTGCAGTACCTTTCACCAACATTAGGAGGCACCGTATCTCACCAGCTATTTATACTCGGGAAGGAAGGACACATTCATCATTTTATGAATTGTCCACCAATTAAAACAGTAGTATATTGAGTCGTTCGTACTGCACCTTCTCAAGACCTCAGTCTTGCCTCAAAGAGCACTTGCTCAGAATAATGCAAAAGCTATCCTGCTTGGAAAAAATTTATAAATTGTTAGAGGTATTTTCTTGTATTTAAGTGTTGAGTAATCCAAATAGCATGTTTCCTTCTTAAGGCAGTTTAGTTTTCATTTAGTGGTACAGATGGACTAGATATTTCTAAGTCTGCTAATGAAGGAAACAGTAATCTTATAATTCTATTATGAAACTAGGATTTATGACCTTATTGTATTTCCTTGCACAGCAGGAAGAACCAAGGAAAGTTTGATTTCTTTCCTAGGATCTTTTTCAGCTAAGTTTACATCTTCTTTAGGAAACTTAGGTCTTCTTGCTTCAACATTTTTGTGTTGAATAGTCCTCTATTTTTCAGAATATCTTACTCTGTGCATATTCACCAGCTTTGGTGACATACTATTTGACAGTATTTTTATGCAATTATGCAGGAGCTGACGGAATGAAAAAGAACGTCTCAGGATGTACACACTTTTCATTGTTTTCATTCCCTTACCTGTTTCTCAAACAACTTTAGTGTTTAAACCAGAATAAAGCTCAAGAAAATTAGTACTTACAGCCTAGTGTAACGGTAATTCCATAAATGTTCTGCTCAATCTGTCCATCTGCTAGAATGTTGCATGTCAGAGGAGTAGCTAGTGAAGAAGTGTCATTAAATGTGACACTGGAGACTGTTCTGTTTATTTCACGGTATTGTTCTTTAGGTACCACTCTGTTTTTAATTTTCCAGATAATTTGATTAGCATATATATTGCCAAAGTCAAGACAACTCTCATTCAAAATGCATAACGCTGTGAAATTGGAACCAAGGGCCAATACAGGAGACTCTGGGATGATGTGACCACATGACTGTACAAGTCCACCTGAAACTGTAAGAAAAAAGACAATACCATCTTTTTAAAAAAGCAGAGCATTCCACAATAATTGCTAGTATAAAATTACTGCACTATTGACAATATTGCAAAATATGCCTAAGCAGGAAATTACTTACTTGACTGTTACAAAATTGCAGTGTGTGGCAGTGGATTACAAAGTACAGATTTAAGGGACAAAACCAGTGTAAGATTCCCTAGGCTATGCAAAAACAGTTTATAAAGCCAGTAAAGCTCAACTAATAACCAAGGTCTTTAGAGGAAGCGAGAACAGAGTCAAGGACTGAATGTATATTTTGAAGGGGGAAGTAAATGAGGTTACTCTTGCAGTTAAAGGTATTTTCTGTTGAGAAAGTTAACAAAATACTGACATGTACACCTTTGTTATGGAAGACTAATTTTAGAAGAACCACATGCAAACAGTTAAACACTTGAGTCATCCACTTCAGAATCTTCAATATGTATACTGTCAGAGTACTGGGGAATTAGGGCCAACTCTCTATATTTGGTAGTAATCTTTTTACAAAGGAACATCAACACAATGATTAAATTGTGATTACTGCTACCAAGGCATACAAACATCAGCAGACTGAAATGCTGCCTCAATTTGATAGCTGTACTACACAGCTTCAGGATGACTGTTTCCTATACAAGTGAAGTTGCCCATGGCTCCACCTTGATTACAACACTAATTCACTGGAAGCTTATTGCTTTAACAGCTGTTTAGTCTGACCAAGTTAGGTTTTCACTGAGATATCATTTAGCATATGCAAAATTAAATCATATAATATTGCTTCAAAGTGCCTTTTTTTAATTAAAGAAATCAAACTATAAGACCAAATTCGCCACTGCAGTCTGCTACAGTGACTAGCTCCAGTGATGTCAGTGGAACCAAAGCAACCTGTCACTGATCAAAGTCAGCTTCACTAGCTCTGTACAATTCTGTAGGAATGGAAGCAGAGGTTAGTACTGGTTTAACACTGCATTACCTTACCATAAGATAAACAACATAGTGTGGGTCTCTTAATCGTAATATGCCCCACACCTGAAACAGTTATCTAGACAAAAAGCAGATACGTGCTTCAAGCATCCATTTAAAGACTTTCTGCAAGTCTCTCATGTGGTTGACAGAAGCCTTACCTCCAAGGGAACAAATATTCCAAAACAAGTACAAGCAACGGGCCACCCAGTTCCACCCAGAAAACATGCTGCACAGAATTCCTGCAATAGACAAAGATTTTTTTTTTTTTTCCACTTTAGCCATTAGTCTTCACTTCAGATCACTAACAGATCCAAATTTCTATTCGTTCTATGACAATTTCTCAGACATGCTATTTTTCCCCTGACAATCTCTTTTCACTCTGGAAGAAGAATGGACTTTTTTTTCCATTTTACTTACTGCTATAACAAATTCCAACGTCTGTTTAAGACAAATGATGTAATTGAAAGCCTCTTAAGATGCAAATTTAAGAAACGCATCAGTTTAAGTTTTTCATGTCACATATGAAAACAAAATTCACTGGTATTTCTGTAAAAAAAAAAAGCAATTAAAACAGAGCGTTATTTGGGTTTTAAAACAGAGTTATAAGAATTTGTTTATGATTACCATGTTGCCTCGTTTTTAGAGGCAACGATATAAGCACCTTACATAAGGTTCAGAAAAGACATTTTAAAGTTTCTTAACTTTTAAAACTTTTAAAATGTTAAAGAAAATTTTAAAACAGTTCACCATTACAAGACAGAAAAGAAACTGCAGCTTATGACAGAAAACACTCCTTGGTTTTGACTGCCTGTAGTTTATTCGATAATGATGACGGAAGATGCAAAACACATTTCATACAGGTCATGCTAAGATTAGATAAGTCATTTAAGCACCAATGTATCAATATCAAGCCAGAATCACGTTCCTTAGGCATTAGCATATCTAAGCTTTTTGACTTGAAAATGAAAGTAAATACTATAATGTAAAGAAAATTGATTTTCACAGGAATCCTAAACCAACAACCCAACAAACACCAATCTCAAAACTTGACAGCAGTGCCTTTTTAGGGCTCACCAACATAGGTGTTTTTCAGTTTGGACTAAACAGCTAGAGGCATTTAGCAGAATTTTTCTTGCATCCATGCTTCAGAGTTCATTACTCAAAGCCCACCAAAATTTACTACAGAAAAAATTTATACTAGTAATATTGCCGATTAGAAGACTCTACAATTAGGTTAACAAGCACAACTGTCATTACAGATTTATTTACTAAATAACAGTACTGTTATCTATAATCAGACTTTGTTTCAATGAATTAATTTCAGAATTTTTTTAAAAATATGCTCTTACTGGACTGGGTGTGACAACCATTACAGTGCGCACTTAGTCACATGGTCTGAATTTTTGGGTTGCCAGGAGTTGGACTCAATGATCCTTGTGCGTCCCTTCCAACTCGGGATATTCTATGGTTCTATGACAGTTTAAGGTCAATACAGCTTTAGATAAATTAATTGCAAGCATACAGTAAGAACTAAAACAATTGACCTCTACTCACTACAGATACAACACCTTCACATAACATCCACACATTCCTTTCTGCATTTTAAAATCCCAACTGGTTTCATAAATTTATGTAAATCCACACAGTGAACAAGACCAACGTCAGAATTATTCTGTTGGTTTACGTCCTAAGCTCTATTTCAGTGTCTTGACTTTAATATTTATCAGAAATACCACTTTCTACCTTGTTGCAGCTTGCTGCACTCTAAGCAGAGACCTTACAGTTTGCTATTTTAAGCAAGATTCATTTAAACCTATTAAACTTGAACAAAGTGGTGCAGGATTTGAAGCTTCTGAGAATCCTGAGGCCAGATATAAGCTAGGTGGAAAGAAGGGAGCAGCTTCACTTTCCTGCTAATTGCCAAAAGTTGCTGAACAATAGCAGATGCAAATTCCATGCTGAAGAAAGAAGAGTGAAGCAGAGGTAAAGAGGCAGAAAGGAAAAGAAAGACATAGCATTTCTCTCCAGAAAACAAAACAAAACAACAACAACAAAAAAACATTTGCCATCATGACTGGTGCCACATTAGAATAGCTGCACTGTCACCTAAGCTAAATATTGCATCATTACAAACTCATTGAGTTTCTTTTCTGTAATGACTTTCTTCAGGTTAAAAAATAAATCCACAGAGCTAATCAAAAAACTCTAAGTCATATTAAGTCATGTTAAGTATGGCTTAGGATGATCAGAAAAAGGCACATACTCTAAATCACTTGAAGGAAAACAAGAGCTAGCACTTAAAAAGCAAAAAAAAAAACCACCTCAGAAGCAACCAATAGTAGAATATCACATCTTTGCCGAGTTGTAACATTTTTGAATGAAAACAAAATAAGATAACTTCATCTTTTTAAATACATGCCACTTCTACACACTTCAACTGTTTTCCAGACTTAGTTGTCCTACACATATCTGATTTACAGATGAGAAACCTGAGGTCCAGTTCTCTACTAGTTTGCACTTTTGAGAACTTAGCTTCTGTTTTGAGGGAGCAAAAAAAAACAATAAAAAAATCTTATACAGTTTAAAGTACTCTTTCACTGTACTGAGCTCCTGAAAGGCAATAAAACTGAGAGTCCATCACCTGCAACAGAAAAACTAACCAAAAACCCCACTTGCTGGCACTAGCAGATGTGACTATAGCTTCAAAGAAAAAAAAAAATAAAAAAAATCAAACCACAGTTCAGCATATATCTGCTTTTAGGATGTTTTGATGCAGCTTACTTCCCCCCCCACTGATCAATGCAGTTACAAGATTTAAGGTAAGGACCTCTGAATCCACAAGTGAGCTGTTGCAATGTCTTCTAATGTGCGCTTTTTTTGGGAAAACAAACAAACATTAGTTCCTTTAGCTTTTATGAGATTGATTCTTAAGGGAAATTTAATTCTTAAGGGAAATTTAACTCTAGAGGAAAGAACCAGAGTTACACTAAGCACTTCCATCCATGCTGCCTAGAAGAAAGTTGTAAAATAAATGGTGGAGCCAATACTTAACAAAACAGGCAGCCATGCTTTAGATCAGAGCATGGAAGAGACTTCTGTGGAAACTTGTGTTTTCTAATCTAAGAAATGCAGAAACCCTGCATATAAGCTATGCCAAAGCTTTACAAGACGGTGCCATCATTCCACAGAAATGCTGCTGAATACCAGTTGTTCACTGTCAACGACTAAGTCAGACAAGTTGCAAGTCTGGACAAAAGAAAACTCATTAGCCTCAGCAATTACACAACGCAGCCAGAAATCTGTTTTACAAACCAGTGCGGGTTATTTGGAATCTAAGGTAAAAGTTCAAGCTGATGCTGAACTAACATTGACAAAGATAGTCAGGTCAGAAGCTGCCTTTTTTTTTTTTTTTAAAAAAAAAAAAAAGCAGATTCAACAATTTATCTAGACTGTGCACTTGTTGTGGACCATAAAGTACAACAGTTCTGCCAAGCCAAGCCTATTTAGGTACAATGCTAAGTGAAAGGAACAGGAGATACAAAAAAACCCCAATGTGGGAAGTTTGTCAGGCTACTTTCATGGCTGGGTCTGCCAAAGTGGCAAGGGATCAAAGTCTGTCAAAATACTACACAGTAAAAACAACACGATCAACTTAGAAATACTGCTAGTGACAGTCCTTAACTCTCAGAATAAGTTACCTTCCAGAGGAAAAAATCCCTGATAAAATGCTGAGATTACTTCAGTAACGAAAGATGTGTAAAACATGTATGCCATGAGATCACCCAATTTAAGCTCTAAATCATACAGTAATTGTTATTTTTCACATCCCACTTCCATTTTGATGGGAAAACACTAAGCCTTTTCACCTGCATCTTTAAACCAACGCTTCAGACAGTGCTCTGTGGAAACCTAGAAACAGCCCTGAAGTCAAGCAATAAGAGCATGAAGTAACAATGGCATTCTGTTAACACAGGTTCGTGATAAATCAGTTATGAACAAATATCACACATTCATACAAAAGGGATGGCTCTACTTATCCCAAGTAACAGAAAACTTGTTATTTTAATCTTATTTCATAAATCACAAAAACAACACCCAAATGAATACAAGTTGTGTGTCATACGATGAGCTATCCCTCTCTACATCAGAAATGTGACATTGGAGTGACCTAAAAATGACAGTTTCAGTTAAGCAAACTGCAGCAAAATGGAATTTTCTTGCCAGCAAATCCAGCTTGCAGTCAGGGAGCAGAGACAACACCAGGACCATCACAGGAAGGAGTTAGGTCTAGGTAAGGCTCAAAGGCTCACCACCAGGTCGATCACAAAAGACTAAAGATTGCTGGCAGATTTCTGAAATTTCCTCAAAAAAATAAAAATAAATAAAATCCAAGCTTACAGCTTCAAGCAGTAATTTCTCAACCAGAACCACAAAACTCAGGTAGGTCAAGCAAGAAAACTGTACACACAAGTAATACAGCCAATAGCTGCTACTGCTTGAGGCTTTGTAACAAGCCAAGGAATACTTAGAACTGATCCAAAAGCTGTATCTATCCTGAAGTAATTTTGATTACTCAGGCTGTAACTGCTTTCTAATCAAGAGCTTTTCATCTGCAAGCTTCCTTCCTTCCTCCAAGCCTACTTCCTTCTTGGAAATATTTATGAGACTCGTATATTTTCAATGACAATCACTCAAAAATCTTGCATAACCTTGCATACACAGAACATTCTGAAATTCACCTTCGTATTGAAAACACCTACACAAAAACAATACAGAGTAACCTCCTATCAGGATGGCAAAATCACTTAGCTTGGCAGGGACCTCTGGGTCCATCTGGCCCAAACCCTGCTCAAGCAGGGACACCCAGAGCAGGCTGCCCAGGACCACGTCCTGGTGGCTTTTGGAGATCTCCAAGGACGAGACCCCACAGCCTGTCTGGGCAGCCTGTGCCAGGGCTCCCTCACCTGCACAGTGAACACCAGTGAAGTCTAAACCTGATGTTCAGACGGAATGTCCTAGGATCTAGTTTGTGCCCATGCCTCTTGCCAGGCCACTGGTCACCACAGGAAAGAGCTTGGCTCAGTCTGTTTTGCATCCTCCCTTCAGGTATTTATGTATGTTCACAGGATCACAGAATGCATTGGGTTGGAAGGGACCTTAAATACCATCTAATTCCAACTCCCTGCCATGGGCAGGGACACCTCCCACCAGACCAAGTTGCTCAAAGCTCTATCCAGCCTGGCCTTGATCAGTTCCACAGATGAGGCATCCACAGCTTCTCTCAGCAAACTGTTTCACTGCCTGACCACTTTCAGAGTAAGTAATTTTTCCTTATATCTAATCTAAACCTACCCTCTTTTAGCTTAAAGCCATTACTCCTTGCCCTATCACTTCACCCCCTGACAGAGTCTCCCCCCACCTTTCCTGTAGGTACCCCACCTTTAGGTACTGGAAGGCCGCTGTATGGTCTGCCCGGAGCCTTCTCTTCTCCAGGCTGAACAACCCCAACTCCCTCAGCCTGTCTTCACAAGAGAGGTGCTCCAGCCCTCAGACCATCCTCGTGGCCCTCCTCTGGAGTTGCTCTAATACGTCCATGAAACATGGATGAGATTCCCCAGAACCTCCTCCAGAACTGTCCCAACTCACTCAGCCTCTCCTCACAGGAGAGATGCTCCAGGCCCTTCATCACCCTTCACTGGACTCTCTCCAGTAGGTTCAGGTCTCTCTTGGACTGGGGAACCCAGAAAGGCACACAGCACTCCAGGTGTGGCCTCACCAGTGCTGAGCAGAACGAAGCATCACCTCCCTCAGCCTGCTGGCAGCACTCTGCTATCCTGCTTCATGTCAAAGGTGCTGTGCTGGCTCATGGTGTCCACCAGGAACCCCAGGTCCTTTTCTGACAGGCAATTTTCCAGCTGGATGACCACCAGCATGTCCTGGTGCCTGGGCTTGCTCTGCCCCACCAGCAGGGCTCTGCACTTGCAATTGAAGTGCATGAGGTTCCTGTCAGCCCACCTCTCCAGCCTGTTGAGGTCCCTCTGGAATAGAAGATGACCCTCTGGCATATCTACCATGCCTGCTTTGGGTCATCTGCAAGCTTGCTGAGGCTACACATCATCCAGGCCATTAACGAAGATGTTAAACACCTATGGACACAGTACTGACCCGTGGCATCCAACCAACCTTTGTAGCACTGACACTACTCTCTGGGCTGGCCATTCTGCCAGTTTTTAACACACCTCACTGTCCGCCCATCCAGCCCATACAACAACAGCTTATCTATGAGGATCTCACAGGGGTCAGTGCCAAAGGTCATGCTGACGTGAAGGTCCATGTTTTCCCTGGTCTTCCTTTTCTCACCAATGTACTTAGAGAAGCCTTTAGCCTCTATAAGCCCTGTCTCAACATCCCTGGCCAGATTCAATTCCGTTCGAGCTTTAGCTTTCCTAACTTAACACCGTGATGCTTAAACAACGTCTCCGCATTCCTCCCGGGTTCCCCATCCTTTCTTCCACTTTCTGTATGCCTCCTTCCTATGTCTGAATTTGTCCAGGAACTCCTTGTTAATCCACGCAGGCCTCCTGGCATTTTTGCTTGACTTCCTCTTTACTGGAATACACAGCTCTTAAGCTTGGAGAAGGTGATCCTCGAGCATTAATCAGCCTTCTCCAGCCCCTCTTCCCTCCAGGGCCTTATCCAAAGGCACTTTTCCATGCAGATCCTTAAAGAGGCCAAAGTCTGCCCTCCTGAAGTCCAGGCTGGGAGCTTGTTTTTCGCCCTCCTTCCTGACCCAAGGATCTTGAACTTCACCACCTCACGGCCACTGTGGCTGCCTTTAACCTTCACGTTCCCAAAAGGCTCCTCACTGCTGGGGAATACGGGGTCCACAGAGCACTTCTCCTTGGCTCCTCTAGCACTTGGAGAAAGAGGTTATCACCACCAACAAGAAACCCAGCAGGTTTGTGGTGGCTACGTCCTCCGGTGCTGTCCCTCTCTCACTTTCCTATCACAATACACCAACATGCAAACTATTAAGTTGGGTAAATTCAGGAATCACTTGCCTTCAGCAGATGATACCTTTATATTCCATTATTCCTCAGCAAGTAACATCGTTTAGGAAGAGAAGCGTAACTACTTTTACATTCTATAAGAGCAGAGAGGATTAAAACAAACCCTTAGCTTCCCAACGCGCCTGACCTCTCCACTTCCCAGACCTTTACTTTTCCCCCTCCCCGGCCACACAACCGTACCGCCACATCATTCCGGCGGCAGGTTGCTCCCTCAGAGACACCTCAGAAGCAACGAGCAGCCAGCCAGCCGGCCCCAACCGCGCATTTTGCCAGCACGGGCCGTGCAGCCTCCTTCTGGGGGTCCCCGCGGCGATCCCGGGGGGGTCCCCGAGGCGATCCCCCCGGGGGTCCCCCCCGTGCCGGTACTACCCCTCTCCCTCGCCGCCAGCCCTCTTGGCGAGCCGCCCCCTTTGTGCCTCCCCCCACCCCGCATCCCGGACACGCCGCTCCCGAGAGCGGACCCTCCGCGGGGCCCGGCGGCAGGCTGCAGGCTCTCCGCCCGCCGTCCGCCGTCCCCCCCCCGGTTCCCCGTCCCCGCACCGGCCGCACCACACCCCCACGGCGGCGGCGCCTCAGCCCGGAGCCTTGGCCGGCCGGCCGGCCGGCCGCCCC
>CM021797.1:18317224-18348596 GCA_011076525.1 Nettapus auritus
GGGGAGGGGGGCGGGGCGGGAGCCCCTGAGGGGCGGCACGAGGGGTGGCGGCGCCCGGCCGGGTGCGGAGGGGGACGGGGTGGGCGTAGGGCTCCCGGGACGGTGCGGGCGGCCGGAGGGGGTGTCTGGAAGAGGTCCTCCGGCCGCTGTGGGGCCGGGAGGCGTCGGGGTGCCCCCGGGGATTTTCCTCGGGTCGGCGGATCCGAAAATGGCTCCCGTCAGCGGAGCGGCCGGTCCTGCGGGCTGCCCTCCCGAGCCCGGGTCAGGCTTCTGCCGTCCCAAAGCGAGAGGAAAGGCACGTACATGCCGCAAACACAGTTCGAAGTACCGCATCCACAACTTCACGCCTTGCCGAGAGCCCCAAACTGAGCCGTTTCTCCACAGGAACGTACAGACGTCCGTGGTGCGTGCCAGAGCTCCTCCTCGCCGCACGCTTCAGCCTCCTGCCTGTGCGTTTCTTCGACAACTTCTGGGCCCGAGCGGGTTGAGATACGCTTTCAGTCACATCGCTCGAGGAGTGGGCAGATTGGCCTGACAAGTGGGGTGTCTACAGCAATATCTTGTCTCAAATGCTGGCTGGCATGAGCTGCTAATGAGAAAAAATTAAGAACTTTGAGGAAGGATAGCAGGAGATAACCTTTTTCTGACATGTTCTCGTGTTCTCACAGGTTCAGACTTTAAACGGGTTTAATACCAATCTTTATGTTTGGTTTGCGTTCTGAAATGGTTTCATACCCGCAGCAGAAACTCGGTTGTAACTAACGCTGTGCGTGTTGTACATTTCACATGCAGCAGAAGGTAAAGCTGGAAGGGCGCTCAAGAGGTCATTTAACCCCCCTGCTTTTCTCAAGACAAAACCAGCTATCCTTAAGTCATTTCTGACAGGCATTTATGTAACCTGCAGTTTAAACTGATTACTTCACCTCCCTATCCACAGCTGGCACGCTTTCTAGCAACCTCATACACCTCTATTGTCGCCGTTTCTCCGGTTGGTAGTCTTTGCACTTAACAGAATTTCCATCTCCTTATGCAGGCTTTTGGGTGTTCAGACCCTTCCTAAAGTATCAGGACAAGTGACATCTGCACAATGTTGCACAGTTTATTCATTATGAAGAAAAGTTCTTGTCACTTTCTGCTTTTTCTTCAGGGGATGGTTCCAGATGTGTTTGTGCTTGTGGTGATATGAGAATCATGTATAATCTGTAGGCGTTCTGTATTAGTATCTTTATAGATATTTAAATAAGAATCTTTGTGGATATGCCTGTCTCAGAATGCTCCAAAAAATGAAATAAAATAAAAAAAACTGTGTTTGGCAATGAAAGGTTAAGTGGAAACAGACTCGAATTAGAAGGACAGCAATAATACTGTATTTTTTTATTTCTCGTTCCAGCATATCTTCTCTGTCCTGTAAGATCATTACAGTTCTGCTGGTAAATAGACTTTCCAGGAGTAGAGGCTCAAGTCTCCCCTTTTCCCCTAGCCAACAGAAAGCCTCTTGTGACATTCCCATTCTGAAATCTGATAGCCTGAAGCAACTCTTGATTTATTTCCAGAACTTGTAGAACAACACCCCCCTACACTCTTCAAATGCAATCCCGTATCATGCCTCACTTATACACACATGACATAAATTGTAAGTCCTCAAATAAGCAAGAACTGGTATATTTCACAGGCCATTTATGGACTCGGTGTAAAATGATTTCCACATTGTTGAGGTTGCACAGACGAATAATTTGTTTGCAGTTGTACTTTTTTTTTTTTTTTTGTATTGGTACAAATCACGATTAATACAGTAACAATTTTATAGTGGTATTCAATATTGTGTGATCTCTTCTAAGATTTGCTTTCCCAAAGATTTTCTACAGGTTTCAAAGTTAATGATGGCATCCTTGCCTATATACCTTATCTCCTCTTCAGAACCTTCTGCCAACTCTAGGTGTGTGGAAAGATACAGTGAAACTGTAAGGAGATGAACAGGCTGAGTCCCATTTCTCTGCAGTATCAGACACTGGGCACAAATCAGCCCTCTGTTTCACACCAGCCCTAACTGCAGCTGTGGCATGGGTGCTGCTGCAAACCACCGTCCTCACGGGTGCCTTGGACACAGTCTCAGCTGCCTCTACTGATCATTTTTGTCTTCTCAGCCCAGAAATTTTTGGTCAGGGCTGCTGTTTGACTCATCTTATGCTACTCAGAGGAAATAATTTGATATCTGTGTTGCAAATGGAAGTAAATGGAATTAAATGTGGTAACATATGTATTTTCCTTAAATGTTTACCATCTACCCCAGGGGTGGTACACATTAATCTTCTTTCACAGGCAGGACTGAATGTTGTGGGCAATTATGTTACATCGCTGGATAGGTGAAGTTTTGCTTTTATTATTCTGAAACCTAAGTTTTCAATCTGATGGGGTGGGTGGGTGTTGTTCATGTTGCAGTGATTTCTAGTTCTGTGTCAGCATCCTCTCTAGTAATAAATGCTCGTTTTGAAATCTTGTTGGTGAAGATGAAACTCACAACTCTGGTCTTACACGGGGTGCCAAGCTCCTGCTGGTTTGAACGACATGGTCTGTAGGAACTGTAATTCTGGCACGGGGCCCTCTAGCTGGGAATATGAAATAAATTCTCTGGATTGTAGCCTTTTAAAATATATCGGCTGGCTTTCTGTAACACACAAAGAAACTGGCTGTTCTTAGGACTTCATTAGGCATGCCTTCTGGTGCAAACAGGTAAAAACATTATGAGTGGTATTTGATAGACTCAGGACATTTGGGATCACAGGGAAAGAAAACATTTAGGCCCTTCAAGTGTGTTGTGAAGGGCCTCTTCTGCACATGGGTGATTTCCCGAAAGGCTCAGTTTAGTTTAGTGTGTTGCATTATATTCTTCCCTATTAATACACAATACATTGTACTGTGCTGTGTATGTACTAGGGTGCTGATATATAGGTAATATGAACACCTCTAATTTCAAGTTTCAAATACCCAGAGAAATTGTGATTATTACTTTTTTTTTTTTTTTTTCCATTATAAAAAAAAAAGTTCCTGCAAATCTGCACTTTAATCTAGATAATTAAACATTCTATGAAATAAGTTAGTGTATCGCATTTACAAAACATATGAGGCAAGAATAAGAGTAAGTTAATTTTCAGGGATAGGAAGGTCTTTGGGATGAACCATCCATCTGCTCGTGTACACCACAGCTTGTGTTGCAACACAGCGCTCAGATCAGGGCTCTGTAGGATATTTCCAAGCTTGCATGCTCCACAGGCAGGGTGTAAATAGGTGGTGCATGCCCTCACACACGCTTTTTTCAGCCCCAGGCAGAAAGGGGCAGACTGGGAGTATGGAGATGGGCAATATCCCCTGAAGGACATTCAGGGATTGGCAAAAGTTTCTACGTAGTCGCTTGACTGTGAGAGTAAAGACATTTTTGGAGATGCTGTAGAGACTGCCTAGGAACAAAACTGTACCATTCAAAATGGATCACTTCAGGCATTTCTTGGCAGGTCGTGACAAGGTCTGCAGTCAATGCAAAATCTAGTGAATCCTGCAACAGATGCATTCAGGAGAAGAACAGGTCTTTCTGAAATCTATTTGTTACTTTGATAAAAGGAAGTGAAGCATCTCATAGATACATTGGGCTGTGAAAGGACTCCTTCGTCCCGGATACATCTGGTTTTGTCGTAGATGGGCTGCTGCCAAAACTGGGATGTAGAGAACGATTTTCAAAGTCATGAGATAATGAACAACGACACCCCTAATGGTGGTGTTTTGACCCATAACTTGTCAAAGACATTTTCTGTGAGAGGGCTGAATCACTCTGTGAAACTTCATCTGGGAGGTTCAGTGACACATCCAGCCCTCTTGCTAAAGTGATGGTGTTATCTCAGCTTGTGTCACTGTCCTGAACTTGAACTTGCAAGTAGGGTGTTCAGTGTCCTTATCCTCAGGATGGATCTCTGCCTTCTGACATCGTTTGGCTGTAAGAGAAGCTACTTCTTCCCCCAGGAGTGAAGATGGCCAGTCCTTTGCCCTGGGTGGCCAGGACAGGAGCAGACTCTTGTGGTGAAGACATAGTCTTGTAGGTCATGAAGTCACTGTAAAGCCCCCTGAAGAAGGAGGGAGGAGGCAAGCTGAGAGTCAACAGCAAGGCAAAACTGATGATGTAGCTGTTGGAAATGATTTAGTGAGAGTCACAGCATTTCCCAGCTTCATAACTTAACAAGCACGAGCTGCCTCATGGCAGCAAAAAACAGCCTTTGTAGTAATTCATTACTTGCTTTTGAGGGAGATTAGAGGATGCTGCTTTTTCCCTAGAATAATGAGGTGTTTGCAGACTTTGTGACACAGGGATAAAAATTCACAGAGCCAAGCAGCCAGAGTTGCTACCAACCTAGTATGTTTAACCTTGTCCACTGGATAGCACTTGTTACACCAAGGAGTGGATGTTGCTTGTGGCATCAGGATTTGCCACAGTGAATGAGCTGGTCCCATTCTTTAGGGAGTCCCTAAAGGTCCCATCCTTATGCATGGTAGGTTGTTGAAATAGGACACTCAGCACAAATTCTTGCAAAATTTAGTTGGGATCTGTAATCGGGCTTCAGCAGCTCAGGAAAGGTCTTGTGATCTTGTGAAGAAGTTGGAAATGGGACTAGCTGACTCCTCTACATGTGATAAACTTGTCAGGGGAGTTTAGGGTTGTTGAAGTGAACCTGAAGCAATACTTTTGTTGCAATTACTCCTTGATGCTCAGGAAAAGGAATGGCAATACCATGGAGCTGCACCAGGACGTGTGGATTAGGAAGAAGATTGCTTATAGCCTACTGAAAAATAATGGCACATATAACAGACTAGCGCTGAACCAAACAATCTGCTTGTTTTTTCTAGGGTGGAAATTGTAAAGCTAATGTTGTTTTAGACCTAGGCTGGAAGCTTTGACTGATGGAACATGTTGCTAGGCTATGTTTTTTCCCAAAAGACAGTGGGCAGGACCTTCAGAAAAAAAGGGGCCTGACCTTCGCTGGAGGAACTTGGCCAAAAGTGAAGACAGAAACAGGAAAAGGCTTTTAAATCAAAGAAAACAAATAAGAAATAGCAGATAAGATAGAAATACCGAAAAGGATGGAATTAATCAATCAGAGAAAATGTTTAACTTTGTATGAGTAATACAGCAAAATTGCAGTTCACTGCAAGGAAGTGCTGACTCAGACTGGTAGTTAAGATGAGCCGGAAGTATTAGGACGCGCTGCAGTTACTTCTGCTGCATGTGCGAGCTGCCCTGAATTTAAAATACTTTTGGCAACTACTAAAAATCTTTGTAGTGATTCTATATATACAAATTGAAGTGTAGATCTGTCCTTAGATAAATACTGTGGGCAGAACTCTTAGACTGTGGACAAGAAAGCCCAGCTAGAAATAGCAGAAGATGATAAAAGAGTGGAGGATGGTGCCCCTATGAAGCCCCACCTGGAGTGCTGCATCCAGGTCTGGGGCTCCCAGCACAAGAAGGATGTAGATCTGTTAGAGGGGGTCAAGAAGAGGGCCACAGAGATGGTCAGAGGGCTGGAGCACCTCTCCTGTGAAGACAGGCTGAGCGAGCTGGGGGTGTTCAGCCTGGAGAAGAGAAGGATCCAATGAGACCTTACTGCAGCTTTCCAATACTTAAACAGGGCTTAAAAAAAAGAGATGGAGAGCAACTTTTCACTCTTGCAGACAGTAACAGGACAAAAGGGAGTGATTTTAAACTAAAAGAGTGGAAATTTAGATTAGATGTTAGGAGGAAATGCGAGGATATTTAGGTTCATCTTACTGTTCTTCACACATGACCCTACCATGTCCGATTACTAGGTTGCTTTGGCAATGGAGAACTGACCTACATTTGCTGGAATGCTTCTTGGACATACTGCTTATGTAAGTCAAGTAGGAAAGATAATCCTGCTGCTTCTTAGCATATCACAGAATCACAGAAGGTTTTGGGTTGGAAGGGACCTTAAAGACCACCCAGTTCCACTTCCCCTGCCATGGGCAGGGACGCCACCCCCTAGGTCAGGTTGCCCAGGGCCTTGTCCAGCCTGGCCTTGAACACCTCCAGGGATGGGGCATCCACAGCTTCTCTGGGCAGCCTGTGCCAGTGCCTCACCACCCTCTGAGTGAAGAAGGTGGTGAAAGAAATACTTATTTGCACAGGGACAGCAGGATAATGGAGCAACACAACATTAAAAACCTACTACATCTAAAAGACGATGAGGTGCCAGCTAGTACAAGATGCCTACTACGTACATTCCTGTGCATGGGAGAGATGTTATAGCAAACAACAGCCCTGTGCTTTAAGTTGCTGTGTTTCGTAATGGCTAGTCATGCTGTTTAATGTTCCGTCCTGCTGGAAAGCACTTAGCAGGATTGTTGTGGTGAAAGAACCTGAATGCGGTAGAAAGTAGTGCAGCTTGACTTGCTTTAACAACCATAAATTTGCTTCCTATGAATTCACACATCAAGGTAACACCCAGCTGCTGAAGGCCTATTCTGTTGTAGCACGCAGGGTATGCATTAAGCTGCTGTTATGGTTGGAACGATTGGCTTCCTGATACTGCAGGGTATATGGAGCTTACAAAGAGGATATCTGCTGCAGACAAACTACTGACAATTCTACTTCTATTTTTCCTTGCTATACCTACAGAAATCAATACAGTGAGATAGCGCTTGATTTCCAGGAAGAAAGCCATCAGCAATTTTATACAGTTAATTGCCTTAAAGTGACGTATTAAAAAAGGGATCTTGACAACTTTGTGCTTGAAGTTTTCTGTTTGAGCTGTTACAAAACACAAAGGGAGTGGAGCTTGTTGCTACAAGCAAAGGTTTT
The DNA here is from genome assembly GCA_011076525.1 of Nettapus auritus. Taxonomy (NCBI): domain Eukaryota; kingdom Metazoa; phylum Chordata; class Aves; order Anseriformes; family Anatidae; genus Nettapus; species Nettapus auritus. The sequence continues at coordinate 18,324,087 of CM021797.1, forward strand.
GAGAGTCATGGGGAAACGCATTCTCATCCATAAAACCGAAGACAGGTTCTGTATTAGAGAGCCCCTCATTCATGGCTGCCTACAGTTACACTGACTGATGTTATTCAGAGCAGGTGAGGCTGTGTGTAGAAAAATATATTCAGCTGCAAGTGTTTTACAGTTAGAGAAATGTCACCAGAAAGGAGTGCATTCATGAGAGAGAAGGAATGTCATGTAATGAAGGAACAGAAAGAAGAACTAAGGATAGAAACAACTGAAGAAATTATAAAAGAAAGTAAATCAGTGCACCAGGTGTGTGAATGTGTAAATAATAGACACAAGAAGGAGTGTAGGAATTTCTACATGATATTGTAGCACAAAAGGGTTGCGTATAGAATGAAATAAGCAACAGAATGAAAGGGAACTAAGGAGTAGGCTTTTGGTAATAATTTCCCATTGTTAAGACATTCTGGCCTGCTTCTGACGGCTACAGCTCTTAAACAATTTAAAGTGAAAGCTATATTTAGGTACCTAGGAAACATATATATATATATATATTTTGGAAAATAAAAGAAACAGTAATGAACAGTATTATCCCATTCATACTGCAACTACATATCTGGTATAAAGTCAAGATGAAAACATTTTTGTCCCACGTGCTTCCCTACCTTTGAAGATCAACTTTGCAGTTTACCTTTCTGATCTCTCTGACCTGTATTCTATTCTTCCTCTGCTTTAGCATTAGCACTTACAATTTATTTAGAGTTATTTCTTCCATTTCTCTTCTGGTGCTTTCTTTTTCTCCTCTTCCACTGCCAGTCTTACTTTCGTGTTTTCTCTGTTCTCTTTGACATTAGTTTAAATACAGCTGTTATATAGCTGTTATATTCGCAGCTTGTTCAGAATCATTCCTTCAAAATAACACTTTAAAGTGTCGTTGTAGGGAGAACGTTAATTGAATATTTTTGTGGTATATTTATCCTCACACTCAGGTACATGGCAAAACATGATTTTTGTTGTAATTCTGCTAAAAATCTGAAGCTACAGAGGATTCCTTTAGGTCTCATCTCATTACCGGCATTATCAAGTGCTTTGCAGTCCGAATTTAGCAAACAATAATTATGGTGGTCATGCATAAGGCATAGAAAATCACCCCCAAGTTCTCAGTGCTGAAACTCTTCTCTAGTACCAACAGCAGTGAAAATTTGTATTAAGATTTAAGTCAGGGAGATAAGAATCATGGCCTAAAGACATCTCCTACACTGAACCTGAAACCGTTGTTTCTAGAGGCAAGTCCCCAGTTCAGAAATGGACACTCTAACTTCCAGTTAATCAGTGTCGTGATTTTTTTTCCCTTCTGTTGCAGTGCTCAGATATCCCAGTCTGGACAGGGAGCTCATTTTCTTGCTGGTTGATGAACATGTGGTAAGATACAGACCTTCCCACAGAATCAAGACTCCTAAAAGATTAAAGAAAATGACAGACGAATGTTAGTGGTGCGAGATGTAACTTGCAAACCGAACTGTTGTGATAATCGTAGGCCAACATTCCCTCAGTCTTTGCAATATCATTATCTATTGCTTTCATTCTCACTTTTCTGTCACTTTCCTTTTGCCTTTCCTTTCTTCTGTGACTGGTACTACTTGTCATTCAGCTGACTGAATGGCAATTCTGACTCAATTCAATGATGACTGAAGTATGCTTTGTTTACATTTTGGGAGGCAATAGGTGAATCTTCTTGGAAATATGTATGTACTCAAGGTGAAGTTCAAATCATGTCAGTATCAATATATCCTGAAGCACATAGGCTTTTCATCTTTTAGTGCCTATTCTGAACAGATTCTGGAAGAAAAAATGTTCTAATATTTGCTCCAGAGTTATACTTAATAACATATTACTTGAATTTTATTATATGACTGTGATAATCAATATGTATCAGACTAATTCATTCACTAGTGCTAGTTTACTCAACAGGTGTTAACATTTTCACAGTGCTCATATTTTATATTTCACAATGCTCATATTTTGTATTTCATATTTTTCACCTTAGCAGTGTGAATACATGTATTTCAGAAAGGCATACAAATTCTTATGTATTGTGAGCCCCTCCTGCCCACGTGAAAGGTCCTCAGATGTGTAAATTATTGTCTAAAGTTGCTTTGAAGCTTATCCCTAGCTTAAGGTTTCTTAGAACCTTCAGTGCTCTCAGGAATAACCTGAAGTTGCTGTCTTTGTTTAGGTGTCAGGCTTTCCTTTCCTCCCTCATTTTCCTTTATAGCTTTATATTTTTAATTTTCTTGCTTGCTCCACCACATTTCCATCTCCTAACTTTCACCTCTGGCTTTACTTGGTGTCCTCCAGATCATGTCGCAGTGTCAGGAAGAAAATTTGGTAGAGTGGGCTGGTATCACAGCCTGTGATGTAGGATCAGATATGAAGTGGAAAGAAGAGGCATATGTGGTTAAAAAGCTCGCTCTGAGGACACAAAACTGGCATCTGTGGCACTTACAACAAGGCATTTGTGGCAAAGGCGGGGACTCAGCCCCTATGGCCTCCAGAGCTAGGACTTGGTGTCAGCTGGAAACTAGTACCTCACATACAGACAGGCTATTGACGGTGTAGTGATGGGATCCTACCCCTTGGGAAGCAGCAGTTCCTGGCGCCTGCTGAGTTCCTTCCAGCAAGTTCAGCCACTGGTTTAGAAAAGAAAAATACAATCTGACATATAATCCTTGACAAATTGCTGACCCTTGTATCTGAGGGATAAGAGTGAGCTATTCTCAGTGTTCACACTTTTTTTTTTTTTTTTTTTTTTTTTTTTTTTTTTTTTCTGTAAGCAGTAATTCTTTGTCCACAGCCTTGAAAAGTAAAAATAAAATAAAAAAAATAAAACTGGAAGAGGACAGACGGTTTAGACTCATTTCTATGCATATGAAATCTCTTTTACAGATGACTGAATTCAGCCACGTCTAGGATGAATGTAACAATTGTTTAATAATGTGAAGCCCTAAATTATATCCAGCTGATTATGTAGGGGGATTTTGCAGGCAGGAAGAAGTTAATTATCCAAAGCTGGATCCACATAAAGATTAGGCTTATTAGCTCACACATTGTAAGCTTGATAGCTCTAAAGTGGTAACTTTTTTTTTTTTTTTTTTTTTTTTTAAATATCGTTTGTATGTTCTGTGCTGTAAGAAGGTACTTTTCCAGTCTGCTCAAGAAACAATGTTTTGCCTGCTCATTAATCAATTATGCTTTTCTTGAAGAAAGGAATGTAATCTGATATAATGCTCCAATACTCACTGTAAAAAAAAAGAAAAAAAAGAAAAAGAAAAAAAAAAAATTTTTACTGGTAATAATATCATAACATAATTTTTTTTTTTTTTTTTTTTTTTTTTTTTTTTTTTTTCCACATGTATGTTGTCGATGTTCTTATTGGTAGTAACATATATTCATCCTGATGGCATGAATATAATGCAGAAGCATAGACAATTTTCTATCATATCAAAGTGATTCTGTTCCTGAGCTGTAAAATTAAACTTGCTGATAAAATCCTAGACAAGCAAGGCTAATGAGTATTTTATATTGACCCCCTAAGGTGAAGATGTTCTCTGAGGAATTAAAATTTCAGCCACTGTTAAAAAAGGAAGCATGATTATAAATGTCTATTAATCTTAATTTCAATTTGATTTAAGTTAATAGGAATTTGTTGTCAAATTCAGTAATTGAATTGGGTTCCCTTTGTCAAAAGTGAGAAGATTCTGCTGACTTCCACTGACTTTAGGAAGCACTAAACTCTGACTTGTGACTGAGTGGAAATAAATTTGTCAATATGCTCTTAAAACAGATTGAGTCTAGGAAATTAGTAAGAACTAAGTGCTTATCTATAATTATAACAGAAAAGACATTTTGAATTATCTGCAGACATAGAGGATCACTGTGAAAGTATTTTGAACTATTCAGAAACTTTATAAAATACTCTTATTCAAAAGAAAAGTCATTTCCAAGATCCAGTAACATCCTTTATCTCTTCTTTTACCCCACACAATTGAAGTTAACTGAGAAGAAAAAGCTTCCTAGGATATATCAGGCCTGTTTCTGGTGGGAGAAATCCTTACTTGAGCAGCAACCTTATGTGAGATTTTATACTGTTAGTGCAGTTTATCTGTGTTACATGAGGTTGACCTATAAGTGATAGTTTTGTAGACTTGTGTTGTAGCTGAATCTAAAATACAGACAAAAAAAGTGACCTCCCTCTGGTAGACAGGATTCATTTTCTGCAAGGGGATTTCATTTGATTGTGCACAAAATATGTACTGCTCACGTAATGTTTTGTTAAAGTTGCCCATGACTGAAAAATGGTTTCCTCAGAAAGACTTAATGTTTAAAAGAAGGACTAGAAGGAAATTCTGATTGCACTGATGTGTTTTTTTTTTCCCTTTTTTGAGCAGCCTATTTTTTTTTTTTTTTTTAGGATTTCATCTTCAATTTTCCAAAAAATAGGCTGCCCAGGTGAGTGAGATCTAACCAAAAATATACGAAAATGCCACAGTAATGGTGATCTTCTACATTTTGAACCAGTGCCTTTTCAGTTACTGTTGATTTTTGAAACATATCTTTATTTTTTGGAACATAGATGGTACCACTAGGGTCAATTCCTTTGTGAAATTAATTTTGGAAATTAATTAATTGGAAATTAATTTCCAATATAAATGTGAAGTGAAATGGAAAAACAAGAAAACAAGTACAGGATGCTTACTGCTCAACTGACAGAAATCCATGCAGCTTGAAAGGAAAGGAAACACAGCAAATCCACTTCCTATTTGAGTCAAACCATAGTGCTAAAAAAAGAACCAGAGATAATAACAGTGAAGTAAGTTGTCTGAAAAGGACTGCAAATTCTCAAGGTAAAAAGGAGGAAAAGGCAAGCAACAAGAGATTATTGGAAAGAGAACAATGTGGCTCTGCCAAGCGTATATTGTGTGGAGTATAACTTTCAGCTTCTGTAAGAGAAGGTAAATATGTCTTTTATTATCCACCTTACATGGAAAGTGATATAAACCATTTAAAATTAGTTGCTTTAAGCAATAAATTGCTTAAAAATTCCACTAAATTTCAACATTTCAGTCTTCTCTGTTTCTTGCACTAAAACCTCTGGGGTTTCTGTCATTTTTTGAATACATTTGTAAAATGGGCATACAACTCACCCTCTTGTGACAAAAGCACCCACGTTTCTCTAATTATTGTTATTATGTGTTATATTTCTTGGGTCGTTTATTTGAATTCTTCTCACTAATAGTAACACTCACCTACTTTTGTGAAGTATCTAAAGACCCGAGAGTACAATAGTAAACATGGATAACATCATGTTGTCAATGGGAAATGCTTCCCAGCCCAGCAACTAATGACAAGAATGAGAGTTGATAGTTTTCTCATCTTAGTCTAATGTTGGTCATGGCATACAGGTAGTTATGTCAAACCCTGAACCTCAGGTACAAGCCTGTTAAGACTTTTCCTGGCAACCAGGCAAGAGTCAACATTTAAGTGAGGTTGGACATACATTAAAATGAAGGATTTGACTTAGTGAGCCAGACTGTATGAATTTTCTGGCTTCAGAACTCTCAAAATCTGTGAAATTTTCATTTTTTTGGGGGGGAAGTCTGTTATTTTGCTAAGCCCGATCATCAAGCAAAGCCCTTTGTGTTCTCCACTAACCATGATTAACCATCTGGCAGCTATCTGTAGATATAGTTTCCCGAACTTTAATTTCTTTCCAGGGCTAAGCCTAGCAGGATGACTAGGGGCCTCCATTGGCATCTGCTTTTTTGTTATTTCAAAAAATTACTTCCAGTATTTCTGCCCAGTTCTTAGCATCCTTATTTACTTTAGAGTATTTCCAGAAGATGAGGAGGAATGTTCCATTTTCCTCACATTCAGCACATTTCTAAAGAATGCTGATTTCTTTTTTTGGGCTATAATGGAACAAGATACCACTGGAATAGTATGTTTCATAATAGTTTCTTTGGTGGTTGCACTTCTTGATCCCAGAGATCTCTTAGATGCCACTATCCATCATCTTACCTTGTTTTGTTTCAGCTATGCCATAAAAGTGTAGTCTGGAGCATCAGTCTGTGCTGAAATACACCAAGTCTTCTCCACTACCTCATACAGCTCTGCAATCATGAAAACCATGTTAACCATGTCTGAAAAAAGCAAAAGAAAACAATCAACTGCTTCAGCTTACAAGAAGAACTAAAGAGTACTCAACTCCAAGATAATAAGAATTGTTAAAAAAGAAAACAAACAAACAAACAAACAAAAACCCTACAACACACAACAATGGCATCCCTAGTTCTTCTCTTGGTTTGGCAGAATGCCAAATTTGCATGCTATGGGGACTTTTAGAAGCTTTAAATTATAAATACTAACTGTGTTTTAGCTAGTGCTTGTTATCCATGATCAGGGTTCCACACTCTCTGATACAGAGTATAAAATTTATATTCTAAGTATATTAATCATTATCGTTGTAAGGCTGAGAGGCACAAAATTCCCATTCAGTTAGCAATATTATGAAATCAGTTGAGACAATTTTTAAGAGCATAGTATCTCACTGGGGCTGTGCTGCATGGGGCAAGAGGCTCTTTGTTATTAGTTATGTTGAGTTTTGACAATGAATTAGTTTGCTGTTAAGGGAGCTGAGGATGGTGTACTCAGGATGTACTTGAGAATGGTTATCACTGTTGTAATGTAAATTCAGGAAAAAGTAAAACTTTCTATAATATATTTAATGGCCCACTCTTGAGTTGTACCTAGGTGAGATTATTGTAAGGAGTGTTCTCAGCAGCCAAATTACTAGTACTGCAGTGAAACAATTCTGTTCCAAGCCTAAGAAGAACAGGTAAGAAAAAAAAAAATAGAAACAATAATATAAACATTGTGGTTAAATAATTCTGTAGTTGCAATTCCACCTTCCTTTTTCTTTTTCTTTCTCTCTCTCATTCTCTCATTTTCTTCTTCTTCTTCTTCTTTATTTCTTTCTTTATTTATTTATTATTTTGGTGAGCTAATTAATCCATATCGGGTGTCATATCAGTTCTGAATAGCCTGAAGTCGCTGTAGTTTATAACTCTCTCACAGGGGTTTCTGAACCTTTTAAATCTATAGTAAGAGAGGCAGTGGTAGTGTAGCTACCTGCTAGCTGTACGTGGATAGAGAACTATGCAGGAAACAGTACAGGCTCAAATAACATTAGCGGGGAAAGTCCAAGGAAGGACCCTGGGAACTGGTCACAGTTTCAAATCTTTCCAGGTTTAACACGGGAAGAAGCTGTTTCGTACTGCACAGTGGAGGGGAGGGTATGGAGGATATGGATTGTTGTGCAGTCCTCAGGGAACTTATGATTTGGCAGGTGAATTCCCCCTTCACAAATATGCTCCTAGCCTGAAGCTCCTGGCATCTTGCCTGTTTTTCTGGTTTGGAAACGGAGAGGAGAATTTTCATGTATAAAAGTACCTCTGTCTACAGGTCACCTCAAATAGTCGCTGAGCAGTTGCCACACTTTCTAGTTGGCCTTAAGCCAACTGTGTGACAGAAATTTTTTTATCTGAAAGCACCAGGGAATATAATATATATATATGCATATGTATATGTATATATATATTTAAAATAAACACTTGTACTAAATAGGAAGTATTGTTCAGATACAAATTAGAGTTTGTTCTAAAGAGGAACAAAAATATTTGGTGAAAAAGATATTTGAAAGATGACTTTCTTCTTTCACTTTCTACATTAATACTCATTCAAAGATTTTTGGTAGATTATAGTGTTTCCTCTTCCTTTCTTGTAATATTCTTCTCTAATACAAACACTCATGTAAGCATTGCTGCAAAGTCTCAGTCATGTAGGCATAAGGAGTTTCTTCTGTTTCTGACAGTTGAAAAAAGTGTTCCTCAATAGATGTCTGAGAGAAGGGCAGAAAGAAAAAGAGATTAAGACCTGACCAAATGTTAAAAAAGAATCACAGACTAGTTATGCTCACACTAACTTTCCAGCATTTATTCTATAACCACCTTTTTTAGGTATTCAAACCTTTGTCCTGCAATTCAGTCCATGCAGGCAAATGTTTCAGGACAGTACCTGAAGATACACAGGCAGAGAAACCTCTTCCTATGGACTACTGCGTTTAGTCATTAGAGCAGGGAAGGTCCTTAGGTCTGCACAATGCTTAAAAGACTGTAGACATCAGCTCCTGGACTCCTCAAAGCATTTGAGCATTTGCTTAAAGCTTGATGTAAAATATTTAATCAATCACTTGAAAACATTAAATACTTGTTGAATCATAGGCTACAAAGGTTGCAACTTCAATGAACAGTAATATAAATGAATTCTGAAAGCTGAAAATAACTGATGCTGCTTTTAGGGAACTCTGAGTAAAACTGTTGGCTATAATTGTGTCTGTATCTCATCTTCCTAATAACATATATGAGTACTGAAGCTTCCTAGAGCTGTAGATATTAGAGTGAAATCTAAGGTCTCTTTGACTTAGTGTCACATCTGGACATAAACTGAAAAGTGTACATTTATTGTTTATGACACTTAACTGGAAAAAATAAAAGGAGGCAAATTAAATATAGACCTGTTTCAAACTCTCCTTAAACTGCAGAAAGGCTTTTGGACTCAGTTTGGGACCATGGAAACCTCAAGAGAAGAAGTAAAGAAGGGTCCTTGTGGTTATTAAAGGCTAACCCAAGTAACCCAAGTAACCTGGTAAAGAGGTCTCTTCTATGAACAACTGAGCCTGGTTTGTTTTGCAGTTTCTCTGCAGTAGGCATATGTCCTCCAGAAGAGCCCAGACCAAAACCTTTGTATTCCTTTCCACCTAGGAGGATAGGTGAGACCTTTTTTTTTTTTTTTTTAAAAAAAAAAAAAAAAAAAAAGAAAAGAAAGGAAAGAAAAGAAAAGAAAAGAAAAGAAATGAAAAGAAAAGAAAAGAAGAGAAAAAGGTTTTAGAATTCCAAAGTTACTAAGTAAAAATATTTAGGAAAAAAAAAATAAAATTCTTTATAATACTAAAAAAAAAATCAAAAATTTATAATAAATATGTATTGAGGTTAAATATGTATTGAGATAAGAAGGGTACTGAAAAGCCTTCGCCCTTGTCAGCTGGTATGGTTTGCTGTCAATACAGAACAGCATCCCAAGAGCCCTACAGATTTCTTTTCAAATAGACTGCAACATCTGAAACTAAGTCATTTACTCAGTTCTGACTGGCCCAATGTGCATCTCCGGTGATTTCAAAGTAGCCTACGGAAGAATCAAAACAGCGGTAATATTCTACTGACCTTACTATGCCTGTCCTACACCAAATGTGATCTTTCATTTTAGAGATTATGTTTAAATCTCTGGCTTCTAAAGATAGTAATGGGAATGAGGTAAGGAGTAAGAGATGCTCTGCAGGAGGATTAAAGAGCACTCTGTAAAGGTCTTTTGAAAGAGTGAACCTGTTTGAACAATGTACAGTGTAAGTTTTGCAAGAACGTGACTGTCAAGAAACTGGGATATATGAGAAAGAACACTGGTTTCTTAGTTAATGTACCTTGCTGACTTGTCTGGGGAGACACAGCCTATTACCATTAATTTTAAAATATCTAATACTTAGAGAAACCCTAAGGAATTATGCTTATAGGATGATTATATTTTATCCACTGTTAAAATGCAGTCCCTTCTACAGTGACTGCTAAAAAGGGTTTATCGGCAGTACAAGGGTTGTGTAGATCTGTATTAATAAGGGTTGCATGCACAGTACATAACTAGGAAGAAAAGGCAATGTATGTGTAATGTATGGAAAACCCTGCTAAAATCCCACATTCAGAGTAAAATGAGAACATGACAATATAAGTTCACAAAAATCAAATAGCAATGATTTTAGTCTTATTTGGAAGACCTATTGCATTGCAAAGATGGTACAAAGGGTTTCAGTCTGCTTGAGAAGTAAAAGGCCCCAGGAGAGCAGTGCTACAGGGAAAACAACAACAAGATGTGTAAGAAAGAGAAAGCAAGCCTCTCACTTGAGTGGTTTCATCAACGTGTCATTTAAAGCACCATTTATTTCATTCCTGAACGTTGTTTCACAGAGCTCGCATAAAGAAAACACAATGGGGGATGAAGTTCATGACTTTTATGGTTTTCATGACATAGTTGTATGGAGAAACAGACAAATTTTACAACATGCCACCAGCAAGTGTTCTTTCTAATTCATCGATATCAGAAATGGGTAGCTTAGCCTTCCTTTCTCCTTCTAAAATGCAAGACAGTGCATAATAGGCAGAGTCAGGCCCAAATGACATATCTTTCTTTTACAGCTGAGGAGCTGTCACAAGGAGATAAAAGGGAAAACCACTCCCTGCTACTCTGTAAGCTTCATTTCCTCCTGAGCCATTTTTGACTACCAGAGTGACTGATACTAAAGGATAATGACATGGGAATACAATCATTTTCAGGGATTAAATAAAAACAGGCATCATATTTTTGGTTTCAGAAAGATAATAATAAAATTTGTGGCTTAATTAAGAAATCAACCAAGGTATCTTTGTAGTATGACCTTAACCAGATTAATTCATTTCAATGTTGCTGTTAGTCTTGCTACTCTGTGTCTGCGTCTCTGTTTATTTCAATTCTAAATTTTGGGTTTGCAGCATCTATTTCTTGTAGTGTATTAGCACAGTAGGAAGCAAGAGATTTAAATCTTCACTGGAATTTCTAGGTGCTACTTTGATAGGAGTAAACAAATTATACACAGTTTAATAAGTAGTCACATATAACAGATGAGCTTTAGTTCAGTTAGAGTCTAATGGAATAAGAATCAATAGCAAAAGATTTTTGTGCAGCTTGGGAGAGGACGGATGCAGTCTGATGCAATGCTGACTTTTGCCACAAGCTGTACTTCCAGTTATGCTGACTGTGAAGTGAAAGAATATTTTGCATAATGGAATTTGCATTTTTTTTGCTGTTTAAGCTAGCCACATAAATCACACCCTGAATGGTTTCTCTTTTATAAATCCCAGTACAGCTTACTGTCACGTGCCCTGCTGCTCGGTGACATTCCACTCTCTCATAAACGTATTTATTGGTGACTTTCTTAAACTCTTGCTAGAGGCTATTAAGAATACTTGCCAGTAAAATCTTAATTTAAATTGGATAAGTATTCCCAGAAAGTCAAAGCTGTTAGCCTAGTGCTGGCTGGCACTATATGCCAAAGCTGTATGATGCTAGACAGTTCACAGATATATAGACCACTATACACCACCATGTTCCTGAGGCAGTACCTCAGCCATGTTGCACTGGGCAGTATGAGCAGTTGTAAACATGGACCTTACCTTTCATTTGTAGAAAACAGAGAAGCAAGAGAGCTATTTTATGGAGTAAAGAGCTGAAACAATAGAGAACATGTCCCAGAAGGCTTAACCACAGACATTAAGCACTAAGACTAAGAAAAGTTTCCCTACAGAGTTACTAAAAAACAAGAGCCAGGGATCCAGGGGGACTAGAGATATGAAGAAGGCGGACAGAGATCCAAAAGAAAAAGGACACAGGAAAGAGAAGGAATAAACTGCTCTAGCTCTGTCTGGAAAGCAGGTTCCCATTTTTGAATGTAGAAGCTGGAATGGTGTTTGTTTCTTTGAATACAGAAAAAACAACACTGCATATATTCTTGAAAAATAATCAGATGAAGAAAGAGACCATGCTGCTTTCTCTCATGAATATCTTATTTTGATTTATTAGCTAGTTAGGATCTGGTAACAGTAGTTGCTTACACAACCACTGTGAAAACCTTCTCAGATCTCTTGGTTTAGCTCAAAACCCCACAGTAAGCTTCAACTTGGGAACATGTTATCTTGTGGTTGTTCCCCAGCTCCTCTCTTTCTCCTTGTCAACAGCTTTCCAAAGTGCCTCTTAGGGGCATGGGTGTACTCAGACCTCAACATATCCTCATCTTTCTTTCCCTTTTGTTGCTATGCTCCTGTTATCTAGAACTAGGCACTACTGTTTCCTCTTCGCAGAGGTTTGGTGAGGCGTGTGTAAGCCTCAGGAAGCAAATTCTCTTTCAAAAAGAATTCATTTTACCTACTAATTCACTGAGAAATTCACTGAAATAATTGAAAGTAAAATACTATTTTTTTATAAAGAAAACATTTTCAGAGTACACAACAGAACTTAACTGGTACATCTGATATGGCTGTTCTTGTTTTCCTAGAATTTGTATGTCCCCATACAGCTGACATTCCTTTACCAACAAACAAACAAAACAAGAAAAAAAACAAACTACAACAAAACAATCAAAAAACCGACCAACCAACCAAGCAACCAAATGAAAAAATCAGATCAAAACATACCAAAACAACTACCCCCCCCAAACAAACAAACAAACAAAAAAAAACAAGAAACAACACAAACACATCACCAACTATTCTTATTCAGTGTTTTCTTAGTATACAGACAAGGCGAGAACACTCTGGGAGAACTGCCTGTCAAGAGGGGATAATTAGTTTAAAAATGAGAATGGCTAGGTTTGGAAGGGACATTAAAGATCATCAGAGAGACTGACATTTTTAAAAATAATGCCTGGACAAATATATGGCATTACACTGAGATGGTACCCCATACCCGGATGTATTGGACCTAATTACAGCCACTTGATGTTGTGGCATGGCTGTTTGAGAGTCTGTGAAATGAGGAGTGCATTATTTCCGATAATGTATCGCACTAATGTGTGTTGATGGCTGAAGAGTTAACACTGTTCATTTGACCATGTGCATAACATTTGAACAGCTGGAGGATCAGTGCTGACTACTCTCGAGGACTTCCCATAAACACAAAAAAATGGAATACTCCCGATGAGAATTCAGGCTCTTGAAGATATCCAGATGACTGCTAAATCAGAAAGGTCACTAGGGTGTTTTTCTCTCTAAAAAGTCTCTCTTGAACTGAGATATGATTTCTGTTATGAAAATGTATTTAAAAATAGCTTCAGATTTGTTTCTCAGCCTATCTCTAGGGTTGAGATTGTTAGTAGATGTGCTTGAAAGGAAGCAGTTCACACCTGTGGCAGCACTTCTTTGAAGGTCCTAAATAAAGAGAATGTTTTGACAAAGATCTCTGACATCTCTCAGCTGTAGGCAGCTGAGGAATTGTTATTTTTTTTTCTTTAAGAACTTTTGGAATAGAAGAGTATACTTAACTGTCTTACATAATACAATGTGGTTACATGTAGCAACCAAAAGAAAAAAAACAACAAACAAACAAACAAACACACAAAAAAACAACAAACACAGAACAACAAACAAAACTTTGTTGTGTGGAATGCAGAATCTGTCACGCTCCTGCAGATATTAAACTTCAAAAAATGCTCATGAATATGAGAGTTTGCTGCATGATCTGGCAGAGTTGAGAAGGGTCAGAAAATAAGTAAAGCTTGTACTCATTTAATAGCATATCCAAAGAAGACCATAAATAAATGAAGGTAAGTACAGAGAGCAAAGTCTACAGGCTTTATTCATATTTTAAATTAGAGTAAGTTAAATCATCACTTCAAACAATTCATACTTGTTAGTTTTAACTGACCAGACTGTTGAATTTAGCTCAACATTTGGATTACTACATTAGGATTATAGATTTTAGAACATTAAACAGGGGAGTTACACTAGCGTGGATTTTATTTCCATGGCTGCAAGTATTTGGGTGGCACAGTAAAACAGGAAGCTTTTCAAAACTGACCACTGGTTGAAACGGAGAGTCAGGACGGAACTCATCCTTTAGCCTTTTAGTTGCTTGAGTTGATGGTTTTTGTTCAGCTCGGAGAAGGCAATTTTGAGTGTTATTAGAACTGGCTTTTTAACTTTTAAAGACAAGTCAAAGAAAACCGCAAAGAAACATGTGATTTAGATTTTACTGTGGGAATTTTCCATTTGTTACGAAACGACAACATGACAGCCCCCTCCTCTCCAGCACTTTCCTATGGTTAACCTGTGAATGCAGCTCTGAATTGTTGAGTGCTGGTCGCCCACCATTGTGTTTGGCTGAAAATGATGTCCTGAGATACTTACCAAGTGATGCTGCCCAGAAGAGGTTGCACTGACATCGTGCACTATATTTGGTGTCCCTCCATGGGCAGTACCAGAGGGTAGCAGCATTTCAGTTTGGATCAGCTAGAGGATGTGAAACAGGGCTGTTCTCTGTGAGAATGGTTACAGGTCTCCTGTGTGGTTAACAGTCATTGTTCAGTGACTATTGCAGGAAAGCTGCTATAGGTGTTATGTGATGAGTTCAGACAGAGTTCACAAAACCTGTCAGGAGAGCAGCCTGAACAAGCTTGGTAGATATTAACTTGTTTTATTTCTTTTCTGTTATTGGGGATGTCATAGTTGAACTGTGGCTCCGAAACGTCTGCCTGTGCTCTTCCATCCCCCAAGGAGATCAAGGAGACATAAGAAGAGCTAATTTGAGCTGGCAGATAACTTACCCAATGCAGCTCTAGGTCTCTCCTAGACCAGACAGTGATCACACAAAGTAACAGCTGTGAAGAAGGCTGTCACTTAATTTTCCTGAAGATAAAGGCTCTTTCTCAGTCCTATACTACCGCTCTGGGGCTGTAGTTCCTGGCTATGATCCTCAGCATCTTGCGTGAACCATCCATAAATGTGGTTAATGATGCTTTTCGAGCTGTCAATGACAGCACTGTGACTACTATACACTCCCCAGCAGGAGCTTTGCAGCTGAGCTGCCTTGGCTGACTAGCCAAGGTGGCTTTTGGCCAAGAACAAGCACAGACCAGTGGCCAGGATCTACTGTCAGACTCTGACTCTCTGCACTGTGCCCTGAGGGGAGCCATTTAAAATCTTTATTTTTTCAGACCTTAATTTGCTTCCTGCAATTTTCCACCTGGATTGTCATAAATACTGAACACTCACTAGCAAGTTCCCATAAGGCGGAATAGAAGAAGCTATGCTTTGGATGGTTAACACCTGGGCACTAAAAGACAGCTTTACTATCCCAGTCCTCAGAAGCCACCACTGCAAGCTTAGTGTCTAATTTTCCTGTCTTAGTTTCCTAATATGTAACATTAGGATGATATTATTTACTAGCCTACTGGGCTAAATTTCATCGGGATTTATATATATAAAAAACCAAACCAACCAACACACAACCCCAGCTTGCTACAAGTTCACTGACAGTTTTGGTTATCAGATATTATCCTCACATAAAAGCTCAGAGGAGAATAAAACCTTTGTGAGAGCAGACTATCTTCCTGTTTACCACCTTACCAGGGAGCACCACAAGCATATAAAGCTGTTGCTTGCTTTTTCCATTTAGATAAAGAATTTACAATAATTTCTGCTGCAACTTTAGAGTCTGCTTTTGACACTTTTTTGACAGGTGCTGATCTTACAATTACAAAACTAACATTGAAAACTGATGGTGATAGACCTGACAGTATTGATGGATGAGATTTCCATTATGAAAAAAGAATTCAGGAAAGTATTTCTTGTTTTTGTAAACCAAGAGACTAAGGATCTCACAATTACCATAGTTAAGAGGATGATGTCTCAATTCTCAAGCTCTAAGTCCTGACACATTTATTTTAGTATTTCTGAAACTAAGTATGTCAAGCTCTGCATGAGGAACAGTGTGAGAGAGGCTTCACCTCTGCTTTTAAAGTGCCTATAACCACAACATTAGGTGAAGTGTACAGTAAGCATATATGTAAAAATGAAAACAATAAAATCCTAATGTAAATTCATTGGGCACAAAAAATAAAAATAACTGAACAGAATAGAAAGCAGTAGAATGACAGCAAGGGCACCCATTGCTCTTAACAGCCTATGCCACTGATGAGACCCTACATTTCTGAGTGGAAATTTTCATGCATATTGATTATGGTGAACCCATGAATGCACGTCTCATGAAGAAACCTAAGCAATGGCTAATCAGAAGCAGCTTTTGTAAGATATGTCCTGGAACCCAGAAGGAAAATAAGATGTCAATGTCATTTACAGGAAAATCAATCTTTTAAAACTGTTTATCTGAGAGACAAAGACCACAGGGACAATGATAAACTTCAAGTGGCTTTAATCGGTAGTTTCTAGGACATACTAAAAAAACACCTAAATCAACAATGGAAGAAAAATTGCTGTGAGTAAGATCACAACATAATGAAGTGTGGAAAAAAAACACTAGACACTGTAACAGGAAAGGCCAAAGCACAAAAATATTTTTAGAGTTTCAAGCATTAGAATTTTCAAAACCATCCAAGTCCTTTCTGATAAATTCCCTACACAGGATGTCTTCAGTCAACAGCTGGAGGATGAATGAACATTTAAGAAGATCCAGACTTTCAGATCAGAACAGAGTACAGCTGTTTGGTGCTAGGAGTTGGACAGAATGGGAGACAGAGTCTCAATATGAGTTAATTCATTGTTTTAAGATTTTGGTGTAGTTGTTAGCAATAGATCCCTACCTTATTTCCCAGAATCTACAACAAATAGTCACTTTAGAAACAGTACACAATTGGCAAATTTTAGAAATGGAAAATGCAGTCTGTACAACTGTGTACTTAGTATGTATATATTTAGTATAGCCTTTCTCATTACATTTAATATTTTTATTTGATTTATTTTTATTTTTAATTTATATTTGGTATTTGTGGTGCAACAGAAGGTCACAGAACATGACGTCAAGTACCCTTAGAGCACCACAAACAGTGACATGGGAATGGGAACTGTACCATGTAGGTTTCTGCAGACTATACCAGACTCATCAGCAGCTGCAGAAGACAGGCCCTTGACAATGTAGGCTAGCAGGCAGGGAACACTTATGTGATGTGCCTGGAGTTTATTTCTTGGCTCCATGTCACAGCTGCTTCACATCAAGTACTGCTCACTACCAAAGCTTGCATCAACACCGGACACCTAACAGACTGATCTAAACTGCCCCTGTGGTGCTGTTGAACTTTTCCACCAACAGGGACAGCGTAGGAAAATCTTCACTTTTTCTGAAACCAAGGAACACAGGCAAACACTATAAATATAATGAGAGAAAAAATCCTCTTTAGAACACAACAACATAATAATGTATCATTGCAATACTTCTGTCTTCTTCGAAATTGTTATTATGGTGCAGATGCCATGTAGCAGATCTGATGACTGATGGTGACAGTGTGATCACATTATGGAGATTATTCTGGGAGTTACTGAAAAATACTTGAAAGACTACACAGTCTTTGATCACAGCCAGCACAGGTTCATGAGGGGACAGTACTGTTTAACTAATCTAATTCATTTTATGATTAGGTTTGGAAGACTAGGGAAATTATGGGCCCTCTCTGGAAGGAAACAGAAAACCTAGTTACCGGGGATATGGAGAGGGCTGAGGTACCCAACGATATTTTTGCCTCAATTTTAACTGGCAAGTGCTCTAGCCTGTCGTGGGTTTACGTGGCAAGGTTTTGGTAGGAGGGGGGCCATAGGGCTGGCTTCTGTGAGAAGGATCTAGAAGCTGCCCCATGTTTGGTAAGGGCCCCACTGCTGACCAGAGCTGAGCCAATAAGTGATGTTGTTTTGCGCCTCTGTGAGAGCAGATTTAAGACAGGGAAAAAACGCTGCGCCACTCAGCAGCTGGGAGGGTGAGAGGAGTGAGAAACAGCCTTGCAGGCGCCAAGGTCAGTGAAGAAGGAGGGGGAGAGGTGCTCCAGGCGCCGGAGCAGAAGTCCCCTGTGGCCTGTGGTGAGGACCATGGTGAAGCAGGATGTCCCCCTGCAGCCCATGGAGTACCACGGTGGAGCAGGGTTCCACGCTGCAGCCCCTGGAGGAGACCACGGTGGAGCCTGTGCCCCGAAGGAGACTGCGGCCTGTGGAAGACCCCTGCTGGAGCAGATTCTGGGCCGGACCTGCAGCCCTTGGAGAGGAGACCACGCAGGAGCAGGTGACCCGGCAGGAGCTGCTGCCCGTGGAGGACCCAGGTTGGAGCAGTTTGCTCCCGAGGGATGGACCCCGTGGTACGGACCCATATCTGGAGCAGTTGTTGAAGAGCTGCTGCCTGTGGACAGCCCACGCTGGATCAGTTCAGCAAGGACTGCATCCCGTGGGTGGGACCCCACAGCACAGGGGACAAGAGTGACCGAGAAGGAGTGGCAGAGAAGAAGTGCTGTAGACTGACCATAACCCCCATTCCCCCGTTCCCCTGCGCCGCTCGGGGGGAGGAGGTGGAAGAGGGTGGATGGGGGGGAGGTGCTTTTGGTTTCTTTCCTTTGTTTCTCACTTCTCTAGCTTGTTAGTAATAAGCAATAAATCTTACTTTCTCTCTATGCTGAGTCTGTTTTGCCCGTCACGATAATTACTGTGCGATCTCCTCGTCCTTATCTCAACCCTTGAGCCCTTTTCATCGTATTTTCTCCTCGCTCCTCTTTGAGGAGGGGGAGTGAGAGAGCGGTTGTGGTGGAACTCGGCTGCCCACCCGAGTAAAACCACCACATAGCCACATGGCCCAAGTCCTAGAAAGCAAAAGCAGGGACTGTGAAAATGAAGAATTGCCCACTCTCGGGAAGATCAGGCTCAACACTGTTTAAGGAACCTGAAGGTGCACAAGTCCATAGGACCTCATGAGATACATCCATGGGTTCTGAGGGAACTGGCAGATGAAGTTGCTAAGCCACTGTCCATCATATCTGAGAAATTATGGCAGTCTGGTGAAGTTTCCACTGACAGAAGGAGAGGAAACAACCCCATTTTAAAAAAGGGAAAAAAAGAAAGAGATGGGGAACTACAAGCCAGTCGGTTTCACCTCTGCAATATCATGGAGATCCTCCTGGAAACTATGTTAAGGCATATGGAAAATAAGGAGGTGATTGGTGACAGCCAACATAGCTTCACTAAGGGCAGATTGTGCCTGGCAAATCTGGTGTCCTTCTACAACAGTATTACAGCACTGGTAGATAAGGGAAAAGCAACTGACATCATCTGCTTGGTCTTGTGCAGAGCTTTTGACATTGTCCCCATTATATCCTTGTCTCTAAGTTGGAGAGACATGGATTTGATGGATGCACCACTCAGTGGATAAGGAATTGGCTGGATGGTCACACCCAGAGTTGTGGTTAATGGCTCAAAGTCCTAGTGGAGATCAGTAATGAGTGTGGTCCTCAGGGTTCAGTATTGGTACCAGTGCTGTTTAACATCTTTGTCAGTTACATGAACAGTGGGATTGAGTACACCCTCATCAAGTCTGCCGATGACAAAAAGTTGTGTGGTGCTGTTGACACGATGGAGGGAAGGGATGCCATCCAGAGGGACCTGGACAGGCTTGAGAGGTGGGCCTGTATGAACATCATGAAGTTGAACAAGGCCAAGTAAACTAGGTGCTGCAGCTGGGTTAGGGCAATTCCAAGCACACATATAGGCTAGGAGGAGAATGGATTGAGAGCAGCCCTGAGAAGAAGGACTTGGGGGTGTTGGTTGATGAGGAGTGAACATGAGCTGGCAATGTGTGCTTGCAGTCCAGAAAGCCAACCATGTCCTGGGCTTCATCAACAGAAGCGTGGCCAGCAGATCAAGAGAGGTGATTCTCCCCCTCTGCTTTTATGAGACCCAACCTGGAGTCCTGCACCCATGTATGGGGCGCCAGCAAAAGAATGGTAGAGATCTATTACAGCAAGTCCAGAAGAAGGCCATGAGGATGATCAGAAGGCTGGTGCACCTCTCCTATGGACACAGGCTGAGGGAGTTGGGGTTGTTCAGCCTGGAGAAGAGAAGGCTCCAGGGAGACCATATAGTGGCCTTCCAGTACCTAAAGGGGACCTACAAGAAGGCTGGGAAAGGACTCTTCATCAAGAATTGTAGTGATAGGACAAGGAGTAATGGCTTTAAAGTAAAAAAAGGGCAGATTTAGATTAGATATAAGGAAGAAATTCTTTACAGTGAATGTGGTGATACACTGGCACAGGCAGCCCAGAGAAGCTGTGGATATCCCATCCCTCAAAGTGTTCAAGGCCAGGTTGGACGGGAGCTTTGAGCAACTTGACCTAGTGGGAGGTATCCCTGCCCATGTCAGGGGGCTTGGAATTAGACTCCCTTCCAACCAAAAACATTTTATGATTCTATGATCCTGTGTTACCCACCTGGTTGACCAAGGGAAGTCAGCTGATGTAATTTTTTTGAATTTCAGCAAAGTTTTCAATATTGTTTCTCACTGTATACTACTGGACAAAAAGTCCACCAAGCAGCTCAACAAGTACATAATAGGATGGGTCAACAGTTGGCTGATGGGTTGGGCTCAAGTGCTTATTGTAAATAGGGTTACATCAGGCTGGCAACCAGTCACTAGTGGGGTTCCATAGGGCTCCATTTTAGGGACAGTTCACTTAATGCTTTCAAAAATGACTTGAATGCAGGACTTGAAGATATGCTAAGAAATTTTGGAGATGACACTAAATTGGGAGGAGGTGTTGACTCCCTCGAGGGTAGAGAGGCTTTGCAGAGAGATCTTGAGCAGTTAGAGGGCTGGGCAATGGCCAACAATATGAAGTTTAACAAGAGCAAGTTCTGGATTCTGCACCTGAGAAAAGGCAACCCTGGCTACATGTACAGACTGGGGGTTGAGAGGCAGGAGAGCAGCCCCACAGAAAGGGATCTGGGGCTTTCATTAACAGAAAGTTGAGCATGAGCCAGCAGTGTCCCCTGGCAGCCAGGAGGGCCAACCGTACCGTGGCATGCACGAGGCACAGCATGGCTAATCGGGTGATGGAAGGGATTGTTCTGCTCTGCTCTGCCTTCAGTACTGTGTGCAGGTTTGGTCCGCAGTATAAAAAGGACATAAAACTATCAGAGAGTTTGCAACGAAGGACTATGAAGTTGGTGAAGGGTGTAGAGGGCAAGACATATGAGGACTGGCAGAGGTCCCTTGGTTTGTTCAGCCCAGAGCAGAGCAGGCCTCATGGTGGCCTGCAGCTCCATCACGAGGGGATGTGGGGGGCAGGTGCTGAGCTCTGCTCTCTGGGGACAGTGACAGCACCCGAGGGAACGGCATGGAGCTGGGACAGAGGGTCAGGCTGGGTGTTAGGAAAAGGTTCTGCACCCAGAGGTGGTAGGGCGCTGGGACAGGCTCCCCAGGAAGGTAGTCATGGCACTGAGCTGCCGGAATTCAAGAGGTGTTTGGACAATGCTCTCAGACATACAGTCTGATTGTTAGGTAGTCCTGTGTGGAGCCAGGCATTGGACGCAATGATCCTTGAGGGTCCCTTCCAAATCAGGATATTCTAAGGTTCTGTGGTTTCTGTGAATCACACTGTTTTCAAATATATTTATATTTTCAAATTCTACTTATAAGGATGATATATGGTAAGTAGAGCATGTTCTGGTAAGGAAGTATATTGTGTTTTGTTCAGAAAATGTATCCTGTATTTACATGTACTTTCTTAGCTCCGTGTGCCAAGCCAAACTCCCCAGACAACTGAGTACTGCAACATTGTATGAATTAGCACTCAGCTAGTGCCACAGGAGAATGTGCCAGAGATGTTTAATCCCCAGGCAGAGGGAGAAAATCTCTGTCATGACCTACTGACCAGACATTTCTTGGCAATTGCTAATCAACTGTTTTAGCCTTGTATTTTCTATCCTGCCATTATCTTCCAGGAAAGGTCTGAGCAAGAGGTCAATGTAGTTTAAGTAGGTACTGGTTCATTTGTTATCTTTGGTGCAGTGTGCTGCAGTGAGCACTTTGCACTCTTCTGAAGGTGAAAGACTTCAACATTGTTTGACATGTTTATTTACTGTAGAATTTGGCTATCAAAGCCCAAGGTTAAAAATAGCTTCTGGTGGGAACATTTCTGAGAATAATATTAAGTGCTTTCTACAAGCATTATTTTTTATTAAAGATATATGTTTGGTAAATTGTGAACTCCAGAGGGTTCTGGTAAATGGGGTTACATCACGCTGATGACCCGTCACTGGGATTCACCAGGGCACGATTTTAGGACCAGTCCTCTTCAATGTTTTCATAAATGATTTGGATGAAGTACTTGAAGGTTTTTTGTGCAAGTTCATGGATGATACGAAATTGGATGAAGCTGTTGACTCCGTCGACGGTGGTGAGGTCTCATGGAGAGATGTGGACAAATTAGAGAGCTGGGCAATCCCCAACAATATGAAGTTTAACAAGAGCAAGTGCCGGATTTGGCACCTGGGAAGGGGCAACCCTGACTATGTGTACAGACTGGGGGATGAGATACTGGACAGCAACCCTACAGAAAAGGATCTGGGAGGTTTGATCAACAGCAAACTGAACATGAGCCAGCAGTGTGCCTTGGTGGCCAGGAGAGCCAACTGTGCCCTGGGGTGCATCAGGCACAGCATGCTCTGTGCTGTGCAGGCTGAGGGGAGGCCTCATGGCGACCTGCAGCTCCTTCACGAGGGGAGCGGAGGGGCAGGCGCTGAGCTCTGCTCTCTGGGGACAGCGACAGGACGAGGGAACGGCATGGAGCTGGGACAGGGGAGGGTCAGGCTGGGGGTTAGGGAAAGGTTCTGCACCCAGAGGGCGGTCGGGCACTGGGACAGGCTCCCCAGGGCAGTGGTCATAGAACCGAGCTGCCGGAGTTCAAGGAGGGTTTGGACAATGCTCTCAGAAATATGGTCTGATTTTTGGGGTGATCCTTTGGAGACCCAGGATTTGGACTCAATGATCCTTACATGTCCCTTCCAACTCAGATATTCTATGATTCTATAATAAATGCATTAGAAAAAAGACCTGCATCTTCATTCAGATTACCATGTATTTAAGACCGTCTCTGTTCTGGGAAATACTGTAATCCACACTTAACTTTGAACATGCAATTAGTTTTGCATTCCTTTCGTGAAAAAGCCCACTTCCTGGGTTAAAGACTCAGGGAAGAAAAAACAGTTTCTTCCTAGAAAAAGACTAAGAAAAAAGGGGGGAAAAGATAGAAAAAAATCAGACAACAGATGCCTTCTGCTAGTTGCTCACACAAATTGTTTGTGTAGAGAGGAGACAGCGGTAAGAGACTGCACCTGAAATTCTGCATTTTTTGAGGAATTTTGTTTGAAGGACAGTATTATTTTTGGTCAAAAATGGTTAATTATTCAAGTTTGTACACCATTGGTACATTAACAATGGTAATGCCTACACTGACATTTAAGGTTAACATGGAGGCTATTTGCTGCCAGGCAAAGCTTCATGAACTACCTTTTCTTTCTTGTCATTGCAGCCATTTCCTCTTTGTCACTACCCCAAAACCATCTGCTTTGCACTACTGATTTTTCAGCTTTGTTAGTGTTTTAAGGGACACACTGAAATTTGAATGATTCTATGATATCTGAATGTGATTTATGAACCACTTGTCTCTTGTGTGAGGTGGGGGATATGTCAAAAGGCTGGCATCAGAATAGGAAATCGGGGGGTTGCAGCTGGTTGGCTTCCTGGGCAGGGAAGCTTAGGGCTTCTGGAGAGCAGTGCAGCCCAGGCAGTGATCCTGTGCAGTGGAGAGAAGTCTGCAGGAGGGGCTCTGGACTTTTTAGTGAAGCTGGACTGAGTAGGAACAGTCAGGTGCAAAGACGGGGCATACCAGAACTGATTTTTCCTTTGACCAAGCATGCTTCTGTTGTGCAGCATTTCTTCCATCTAGCCTCACGGACTAGGTTGCCTGTCAGGCAGGAGCACATGAGCTTTTTACTCTCATGGATTTCAGCAAGGAGCTGGGGGCTTATGTCACTTATTCAACTTGAGCTTTCCACCCTGCTATTTGGAATATTTGTGCTTTTTGCTCTCAGTGGCTGTCTGTGACAACTGCCAGCCATGCTTCTGTTTACAGTCATTACTGCAACTCAATTGGAAACTGCAGCTCTGTGGACAAGATTATCTTCTCTTCCATGCTAGGTTTGTCTTTTACTGTTACACAGCAAAACAAACATTTGTACAGCGAGTAAAACCTTATTCTAGAGACAGACAGAAATATTATGTCCTGGTTGGGTGAGCTTTTGATGTACGACTAATGTAAGACAGGTTTACCTTTAACGGTGATACAGATGAGGTGATAAAGGAGGGCTGTCCTCCCCCTCATGCTGCCCACAGTGTGCTTTCCCCAGTGGTCTTTGGTTAGTCCTATCAACGTCCTCTGAAATCAGACATGGAGGAGCCTCCTGGGTAATAGCAGTGAGATTTAGATAAGAACCCTGAAGCAAGAGGAGGCTGGCATCTTTGTCAGCCTCTAGGAAAGGAGAGCCTTGTGAAATGTTTAGTCAGAGGCTACAGCACTTGCCAAGGCTCTTAACTAAACAGCAGTCTAGTTAGATTTCCTTCAGTTTGTGGATAAAAGTAATAAAGCCTAATTTCTCAGGACCATAAAATCCTTGTTTTATGAAATTGTCAATGAACAACTTCATTTTTGTCACTGAGAAATAAAAATTAATAACTGATATACACAAACTAATGGAAATCAAAATAGACTGCTGTTTAGTTAAGAGCCTTGTGAAA
>CM021797.1:18348996-18360294 GCA_011076525.1 Nettapus auritus
TATATATATATAGCACAGTTTTGAACATGTGCTATAGCCCTGCCCATCCCACAAGGATTAGTGTTTCATTGTAATTTTTTGGCTTGTAGAAGGAAAGAAAAGAAGAAAAAACCCACAAACTTACAATGTAGAAAATATGTGAAAAATAAAGAGCCAAAAAAAAAGCTAATCTGATAAAACTGCATTTTATTTTGAGCTTACATTTTTTATCTTAAAAAGATATTTTTGACGGCACACAGCTTCAGAATCAGCACCTTTGCATTTACAATCTGCAGAGAATCCCCGTTGATTTGTAGTTCTCTAATTCTGACTTAAATCACACAGAAAATCTTACTCCTTCTTCCTGTTTTCTACGGAAGGCTTAACAGCACAGTGCTGCAACAAGATTGCATGTTATGAGGGCTCCATTCACAAAATAGATTTACAGAACATTAAATACGGCTTTAGTATTTCCATCATAACAAAAACTATAATGAGTATGCCTATACAAATACACAGTGCAGCTTTTGTGATGCGCTACCTTTTTCTTTCTTTCCTTTTTTTTTTTTTTTTTTTTACACTCCACAATAGCATCAGTAGTGCAAATTAATGAGATTTTACTGTATACTTATCTTGTAATAAGCTCTTGGATGTATTTCAGCTGATGTGTTTGATGCCAGTGCAATGAGTTAATTTTCAGTGTCTTGGTTGGTGAGGGATTTCTCAAGCTCTTCTGCAGGGTTGGATTTCTTCTGGCTTGGGATTGCAGGTAGGACACGGCTTGGTTTCAGAGGCTCTCCTGATAGACCAGGCAAGAAAGAATATAGCATATGACTCTGAGAATGTCCCCTCTTCTGGGATCTGGAAGCTGGGGCTGGTGGGAGAATAACTGCTCCAGTCCTTAAGGAATTTAAAGGCAGGGACTTAAACTTCTTATCACCCTGAGATGGTAGCTGAACTACAGAAAAAAAAAAGAAAAAAAAAGAAAAAAAAGAGAAAGAGTGCACAAGACTGAGAAGCACGACATTTTTACTAATGATATGTTTGTTGCTTTCTTTGAACTCTTTTTTTTTTTTTTTTTTTTTTTTTTTTTTTTTTGTGTTGTGTTGTGTATAAATAAACCCGCATTTGAAAGATGTGATAAACATATGAGTAAAAAATCCCTAAATCCTGTCAGAGCTAATCTTCAGCTAAAGAAAAGAATTCCAGTATCAAGAGATTTACTTCATGTTTGGTGATCCTTAAGACCCAACAAGTTCAAAGGTTTACTTCTGATAAGCACAGCATCTGTAGTTTGTCTGAATGAGACTTGGTCTATTCAGAGAGATTTCCAGAAGACATTTTCTTCAGAAAACATAGGTTTGACTGAAACAGAAATGTTCCATGGGCATATATTAATTTTAGCACAACTTTTGTGTGTGGTAGGTAGTCTATAACCTAGGGTAAATTATGGTAAAAATATTAGGAAGATGAAATGGAAGAGATTGGGAAAATGTCTTGGTTTCTCTAGGCACAGTGAATCATGAAGGTAGGTCTAAACATCTGCTCTGTGTGTCACAGGCCACAAGAGCAGCCCAATACCCTACAGTACACTTAAGACCCACACTGAAACACAAGAGCTACAGCTGTTGCATGTTTTCTGCTTGTCAACAGCCTTGTGAGAAACTGGGGATTTAGAGCACCCTTAACCTCCACTTCACATCCAGAAGTGTAGCAGTGTTTGTGCTTTAGGGTTAGTACAGTTCTGTGCCTTCTCTAAAGAAACTTGTCCTCAAGCTCTTTCAGTCTTTCTCGTTAACTAATCACACAAGTTTTCAAAAGGAGAATTCAAAACCTTAATTATAGACCTCTTTATCACTGTCTTAGACTTCCCTGTGGATTACATTAGACTCTATTCATTTTATTCCCCATTTAATTCACATGCTCTTTGCCTTGGCCAAACCTTTTTTTATTATCAATTTATTTATTTATTTATTTTCAGTCTAGGCATGTCAGGGATTCCCAACAAGAGTTAACACCTATTTTGGTTACAGATACTTCCTCATTATTCTTCACATTCGTTTTCCCTTGGTTGCAGGCTCAATCCACCTGCAATTTCCTTCCATCTGCACCTGTCATGATGAGTATACAATATCAACATTTGTGTCTGAAATGCTGGACCTTGCAGGTGAATTTTAATCTAAAAAAAAATATATATATATATATATATATAAGCCCCCAGATAAACTAAACATTAAACACACTTGAGGAACTTATAGACAGAATAGTGGGTAGAGTATCTTGAAGGCTGTAGATTAAAAAGACAGGAAAAAAGACGTCATCGGGATTTCAGATATATTAACCTAACTTTCATACATAAAAACCTGTCTGTGCTGGTATTTCTCAGAAGTGAGTCTTTGGACATATGTAGTCAACCTTCTCACTGTTCATCAAACAAAATCAAAAAGAGTTACTTGAGGTGTAATTATTTCCTGGACAACAGGTTTACAGTGCAAAATCACCTTGATAAATTGGAGAAACGGTAAGAAATTTAGATAATGAAATTCAGCAAAACAACATGCAAACAACTATATTTAGGACAAAGAAAGAAAGAAAGAAAAAAAACACCACAATCCAAGCCACAAAAAGTACACATGAAAAATGGGAAATAGCTGGCTGGGTCAGCAACAGTAGTACAGCTAACTGGGGATACAGTCTGTGCCCAAGTCAGAAGTAAAACTGCAAAGTTTCAAACAGAAACCCTGCAGCTTCTGTGCCACAGTAAAGCAGAAGCACAGCAGTTTTGTCATGCAAGCGCTTCTGTGCTACTAGATTTACCTAGTGAATAACCAAGGAGTCAGAAATTTGTCCTGTTGAACACAAATGAACCTCTCTAATGTCTTTAGTGGGCACTAGAAGAGTTTTGCAGACGTATTTTTTCACTATATACGTTGTGACAAAGAGGCTGAAGTTCTCCTTTCCATCTTCCCTTGTACTATATGCTATGGATGCATTTCAGCTTTCTTTATTTACTTATCAGGGGTGGTAATTCTCTAAGACTCACCAGATGTCTGTCAGGGGCAAAGCAGAATCTTCACAGAGAGGATTAAAAAATTTGGAAGATTTTTTCTTTTCAGGCTGATTTCAGTACAATTCAAATTATGATGGCCAGACCAGGCAGTATTGTACTAGACCTTGTTGTCGCTTGTCAATTTAATGTAATTCACAGATTATGTTCAAGGTTCATTTGTGTTTAGAAGTTCAGGAAATGGCTTAGTTGTTGCTTCCAACAGCAACAAAAAAGCACCATTAATAATTTGCTTCATTTTATATATATATTTTTTGTGTGTGAGTCAGGGGTAAGTACAATATATTAGCCTATGTCTTTTCTGGCACATGGTTAGAAGGCTTTGTGTCCACAAAATTTTGCGTGAAAGCCAAATGCATACTGAGAGGGCCAGTTGTTTCTCTCTTTGGGGCATAGGCATATGTTCATGCATTCAAAGTTTACACCTGTGTGAAACATCTCCAGAACACTTTATGTACTAGATAAGCCCTTAATGGTGGGCTTAAGTAGGGTGTAAGCAGTTTAGCTTGATTTCACCTCCATGCCATCACATACCCATACTCCTTGAAAGGAGGAATAAACATCAGCCAAACATCCATACTGCCCACATACCTCAGGACCTTTCGTTTAGGATGTTCTGTAAGAATCTCAGGACTGGGACAAAGATGACTTTGAAATAATACAATATTATTTGTACTGAAACACAGGAGTTTAGATGCAGCACTGGGGTCTGTGAAAGACAGAACCCTTCAGGCAGGTTGTCTTACATCCAGAAGCTATATAAAACAAAAGCACCACTTTGTGTTCATATTCGTGTTCAGAGAGCAGAGTTGGTTACCCAAAAGAGACTGATGCTGTAAGAGCTACTAATTCAGGGAGCCTTTTTCACTAAGCAGTGACTCCTGAGCAATAGCTGTAAACTGCAGAGACCAGAATACTGCAGGGAAGCACTGCCAAAACATTATGTGCAACCCAAGAGGGGATGTTCTTAGACTCTCTCCCCTAATATGGATCATGGATTCCTAATGCATGGATTATGGTGACCCTCTGCAGAGAGGAGGGTGTTACATGGAACCCTTTACAGTTAACTTGGGAAAGGAGAAATTTCCAGTCATGATAAATAAAGGCAAAAGTAACTATTGATCCCCAGAAATTGTTGTTAAATACCCTGCATTTTTTTGTAGTTGTTTTTATTTATTTATTTATTTATTTATTTATTTATTGGTTTTGCTTTGCTCAACAAGTAATAACCCCAGTGTGGCTTCAGACGTGTGCCACATGGAGAAGTGAGAACAGCAGAGAGTTCTCTTGAATTTCCGTATTTGCTTGGAAAATGATTCTGGCACTGTGTGAGTGGTGTGTGATGGCTGTGAGTTTGCTCTTCAGGGGTTCTTGGGAGAGTTGCATGATGAAGTAGGAGGGGTATTTGAGTGGAGGAGCAGCAGCACACAGCATAACAGAGATGCCAGGTCATGAAAAGGCTACTCACGAAGATGTTTGACGTAACCCTTTGGCCCTGGGAACATCTGGAGTGTGAGAGTTTATAAACTATGTTTTAAAGTTATTGAAGTATTCTTTTCCTAAGCTACCATATCACTATGTCATTCCTATTATGTTCCTCCTAACCTGTATCTTTAAATATTTTTACTTGGAGGTTAAAGCATCTCTTCCTTTTTTTTTTTTTTTTTTTTTTTCCATTGCCCTTCCTTTTCTGGGAGATGTTTCTTCTTTTTGTTTATTTCTGACAAGTTTCAGTTCTCTCTCTAATTTATGCTTATTTTATCTTTCCACCACCGTGTTTGCCCCTTTTTTTTTTTTTTTTTTTTCCCTCCACTGGTTTTGTTGCATGTATTTAGCACACATCTAGTTTAACAAAAGAAAACTATGAGTTTTTCAAAAATATTTGTACTCAAACGTCTTTGCTTGAACCATATGCCTGAGTAATGGCTGTGTCTGGAACAGTAATATTTTTAGGGCTGGATGGTGACTGAAATCTTGGCTCTGAAACAGTTATTTGGAAAGCTCCAGGATGAAGTGTGTCATTTGTATTAACAAAGAAGAAACGTAATCTATTTTGCAAATAACTTTCCTTTTCTTTTATTAACATGCTCCGATGTTCAAGCAGTAATGACACCTGGATAAATGTGCTACGTTAGTTCATTACATGATGATTATGAACTATAATAGTTATAGATATATTTTGTAGAGCACTTTTTTTTTTTTTTTTTTTTGGCATGACCCAAAAACTAGAATTTTTGTTTTCTGTGTGAATTTCTGCAAAAACACCAGTGATTATGAAATCTTTTTTTTTTTTTTTTTTTTTTTTTTCTTTTTTCCTTTTAGGATTTTGCTTACAATTATGTTAAATAGAAGACATAAAGAATGTTAATAGAAAGGCTGAAAACAAAAAGAAGACTTGGAGCTGGGGGTTTCAAAGCAGTTAGAAGATTTTCCTTCTCCTGAGGAGAAAGGCAATACCACCTCAGTATTCCGCATGTTATTCTTCTTCCTTTCTCACTTACTGTGCAGCAGCAGTGGAGGATTCTGCATTTCCCCTTCCCAGCCTGGTGTTCCCTATAAAGCCACCTCTGCTGTTTCATTTTTAGTAATGTTGTCATAGCTGCAGAATGGCTTCAGAAGCTCTTTAGCTTTGAAATTTCAATGCTTTAGGACCTGGCAGATCTGCAGGATGGCAAATAGCAAACTGCAAATCCTTGTTCAAAATACATGGAGGGATTTGGACTTAGTAGAGCACAAGAGTTTGAGGGCAGGACACTGCTGGGAGCAGTGTCTGTATGTGAAATTTATATGTGCATCCTGCCTGGGACACTCACTAAGTCTTGACAGTCCTCCTGGGCTGCTGGAGCAGGGTGAGGCTTTCCCTGCCCTTCAGGATCTTGCTTCTTACTGTCATGAGAATGAGGACCTGGCTGATAGTGCAGAGGAAAAAGGCTGATGCTCTCTCAGTCCCTTTATTTTAGTTCCAAAAACAGTTCGTGCTAGAGTGAGAGAAGTGAATGGTTCCCATCCTTGTATAAGAGTTGGTCTAGCTGCTGTGCTTAGGACAGAGTGAGGTCCGTCTTGAAAATCATCAAGGATCATCTGTTTCAGAAACCTGATAACCTCAATCTTATCCTCTTTCCTCTAGTTTTCACTAGCAAAAGGATGAAAAAATCAGTGTCTGTAATGATATTTTTCATGCTGTTTGTAGAAGAGTCATTCCTTATCCTGGCTTTCATCTCACACATCTAGCCTTTCTCTGGTGTGCAGTTTTGAGGGTGTTGTCATCCATCTCCAGTGACTCCTTACATAGTGCATGTTACATCATATCCTACCCCCTGTGAAATACTGCAAAGATGTATAGGCATCCACAAACCTTTTTGAGAGGGAAAAATCCCATATCTATGAGAATTCCAGTTTCTGCTCTGGAAAACAAATGTAACACCAGACTCTCCTCTCTGCTGATTTAGATCATATCTGTTAGATCAGCTCCATGGAACTCACTGCAGAAAAGGGTTGGGATCAGCAGCACAAAGTCCAGCTGGAGGTGGGCCAGTCACTAGTGAGGTACCCTTGGATCTGAGAACAGGGCCAGTACTGCTTAACATCTTCATTAATGACTTGGATGATGACATAGAGTGCATGCAGAGCAACTCTGCAAACAGTCAAAATCTGGGAGAGTGGCTGATACCGAGGATGGAAGTGCAGCCATTCAGAGGGCCCTGGAAAGGCTGGTGAAATAAACTGACAAGACTCATTATATTCAATGAAGGGAAATGCAAAATCCAGCATCTGGGGAGGAGGAACACCCTGCACCAATACATATAAATGCCTAACTGGGGAAAGTAAAGAGGAGGGGGCCAGACTCTTCTCAGTGGTAACCTATGAAGGCAAAAGAGACAGTGGGCACAAACTGAAATACAGGAACTTCTACTTAAACATAAGAAGAAACTTTTTACTTTGGGGGTAGTCAGACACTGGAACAGGTTGCCTGGAGTGGTTGTGCCGTCCCATCTTTGGAGATATTCAAAACCTATGTGGTCCTGAGCAACCTGCTGCAACCTGCTGTGGGCAGGGGATTGACTGAACCATCTCCAGCGGTGCCTTCCAAGAAACCTCTCTTAAGCACTCAGCTGCCACTTATGGTACCGTATGTGCCACAGTATGATACCGTAGACGAGACTTGGTTGTACTTACTCTTTTGAGCACAGTGGTTAGATATAGGAGCTAGGCTATTCCGTACTGGAGAAAGATCTTTTATTTTGGGTTGGCCTATCTGTTGAAAGTTTTTACCTGTGAAAGAAAAAGATAGTCTATTATTGTAAGAAAATAGTTGTAAATAATAAGATGCACAGTAGATCTCTGGTTTCTAGAAAAAAAATAGTATTTCTCAGGGATATATAATAATAAGAAAGGAATGATTGAAAAAAAGCTCTTTACATATTTAAAAGAATGACCGATTTAGTATAAGTTCTGTGAGTACGCTTGCTCTCATATAATATCGTAATTGGCATTCAAACAGACACGTTCCAGTAACCAGGTCCACATAAGAATATTTGGACACTAGATTTGAAGAAATGTTCAATTAGACAGATTTGATTTGAGAATAAAATTGTAGAACTTAGAATCAGAGAATGGTTTGGGTTGGAAGAGATCTTTACAGATCACCCTATTGCAACCTCTCCTGCTTGAGCAGGGACACCTCCCACCAGACCAGGTTGCCCAAGGCCCCATCCAGCCTGGTCTTGAACACCTCCAGGGATGGGAACCTCCAGCTTCTCTAGTCAGCCTGTGCCACTGCCTCACCACCCTCTGAGTGAAAGCTTTAGTTCAAAAACTTTTCTAATATTGTCTCTGCCTTTCTAAGCACTAGAACACAGAGTTCAACTCCTGGTTGGAAAATCAGGCTAGAGGAAGTCTGTCAGCAGATGAGTTTTGGGAGGGTTTTGCTGCAGATGAAATATAGCAGCACTGATACAAACTGATAAGGATTCTTATTAAACTATGTTTCTGGCAATTTGTTTTTCCCAAGAATAGACACTGGAAAATGAAAGGTTGATGTTCTAACTGTGGCATTTTAATGGCTTAGACCAAAGTTGACTTTGGTCTAGTGCTGTTAAAATAGACGTTGTGTTAGGTAATACAGTGCATTTCACTACACAAACACCACATCAAATATTTTTTAAAAAGTAGAAACTCAAAATCCAAATCAACATTTTCCTCAGATCCTTTCTCTGACTTGATCATATTCTTTGATGTTGGCGTCCCTCAGATTTTTCTTTTTGTTTTCCCCAGATCTGAGGTGATCCATGTAAGGAGCCTTGAGATGTCTTCCCAAACTGCTGCTTGCCCAGCATGGCATTGCAACACAGCTCATTGCAGAACAAGCATATGCTCTGTTCGCATCCAGAGATGAGGGGAGGCACAGGGTGGATCTAGTAGACCATGTTAAGCAATAACAAGAAATGAAATGATACAAATTGCTTTGAAGGCTTTGTGGCTGGTAGTTGAATACATCTGTGTATTACTGTCTCTGCAAGCTAAACCTATAGAAAGCAGTTACAGAACAGTTTCCTAGAAGTAATTACTGAAGTAATTGTCAAGACTGCTGTACAAACATTACTAGCTAAATGGTTTCTGTGTGACAAGAGCTAAGTTGGTGTATACCAGTTAAAACCCACATGTAGCAGTGCATTCTTCACCTTGGCATGGAACAAGATCCTGGTCCAAAGGCTACAGCAGTTGATAGACATTAGATCATTATTTTGGTTCCCATGGGTGAAGCTAATGTGTATTGAGCTAAAGCATGAAGAGTCTGTTATGGATGAGCTGCATCTAATACAAACAGACTTTGTTCTCCTTTTCCCACGTTTTACTCTTTATTTGGTCTTTAATATCTCTCCAAGGTAATCACAAGGTGTGTGTAAAGGTTGGTAAATGTCTTCTACACATATTGCATCCTCTGTGCACAAAGAAATAATTATATTGATTCCAAAATAGAAGAAAATGAAGCCAGCTGCTCCCATTAGCAATTCAAGTTGTATTGGTTTTATTGTGATGCTTACGCTGAGCACTAATGCCTTATTATGTATGTACCATTATGGCCTTGATGAGGGAAGGTTGTTTTTTTTTTTCTATCAAGAGATATATTTATTTCATAAATGCGGTTATCTGGCAGCATAACAAAAGTACAAAGCATAATCATATTTGCGAGGTTGATATGAATGCTTGGAAAAAATCCTTGTCCACAGGTTCTGGCATCAAGTGGAACTATTCTTCTGTTCTTCCTTCCTATATGCTTTACATAATATCAGAGAAGAAAAGGATCTTTCTTTCTTTGAGACATTATCTTTGTCACTCCTAAGGGCATATTTATGATGGCATTTGAAATGGCAAAGAAGCAATTTCTAATTTCTTGATTGTAAAGTGCAGGATTGTTCACATTTTATTTATTGACTTTTTTTTTTTTTTTAAATTTTTTTTTACAGTTTGATCTCTGATTTTTCTTCATGTTTGGATGCACATTTGCATTATAATTTTGTTTGTTTGTTTGCTTTGTGGAAAAGCAGTGACGTTATGGTGAATGTCTCGCTGTAAATCAGTTCTTCACTTTGAGTAAGAAACAGCCACATTGATCAGCTTTGCTCTACTCTTTCCTGCCATGAACTGTTTCCCTTCTGACTATACCATACTGCTTACGCAACAGATGAGTAATAATAGCCTTCCTTTTAATGTTACCTATTCAAGCAACTAGAAATTACTGGACTGCTGTACAAACCTATTAAAAAGCATTGCGTTAGACCTGGCAGGTTAGTAATCTACAGGACGAATGGGTGATAGAAGGAGGCTGCATCTGGTTAGAGGGTGATAACAGCTGCCTTTTTGTTTGAGACAGCCCTGCTTTGTTCATGTTACAAGGAATTTCTTCATTTATACCATTTTCCTAATGAAAAGTAGGTGGCAGTGCATTTTGCAAAAAGAGATGATTGCAAAGGTCACAAATGCAAAATGTTTCTGATTGTGGATGCCAGCTTAGCCCTATGGCTGGCAAGAACTCCTCCTGCAACACTGGCAGTCATTTTTGGTACAGTCCATCTCTGTTCAGCTCAGCAGAGAGTAAGACAAAGCAGTTATTCTGAGATAAACGGGTGGTGTGATAGGTGAGTCTCACTCCTACCCACAGCAACCTCTTCCCTTTGAATAAGTGTTAGGGCTCGGCTAGTAAATTGACTCATCTTTCATTTCCAGGAGCACAGAAAACAGAACAAAAAAACTCTAGAAATCCCCATCGATATGCCAGCTGCCCTGGTAGCAGTAAGTATAAGAAGTAGCTCAGACTTTGATAAAAGGCGTCGTCATGCAAGACAATCAACACCATGTGTTAGCTGAGAAAATATTTTTCAAATTGATCTCCCCTAGGTTATCGATACCCACAGTCCTGTCTCAGATGTTCAAAAACTACACGCAGCCCCCACAGCCATGACTGGAGAAATACCGTATTAACACTTCAGTGTCTACCACAGACCAGATGCTGTTTTCCCCCTCAGCTAGGCCTCCTGCAGAAAAAAAGCAACGAGGAAATGTCTTTCTGAGAGCGCTGCCTGCGCGGTGCTGCTGGCTGGGTTGGAGCCAGGGCACCGTTTGCTTCTGGTCCCTGCAAGTCGTGCAGGCACAGCACTTCTGTGCGCTGGAGACTTGCAGGCCCTGAAGCTCATACAGTAAATGCAGTTCTAATTCACTGCAAGGCAGGTGGCTTTAATTACAGGGGCAGATGGATTTAAACCACACACACGAGCATGAAAAGGGATAAGCTGTTCTTTTTAGCATGAGAAAAGGTTAGACAATATCTGGGTTGTGCAATGTATTCCTGCCAGACACTCTCTGACTCCTTACATGCTTTTATTTCATTTCAATGGAAGTCCTTTATGCTAGCTAAAGGAATTTTTTGTTGTTGGAAAGATTTGTTAAAGGGAGCAGGTACACAGACAGCTGGGCTTGCAGCAGTCTCAGGCTTTTTTCCTCTGAGTAGATAATAAACCACCGGAGCTCTGTTCTTCCTCTGGACACAGAAAGATGGCTCCCATTGCAATTATTAGAAGATTTCCCATAATTGATGTGATTTTCCCTTGTTCATGCATGTAGACTGCTATTCCTCTACTGAGTCGTAGTGCAAATGATGGAGCACAGGGTCTGTTCTCAGTCACTTGCCTGTTTTCTTTCTTTCTTTTTCTTTCTTTCTTTCTTTCTTTCTTTCTTTCTTTCTTTCTTTCTTT
>CM021797.1:18367099-18385981 GCA_011076525.1 Nettapus auritus
TATATATATATTTATATATATAAGCACTAGGCTGTAAAGGTCTTTCTAGATCATTAAATTCAATCCCTGCAGTCACTTGCTGCTATGTTATATCATCCTTCCACGAGTGTACTGTGTCCCTTAAAAGCAATTAATTTTCTGTCCCCACTATTCCCTATGGATGGCAGTTCAAGAACTTGTTTGCTTTAATGATTGTATCTCTAATTTCTATTCATACTCATGGTTGGTCTATGTCCCTTTATTTTTGTGCCATCATTATTATTTAGATTAAACACTTCTTTCCTCTAACGCATATTTATTCCTCAGATGTATTTACAGAAAACCATAATATCCCTTCTGAGCTATTCTCTTGCTGCTCTAATAAATCAAGATCTGTCCAATTTTCCGTGTAAAATATACTTTCTATTTTCTCTCACCTCATATTAACCTCTCTTCTATTATGTTTCAGTTGTGTGTCCTTGGGAAGAGGTGAATAAAATTTTATCTGTTCATACAGAGATATTGTTGCCAGGTTTTTGTACTAGCTCTTCTTTGTTTCTGTTAGAAGCACCTCTTTTGGTATGCCACAGAACAGCATTTGCCTTATTCACAGCTGTATGCCATTAGAAAAAGCTCCTAGTCTTTTTTGAGTAACCCTTTACATCTAGGTATTTCTCTTCCATAGTCATTTCCAAATGCAGGGTTTCTAGTTTGTGTGAGGAACATCTATATTAGTACACAAGTTCATGATTTAAACGATCTATGCTATTCAGTTTTGTCCCATTTGTATTATTTCAGATTTCAAGGTGATCCTACTTTCCCTGTATGATATCCCCATTATTTTCTGTTAATGCTTTCCAGTTGTTATTTTGTTAGTTATTTTGTTTTGTTATGGGCGGACTTCACCAAAAAGCCCCTGTATTTTGTGCCAAGTTATCATGAAGTATTAAGCAAGACAGATTTCAAGTCTTGTTCCTGAAGGTACATTCCTTCCAGCCTTTGTTCAGCATTAATTATTACCCTTCTTGGTCTTGGAGATACAACTTCCTTTGCTTCTCAGTACTTTTCCTCTTTATTTTCTAAGAGGTCTACTAATTCCAAATATTTCTTTGAAAGATGGTTAGTCATCCAGCTATAAGTGAAGCCTCTTCTACACATTTTTCCTCCTCTTTTAGGATGCAGATTCCTGATAAATTTCACATCACAGACGGAAGAAATTCTATGGCTTTGGAATAGGTAGGACCTAGAGATTCTCTGTCCAGATAAGAATTCCATTAATTTAAAAAAATGTGTCCTTTTGAAATCAATAATTTTGTTTTGTATGTACTTTGTTTACTTGCCTATTCAATGTAGAGTCTACTTATGATCATGCCGTACAAGTTTATTTTCTATGTCTAGGCATGTTGAAATTGTCATTAATTCTTCATCGTGTGAATATCTGATGAAAAAAGCATTGATCTTTATGTTCAAGAATACCTAGGTCTCCTGAAAATAGTTGTTTCTATTCTCCAGTTCCCATGCCAAATGTCAATGTTCTCCATACTAAAGTAATTCTGCAGTATCTTACTCTCTCTGTATTAATGTTCTTATGATGCTACCATTCCTCTAACCTCATACTGTCTTGCTAAATCACAATTTTACATCCTGCACCTACAGTTTCATTCGCTTAATATTCTTGCACAACTTGTAGAATTTGCATAAGAAATTTTCCACTGCTCTTACTGGCATTTTATATATTTACAGACTGTTTTGTCTCTCACCAATATTCCATTTTCTAGACTAAACAAACCATTTCAACCTCTCCTCATGGGTCAGGTTTTTCAACCCACTTACCATACTTGGTACTTGCCTTTGGCCTCCTTCCAGTTTGTCTACAGTGTTCTTCAACCATGGCACCCCAAATTACATAATTATCCAGCTGTGGCTTTGATTCTGCCATAAAGAAGGAAATTGCTACTTCCTGTACCCCACATGTATCACACTTCTGTTAATACTTCCCAGAATTATGTTTGTTTGTTTTGTATCAACACCATAATTTAAACTCTTACTCACTTCGTAACCCACTAGTCTGCTAGTCTACTACTCTTCATTTTGTGCAGACATTTGTCACTTTTCACAGTTCTGTACATGGTGCTATTTTATTAATTTCAGTTCATCCCTACAATTTATCAAAACCATTATGAATTTCACCATGTTCCACCAAACACGTCTCATTGTGCTTGGTGCCCCTCTAATCTGGTTCTACTTTTGGATTAAATACATGTTTTGCATTTCTTCACCTCATTATGAACAAATAAAAACATTCTTATGATAAGTTTCTGCAGAAGAGACAACACAGGAATCCTGGTGGACTCCAAGTTGAACATGAGTCAGCAATGTGCCTTTGACACTAAAAAAACTAATGGCATTCTTGGCTGCATTAGGCAAAGTATTACCAGCAGGTCAGAAGAGGTGATCCTTTTCCTCTACTCAGCCCTGGTGAGGCCACACCTGGATGACTGTGTCTAATTCTGGGCCCCCCAGTACAAGAGAGACATGGACATACTGGACAGGATCCAATGGAGGCCATAAAGATGATGAAGGGACTGGAGAACTTCTCCTATAAGGAGAGGCTGAGAGAGCTAGGACACTCAGCCTGGAGAAGAGGAGGCTCAGGTGGATCTCATCAGTGTCTATAAATACCTGAAGGGAGGGTGCAAAGAGGATAGATCCAGGCTCTTTTTAGTGGTCTCCAGTGCCAGGACAAGGAGAAATGGGGACGAACTAGAACACAGGAGTTTCCATCCAAACATCAGTCAGCACTTCTCTACTTTGTGGGTGAGGAAGCCCTGGCATAGGTTGCCCAGATGGGTTGTGGAGTCTCCTTGTAGATCTTCAGAAGCCACCTGGATGTGGTCCTGGGCAGCCTTCTCTGGGTCTCCCTGCTTGAGCAAGGGCTGGAAGAGGTAATCTCTAGAGGTCCCTTCCAATTTAAACCACTCTGAGATTCTGTGGAGCCTGTGGTGGGACTGTCCATGAGGTGTCTACATCCAAGGGGTATTTGAGCTGTCCTGAATGTGTCACATGGGAAGTATATAATGATATAAGTCCCCAGGTTGGTTTTGATTGTATTACCCTGTCATGTTCTTCTCTACTGGCACACCCTATTTTTGGACTGAATTCTGAGTTCATTATAGCAGGCTGTGCTTATACAAATTGTCCTGTGGACTTCTTCACTGTGATGGAAGTTACATGTATTGCTCAAGGCAGAAAGGGACAAAGAACTGGACTTTTTATGATCACTCTATTCACCACCTGCTTAACAAGTTTTCTATATCATTTGAGGAACTTTATGTTGTTGGCCCTTTTCTAGTGTGTCTGTGTTTATCACATGGTATTACACTAATTTATTGGCATTCAAACATGTTGTAGCCAATAGCATCTTATCTGAAACAATGATAAGGAAACAATGATAGTTTTGAAGATGGCTGTTAAGCTTCTGTCCTGTTTTAAAATTCCAGTAAAGTTTTTATTTGTTTGTTTGTTTAAAGTCACCCAAAGACTATTTAAAATATTTTGAATGTTCTTCTGAAAGAAATCTGTGGCCAACTGTTCTGTGGCTTTCCAGCTCTCTCTTTTCAGGAATGCCTTATTACCTTTATATTCATCTTGGCTTGTTTAAATTGCACACAAAATTCTTCTGAAATGTTTCAATTTCCCTTATTCTTGGATTGATAGCTTGAAGCTGAGGTCACCAAAAATGTTGTCTTCCTGTGGTGAATGTACCATGAACCCACAGTACTGCTGTTAGACTAGGATGTTCAGTGGTAAATTTACCATAGGAAAATTACATGTTTTTGTAACCTTATTGTGTGTATCTCTACATTTTTTTTTTTTTTAATTCAAAATCTTTTCAGCATTGTTCTCACAGATTAATAGTTATTTTTTGGTTTTGAGTTTCTATCTCATTCTGTGGGGATCCCGACAGTTTTGTCCCATGTCACACCTTTCAGTTTCCAGCCTTTATTCATTCCCTTGATAAAACTTTCTTAGGTCACTTATCATAATAAAACTTAATTCATGGAGAAGAAATGTTCTAAAGCCTTGATCCAGGTGCCCTTGAAAAGCAAATTCTCATTGTGCTTTATGCAAGCTTTTGTTTGAAACTTAGGTCATCTCCAGACAGTGGTTAATAAATTCACAAATGTAAGGTTCATTAGCTATCACTTTCACTAGATTACAACCCCTTTTCCTTTAGGCAGGTTAATATAAAGCCCAGCTTCTGATAGTTGCATCTTAGTGCTTTCAAAACAAAATAATTCTTCAAGAAGTATTCACTGTACCAAATACCACAAGGAGAATCCTGCATATTTGGGATGTTTTTCTTGTTTTGACATTTTTATTTTATTTTTTTACCACTTGTGTCTGCTCACTTTATCATCATCTTTGCTACAGCCTTTGTTCTTATACCTGGACCTTGTGTCTGCCCAATGTTTGTATAGAACTATGACTCTATTTGTGTAGTTTATTGTGACTTCTGCAATATTGTGCCACAAAGTTGCGTTTTATTCTGCTAGGTCTTCAGTTACACATAGTACAATGTTTTCCATGTTCACTGCACTGTATAGGGGGTTATTATTTTCCTCTTGTCAGAATACTCTGGTGAAGTAGATGTTACAATGTGAAAAAGAGAACGTTTATGTGAAAGGAGTCTGATAAGCTGGCTTGTGTCTACCAGTAATGTACAGATTGGAGGGGGAGAGGCACAAGCTATGGACCACTTAACTGTTTTCAGGAAGCCCTGACAGTGTTTTTCGTCCAGGTGAATGCATCTGGAGATTACATGGTTAGGTTATATTAGTTTGTTTTTATATATATATATATATACACATATATATATATATATATACGTATGTATATGTGTATATATATATACGTATATATATGTGTATATATATATGTATGTATATATATATATATTTTTTTAATGTAGTATGCAGTTTAAAGCCTTCCCATATCTATAGCTATATTTGCTAGACAGAAATTCCCCACTAGCATCTCTTATCTTGCTTCTTAACATTAGCATCTCCCTTTACGGCTGCCTCTGATTCACCTTTTTCCACCTTCCCTTTCAGAATTCCACACCTGTGAATCCAAAGCTCTGACTTTCTCTTTGATGTCTTCTCTGTCTCTGAACGTCTTGCCATTTAACCATCAATTCACTACTGTCTGCAGAAGCAAGCTGCTCTGGGAGGTAACTTATTTTCCCAAAGAAAAACTTTAGATTATATAAAATTTGCAGTAGTACTTCTGGCTTCCTCCTGGAAATCATCCTTGTGCATCATGAGGTGCTGTTTGAGTTGTGTGTTTCACAGTTCTTTAATCTGTCCTTATATCCCTCACACACACTGTGCATTTTAATATGAAATTTACTGTAAGAACACCAAGAGGGCCCTTGAAGATAATAAGAAATTTCTTTTTCTCCTCTGCTGAAATGAAGGCATGTGAGCCATTTCAAGTATTTGTTGAGCAACCCATTGCAAAAATGTGAACAGGTAGTTTGCCTGTAGATGGCTTTCTTTTCTAACTCCAGCTGAGGTTATTACATTAGTAAATGCATCTTCCCTTTCAAAGCCACTTTTTTTTTTTTTTTTTTTTTTTCCTTCTTGGTTTAGAAATTCAGTACTTACTGAAATCAAGTGCCAGCAGTGCATTGTATCATTACCTCTACTGCAAGACAAGTTCAGGATTTCAACCTAGAATAAGTGCAAGACCTTCACTGTAAAGGAATTTTCTGTTTTAGATGAAAGACGCAGGTCCTGATGTTTTTAAGATGGAGAATATCATACTCAAGAGCAGAGACATGATGCAGCTCATACTGCAGTGAAAAGCCTCCATAAAGCTGACAGCTTGGGTTGCTGGGCTGAAGGGTTTTGCACTCACAGGAGCTTTCTCTCCTTGTTAAGGACTTCTAGCATTCCTCCTCTGTACCCTGGATGACAAAAAGCTCCTGAGGAAAGGGAGCATGTTCACTCTGCCTATGCTGCTGCCGTGCCCTGGCTGCCATGGGGCTGTGATGGCAATGGAGCACCAGCGTAAGAATTTGGAACACCCTGTGGTTTCCCTACACTCAGGGGACAGAGTCAAATGGGCCCTGTGCTGAGGGAAGGAACAACCCGTAATACCATCAGCAGCTTTCCTCCTGCCAGTGACACTTTGCCAAGAGTTGCCTGGAAGCAGCCCAGGCACTTCACAGGGTGTGTTTCTGATGGCAAACCAACATAAATTAACAACAACTCTACTGACGCCGTTGTAGTTACATTGGTGAGACACAGCCAGCTCACAGAGAAGCTCATTTGTCTTCTCCTAACCCTAGTGCTTCAGCCTCAGACACCCACTGAGACAGCGTCTCTTGCCTACTCAGAGCATCCCAGCTTGGCTTGAATTTGTGGTACTTTTGGAAAGAAAACATGTTGTTGTTGTACAGGGTACTTTGTTCTGCGGTCCTTAGAGCACTGCCTCTACTACAACAAAGGGACAAAGTGTTCCTAATGTATTTATCCTCTCAGCAACCATGGTGGCTGTTGGAAAGCGCTACCAAGTGACAAGGACAGTCACAGAGCCCTACCTGTGTGGCTATCATGTCACTCCTTCACTCACCCTCTCTTTGCTCAAACACAAACCTGCATGACATACTAGCCAAGCCTCTCTGAGAATTTATTTTCACTTGGACTCTTCCATAATAACCAAGTATGATTTACTGTGCATCATGCCTATGACTAAAGGTACTTGGCAGCTTTCCCCTGCTAGTACAACATTGTTGTGAGGACTGATTTCTCTGGATGAGCTGTTTGTTTATGTGCTTTGAAAAAGGGGTCATATATATTAATATATAT
Source organism: Nettapus auritus (assembly GCA_011076525.1). Lineage (NCBI taxonomy): Eukaryota > Metazoa > Chordata > Aves > Anseriformes > Anatidae > Nettapus > Nettapus auritus. Next base: position 18,373,954 of record CM021797.1, read on the forward strand.
ATTTTTTCTGCAGTAGCATAAGGATTTTTTCCTTACTGCTACTAGAGAAATGGAAATCCCAGTGCCATTTTTTAAGGCATAGGAGATTAGGACATTTACAGATACTGAAAAGGTGTGGTATGTGCACATTACTCATGTTCTGGCATCCACTTGCAGAGTTACACAAGGACTGCGTGCTAAGAAGAGGCCTGGCAATTATCCTGTACTTACCTACAGGTTTTGCCCTAAAAAAAAATCCTTCTAGCCTCAGTTGGAGTTCTGCAATTGATTTCCTTAGAAATTTGATTGGCACAAATAATTACACTGTCAACAGCATGTTTGCACTTGAGGAATTTACTGTTTAACAATTAATTATTGCAGTAAAGGCAGTTTTTCTGATAATCTGGTTGTACTGATGAGTTTTTATATCAATATTGTGCACTTCTGTATCACATACAAGTCACAGGGGCCTTTGATTTACAATCTGTCATAGATGGAAGTGGAAAAATTGGTCACAGCTACAATAGAAATCTAAGTTGCACTAAGGAATATCCCTGGGCATCTGAAGTCTGCTGGCCATAACGGAAAATTTTTTAAATCCTTCAAATTAAAAGCTCCTGATGGTATTGGAGCATGTTTGTTTCTTACTCAAAACCAACCTTTTTGCGGTCCCTGTTCTTCCTCATTTTGCAGCTTGACAGCTCACTCCATAGAGCCCTGCTGCTATGCAATGGCCATAAGCAACAGCTTTACGTTTGCTGGAATTACAATATTTGCACAAGAAAGGGATTTCTTAAGGTAATGGTTTAAAAAAATATATAGTGAATCTGTTTTTTCATTCATTCCTTAGCAGTCAAAATTGTCTTTAAATCTTCGTGACTTAAAAAAAAAAAAAATGAAGAGCTGCTCTGCCTTTATAGCTATCTCTAGAAAACTGCATGAAACAAAGAGAAACCACATCCAAATTTGCAACAAAAGAAATCTGCCTGAAACCATCCAGACTGTGAAAGGTGCCCATTTCATGCATCTTTTCTGGCCTACTCCAGCAGCAAACACATCTGCCATGAAGAAACACCCACTACTTTTTAAGAGCTCTGAGAAGTTTCTCTCTGAATCCTTCCACTATAGGCAGCCCACAGGAGAAAAACGGGTGCTGGGTGGAGAGGATGAGCACAGAGTGATGCCTAGGGACAGACCTGGCCCCAGCCACTGCAGCCTGTGACCCTTCTCCTGCCCCTGGGCTGGGTGTTTAGCTGTGTCTTTTGCAATCCCCTGCAGCAACAGAGTAGCTAGTTAGTTCCTAGATGTCCTGAAATGCAAACACAGAGAGGCTGCCACGCCTTCCCAGACAAACACAAATGACTAATTGTCTGTGTTTTTTTTTTTTTATGGTGTGTGCGAGTTATACAGGTATTTCTTTCTGCTCTCAGGAAAGGAGGGAATTAAATAATTCATTAGTTTCCAAGAAACAAATATTCCAAGTTTGTATTTTTTTTTTTTTATATTAGCAGTGCAAATCACAACATATATAAAAAAAAATCAGAAGCGCAGCCCCACATGTCAGAATATTATATTCAATAGCTTCTTTTTATCCTAGAAGTTCATCATTATTATTATTTTTACTATTATTATTTATTTATTTATTTACTTCACAAGAAACAATCACTAGAAATCTTGGTTTGATTGTTTGTTTATTCATAAAATGAAAGCTGATATTTTTACATAACCATATGACTTTGGGAGCCAGAGTATTAAGGAAGAGACAAAGAAACGTCTGGTAAAAACCGTGCTAAGTGGCAAGACAATGCAGGAAGACTATAAATCTTCCTAGACTGTTTCCAGGGTACTAATAATACCATTATGATGTAGTACTATGTAGCATGCTAGTGTATAATAATATATCATGTACTATATTTTACAAGGATTTCAATGACATAATTATCTAGGACTTTTAAAAAGGCTTTAAACTTAATTCCACTATCAGGTAACAGGTTTTCTTTATAATGGTATGCTTCCTTCTTATTACAGCAGTTATTGCTGATTAGAATGAAAGGAGAGAAACACCTTCTGAAACAATCCTACTACAGCCCTGTCTGTACTGACTTGAAAATATCGCATGTGTGAAAGATTTGACATGAGGCATTCCTACTTCAAACCAGAATGATTCGTGTTTTTGACACTGATGCTAACACATTTGCCCTGAAGACATGAACTCGAGCACAAGGAAGTTCAAGCTGCTCAGTACAGCAGATCTTGGTGTGGGCAAAGTGTCTTTTAGGGCTGGGACTTGACAGCCCCTGTCTGGTGGAAAACCAAGCACCAAACGTGTTCTTTGAAACAGAGAGCATAGAGCAATTATTCTGTACGGAACACGTGAAAATTTGAGTTTTGGTGGTGGATGATGGTTTTTATGTGGTCCTGCTCTGAGTTTCAGTGCAGTGTGCTCAAACTGCCTTTTTTTCTGCAGTCCCTGAAACAAGTTTCTGTGTTATGCCTGGTCTTCCCCTTACTGAGCTTTAAAAAAATTAAATTAAACACAAGGCCCTATTCAGACAAAAACAACCCCTGCAGCTGTTACTGCTTGAGCTCTGTGAGTCTCTTGTGCTCTGAAGATATAAAAGCAATTCTTAAAGGAAAATTAGCCCCTTTCCAGCAGCCAGAAGAAGTTATTAAACATTGCTTGACACAGTCTTCTCAATGAGCATAGCTCTGCCTTCATCTTTTGAACTCCAAGGGAAAACATTCACTGAGCATATTAAAAATTGGTACATGGGAATGATGGTCGCATGCAGCAGAGCTGTAACAGCAGACAAAGCCATGGCTGTCCACAGTATCTATTTCTCCTGGGCCTAACAGGGCTAGAGAGAGCACTGGCTGAAAATATTTCTTCTTGGCCAAGCCTGAGTAAGGGAAATGCTAACAGATCTATTCCATGTTCTGGTATTTGAACTAGCCCTTCTTGACCTATAGTATGAGAAATATGTGGATGAAGGAAGCAGTTTATAAGGCTTCATAGCAGGAATCTGTCAAGAAGAGAAAGGGTGTCATCCTGCTCATATTTTCTCCTATTTCTGGAAACAGCTTAGAATGAGAAAGAAGAGTGATTTATGATTTACCTCCACCTGAGGCAAAGTGGGTTTTGTGCAGTTGCAATTTCTCCCTTTCTTAAGAGTTCTGCACATTTATGAGACGAAGTGGGAGGAGCAAGCCTGGAAAAAACGCACAACGGATTTTAGACTAGATAACTTTAGTTTCCAAAGGCAAAAGAGTAAAGGAAGTAACCCAAGTTCAGACTGATCAGGATTAAAGAATGAAACTGTTGTTGAAATAACACCAGTTGCAGAGGCCAAAATATAACTCAACTTTAGAAAAACAAAATTTGAGCCTATTTTACCTGAACCATCTGTGGGAGGCTGTGGTTGAAGGAAACAGATTATTCTTTCTAGATGTCCTTACTCATTTACAGCATGTGGCAGTTCAGAGCTTTTTTATTTCTTTGTTGACACATATTTTAAGATGAGTGGACTTGGACCAAAAGGTGAGGATGCAAATATTTAGTCATTGTAGGAAAACGTTACTGGATTTTTGTGCAAGTTCTATTTTTGCTTATCTGTTGAGCAGGTGTTTAGAACACTGATACTGGAACTTGCTATGGCAAGTGAGCAAGTACAAACATGTTTATATGATTGCTATCCTTTCATCTGGGATGTTTTTTTGCAGTAAAATTTATGCATAACTTTTTAAACTACACTATTTTAGACCACTTGCTAATAAGCATATTACCAATTGCATAATAGTGTTAAATGTCATATGCATTTATTTACCTGTGTGTTTTTCTTCTCCAATGATCTCCTATATAGATTGTAGCAATTTGACTTTGTTTGTTTGTTTGTTTTTGTTTTGCATAGGAGATAGGGAGATACAGCTCAATGGGAAATGTGTCTGTCTCCCCGTCTTCCTTAATCTCCACAGAAGCAGGGGCTCAACCCCTCTACCAATTGTTCCACAACTATTTATTTTAAAGGATATTTTAAATTGCATTTACATTATTGTATTCTCAAAGATTATTAGAAAGACTATGTAAGCTGCAGATTTCTGCAAACCTGATTCTGTGAAAAAAACAAAGCATGTGTTCAGCATGAAGCACACTTTTAGTCCCAGTGCAATAAATGATAACTTTGTTCAGGGCAACAGAGCTCGGTCTACATGAAGCATGCCTTGTTCTCTGGAGCAGGTGTTAGATCCTTGTCCCATGCCATTGACAAAATGCTGGGGGTGTTACCAGACATTCTTAGCATCCTTTTTCCTTGTTTTATTTAGGACAACACAATAGCTGTCTCAGTTCAAGCAACTGCCTGATGAAACCGCAGCCGCGTCTCACCTGAACGGCCCAGTGCAGAGCAGTTTTGAAGTCCTTGTCCACCAGGGTCAGGTCTGCTCCCTTGTGCAGCAGGGTCTGTGCGTGCTGGGGCCTGTTGTGGAAAGCAGCCCAGTGGAGTGAAGTCATTCCCTGAAAGCCACAAACCCAGAGAGCAAATAATGGTCATGCATGGTAGCTCCCTTCACATCTCTTTCAACTACAGATAAGCTAGACCATTCTGAAACCATTTTGGCTGGACTGACTCTTTCCTCTCTGTCTTGACTTGGAAAGATTAGTTACAACTTTTGAGTTAATTATAAGGGGGAACCTAGCAATCATTTTTTTTTTTTTGTCATTACAAAAAATCAGTACAAATATGAATGTTTCTTCCATGCCCATCTAAAAAATGCATGATCATCACAAAAATGATGGTTGGGGGATGGTTCCTCCCTGCTAAGTTTGTGTCCAGTGAGAAAGGACTATTTTAGGCTGATGCTCTGTCATGACACAGTGTGATGTTTATCTTAGACCTTATCTTTGATTATAAGCTTTGTTAAGTATTATAAGGTAGAATTTTAGCTGACACTAATTAGCAAGCTAAATAATTTCCTCAGTGATGTCAACAAAAAGACACACAATATAAAAATCCCATATTAACTGCTTAGGAATAAAACAAAGCAAGTGTTAACTGATTTACCTGCATTTTCATTCCAATTTAGTCAGTCTCAGTAGATCAGAGAATTCATGGCCTGTAATTTCACCTTGTCATCAACATTGTTATACACACCTATAGTTTACTTTAAACCCATAATATCAAAGACTTTCTGCATGAAGTTACAACAACAGCATGCTTTTTAAAAATTGCTAGTGTTGTTCAGTTGTGGTAACATTTTACTTTGGGCAGGTGCTATTTACTACCTGTTATAATTGAAAATGTATTTTAAGGGTCTTTTATGGGTTCTAGAATGTTAAAACCCCAAAAAATGTAGGGTGGAAAAAAAGAATTTAAACCTGGCATGGAACTCCATAAAGCCAATTGGCAACAACCCAGATAAAGCACGAGCTATAAAGCATTCAAGCAGACAACTTACCAGTGAACTAATACTGGAATTTGTTAGCAGTATTTTCTATGTAAAAGTTTGAATCCCTTAGCCTTCATTTCTCTGAACTCATCAGGTATGTTTAAAGGATTTTCAAGTCTTCACATGGCTTAAATATGGATGATGACAAAATTCAACAGTTGAAGAAGAGCAGTTTTGGTCTTAGCTAGGTTTTACAAAGCTTAGTCATGGGTGTTTAGGTTTTGTAAAACCAAAAATGAGGATGAAATCCTGTATCCACTGAAATTAGTGACAGCTCCGCCACTGATACCAGTGGACAAAGATTTTGACACTTTGGACCAATTACTGTTGACAGACCCCCAATGTGAGGCTCTGAAGTGAGGTTTGAGTGAAGTGTTTCCAGATTGGACATGGGTCCTCACACCTAGCCCTGGAGAGCAGGAAAGGTCACTGGAAGAGGGGAAGCTACAGCGTACTAGGCCAGCTTTTCATCATTCACTCTCAGTTTGTTGATATGGACAAAAGGGCAAAATCCTTAAAAACCAAGATTTTCTCTGTTCTTGCCATAGCTGTAAAGTACAAGTGTAAAAACTATGTGTAGGAATCAAAGGCCTTCCTAGTCCAGAGTCAGAGGGGTCAGTAGGAGATGTTTAGGGAGAGAATATAAGAAGTAAGGCTCAGTGTTATACATTCACACAACATTTGACAATCTCACTAATGACTTCTTGTGCCATCCAGACCTCCAAGTGGTAACCACTCATTTTGAGAAAAAGTGCTTCCTTTTATTTTCTTCATACTCATTCACTGCTGCCTGATAATTTCTGTGGGTGCCTGCATTATTGTAGATGCAAAAGACAGCGAACAGTCATTCTCTCTTCATCTTCTCTGTGCTGTTTACGATGTCATGAACTTGTATTATATCATCCCCCTGACATAGCTGCCATCCTGAACATGCTATTGTAGTTAGTTCTGGTTATTGACATACCCATGAAAGGAAGCTATTCGATAATAATCTTCAAAGTCCTTTTCTGTTCCTGTTGCATGTCCTTTTTCAGATGACTCTTGCAGCCGGCATTCAAGGTGCGGGTATACCAAGAATTTAGACAGAGTGTAGGGCTGCTTCCTGTTTTGTTCTCTTTTTCTTTTCTAATAATTCATATTCCACGTGTCCTTCTGGAGTGCCCAAAAGAGTACAGAGAGTTGAGCTGGTCAGAGCAGCACCTCACATGTGTGGGCAGGCTGCAGTGGGCAACGGCTGTCCAGCTTATATCCATCTGCTTTGTGCAAGGTGATAGCACTCTTTAGTGGCATCTGGGGTTGTGAGAGGAAGGATGAGGGTGATAACAGAACTGTTAAAGCTGTAGGGCTCTGTAGATCTAAAAAATGTAATGTTAAAAATAAGAAAGCCCAACAATTGCACATTTATTAAGAAATAAAGAGCAATAGGGGACATAAAAGGAGAAAACCAAATAATAAAAATAAAACAAAACAAATGGTTATTGATGATTGAGCAGCAGTTTCATGAGCATAGACGGGTGCAATCCAGCAAAAGGGGACCTGAAATAGCATTCATAGGCTGTGTTTGCCTCTGGGAAATATATTGTGATACTGCTTTTGCTCAGATTCTAGGCTTTTTCAGGGAATGTTTCTTCCCATTGTTGTCTCACAAGGCTTCATAATAAACCCACGGAAAGCCACAGTTGTGGAAACTATGAAACCTCCAGATGTATTTTTTACCATTTGTGTGTTCATGCATTGATCAGTGTGTTTTTCTCAAGTGTAGATGGGAAAACTGAAGTGTTTTACTTATGCCAGGAGAACAGCTCTATTAGCAGAAATAATTTGTGAGGTTCCACACTTTTCAGAAAACATGAATATTCAGGGTTTAGCAGTGACACTTGAACAAATATAATTCCCATGCCAAATGACCTAGACTAAAAGTTCCAATTTGCATTCAGTGAAGCATTACAGCAAACCATTATGGCTTGAAATTGTCATTCATGGTTACATGCAATTCATTAGCAACATAATTCTATGCCAAGACAAACCATATGTCTGGTTTAGGCTGTTGTAAGTGGGGTCTGCAAACCATCCAGTAGATAAGGGAGACTCATGGGAAGAGGGAAAATTAGCAGCCCCGTGGTGGTTCTGGCACCACGTGGTGGTTCTGTCCATGGAGAAGAGAAACACCCTTAAGCAATTGCTAGAGTGAAGAAAAACACAGGAAAAGCTGTCTGGAGTCTCTCTTGTGCCTTGGCTTCTTTATCTGGAGAACACATTTGAGAAGTTGATGCTCTTCTGTGTACACTGTATGTGTACGTGCAGGGCCCAGTTCTTTAAGGATCAGAGTAACCCAGCATAAATTTTTGTTCCTCCATGTTTGTTCTGTGCAATACCAGGTTTCTGCTATTTTTCTTGTGAACAGTTAGTTGTTTAATGATGGGATGTTTGGAAAAAGTGAAGATTTAATCCAGGGTCCAACTTAAAAAGGATCAAAAGCAATTTATGTCTTAGCAAGCGAGTTAAGAGACTGACTGAAAATACCTCATAGCTGGCAGTATATGGAGAAGTGTTATTAGTGTACAGGTGCATCACACATTGTGGGAAAAATGCAATAAGGCTTCACAGAGTTCAACAGCATTACAGAAATACCAGACTCGTGCATTGTCTCATCATAAAATTGATAGTTCAGTGGACTCTTTCTGAACAGCATGAACTGTATGATCCCAGAGCCTAGGACAGTGACTTACAGCACAAGCTCACTCACCTCATTGTCCTGATGATTAATTTCACTAAGATTTGACTGCTGCAGAAGCACGTTCAGGAGCCTGTGGAAGCAATGACATAATCAGTGTGCTGTGCTCGTGACTAAACCTGAAAATTTGACATTTTTTGAGGAAAAAAAAAGGCATGCAATTTTAAGACAAATCAGTATTAGTAACAGGCACAGGTCAGAATCTTAGGTCTGCACTTTGTCATATTAGAAAAGAAAATAAGACTTTATGGCTTACTGTCAGAACTATGTGAATCAAAAGCAGATCTAATAGGAAGAATTCTTATGTTGCTTGCCAGGGTAGAATCAGAATATGCAATGCTATACGTGTGCAGTTTTTGGTAGCAATACCTCATCATTCTATTTCATAAAGTTTTAAACAGAAATATTAATGACCTGTTTCTAAACTGATTTTTCATGCTCTGTAACTCTCAGAGTAATGTGATATTGTGTGTTTGTGTGTGCGTACCTGCATATATACTATATGTTTATACACCCCTAAACCAATAGCATTTGGCAAGGCCTTACAGTTTTTCTGCTGGGATAGAGCCATTATTATGGTATAAAACATAGCAATGCTTCACCTTCTTATGGAGTATCAGACTACAAACACTCCCCTCTTGTGGAAGGAACAGTTACAATAAAAAAGTCACCTGCAATATTCAGCTGCTACAATGTTTTTAACACTGCACAGTTTTTACTATTCCTTTCCTTATAGGATCCTGTGAAGATGTTCTGAAACCACTATAGGTTATGTTTCATAGTAGGATGCTAAGTGTTTGAATCATGTAGAGGACCATGGAAATGAAAAGGACCTCCCTGTCAGAGCCTCTAACAAAGCCAAATAGCATAGGTGCTAATGTGGATGTATAGTTGTTCTGATTCTAGGAAAAGGAAAGATATAACCTTAGTGGATCCTTAGATAAGACCATAATGCAAAACTATGTGATAAATTTACCCCTAATCTGAAGGGGTAAATTTGTAATAAACCTTCAAAACATGGACTTTAAAATACACTCTCTTTTGCAAGGAGATTAAAAGACAATTAATTGTCAATGTGGAAACTCTGATAAATGTACAGATAGTGCACAGATAAATGTATGCAATCATACACTGATTCCCAGGAGACTGAGTGAAAATCTTTTGCTGCTTTTTGTCAGGGCAATCTTTAACAAATTCTAGCACATTTTCCAGATTGAGGTGTGTTCATCAGATCAAGTTGAGAGTGTTCCATGTGAAATCTTTTTCTTTTTTCTTATTAAAAAAACCCACAACAACCATAATTCCAAACAAAACAAACAAACAAACACATACATTTATAAATGCCTAGGGCAAGTTCTGCAGGTAAAAATCTTATCTGTCTGGTTATCTCCTCTTCAGGTGCAAGAAGTTCAAATGTATTTATTTTTTTAAACTAGAATATCCCTTAATGGTGAAGACTGGGCAGATCCCAGTCCTTTGTCAGGAGTTCATATCCATTTATATATGTGCAGTCACTTGTAAGAAAGGGATGTTAGACCTCTTTTTCTGAATCACACAACCAATGGCATAGTGAAGTCATACTATACTACAGAAACTCTGAAAATTATGATTTAGGATTGCTGTGATTAGTTTAAAAAAAAAAAAAAAAGTGATAGGGCAGAGACTTTTTGTGGTCATTAACTCAAAACAGAATCTCAGAAATTCACTATCTGAAGACAAGTCCGAGTAAAAATGTACTGGTAGGCAGAGAGAATGTGAGAAAACAATAATATGCTGTTAAAACTCCTTTATCACACTATTATATAATCTGTTACATTGTTCTGTAGTTTAATCCCAGATATCATCAGTGAAACCAGTGTAGGGAAAGACATATTGTTCTTTGAGTGTAAAACCTCTTTCAACAAACTTTGGTTCACTTATTTGCTCAGACCAACAGCAATGCTACCACTCAAATGTATAGATATTCAGCCATCCCAACTGAAATTTCTCTGATTTCTATTCTTAAAGGCAGAATGGATTCCCTTTCCACCTTATCTCTTAGGCTCTGTGGTACCTGCATTGAGGCATATTAATCAATTATCGAAATAATACATGAACCGGCTGATCAGAGTCTCTGGCTTTCTGTGTGGTCCATGTGCTGGAAACAGCATGTGGAGTTTTAGCAGGGGCCTGCCAGCTTTTAATCTCAGCTGAAAAACCATTTCATAGCTCACTTCTACTATACTTTTTAATAATGACATGAGACTCAGGAGTGACAATGAGCACGATGGAAAAGCCCCTGCACAGTGCTCCAGGCATGTCTTCTTGGCATGGGGCAACCCCAGCCAGGAGGAGAGAGAGGACAAAGAATTGAGCAGCTGATTAATTCCTGTTTAGAGCAAAGGTCTGCCTGTGTCCATGGAGCATACAAAAAATGTTCAGGGAACCCTGCATGCCGCTGTTAAAGTAGATTACTGTTCCCTTTCAAGTAGCAGCATGAGCCGTGTTGTACAAACATTGTCTTCTTTCTGTGGAGGCTTTGTTTAATGATAATGTTTTCATACTGCTGCAGAAACCTTAAACTATTCTCTTCTCTCCAAGTGATGCATGAAAAGCAATGATGAAGGTGGAAAATGAAGTAAGCGGTTAAAAAAGGCCAGAGAGCAAGATCAGCAGAAATGCACAGAGCTCTGGGCTGGCCTGCTATGGTGACAATGACAAATCCATAACCTCGGTGATAAAGTCACATGAATATTTTACATCTACTGAATGTTTTAACTGTCTCTAATATCTTCCCGTTCCTCCAGACATGATTTACTTCCTATTTTTTAAAGTGAATTTATTAGTAAGTACAAATCAAGACTTAATATATGTGAAATCTTCCAATGATCATAGGCTAGAATGAGACAAAGAGGATCTTTGTTGGAACTTCCTATCAAGAGGCATGCTTTAGTTCTTACCAGTAGGAGTAGTTAAAAATGAGATTTTCCACCAAACCTCAGCTTCCCCTTCACAGCAGGGGCTCTCAGAGAGATTGTCATGTGGAAAACTTTTCTCATGCTGGCCCATGCTACTTGGAGGAGAAATACAGAAATAAAGAACTAGTTGTAACATTTCTTGTGGAGTGATGCCAGAATAATCAAGGGAAACTAGAGTTTCAACCTTTACTACATATATATATATATATATATATATAATTTTTACTATTTTTTCTCTATTCTTTTTTTCTTCTGCTGTTGTTATTTTATAAGTTTCCTCACCTTGCTTGACTACGTACCTCTGTTATAAAACCATTAGGTAATGCTTTTCCTCCTCTATGCCCCTGTGACAGCCTGGGACGGGCTCCCCATTGGGCTGGGTAGCTGGTTTTGGGGACTACCTGTTGAGATTCATCCAGCAAATGCTGGTGGAGCCTGGGACATACCTCACGTCAGGCTCTGCAGTAGCAGCATGTAGTGGCAACCTCCCATTTTTGTCAGGTATGTTCTGCTTAGCACCATTTCTGAGCAGGCTCACACAGCCTTCCAGCCATCCCTGAAAAAGAAATTACAGCATGTCAAAGAAGAAAGTAAAACGCACCAGACTAGATATTTGCTTGCTGGTTCTGACATTCATATGACCCTAGCTGTTTCTGCCACCTGAGGAAATACACTTTGTTTCTCCAATATAGGTCTCTCCCACTCAGAATGTTTTCCCTTCCCTTCCCTTCCCTTCCCTTCCCTTCCCTTCCCTTCCCTTCCCTTCCCTTCCCTTCCCTTCCCTTCCCTTCCCTTCCCTTCCCTTCCCTTCCCTTCCCTTCCCTTCCCTTCCCTTCCCTTCCCTTCCCTTCCCTTCCCTTCCCTTCCCTTCCCTTCCCTTCCCTTCCCTTCCCTTCCCTTCCCTTCCCTTCCCTTC
>CM021797.1:18386081-18405769 GCA_011076525.1 Nettapus auritus
TCCCTTCCCTTCCCTTCCCTTCCCTTCCCTTCCCCCTTCTTTTCTTTTTCCTTCTTTTTTTCTTTTTTTTTTTTTTCTTTCTTTTCCTGCAGCTACGGCAAGGAGTGAATGAATAAACAGTGATTAAAAATCTGCTAATTCCTGTATCACTAGCAAATGCTACACATATTCCTGCATGTGAATTTAATTATGCTAGTTTAAACCATGAACAAGAGCACTTAATCTCATTTCCTTTATGAGATTTTAGCAGGGAAGGCAAATCAATACTAAAGAGCCTCAGAGTGTGGTCTTACAAACCTTGTTGCAGAAGTTTGAATTAGTGACAATGTTAGACTAAGAACAGCACCAGAACAGATGGAATGAATCAGTTCTTGGACTAAAACCTTCTATCAATCACCTCAGCAAAACAGTGTGTAAACAATCTGGTTGCAATTGCATACATTTTCAGCATATGCTTCAGTCACAGGGAAATCAAGCACGTGTTAAAGTATTTTCTTCAAACCTCTGCAAGCAACCGATAAAGACCATTGCCTCCTGTACGAGCGATGTTGGATAAACATCACCAGCATTCATAGAGGAAAGTCAGAACATCCCAGTTGTGGCTCCTGGTGGAAATACAGGACTACTGAATTCTGCATGTGATTTTGAACATGGAGCTCTGCTGAATTCCGTTCTCTGGACAGACATCACAGCCAATGCTCTCTAGACCTCTGATTATATCCATCACAGAAACTGAAATGGAAACTTTGAAGCCTGGGTGGCTTAAATCTTTTCCAGTCATTTCTTTTTTTCCAAAGAATATTTGTTCCCCTCTGGGAAAAGAGGAAGGAAAAATGGAGCATGACATTAATTACGCAATTTTTTTTTTTTTTTTTTTTTTTTTTTTTTTTTTTTTTAATATCTGGCAGAGGAAATGTTTATTCTCAAGTAAGTGAGGCATGCCCCTTGCACTGAATAAGTGTCTGTGAATAAGCATATTTTGCTTCTTTCTACACATATTTTCTGGCTGAATATCTAATAGCTGAGCAGAAACATTGTTTTTGTCTTGAAATTGCAGGAATAAACTAGATGCAAGTGATGAGATTTATTCAGGCTGCCACTACATCTGTTTAAATGTACTGGCAGTCATCCAGACAGAACTTATACCAAGCATTATGGTATAAGTCCTTCCTCCTTTCTTTCCAATGAGTCAAGAAAGCCTAGGGTCAACCCTTCTGCCCAACTAACCTGGTCCCCATCCTCTCCCTGAGTTCTGAATTCCTTCCAGTGAGGAGCAGAAAACTAAGGAGAAGAGGACCATCCTTTTGTGTGTCTGACAGACATCACCACATCCCCCTTCCCAAATTTCTTGATGTCTTCCCCTACCGTCACTTGCATGTGGGTTTAGTGGGGGAATGGATTTGCTTAAGAACTGAATATCTGTGCTGATACCTGTAGGACCTTGAACCTGGCTGTTCAAGGTCCAGCACTATAGTGAAGGGAAAAGCAATGGCCTAGGTCATGGGGTGTGCAGGTAAACATGCTTGCTGGCCACCCAAAGTTGAGACAGGAATGTGGTTCCTTGAGCATTAAAATCTGATAATGAGGCTGAGATGGGAGAAGTTAATCTTCATATTAAAGCTGGGAAGGAACTTCAAGCTCTTTTCCAGAGCACAGGAAACCAGTGAGTTTCCTGAAAACACACAGAGGGCCCTGGCTGTAGTGAGAACCCCATTCCACACACTGGTTTTGCAAGCCAAAATAGGAAGGACATTCTGAAAAGAGTTATGAAACTTTCCTTACAATCATCCAAAGCTTCCAGATTCCATTGTAAATTTTACAATTTCACTACTATCTAGAACCAAATATTTTGTCCTTTTTTCTTTTTTTTTTTTTTTTTTTTTTTCTTTTTCTTTTCTTTTTCTGTTATTTTTTTTTCTGTAATACAAACAGAAATTTTATTTGCTCTACATATTTCCTCTCTTCACTCCACCTATCTTTCCATCGTCCTCCCCCAAGACTTGGTACCAGATAAGTTGCCAGAGATAAACTGGTACGTCCACAAGCATCTTGAGTATTAATATTGGCTCCCATCTTCAGTAAAAGCTTCACGGTATCTACTTGGCGTCCTGACACAGCATGCATCAAAGGTGTACAACCTGGGGAAGAAAGTCAAATGTTCTTTTACTTTTGTCAAAGCCATAAGATAGAGATATTTTGTTATTTGCTGATGTTAGCACTGGCAAATTAACAAGTCCTTTCTCTCACAACTGTCCAACAGCTCTACTCAGCTTTTTTCAGGCAGGAAGTAACTCCCGTGCCAGCTAGATTGCTACTGATTATAGAAAGAATATAACTTCAGAGCAAACGCCTTGCTTCATTAACTTTGCATCCAGAGTGAATATTGGTTTTCTATTGACAAATTTCCCACACAAACTATTGACTTTGTACACCACTTTGAAGGCTGATATTCTTTGAAGTGAACAGTTGCCAGGTTATGTTCGGCTAATTTTCTCAAACCACAGCTTTATTCTGTGTCTGTGTGTTCAAAAGATATATGAAATCAAGCTATGTCTCATGCAAAGCTGTGTGTGTTTCAGATGATGCTTTATGTAGACAACAACTTATTTTAAAAACTGGATTTGCCCCAGAGTAGTTTCTTTTCTGCCATCATGAAAACTTATTTTATATTCTGCAAACCATTGCTGTGTTGGAAAGAGACTGAAATCTATGTTCAAACAATACTCAGATTTATTTAATACTCCATATTACAGTATCATTTAATTGCTTCCCCTTCCTTCCATTCTGTTAACTACTCAACAACAGCAAAGTCTTTCCTGCAGAATCTGACAAAGCAATTTCAAGTTACTAAGCTGGAAATAAATTTGAATGTTAGAAGCCATAACATGCAACAAGGCACAACTGAAGAATAATTATTCTTTCTGAATTCAGTGAAACTGTTGAGCAAATAAATATGCACTACTCAAGCCAAGGTTGTGCACACTCTGCCATATGTGTAGAATACAGCCATATGTTTTGTCTTGCAAGACTGTTCTTAGTTACATTTATGCACAACATAGTAAACAACTGGAGCTCAAATGCTTCCTGCTTTTAATCAGTCTACCTCTACTCAGAGCCCTTCATATTGATAAGGATTAGAATGCATGGTGTTAATATCAATCCTTCTAAATAGATTGCAATAAAATATACTTTTGACTAAACAAAGATTTTCTAGAAAAAAGGTTGCAGAGCTCTGTAGCTTTAATTGACATGGAAAATGGATACATATAAAACTCAGCCATGGGAGAGTGCTTTGTAATAGTATTATATAGAAACATGAACACAAAGGAAAAGGTGCGGTCTCAGATTAAACAGATCAGTTAGTTCATTGCATACTGTACAGTTAGCCCTTTGGCAAAAAATCACATAACAAAATCTTTCAAATTTGTTTGTACTAGTGCACATACTTTTATAGTGCACATTACTGGAACCCTTTACTCTAGAGATGTACAGAATTTATAGTGTTTAGCTTTAATAAAAATATTCTTCTTCCTTTGTTGAAATGACAGCAGTTTCTCAAGCACCTTGAAGATAAAATAGATTCTTGATATAGTTCTGTTTGATTAAACTGATTATGTCAAATCAGCTTATTTTTATTTGTGAAAAAAATATCTTAGAGCTACAGGGGAAAAGAAGCATCTAAATTATGCATTTATAGTGGATGTTCAAAAGAATAACTCAAATTTTCCATATTCTGCTACTAAACGTAATTTTCTAACACAAAAATCAGGACTTAAAAATGGCAAATTTAATTGGAATCTGATCCCTAATCCCCTGAGAAAAAGCTCAGCCCTCATTTACCCTCACTGTCACAGCACTCCAGGATGGAAGGATCTTCTCGAATCACTGCAGTTAGTGTGTTCACATCACCGTTAGCTGCTGCTTGGTAAACTATAGTCAGGTCAATCTCTTCTGCTGCATCACCTATAGGGAGGAGTACGTCCGTGAGTAAGCAGAGAACAAGTACAAATGATTAACACTGAAAATAATAACAATTTCACTGATTTTGTGTGAATGTTGTAGTGGGTTTACGTGGCAAGGTTTTGGTAGTGAGGGGGCTGAAGGGGTGGCCTCTGTGAGCAGAGCCCAGCAGTTGTCCCATGTTAGACAAGAGCCAGCTCCAGCCAGCTCCAAAAGGGACCTGCTGCTGGTCAGACACTGTCTGGGCCTCTGGGAGGGAAGATTGAAGAAAGGGGAAAAAAAAACCCTGCTGCACTACAGCAGCTGGGAGAGAGGAGTGAGAAGCAGCCCTGCAGATACCAGGTGAGTACAGCAGGAGGGCAGGAGGTGCTCCAGGCAGGCAGCAGCAGGTCCCTGCGGCCTGTGCAGGGAGAGGCCCCTGGTGGAGCAGGCTGTCCCCCTGCAGCCCATGGGTACCACACGGAGCAGATCTCCACGCTGCAGCCCGTGGGTGGAGGAGCCCCCGGTGGAGCAGGTGGATGTGGCCTGGAGGAGGCTGCGGCCCATGGAGAGCCCCCGCAGGAGCAGGCCCCGGGCCGGAGCTGCAGCCCGTGGAGAGGAGCCCCCGCAGGAGCAGGGGTCTGGGGGGAGCTGCCGCCCGTGGGGGACCCGTGCTGGAGCAGTTTGCTCCTGGGGGATGGACCCCGTGGTACGGAGCCGTGTGGGAGCAGTGCTTGAAGAGCTGCTGCCTGTGGGCAGCCCCCTCAAGCCCAGTTCGGGAAGGAGGCATCCCGTGGGAGGGACCTGCGTGGAGCAGGGGCAGAGTGATCATGAAGGAGCGGTGGAGATGAAACATCAGGGCCTGACTGCAGCCCCCATTCCCTGAGCCGCACACAGGGAAGAGGTGGAAGAGGGTGGATGGGGGGAAGGTGTTTTTATTTTGCTTTTAGTTTCTCACTGCTGTAGCTTGTAAGTGATGGGTAATAAATGACATTAATTTCCCTATGCTGAGTGTGTGTTGCCTGTGATGATCACAGAATCACAGAATTGTAGGGGTTGGAAGGGACCTCAAGAGATCATCGGGTCCAACCCCCCTGCCAAAGCAGGTTCCCTAGAGCAGGTTGCCCAGGCAGGCGTCCAGACGGGCCTTGAGTATCTCCAGAGAAGGAGACTCCACAACCTCCCTGGGCAGCCTGTCCCAGAGCTCCATCACCCTCACCAGGAAGAAGTTCTTTTGCATGTTGGTGCAGAACTTCCTGTGATCCATTTTGTGGCCATTGCCCCTTGTCCTGTCAAATTGTTAACTGATAATTGTTGAGTGACCTCCCTGTCCTTATCTCAATCCTTGAGCCCTTTGCATTGTATTTTCTCCCCGTTTTCCTTTGAGGAGGGGAAGTGAGAGAATATTTGTGGTGGAGCTCAGCTGCCCACCTGAGTAAAACCACCACAGCTCTGTAACTTCAAATGGAATAAAGTGTATGCAAAAAGCGCAGTGGCTTTTATTAATCATCTGAAACTTTTTTCACCATTAACTTCTACCAAAAACAGTCCGACATAGGTGCTGAAATGTAATAATAAAGCTTGTGGAGTTTCCACCTCTTACAAGAAATCATACTAATATTAATGTGACATGAATTGAGAAACAATGAAGTAATAACTGAACTATATTACTGACTACACTTCTATGAGAAAGGATGACATTGGAACACAACAGGTGTTTACAGTTTCAGTGTTGTCCCTTATTTCAGTCAGCCTTGAGCTCTTTCCACTATGTGATATGCACTGGGAAGAGACCCACAATCCTATCAAAAAACCTGTCAGGGGTTTGCTAAAGGAGGGGTGTACTTTCTTCAAATACTTTTTTTTTTTTTTTTTTTTTTTTTTTCACAGAAAATACTGATAATCATCAATAGGACAATGATCAGTAGATTGGGAGGGCACAATTCTATACATTTTATTCTAGACATAGCAGAGCAAAGCTGATTGCCAAACAAGCCAGGAGCTAAGTAAGAGCTAATGCTAATAAAAAGAAAAAAAAAATTCCCCCCCAAACAAACAACAACAAAAAACAAAACAACATTTTTAATGATATGTCTTAGACCCAAGCACTGCTATAAAATCACTTTATCCCTCAGTTCCTGAGAAGATTTCAGGGAAAATCTGAAACAAAGAGCAGAGCAGTTTGAAATTACGAGGTCTATGACACGGGGAGACACAGAGCCTGTTTAAAATGGGGAGGAATGCAAACCATAAGCAGTGCCCCAACACCCTCAGTAAATCTGTGCCAATGTGGCATTTTTGCTGTTCCCCTTGTCTTAGCTAAAAGCACAGCTACTTGCACAACAGAAGAATGAAATGACAGAAGGGCATGGTTATGTGTGGGAATATATTTATGTGCATGAAAATATCAGTGATATTTGGTGAGATTATGAACTAATCTCAAAAGAATTAATATTATTTTTAGAAATAGGCACGGGCCGTATACCAATATGTACTTAAGTCATGTATTCAAATTTAATGTTCACAAAAACACATAGGGCTATTGTGGACTAGATTTGTAGAGAAGACAAAGTCCCTAACTTGTGAGGCAGACAAAGGGGAGAAATCTGGGGAAAGCCCAACAGCTTGATCTAAGCCAAATTAGTTTCAGAGGCACTGATAACTAAACACATCATTTAGATGATTAATTTATGGAGAAATTATATTCCTGAGTGGTTTAGAAGCTTTACCGGGCACTCAACAATCATTTACAACATTTACTAATTTTGCTCATTAGGCTAGGTTAGTAAATATGTTTGCATGTCTATTTCTTGCTTTTATATGGCATTTTATAATTTAGAAACACTTCTTGGAAGTAAAAGTGATTAGCTACCAACATTTGGCAATACATTCTTCATTGGGATTGGGATTCTGAACATACTTTTCAACTCTGAGAGTCACACAGGTGGCCAATGTGGAGCATGTTGCTTTCTTCATTATCCTTTTCCATGGAAAGCATTGAGTTTGAAGCTGCACTATTTTTATGACTTTCTATCTACTGAATTTAAACACAAGTGATTATATTTTGTGGCCCTTGCCATAGAAGGGAAACCTTCACAAGCCTGTCTTGCAGGACCAGTTCCTGAACAGATTTTGGTTCCTAAAGGACTGAATGAGATTTTCCTTGTTAATGGATTCTCTTTTACTAGTAACATGCTTCCAGGCTGCTCATCCCATGTTGTGCATACTTACATTTCCTTCAGGTGGCTATTAACTTCTTAGTTCTAGGATTCAAATTAATTAAACATATATATATATATTTTGGTGTAGGGTCAAATCTGATATCATGATGAAATGTTCTAGGTGTTTGGTTTTGGTCAGCTAAAGTCTCATCTTTAATTTTGAAAGAGGAATTTCTGATCTCTGCTAACTCGGAAAGAAGGTACAGCTGCAGTGCGATGTACTGTTCGCCATGGCTGTGGTCAGAACTCAGAGCACAACTGCTGTCCCACCACTGCACCACCTTGTTAACAGGAGAAAGTAAAGCTGATGCCTAAATCACATGAGAAAGTTGATTAAAGGAAAGACAGGTTAAGTGACTGATGACTTTTCATTATGGTTGTGTTTTCTGGAAGTAGCATAAATATATAAGCAGTGCAGAAAAGAAGATGTTTAAAAAGAGTTTGGAAAGTGTTAGTAAAGTCTTATTCAAAATCAATGTTAGTATTACCACTGAGATATAAATTACATTAAACTTTATATATATATAGTGTGTGTGTGATAAAAGATCTTTAAAGATAATTTTAAAGGATTTGCCACCCTATTCATGCTTGTGGTCACATGTGGCAGATGAATACTCATTAGCTCCATGCTGGGCTTTGCAACCCAGTGTAATTGCCTGCACAAGACTTTCTGTGCCTGGGACACCATCATCACTCTGCTTTAAAACTTGGCTGCCATGGAAGTGCAATCAGCTCTTACCTGGGAAAGGTCAGTATCTCAGATCTAGAGCTCTGATGATGAGTTTGGGAAAACTAGAGAGCTGATATTTAGTCTGCCTTCACCAGTGCAGAGATTCCCATTTCATCACTACTCCACTGAAGTGAATTTCCTTTCTTTTTCTCCTCTAATTGGACTTTTAAATTACACATTTGGTAAGATTTGTAAATTAAAAATGCTAACTTAGTTTCTGTTCAACTGGAGAGTCTATCACTCAACAGACTGGTCATTTGGCCCAGGAGCTCTGATCTGTGTGCTGCTCAGCGTGCTTGGGGGACCAGGGAAGATGAAGAGCCTTTGCATCTGGACAGTCATCATCAGTGACTAATGCGTGAATAAAGACAAGACTTTACCACAGTGCCTATTGATCATGTTTCTGTATCAAAACAAATCTGCAAACTGTTCTCACAGTTGTTAAACTCAGCAAAGAGATGATAAAAACAAGCTGAGGTCTGGTACTTAAAGTGGGCTGTGCAATGGGCTGGGTGGAAAGCAATGGGACAAGGCAGGCATTCTCCGCTGGCACTGCTCCCCTTGGCCAGTCTGGAGGTACCCAGGAGGGACCAGCTGAGAGCACTGACAAAACGCCTCTCACAGCTGCACGTGGTGGCTGTCTTACGGGACTGGTGCAGAGAAGATGCTGCTGGCATGGGGAAAGAAATCATTAGATGTACGGGTACAGACAGTAGATCAAAGGGGCCATCATCTTCTTTTATCCATTACACATATAACTTTTATTCTTTTTGCTGGTTAGCCTTGTAAGTACTGTTACATTTTCCTACTGTGAGTCTGGAGTAGAGCAATCCAGGCAGAAAAGAATTTCTCCATCTCCTGAGCAGAACAGTTGCTTACCTAGAGGGCAAGGTGGCAGGAAGATGAAGGGCATGGATGCACACCTGCACTTGGGACACAGATTCCCTCTACCATTTTTCATTTAACTCAAACCAAAATGCTTTCTACCCTGTGGCTTTCCTGTACCCAAAGCAGTTGTTCTCCTATATAAGGAGAGGAAGCCAAACTCTGAATGGTGAATGAATGAGTAAATGAATGGATGAATGAGTTATCCTTGCACCTGCTCTGAGCGGAACATGGACCTCACGCCTGCTAGGGGACAGTGGCATGAAGCCATGTCCAGGGAGTCTCTAACATGACCAGTGTCTCTGGTGAGGGGAGAGGGGGGGACAGACATGTGGTCTTCTGATGCTTCATGTGACAGGGAGCAGGGAAAGCCAAGAGGTCCTGGATGGCAATCACCCTGGCTGCACTTGGCTGCAGGTGATGTGGTGTCTCCTTTTTCATCTTCCTCCCACTTACCCTGTCCAAAAATGAGGGGGCCTGGCTGCAAAGTTTGTAGGGCCTTACTCTTGGCAGAAAACTTCCTGGGCAGAGGAGGAATGGTTTGGAGAGTGGGCATTTTGCGGAAGGTGACAGAGAGGTACTGAGTGGCTCCCTCCTCTCCTCCTGGGGAGCTGGGCTGCAGTTTGGGGCACCAGCATCATGAGCCATAAGGGGACCACACACAGCCAAACGCCTGGCGCCCTGCCTGCAAATGTGTTAGCTTTACTTTTATTGTCTTTCAGTTCTGTAAATGCCAGTGAGCTCTGGTGCTGTTTCAGATGCATTGTGTTTTGGAAAAACACCATGCCACCGGTGAACGGAAGCTTCAGGAAGGAAGAAGGTCCAACTAACAGCCAGTGTGTGGAGCACGGGGAGGGAGAAACAACAGGCTGGCACAGCAGTGCTGTAGGAAGGTCAGGCAAAGCCTTAGAGAGCAAAGACCAAACGGCATACAAGGTTGTGACATTTCCTTTCATAGCTAAAATGCTCAGAAAGCACCAAACTTAAAAGAACCTTTTTGAAATAAGCTGCAGTATTTTTAAAGTATTAATATTTTAAAATATTTTTAAATGTCATTTTTCCAGATAGAATAAGTCTTCTGGTCTGAAAGGAGGTGTATAAAGAAACATACAGTGCAATCACAGGATTTATAGCAATGAAATTACACTGATTGTGATGCTAACACTCCTCTGATTCTCATGTGAAGGATGTCTGCTTTACTTGATTTGTGATGTCGGTTGATCTGTTGCTTTACAAAGGTAATATTGGATGTACATAAGTGCTCACTTCTTATTGCACTGGATATCAAAGATCTAAATAAAGTCATTGCAGGTTAGCTTAGTATATGTGGTGTGGACAATGATAGATTTAGCTCTGCTAAAATCATGAATTTTTAGAACTGAAAGATGGATGACAGAATAATTTATATTAACTGGGGAGAAGAAATATTTACGTATATAATTTACTCCCCTCTTTCATGCAAACACACCCTATTGCCCTCCACCTCCACCTCCCACACCCTGTGCTTCTCCCCTCCCCGCCCACCCCATAGCCAAACTCCTGATTTTCCAGGGTTTATCAGCAGGACACAATACTGGACAGCTGTGTGATTTCAAAAAGATGCTGCCTGGTTTCACCAAAAGACAACGAATCCCAAACACGGACTGAAATGCACCACTGTGATCTCACTTTGCAGTGTTTTTTACCACTGGAAAAAATCCTTTGCATCCAGTGGACGCAATTAGCATCCCCTTCTCCCAGCTCCCTGATGTCTCAGGTAATGGGATGTGCCTCTCCGGCTGTACGGGGATAACCTGTGTCAGCAGAGGTAGGCATCTCCTGGTCTTAGTGTGTTAGTGGATGACTGCAAATCTTTTGAAATTGTAACTCTCTCTCTAATATTACAGATTTACTGATTGCTTAACAAAATAATAACCCCTGTGTGTGCCCGGCTATGAGTGTAGCAGCCCAGGTCTTTGTCTGGCTCCTCTGTTTACACAGCAAACATCAGAAGCCAGGTACAGCATGCATTTGTATAGCACCAAACAGTTCTGAGAGGGGAGCAGGATCTGATAAAGGCTTTTGGAAGCCCCACATTGCTACTGCTATCACTATTCATAGTAACACAAGCTATTTATGAGTGATGTCACAGGAAGTGTTGCAAAGAGGCAGTGTGATTTTTAAGCCTGGAACCTTGTTTTTTTTTGACCTGTAGCTGAGAGGAGTTTTCTGGTGGGTGGGATGGAGAATGGGATTGTAGGGGAGGATTTATTGGTCTGACAGATACTGATTTGGTGTGCTTGATAGCTAGTCAGAATTACACCTTTTTTTATAAACTGCTCCAATGAGCAGCATGCTCCTTCTCCTTAAAAAATACTCTTCCTGCTTAAATTGGTAATGTGTCATGTGTCAAGGACTAACATGCTATTTAGCTAAAATCCACCGTGCACTCTGCATCTAGAGTAGAGCTCTCTTTGTGCGATAACTAGTGGTTTCAGTGTTCCCTTGCTGTGCGCTGCCTGCTCCTGCAGGCGCTCCCTGTCCTCCTCCCACGCAGCAAGTGGGGAGTACAGGCAGTGAAGTCTGAGCCTCCAATGAGCCAGCAGCTCCTGCGGCGGTGGCGGAAGGGGGACGGTGGGTGTACCTGGAGGGGGTATTGCTGGGGAGGTGCTGTGAGCAGAGTGTGGCACAGGGATGGAGGACGGAGCTGGGTGGACACAGGGGGGTCGGTGTGCAGAGTCCTGGCAGGAGGAGGGAAGCAGAGCAGCAGTCATGGGAGGTACTGGCAGATGTCACCCCCTGACTCTCATTTCTGACCAGGTAGGGGGGTCTGGATCAGTAGTCTCCTGCACTGTTCTCTGCTCTGGAGACCTCACTGCTCCTTCCCAGCCCTGGCTGGGCTCCAGCCTCACTGCCTGCACTACTTCCATCAGCTCTGTGCCCATCAGCCACCCCACAGCACTGAGCAAGGTGTCCCCTCACCCTCCCCAGGCTCCAAGCACGGCCGTGTTGGGGTGCAGCACACAGTGCCTGCAGAAGGAGAGCTCAACAAGGGCTGCTGGGTGCTGCCAAAGCTCGGTCAGCCCCACACCTCTTTCCTTTCAAGGAAAATGTCCCAAACACGATCTTCACCTTATGCAGGAGAACCTGTCTGTGTTTCTGTGGCACACATACGTGCCTCAGCCTATTTGCTGTGGGGCCAGCATGGCTACATCAGCTTTGACTCTTTTCAGGCATGCACTGGAAACTGTGGCCACTGCATACAAATGATTTTGCAAGCTGACTTACAGAGAAATTTGTTGCAACACAGATAATCAAACAGTGACTGCTTCTTGCTCTGAGAATGTGAAAGGAATACCACTATACAGAGGATTAAGCTACAAGAGAGAAAAGCTTGTACAGGCAAGTAAATACATTAAATTAAACCATTTAACTTAAAAACAGATGACAAAGTGACATTAGTATTTCCATAGCAACCTTACTATGTAGAAAATCTTCACTTTGTGTCTTTAAAATATATCTTAATTCATAGTTATGGTAATACTTACCTATACAGCTAACATTTACTGAAGCAAAGTCAATCACCACCATCTAGTCCTCTCAGTGTATACAATTTAGTAGATTAAGAAAACCAGCTTTTCTTAATTTTTTACTCCATTTTAAATTGCTTTAGTTGCTAATGTGGCAGTTGTTTTATAAATATATATACCCATAAAAGCACCAACATACAATATAAACAATAAATACATGCATTCATTTCTCAGTGTTAGGCATATGAGCAATCAAATGCTGTAGCTTATGTGCTGAAATATTTTATCTTTAAAAACAACTTTAGCTTTAGACTGAAATACCCACGCCTGAAACTGATGGAAGGGATTCCCTCCGGTGTAACAAAAATAGATTTCCATTAGACCTGATCTTTTCCAAAAATTCCCTCCATTCATTCAGCCAAGTAACATTAGCACATCTGCCTGGGAGGACCAGAGATTTTTGAAATTAGGAGCAGTGACTTACCTTTGTGCTGATCAAACACGGATGAGGAACTGAAATCCATTGTGATCTATCTCATTATTTACAACCAGACCAGGCAAAAAGCATCTCTGGGGTTTCCAGGGAGGAATTCCACATATTACAGCAAACAATTCAGTGGTAGCTGTCACCCGTCTTCTTGTCAGAGCATTAAACTTGCTTTATGTTTGCACGTTGTTGTCAAAGCAAGGACATGATCATAAGCCTGATGGGAACGGTATATTCTGCTTGCTAGGGATGCTCTTAAAATGACATCCCTGGAAGCTCAACTGAGCCCTTGAAAAATGTCTTCAGTGAGCAAAACTGCCTATGAGCATCTCTGAGAGAAGCTGCAGCTCTCCCAGCCTCAGCAGCAGAGTGCTG
Source organism: Nettapus auritus (assembly GCA_011076525.1). NCBI lineage: Eukaryota > Metazoa > Chordata > Aves > Anseriformes > Anatidae > Nettapus > Nettapus auritus. The sequence continues at coordinate 18,399,228 of CM021797.1, forward strand.
CCCGTAGACAAACAAGCCTCAGAGGGTGAATGGGATTGTGCTGGCACACGGAGCATGTGCAGAGCTGCGGTGCAGCCTGGGTGCCACCGGCCTCGCTGTGCTGGTCCAGCGGCATGTGCTGCACTCACCGACAGCCCTGCTGGGGCCCCTGCCCAGGCCACTGTGTCTGATGGTGGTTCTTCATGCCATGTTTTCAGAGGTTACCTACTTCTTGATTTAACTACTCTATGCAGAGCACAACAAATCAAGCCATTGTTGTCTTAGTGTGTTAATAATTAATGTACAAGGTGCAACGAAAGGATGGTTCTCAGTAACTGAGGAGCACATCATTGTTGCTGAAGCAGGTAGTGATGCTTCACCAGTGCAGTAAGATAAATATAATAGTTCAAAGGATGTGCCAAACCCTCCATGTCTACAAAACCAACAGCAGATCCATGTCTTCAAGCTATTATTTTGGTTGGGCCTGTGCCTCCCTAAGCTGGGAACTCAGACTGTGTAGTGTAAAGCCCTGCTGAGCTTTGCTTCTTTGAGCAGAGGATGTATTTAGCCTTACAAAGCAGAGAGGTGAGTATAACACATACTCACCCTGTCTTATATTTCATGTGGGAAGCTTTAAGTTGTAGCTGTGACATGTTCTCCCTTTTTTAGTCATGGTTTTATTTGGTCAGGTTAAGGTTGTTTGCACGGCAGAAATAGCAATACGTAACAATAAATGGGCTGATTTGGTACATACCTGGAGCAGGGGATCACCAGGTCTTCTCCTGAAGCAGTGCCAAGGGGCTGCTGGTTGTAGGGGTACAGGCAAGCTTACCTAGCACTGCTGCACTGGAAAAGATTTGCCACTGCTGCTGAGTAAGGCGAGCTAACATACAAAAAGTATGGAAGGCAAGGGACATTTATTTGGTCCAAGAGTGCAAAGAGGGTCTACACTAAAACTATATCCACATTTAGTCAGCCCTAGATGTTCTTCACCCCATTGACTATATTCTGCTGCATTGACTGACTCCTGTGGCTACAACAGATCCTAGAGACATAATTTACATGTAGGCACAGCAGGAGTTGATTCACATCCTGGACATCTGTGTCTGACCCTAAGTCCAATATTTGGAAAAGATTGTACGGTCCAGGAAGCAGTACAGCCTTGACAGCTTGAAACTGCAGACCAGAGCTGAAATTCTCCAAAGTGTGACAGTGTGATCTGCTCAAGGGTCCTGACCGTGAGAGCTGTGTGGTGGGACAGTGGGGCAAGAAGCTGGCTCTGTTTTTCTCTGCTGCTGACTTGTTCACGCTTGGCTCATCTCTGGCTTTGTTACAGTGAGGAGGGATCCACCATGTGGCTACTGCTGGTTGTGCACAGAGGTGTGAACAGGGTATGCCCGGGGTTACGTGGCAAGGTTTTGTTGGTAGCAGGGGGCTGCAGAGGTGGCATCTGTGGGCAGAGCCCAGCAGCTGCCCCATGTCAGAGCAGAAGGTGTTTTTAGTTTGCTTTTAGTTCTCACTGTTCTAGTCTGCTGGTGTTGGTTAATATATTACATTAATCTCTCTAATGCTGAGCCTGTTTTGCCCATCATAATTGTAGAACAATCTCCCTGTCCTTATCTCAACCCCTGAGCCCTTTTCATCGTATTTTCTCCCCCTTCCCTCTGAGGAGGGAGTGAGGGAACAGTGTGGCAGATTTCAGCTGCCCAGCTGGGTGATACCACCACAGGTGTAATGCAGTCAGCATCTGTCACCTCCTTCTGGAAGGTAGCTCGGCTGGTGGCCCTGGCTCTCACCTGGCTCACAGACAGCCCTCCAGTCCAACACCTCAGTGCTGCTGAAAGACCTGCGGCCACTGCGGCCTCCGTGGAGGAGGGTCAGCAGCTGGAGGCAGGTCTCTTGGGCAGCTTGTGGTCAGGCACTACAAACTGCAGGTTATCACACCCTCTGATCTTCAGAAGGCTCCACAAGTGGCCCCTGCTGCCTGTGTGTGGCATGAGGCTCTCTGTCCTTCATGTGCAGTGTTTCTGACCCCAGGCAGCGTGGGTTAGGCAGGTAGCTGACCACTCTGCCATCCTCTGCTTAATCTGATCAATTTTATCTCTGCATCCATTTCTCACCCCAACACTGCCAGTCCCCTTGTTCTGCCTTTGCAGGGCACTCAGAGCAGCCTTGCACAGTCCTTTTGGAGCACTCCCAGGGGCCAGAAGCACCAGAGGTGAAGTGTTCCCCTGCTTTCTTCAAAAGCTTGGATGTTTGCACACTTAGTACTGCTTGGTAAACATGTAATCTCATGAATGGAAGTAAATATGAACAAAAGGGATAGAATGAACCTTCACTTTCAGCTCCTAATAAATGATAATGATTTAATTTTATTAATTTGAGTGTAAATTATTTCAAGTACCATGCTGTACATAAACTGGCTCCTGATTGGATTTTGGAGCTACATCCTCAACATCAACAATGACATCAAGCTCAGATGTGTATGGAGAAGCCAGAATCCTACTCAGATAGGAGCACAGGGTTGGTGGTTGTCCCCCTGTTTATGGTGGGGACTGATCCAGGACCCAGCCAAATGAGCACAATCTCTCTTGCAATGACCAGATAAAACCATGACTAGGGAACAGAGAACATGTCACAACTTAGAGCTTCCCACAGGAAAAGTAAGACAGTGAGTATTTGCTCTACTTGCCTCCCTGCTTTATAAGGCTAAATAAATCCTCTGCTAAGTCAATATGAAATTTTGCCCTTGACTTCAGTGGAATGAGGGTGGCTCCAATGGTGCAATTGTTTTAGATATCACTAGCATCCTCTGAGGCAAATTTAGCAAAAAGGAAATCACACCTGAGAGACTGTTCTGCAATTACAGTAGACTGTCAAGCAGTAACTGTTTCTGTGGGTATTGTTTTTCCAAATGATAATCTGTGTGCAATGATCTAAAGCAAATTTTTATTTTCGTTCAACCTGTTGGGTATGGGAAGGAGCGGAAAGTCTCCCAGTGAGTTTGTCACCCTTGCCATTTAGTAGCTCCTCTCTTACACAATGGTTTGGGTTGGAAGGGACCTTAACGACCACCCAGCTCCACCCCCCTGCCACAGGCAGGGACGCCTCCCACCAGACCAGGATGGCCAAAGCCTCATCCAGCCTGGCCTTAAACACCTCCAGGGATGGGACATCCACAGCTTCTCTGGGCAACCTGTGCCAGTGCCTCACCACCCTCACAGTAAAAAATAATTCTTCCTTATATCTAATTTAAATCTACCCTCTTTTAGTTCAAATCCAGTGCTCCTTGTCCTATCACTCCACTCCCTGACAAAGAGTCCCTCCCCAGCTTTTCTGTAGGCCTCTTTTAGGTACTGGAAGGCTGCTGTAAGGTGTCCCTGGAGCCTTCCCTTCTCCAGGCTGAACAACCCCAGAAAGTCTTATTTGAAAATCAAATTGAATTGAAATCTGAATTTTGTCAGAATCTGGGACCTAAGTTCATATATTGTGGTAAGAAGACATCAACACAGTCCTTGAACATTACTCCAACAGTAATCTGCTCATATGGCTATCAGCCAAGTCTGAATCTTCTGACAAAGCCTGTTGACACCAGAGTGGATGGAGACAGGTTAAAGAGGTTGTGAACACTGAATGTGTGTCAGAATTTATAGAAGCTCCAGTTCTGAACATTCAATTCAGGTAAACTGGAACATTCCAAAATTTTTCAGCAAAATTACTCATCACACTGACTAAATTTTATCAGCTGACAGAGATGTCTTCTGAAGACTTTTTCTAGTGTTGGAAGCAGCTGAGGAACCCTGAACAAAAAGTATAGGTTCTCTCTCTTTACCTCCCAAAGGCTTCCTCATGGTATTTTCAGGTCTGAAACTGCATTCAGTGCCTCTGGTGTGGTGTAAGGTCGGTTTTAAGAAACAGGGAGTAGGCCATCCAGATGTGCATGCGGAGCAGCAGAAGGGGTGGATGCGGACACCTGTCAAGGCAGGAGAATCAAAGTACATGTGTGTCTGCCTGGGAGCACATCTGTGTTTGTGGCACCAGGGAGCTGGAGCTGGGGAGTGCCATGGATTACACAGGCAGAGGGAAGTTTATGTTCAAGCATTTGGATGATGATGATGATCACACAGAATCACAGAATTGTAGGGGTTGGAAGGGACCTCGAAAGATCATCAGGTCCAACCCCCCAAATGATGATGTTGATGTATTCCATTATTGTTTGCTTTTCAAGAAAACACAAGGAAAAAGGGTGTCTGCTCCAGATCAGATCAAACATTCATCCAGCTCAGTAACTGCAGTGTTGAAATGGTGCTTGCCAACAGCTTTCTGGTGAACTGCAAGACAAGTGTGCAGTGATGACTCCTCTGAGCGCTATTCTGGTCTCCAGCATTTTTCAGCCCAGTTCCTGCTGAATGCAGCCTTTAAAGCAGCCCTGTAATTCTGCAGAGTTCCAGTAGATGGTGGGGTCTGATTAATACTTGGCTTTTTGAACCAGCAGAAACAGCTCTAAATTGAGATGCTTGCATTGTTTTTCTATTAAATTCTTTTAAATAGAGGAAGAAAAAATCATTTGTGGGAAAGCAGTATTCCCTGACATTATGCTGTGCATTAAGAATGCCTGCAAATTAACGAAGTTCCATTCCAGATATCAAACAGCAGTACAGAGCATGACTAATCTACGAATGGTAAGCTTTGAGAGCCTCTCTATAAACCCTTGTGGTAGTAAAGTTTCATTGCTAAAATACATGAAAAGCTTAATATGTTTTTAACATATACAACTCCCAAACTCTATTTTAAAGCAGGAAAATTGTCATTTAGAGGTAAATTCAATACAAGTGGGCTGAAAGCAGTGCTGGGAAGCATGCATCAAAAGGACAAATCACTCTGGAAGGTGTATCTGTGTCTGTACGGTTAGAAGGCAAAGGGAGGAGGCCAGCATTGACCAGGAGAAGCTGGTGGGGCTGCCTCCATCCCATCAGATGGGGATGTACACATTGGGAACTCCTGTCCACTGCCACAGGCTTGCTGGGACAGCCAACTCAGCTCATCTTCCTTACTGTATTTGGAGCAATAATACACAATGGATTGATTCTTGATCCTCGCTACGAGGCTATTCACACCTTTCTGCTACTCTGTGATTTCTGTAGCAGTTTTGCTGTAAGACAGGACAGCTGGACTGGCAAGGAGAGTGTTCACTGCTTTGGGAGAGCTGCCTGCTGCGGCAGTGGTTGTGTCTGCATTGTGCAGGGGGATGCTACGTGGCAGTGTAAAAAATGCAGGCAGGTGAAACTGCACAGACAACAGGAACTCACAGTCAGAATTCAGTTCAGAGAGGAGCCGGGTCATTACCTGTTTCTGGGCACTTTAATATTATTTGAAAGGCAAATATAAAACACCTAGTCCGATTAGCTTTTCTTGTAGAAACATTAGGAATCTATTTTTTCCCCCCCTCTCACAGTGCTATTGTTTCACACGAATCCCTGCTGTTCCTCATTTCTCTTTACAACATGAAGATACCAGCCAGCCATGTCTCCTCTCCTCTCTGTAGCAAGCCATGGAAGCCCACACTGTTTTATTTAGTCTTGTTTCTTTTAATCCCTTTCTCTCTCTCTTAATGCAGAAATCAAAGGACAATAACAAGATCATATTCCACAACCATAACTTTACATAGTGTTCTTTCTAATGATTTCAGTTTCATATATTGGTGGGTGTTTCTGTGGCAGAGTAACTACATGTTTTTGGGATGCTGGGTCCTACAGTGAAAACCCAGAAATTGCTTCCAGCTCTTCCCTAGACATCTCACCACCTAGCTGCTGCTATATCACTCTTCAGGAAAGTTATCGAGGGGCACAGTGGAATAATGGGGGAGTTGTGAAGGCAAAACTACAATCAGTGGAAAATCAGATTTATACACAGGAAAAGTGAAGAGGTTGCTGGAAAAAAAAAAAAAAAAAAAAAAAAAAAAAAAGTAATGTAATCAACATGATTTGCCTTTTGACTGGGCCACATTACAACGATGGTGTCATTAAGGAGTTGAGCGTCAGATTTTACAAAGTGCCAGGATAAAACTTTTCCCTCCTCGGTTTATGTCCCATTATTGTCCTCTGCAATTTTCTATTTCTGATTACAGTCTGGAACCAGTTCATCTTTTCAGCTGCTGATAATTTTTCTACTGTGTGTAAGTTTGCTGTGCAAACTGTTTTTCTTCTCTAGCATAACCTAGTAACGGTGTGATGTAAAGTCAAATGTCAGATCATTTCTTGTGCAACTTCAGCAATGGCCAGAGTTGTCCAGTTGCAAAAAGGTAAATAACAGGTAAATAACACATCTGTACAATGTTACATCAAAAACTGCTTCTGCGACTCTTTTCAGTGTGATTACAGTGATTTGTGTGGCACAGAGTGAACGATATGCTGACTTCTGTCTGTTTGTTTTTGGGGTAATAAAAGATATGTGCCTCTTGAAGTCTTCTATTAGCAATATTTTACATTTCGTTGCCAGGGTATGTCAAAGCACCAGACAAGGGAAGGGAAGGGAAGGGAAGGGAAGGGAAGGGAAGGGAAGGG
>CM021797.1:18405869-18471108 GCA_011076525.1 Nettapus auritus
AAGGAAAGGAAAGGAAAGGAAAGGAAAGGAAAGGAAAGGAAAGGAAAGGAAAGGAAAGGAAAGGAAAGGAAAGGAAAGGAAAAAGAAAAGATGTATTTGTGACATACAGACTGCAAACTGTGGCATGAAGGGCTTAATCTTGAATTCTTGACATACCTGAGACTTCTGTTGTTATCTCATCCAAGACTGTGAGCTTTATTTAAGCTTGCAAGTTGATAAGTGCATTAGTAGCAATGAAGCACACAGGTCTGAAGTTTGGTATTATTGCACTTAGAAGAGGTAATTTAACCACGTGGCAATGAAACTCAAACAGAAATGCAAACAGTTAGCTGGTATGTCGGTTTACCTAGAGTACTCACTGTCAGAATGTGAAGGTGAGCAGCTTACTCCATAGCATCAGAGGTAAACTCAGAAGAAAGCCAAGCTCATTTGGCAAAACAATATCCTTTTGAACACTTAACACTATTAGAGGTGTTGGAAGAACATCAGATTGGCAACCCACTTGGACTCCAGTTTTCAGTAGCATTTATTAGTGCCTTGATGCAGCCAGGGCAGTTCCCAGGCTTGTAAGACTCTTTATGGACCCTCTCTCCACCTGTATATAGATGCTGTATTTATTGTGAAATGATGGTGGTACTCAGCAAGCACAGGGCTCTTGTATCAGGCAGGGCTGAAACCCGTCCTGAAACCCTGTTTGAGACCCCCCAGACTTTTCAGGCTCAGGGACTCTGCTGCTCCAACTTAATGGCAGCATGGAACTGGAACAAATAATGGTAATAAAATTCATAGAAAGGAAAAGATCTGCACATATAACTTCACTGATTTTAAATGTTTGAAAGGATGTTTGCTGTTGTACAATTTGCTCATTTCTTACTGTGATCTCTGCTGTTGCTGTGCAACAGAAACGGAACCTTTTTTTTTTGCTACCAAGAAGTGGCTTTTATGTAACTTTTGAGTCTCAGAGGACCCTTCCTGAGATTACAAAACCATTCCAAGTAGGCCAAAGTGTGGCCTTAAGCTGTGTGGGTACTTCAACTGGCAAGAGAAACTGCAAGCTCATCGGGATTACTTGAAAACTTGTGCTCATTTGTTGTGCTTATGGTGGCAGGCATGAACTTGCTCAATTCGTGCTCTGACAGAAAGTCAGGCCTGGTTTGTCAGCTCGGGCTCAGCTCCGTGCTGGTGCACTCACACGTTTTTCAGCTCGGATGCCTGTCCAATATATCCACATGTGTACACAGAGAAAATAAGCACCAAGAGGACCTCTTTGAGAATATATCAAATATATCAAAACCTACAGATATGTTGGCAATTCACAGATTAAGCATGGTAAATATTTTTTCCTAAATAGTGCCGTGCTCTGGGCGGGGTGCAGCAAGATGTGAGCTGAGCAGGTGCTGTGCGATCTCAGTGCACAGCACTGAAATTTTAGGCTATTTCTCCTGGAAAAAGTGTTTCTTCTTGACTCCACATGGGTGTGGGAGGAATGGGAACAGGAGAGCAGAAGAGATGAGGTGCCAAAGGTACCTCCAGCAAGTGCAGCTCAGCTAAAACTGGAAGAACTGCTGCTCAGAAACCAGCTGGGGCTGCTCCTCTATGGCTCGCTCAAGGATACATGGCACCACCAACACAAATCTAGACGCAGGGCTGTGGCTTTCCTCCTTTATCCCAGGGGGTGACAACAAAATTATCCCGTGGGAAGCTACCACTGCGTAACCAACACAGTTTTGCAGTGCTCCAAGCACTGGAGGGTGCCAGAAGGGCACAACCACGGCACGAAAAAGGACTTTGCAGTGGCACAGCATGGCCCCAGGTGGGGCAGAGCTGGGTGCTGTGGGAAAGCAGCAGCTGTGCAGAGGAGCATGGCTGGGTGTAGTGCTCAGTTTGCTGTGGCACACAGTAGGTGACAAGCAAAACCACACAGCTTCCTCCCCACCCCACTGAGCCGCGCCAGGCTGCCTTGCCAGAGATCAAAACCACATAGACCTTCCTGGCACAACTGCTGCTCTTTTGAGTTTTTATTTTTATTATTTTCAGCAAGAGGGAAGCATTTTTTTTATTATTATTATTATTCTTGTTTGGCAGGCTTCAATTTTTTAAAAAATAATAAATTATAAAAGAGTGAAGTTAAGGCAAAAGATGAAAGTGTGGTCCCTTTGACAATGTCCCTCCACGAGACACACAAGCAGGCATCACAGCTCCTTTGGAGTTGTGGCTGGTAGGGAAATATCTTTGCTGCAGGTGTCTGTCTGATAAGACAGTTTTCGTGGCAGAAACTGCCACTGATGGTGCTGCTGGCCTGGCCTGGCCTGGCCTGGGCGAGCGGCAGCTGCAGGCACATCGGCAGCCAGCGGGGGTCAGGGACGGTCCGTGCCGGTGGGCAGCGGCGTGGTCCTGCAGCTGGCGAGGCTCTCTCGCCGCAGGCACTCCAAAAGCTCCCAGGAAGGTCCCATGCCTCCAGGATCTTCCTCGTCCTGGGCATCTTCTGCTTGGGAGTTAATAAATTATATGTGTGTGTATGTTTTTTTTTTTTTTTTTTTTTTTTCTTTCTTTCTTTCTTTTGCATTTTTCCTAACCAAGATGTGTTTAAGCAGCAGGGAATTATTAAGAGGAAAGTGAGCACTCATCTCCCCAAGCAATGCAGAGGTGCATCTTGCAGTCCCTGGGTTGTGCCAAACTCTTGCAACCCTCTCTCACACAGTCAGTTTTGGGGTGGCATTGCGGCACCCAGCAGCATGAGGGCAATGGCTAAAGGGAAGTGCTCACGGGCAGCAGCCTTTCCTAACTGGAGTCACTTTGGCAGTCTGTAAGTCTCAAGCTATAACATTATCAGGAATGGTTAGGACTGTGTGGTTGTGAACATAGCAAGCACCTTCACTGTTAGAAATAGAAAGTCCTATGGAATAGGCACGGATATTTATAAGCAGAGAAAATGACATGCTTGCTTTCTATCTGTCAGCATTCAAGTTGGCTGAATAGTAAAGAAAGACCTTTGTAAATTTTGTTTCTGTTTCAGACTTGGCTGCAACTTGTGAGGTTGTTTACAACCCGCAGCTGGTGTGACAGTACATGAATATGAAATTGTCACATCTGTAAGTCATGAAAATGTCATGAGTCTCAGTATGGATGAGAGAGAAATTTTAGCTGGGCTTTATTATTCTGGCATTCTAAAACATCATCCGTCATCTACCTTTTTTTTTTTTTTTTTTTTTTTTTTTTTTTTTTTTTTTTTTTCCCCAAAGTGAAAAGTATACATAAATCTTCTATGATAACTCTGACCTTGCAGGAATTTATGCAAGCAAGCCTGTAGCTTTACACATCAATTAAATATTTTAGCAAGTTAATTTTGTTATACACCAGGCCCTTAGATGACCACTCAAACAAAGTGAACAACAAATAGTTAACAATCATTTGCCTAATTACCTTTGGAAAATCACACACACGTGTACACAACATATGTCTATACAAACATACAGTAGGATCTTTACCAACCTGTAACTGGGAGCTGGAGCAGATTATAGTTCACAAAAAATAATATTGCAGTGGGCTCAGACACAGAATCAAAGGAGATCTACATGAAATAAAGCCAGATAACAGACAACCTTATACTGAACTTGCTTAATCCAGGAGATTTACTGGCGGATGGTGGGGAGAGGACAGGAGGCTGACCTTCCCCTCAGATGTGGCACATGCTTCATGTCACATGCATGGGGAGCAGCTGTGCAGTGTCTCCAAGCCACCCTGTGGCAGCAGCGAGCTCTGGTTAATCCATAGCAGATTTGTAACTCAGCCCAGGTGGGGCTTGTGAAATCTGTTCTCCACCACAGCTCCATCCAGCCAGGAACTGTTGTCTAAAATGAAAACAGTGAACATAGACACACAGCCCAATTGCAAAAGTGACTAAAAATCTGTGCACTTGTATGGAAAGATGGCTTGTCTGAGCAAGGGCTTCCTGAGGGCCCATCCACATTGCATGATGACTGTCTTCAAAGATACTGAGACTACAGGACCTACGGTACCTGTGAGACCAGTAGGCTGACACCTCTGGGGTTTTCTCCAGCAACATTGAGCAGCAGGTGTAGAAACTGATCACATACAGAAAAACCTTTCTGTGGTATGTCCTATTACTGACTGTCCATGCTTCAAAGGCTTTCTGTGCTGGAGGTTGTCCCTCCATGATCACGGGTAAATGTAATCAGTGGATCTATTCCTCATCTGTTTGTCAGGTTATAGGACTTGTAAAAGCTTTTGACTTCTATGTCATCCTAAAGTACTTGTTTAAATAGTCTTGTACTTAGAAATCTTGTACTTTCAGAAACAGTGATTGCTGTTCTCTGCAGTATTCCTGATTTTATAGATGATGCTCCTTCTGCATAGATGTTCCTTAAGCTAGCAGCCCGTGCTGATGCTTTGAGTTTGGTGGAAGTCTGCAATACTGAAAAACAGCAAGATTTTTTTTTTTTTTTTTTTAACAATTTTTTTTTTTTTTTTTAAGTAGAAACAATTTTTCTCTGCCTAATTTTTACAGTTGAGAACCATGCAATGCAATAAATTGAAGGAAGTTATGAGAAGACCTTTCTGAAATAAATTCTGCAAAAGAGGGAAAGGGATACAGATATTTCTGTGAGCATTTTGTCAGGTGGCCACAGGGTCAATTTAGAGCTCAGCCAGAGCAGGTTCAGCAGCTGCTTAAACATGGGAATAGATTTATCTAGGAAGGTTTGCTGATGAATCAATCAGGTTTTGACAGTGATGAATTTAGGCCAGTAATTAGTAAAGCAAATGAAAAACAGCAGCCATAGGTTATAGCACAAAATGCCTGCCATTAGTATCTGTCATTATTCCAGAAAGGCTTCTCAAGTGCCTTGGAGCAGGTTTGCTTTCCTCTAGTATGAGGGTACTCAAGAGAGGAGAGGAGATAAACTTCTTTCTTAGACTGTAAAGAGGCTAGAAAGCTTAGCATACTTAAAATTGCTTAGCAAACACCAGCAAACTCTAGTTTACAGTAAGGCCCTTTCTTGTGCAATCTGCTGCCACATTTTGCTTTGGGGAAGGAAGACAGGATTTCACAGTGCTGTTATTGGAGGTGGAGCAAATATGCCCCAAGGTGTCACTGGGCCACCCACCGCGTGGTACAAACTGTATGTTCTCAGTGCCAAGACGAGTAAAGCTAAAGCTGCAAGGGATGAAGGGATATGGCATACCAGTTGTTTTATGGGATATGGCACTCCTCAAGCCTTAATTCTGCTTGCACAGAAGCTGATAGTGTTGCAACTAATGTGATGTTATAGTCAGTATTTTTCTCTCCTGGATGCTAAGCTTCTCATAAACACATGTGTTATATATATACAAATCTGTATGTATGTATGTATATACCCACATTCACATAAACGTTTACATTTGTATATAGTGACTAAACTAACATATATGTATAAACAAAGGTATGTCTAATCTATAAAAAACTTATTTGAGATGCCACTGAGGGCATATAGTATGTTGTGTTTACCTATGAGTCTGTTGTGAAGTCTCCTATTTCTTTTTATGTAATGCCATTTGTGAAGATCCTTCAAATGTAAAAAGCTGGATTTATTATTTGAGAACAATTTAAAATCCAGATTCTTTGGATCCATGTTTTTATTCATCCCATTAAATGTTGGTCTACTGGACAATTTAATCTGGATTATGGTGTCTAATGAGATTAGTTAGATAACACTTCTTGTTAATTAGGGTAGCCTGCCCACTAGACTTTTTCTGAAGGGTACGTTGGTGCATGAAGCAGAATGCTTTGGAGGACAAGGGACTGTGTGAGACCAAGGTCAGAAGCAGGATGCTGCAGGATATGTGAGAGTGCAAACATGACAGTTACATGGAAGTGCTTTTTAAACCAATCATTTAAAAAGGCACTGAAAGAAAGAAAGAAAAGGAAAGGAAAGAAAGAAGGAAAGAAAGAAAGAAAGACAACAGAAATAATTTTATAGGAGTAGCTGTATCTATTCAAGTGATACTGAAATGATAACCAGTCTGGATCCTTTAGGTTGGAAAAAACCTCTAAGATCACCAAGTTCAATGAAGTCCAATTGTACGTATTGAATCTGAAGAAACAAAGTGAACAGAGATGGAAGCAAAAAAAAAAAAAAAAAAAAAAAAAAAAAAAAAAAAAAAAAAAGAAAGTGAGGAGAAAACTCATTTTAAAGAAACTACCAGAAGAAACTACCAGTAAGTAATTTCTTGCTCTGAATAGTTCTGAGTTAGAGGTGTTTGCATTCTGCTGGGCACCATAACTTTGAGAAAGTTTCAATTTGGTGCACTTGAGACCCACTTACATTTTCTATCTACTTAGGGTTTTTCATTACCTGAAGTCAAGCCTTTTTGTATTTCCCAAGGAGACAGAACACAAAGAGATCCCGATTCTTTGCTTACCTGATTACTTAGGAGGAAGGACAACAATTCAAAATATTGGGACAAAACTGTGTGTAGTAAAGTGTAGGCTGAGTATCTGGATGGATGTCATGGTAGTAAGAAAAATTAGGCTGTAAAAGAGTCTGATGAAAGCCTGAGAGTCATTTAAACTAGAAAGAACAAAGCTGCCTGACATATATTTTAGAGAACCACCCTGCATTCATAGGGTGAAACAAGATGATATCATACGTCTTCTCCATCATTTATTTTCTAACATCTATAGTCTGTGATAAAACATACTTCTATGGAGAGGGGCCAATATTTTGAAGCCTAGGTACTGGTATTTGGATCTAGTTTAAAGAAGTATTTATCAGTCACAGGGAACATTTCCAAAACTCTAAGATACGATGCAAAAGGAGCCGAAGGGTTATTGTGTTAAATAGACAGACCATGCTTAAAAAAGCAGGAGCTGCCCAAGAGCCCATGTCTGCACGGAAGTTAGCCTTACAGTACTCCATTTGCAGTTGGCTCCTATAACAAAAACCCATAATAAAAATCATCATAATTAGAAATAGCAGGGTATTGTTTTTGTAATACTGATAGTTGTATCCAAAGCCTCTAAGTTCAGCCTGCATGTGGATCTTGCAAAGCATGTGATGGTTTCAGAATTTATGAAGAAAAAGATTTTTAGCACTGGAGTTTTATCCTTGCATAGTTACAAGATGGCACATCCACCTTTTTCTAGTATCATAAGAATTAATAACAAAAGCTGCCAAGAAAATATATGGCCTCTGGCTGCCATGTGACCAGTGTAATCATACTGTTAGCTGCTGGCCTGAGTATACAACCCACATGAGAACAAGAATATACAATAGCCTTGAAGTTTTTGTACTCATAATACTATGGCACTTTTTCCCTCTCAGCTTTATAGACATGGCAATTTCAAATAACAAAAGTAATGTGTATTGCAGGAAATTATACACAAAATTTCCTTATACTCTTTACATTGACTTTTTTTTTTTTTTAATTTTATTAAATAAAACCTAGTGTGTATGAGGAGAACATAATTAAAGAAAATTTTGTCTTACTTAAACTTACTGATTCTGTAAAATCCATAAGAGGACAAAGAAGAACTGATGATTAAACATAACCTCAGCCAGTTTAAGAAATGAACATTTGCAGGCCATGTCTTTACAGGGAAGGAGATGATATCTCCTGTTAGAGTGGAAGCTCCCAAAGCATTTATCCCAGATTCAACCAGATGGGTAAGCCCAAAGCCATTGCCTACTTCTTTCTGTTTATTTGCCTCAGCTCTTCAGACATGTCTAGCCAACATGAAAGAGAAAGATGCAATTTTGACCATTTGAACTTGGAGATCTCTCTTCTCCTACTGAGATCAGCATGAGTTGTTTTTTGTTTGAGGCAAGTATACAATATATTTTTCAGTCTCACTCCTGTTACACATGTAATGGGTATCTTATTTTATTTTGACGTCTCAGCTCTGGGTGCCTGCAGGAGACAAGATGAATGACCAGTTGTGCTGTCAGGCATGGGGGTCATGGCACCCGTCTTCTGTGCTGGCTAAATCCTCTGCTGTATGACTCAGTGGCATGAGTCACAAGCTACCCTCTGAAACAGGCTAACCATTCTTATCTCTATCTGTGTGTTTCATTTGTGGTCATAATACTTATTATCAACTTTGTGAGCTACAAGTGTTAAGTGGTTGCTTACTGTTTCATGGTCTGCACACATCTATTTGCCTACTAAAAACTACATAACCTTACTAAAAATAACTTGGAAAAGAGTGAGCCTCATCACCTCATAGTTATTTAAAGTCTGATTTTACATCTTCACTACGCTTCAGTTTAAACATGTGAGATACCTTAAAATGTATGGTTGATTTCCCCTTATTTTTCCAGCAAAGGTCAAGTGCTTTCATATATTAATGGGGTTCACAGGTGTTTTCCCTAGCCAAGCTATCACAGCATAACCAGCCATAAAATGTAATTCAGTTAATCATTGCTCAGAACACATTTAGCAGTGGCTGTATTTTACAGAGTAGAATCCCTAAATTCCCTTCAAAGTTGCAGCTGATACAGAGAACAGGTAGGTTAATAACGCCAGGCTCGGTGGACACTTGACAAACAAAATTGGAGATGGGAAGCCTGGCCTGACTTCCATGTGTTTCTTGGAAGCCTTTCAGAAGTTTGATTATAACCTAATGAGCCCCATGCTGTAGTCTTTGAGAGATGCTGGAGTTTCAACACATGGTGGTGGCCTCAGTTACTCACAGCTTTTGTCTGAGGAAGGTGAGGAATCAGCTAGCTTAATTTAACCTCAAATATGGAGGGGCAGCACTTTTCCTGCCCCGCTGGTGTGGTTTGCTACGTGTTTCTGGAATCTGGCTAACACCTTTGGTGTGAAGGGCGATTTCAAGATGTCATGATGCATCAGCAAAAGTTATTAGAGAAAGAATGTGAGCTGGCACTTGTATTAATGCTTCCTAGTAATTAACAGCATTGCTACAACCTCTCTGGCTTCTGTAACAATCTCCAGGCTTGAGCCAGAGCTTCTGCTTTCCTTTCTGTCTGCCTGCTTTGAATAAATCTCCCATCCCACCCTTTTGAGCAGTTGCGGAGGAGAGTGTTTTGGCTGGAGTTAGACATCCCCAGATGGTACTTTAATGCTCAACACCTGCTACAACTCCCTCAGTACTTGTTATCTCTGCCACAGCTTTTATACATGCCTTTTATCAGCTAGTTGAGTGGAGGAGGGAGAGGAAGGAATGCTCACCGTCCGGCTCAAAGCAGATGCAGGGCTGTGGTGTTTGTGTTGTGCTTCACCCACACATGAGCAGCAGCACAGGAACTGCCAGCACCCTGGGTCAGCACTGACTCTATTGAGTTATTTTTTTCTGTATGCTGATTTAAGAGACACTGAATGCTCACAGCTCTGGAAAAATACTTTATCTGGCTTGTTCAAAATGAAAAGAATTTTCATGGAGTTATTTTCCCCTGCTCTCTCCATTACTTCAGCTATCAAAGAAGTTGTGGACCACCACTCCTGAAGGACTGCCAAAATGAAACAATGCCCTGCTTACATTAATTTCAGTGAAAAGACCTCGTCTGTGCAGCCCTCTTTTAAGATATCTTTCTATATCTACCTTGGGGCTCTTGGTCCAGCTGCGTCTTTTAAACTACTGCTGAGGACATGACTGACATTTCTACAGCTCACAGGAATAAAAACCCATCTGCTTTCTAAGGTAGTCACTGGAAAAAGAAAAAAAAAAAAAAAAAGAAAAAAAAAAAAGATAAAATTAATGTACTGGTCTTGTGTTGTAATTGAAAAGTTCTATTAAATCAGGATCTCCCACTGCTAGCTCCAGTTGGGCAAATATATATTCATGATTGGAACTGAGAAGATGTTAGTCTGGTCCTCCTGATAGACCTTGTTTATTGACTTGTGAATATTGCCAGATTGATTTTATTTCAAGAGGATATGGATTAATTGTTTCCCCTGATCAAACAGCTTCTCCAGAGTGGGGCACGTCCTCAGCTGCTGCAAACCAGCATAGTATCATTGAAAGCATTTTACACCAAATCAACACCTGGGGTAACCCTAAACATCCCAGATTTGATACACATCAGATTGTGGGTGAAAGGTACCCTTCACTTCTGGACCTCACAGCAGCCAGTTTTGACTGTGTCCTGTGCACATCAGCAAAAGGGCAGCAATCCTGTGAAACAAATCCACATTACTTACTAGCAAAGAGGAAAAAAAGGAGAAGGGCCATGAGGTTGGGAGAGTGTGAAATGCTAGCTGGGCATCTGCTAAACTTTCAGTGCATATTGTCCAGTCTCTTGCTAGCTGATGAAAATGTGTAGTTAATGGAGACATCTCAAACAAATTTTAATTGATTAATTAAGAAATGTGTTCAGAAGAAATTTGGCATAAGAACAGCAGTTCTGTCAGTAGCAGTCATAGCCTGGTTGTAGGGTTCCCAGGACATGACATGGAGTGTGAAATGACAGAATATCTGACATAGTCAGGGTCGTACTTTAATATCAAGAAACATTAAAGTAACAAGTTTCAGGATCTGCTCAGGGTATGCCTCTTTGGTCCGTGAGTTTTGTTATTTTTGATCTTTTTACAAATCCTTTATGAGAAAAATATTTTCCTTCCACACATTATAGCTCCAAATAAAATATTCTGCACAGGCTAACCTATCAAGTATCTAGTGTACGCATATATAACATAGTAAAGTTATGAAAGGTTTGTCAGGTGGTTTTCTTCCTTCTATTCTATTTTATTTACTTCAGAAATGACCACAGAATGATAGCCACATCAGAAGTAACTTGTTGGTGAGTACCAGTGCTGTATGTCACTATGCAGACATAAAAATGTAGAGCTCAGCTAGTTTACTCTTTTAGATTCTTGTTGGGGTAAATTAATGACTTCTGTGACTAATTATGGTTCAAGATAGCATCCAGCAACTGCTTCAAAAGAAGACATTTTACTTTCCTGTAGAAGGAAATGTTTTGTAGCTGGACAAGTTACTTTTATATTATCTTTCCTGACCAGGGGAAATTCCTGGGGTAGGGTTTCTATCCTGGAACAAGACATTGGTGTTGGGCTGAGATCCTGGAAGAAAATTGCTTTGCAAGGCTTGTAACACTCTTTATTTCAGGATAAGTATGTGCTTGCAAATAAAGCAAGTTATACTTAGAACTGCATAGATGAGATCTATCTATGCAGTAAATATTTGTACTGTAGTTACCAATTTCTGAGCTGTTGTCTATAAAGTTGAGAAAAAGAGACGCTATTAGCTCACAACTCATTTCATCCTTAAGAAAATGTCAACAGCATATCAGATGAATGGCACCCTTAACATTTAGGTTGTGTAAGAAATACATGAAATAGAGTTGGAGAAACAGGAAAGAATACATATACTTCTTTTACATGACTTCAAAGTAAAATGAAATCAGGTCCTTATGAACTGTCAACATTAAAGCATTTGTGATTCTACAGGGTCTCTGAGCTCCAGCCCCAGTTTTAAAGTCTCCACACACTCTTGCACTAAGACAAGGATTCTATGAACTTCTGTGGGAATTTCCTTTGTTCAGAACTGACATCAGTGTGGTATCATCATTTATTTATTTTAATATCATTTTTTCAAAGATGCTGTTAAATTATAACGACATTATCCAGGTCTCCTGAAATCAGAACGGACACAGCATTTATTTCAAAGCATTGTGGGACATCAAATCTGAACTATAAAAAGCGTGGCCTCAGGAGTAAGCTCTAGCACCCATTAGCAAGCATTATTATTATTATTATTATTTTTTTTTTTTCTGCATTTTCTCATGTAGTTTTCTTTCTGGGTGACCTACTGCAATTTACACAGGCTTTTGACTTAACATATTTCAAACGTGCTCTTTCTTCAGGTTCAGTGAAAAAAGAATACATGATGATGGGTTATGCAGGTTTGTCTTTCAATCAGGTTAAGTCAGCTGAGCAAGGTTAAGATTACTGGAAAGACCAATACACTTGAAGGCATGTTATCTGTTATTGCTGGAGTCACGTGTGAAATACAAGCAGATCCTGAAAAGTCTTTGTAAATTTCCAGAACAGGTTGATAAAAATTACTTTGCCTTTGGTTTACAGTCCAAGCCAAGATAACCTTGTCTCTCTGGAGGTATATCTTTCACCCTTCCAACTTCACCTTTTCCCTTCAGCGTGAATTCATTAAGCTTGAGGATCTCAATATCTAAAGACAAATTCCAGTGTCAATAGGCTATTTGTTGTCATGTGAACCTCACCTTCTCAAGGGTCACCTTAGCTAATGCCAGTAGATATCTGTATCTTTTTTTTAATGCTTGTTCAGTTGCATAATTTCTTAAAATATATTTTTAGCATATATTTTCAGTATTTATAAATAAGGTCTTTATAGGTGCATTATTATGTTTTTCTCCCAGCATTGGTTTTTGATTTCCTAATTTGTTTACTACCAGCTGAGGGCATGTTACCAGTTAATTTGTTTCTGAACTACTGGTAGATCTGGTAGCAAGGTCATTGTGATTGACCATACATTCATTAGCATGCAGAAATATTTCTTAATTCTTCTGTGCATTATGTTAACAATTTACTTTATCCAAACATTTATTAAACTGGAATTTGCTAGATACTCCTGAGAACCAGAGTGGGTCCACCTAAAATGTTTTTATTCCCATTTTCCATCCACATTCTGTATATCTTGATTTGCTATTTCTGTCCTGCCTTGACTTTGTGGTGATAAAACTTGCCATATTTGTAAGTTTACTGCATAAATTGTTTACTTCAGTGCTCCCTGGCGTGCTAAGTTAATTAGCTTTCAATAGGCTTGCAGCACTTACAAAACAAACATGCCAGCTATATCTAAAACAATTTCATCTGTGATTTGGCTTTTGAGAACACGAAGACACAGACACTTGTTAAGATGAAGCTAAAGTCAGTTCTGAAGACCAATGAGGCTGATTTGAAAGCACTCATTTTGTTCACTAGATATCCTAGGTCTGAAAGTGACTTCACTTGTCCTGAAATAATTCCATGAAAGTCATAATGAAGGAGGATATTTACTTGACCTATAAATCATTTTTATTGGAATCTACTTAATAATGGATGGGCAAATCCTAAAATGCCTACCAAGTCTATAAACAAACAGTTTTAAATCTTTGCCTCAAGATATTCTCCTCAATCACAGTAATTTCTGGATTTGCCCAGGCATTAACAGCTTGCATGTTTGCATTCATAAATACAGGCTGGTGGTATGCACACTCCAGTGTGTGTTCTAAAATACTCTGGTGCTGAAAGATATCATATCTGCTTTTAATTAATAGGCTGAAGGTCCTGAAAGGACAATGAAATAACTGGGTAGGTAAAGTTCAAAAGAAGAAACAAGAGTAAGGGAAAAAAATGTAGTAAATGCACCTATTGATCACAAATAGCTGTTTCTCTCAAGTACTTCCAAAACTATGAATGTCTTCTTGCAGATTACAAAATAGCAATATTACAATAAATTATGATGTACACACTTCGCTGTTCACTGAACTTGGCCGGCACTTCACTGAGTTGCTTCGTTCCAGCTCAGGACCTATCCTTTTCAGATTAAAGAGCTATTATAATTCACTGTTGTTTAAAAACAGTTTAATGATAGCCCTTCTGTTTTCTCAGACTATTCTGCCTAGTGCAAGTTATCAAGAGGCCTAGCCTTGTTGGCCTAGCTGGAAGATCAAAGATATAAAATCAACCAGCTTTGACATAAACAAGAGGACATATTTCAGCTAAAGTTTCATTTGATATAGGTTCTTTATCTACATAGCTCTGGTGGAAAAGATACAGCTTGTCAGAGAGAGGAAAATTCAAATGACTGTGATTTTTGCACAGTGTACACTACACTCTATTTGAATGAGCTGCAAAACAGTGATGTACACAGACAAATCCAAAACCTGTATTGGTTCCCAGTCAGCTTCTTACATCTTTTCCATCTTTTGAAAGTAATAATAATAGGTTAAATGTAGAGATTATGTGAGGTAATGGCATATAATTTCTTTTTCTGGCACTGCCTTACTTCATAATCAACGTTGTCATCATCACCACCACCATTGTAAAGTTTCCCAGTTTGTGTCTGTTACCTTTCTTCACTCATGAATACTTCCATGTAAACTTTTCCCCACACTTGTCTGTGGTCATTGGCTGAGTAGATCTGCTTTTTCTTGTCCTTTGGTCAGGCTCTGTCTACTTTGCAAAGAAGGCAGAGCTGGAGAATGGCCTAAAGCAGGGCATGCTGCACGTGACCCTGGTGTCCTCTGGTCCCACTCAGTTTTTCTAGCCCATGGAGCTGTTTGTGTGCTTTTGTTGTTTTCAGTTCGAGGTACTTGAAATAATACAACCCCTATTTTGTACAGTGATGTCACCAGTAAGAAACTGAGGTGAGGACACAAAAGCTACTGGGGTAGAGTTTGAGGAGAGGGTAGGGTGGAGAAAACTGAAACTGACACGGTGATAAACATTCAGCCTAACAGATTCCTAGTGCAGTGCTGCCTTCTTTAGTGCTCTCTATTCTCCTGGAGGAGAGGCTTTTTGTGTACAAGCATTGTGCTGGCTCTAAAAATAATAATTTAGCTCTTTGATGTCCCACAAATATTGATTTAATTCAGAAAAAGAACCTCAATGAATTACTTTTCCTTCTGTTCTGGCAGGTTTAGCCCCCAAAAGAGAGCTTTAAGCTCAAAGGAATGCACTGTTATTAATCGTTTCTGGTTGCCAAACAAGAAACCATTGTTATTACTCTTTCATCTAAGTTTGCCCATGCTGCTCCAAAACAGGGTCTTCTGGCAGCGTTGTGTGAGAAAACTTTAATCTTGACTCCTGAACCTCATGAAGGACTCCACAGCCACTTACAGCTCCAGATCTGTCCTGCTAAGCCAGCCTGCTAGCAGGGGTCTCTCCTGAACTCACAAGCAGTTGAGATCATACCTGCAACTTTAAAAATGGCTTTTCCAAGCCACATGGATGTATCTGTCAAAACCTGCATTCACAATGGTTTTTCATTCCTCTTTCTTCTCCTATTGTGTTCATTGTTCCATAAAATCAAAGTATTTTTTAGGTAGATATTTTTCAAGTGGCTTTTTTTTTTTTTTTTTTTTTTTTTTTTTTTTCCTCTTGTGCATTTGGATGCACTCAACTAACTGTACAGCCTTCTCTGTTTCTTAGGCATGCACATGCTTCAAAAGAGCAGTACTATGCTTACTCTCTAGCATTTGGCCAAACCCTTACTTGAAGCCTTTCTGAGGTAGAGAAAGTGAATGGCTGAGGTGGCTGTGGACTTTCCTCCACCACCATTACTGGTGGTGCAGTACAGCCCCCAGCTTAACACATAATAGTGGGGTTGCAGCTGTGACACTCATCAATTTAGTTCACAACAGCATCTGTATGAGGGAGTGTATGTTATTGCAAGTGGACTGTGATAAGAGCATGTCTGATGGATGGCATCATTACTTTTGTACTCCCATGAGTGAGGCCTGAGGGTAAAGAAGGTGCAGCCTACAAAGTATGTCTCTTCACCTGGAAGCAGAAATTGCTCCATTAACAGAGCCATTAACAAAGCTCAATGGAATATAGCTAAGTGAAAAAATGCATGTCTGAGTATTATCTGTATGTTCAGAAAAAAAGCAAAAATACCCTCCAGAGAGCAAGGAAAGGCTTCAGTGCCCACAACAAAGCCACTAAAACTGACAAAACCCTTCCTGCGATTTCAGAAAGTGCAGCTCTCTCTGATCTTCTCAGTCAGGTTCATTTGTGATAGCACACACTGCTGAGATCTTACCTTCTGACAAATAATAATAATAATAATTATAATTATAATTAATCAATAACTAATGAGAACTGGAAATTCTACATCCCAGGAGTCAGCTCCATCTGGTGGCTGTGAGCATCCCTCTCTTTTCCAGGACTATGCAGCTTCAGTGAGATCTGGGACAGATCACCTCCCGTCTGCCTCTCTGACCTGGTAGTACATGTCAACAAATAAACATTTAAGAAAACTATGAGCAATGCATTCTTGAATCTGTTGGATGGCTAGCACCAGTGCCAGTATATTACATGCATGCATAGTGAAGACAGACAGTCTTTAAGGATCACATTTTCAAGACACTTTCAAATGGTCACTAAACCCAAATGCTTAAGTACTTTTTTGGTTGGTTTCTTATACACTGGACTGTTTGTGCTTACAAGACAGGATATTGTTGCTATCATATTTCCTCCAAAACCCATGCATTTATAACATTCTCAAAGATCAGTGTATTTCCTCACACAATGTTAGAGTGGTATCTTACACACTGGGACACTCCCATTTGTGTCCAACTAAAAGCCTGAAGTATGGAATCCCTGATTTCAGTCACTAATCAGAACAGTGTTTTTTATTTATTTATTTATATTTTTATTATTTTTTTTAACTATGATCGGCATCAGAGCAAAATCTGAAACTTTAATTTTAAATTATTTTAGTGGCAGTTCTGGGCTAATTATATGTATTTCAATAAAGATATTCTGATACTGTGTATGAAAAGCACATTCTTTCAAAATATTTTCACTGTATTGGAGCTGATACACTGGTAATTCTTTGAATTGTTCATAAGGTAAAATCTGTCAAAAATAATATAATCCATTTGTGATATACTAAAAATATAAAGCATCTCTTATTCTTGTCATTCAGGAAGGTTGTAGAAAAAACATAAAAGCCTTATATGTGAAAAATACTGAAATCTGAAATAGGCTTGCGTCCAAGCTGAAGCAGAGGCAATGAAAGAGATTTGGCTGATAAATAGAGATGGCAGGCAGAGAGAGAGCAAGGGAAAAGGAGTTGATCAGTTATAAGTAAAATGTAGTTGGCAAGCATCCATGACATCTCCATTGAATAAACTTCAACTGTGGTTTGTCTTACTCATGTACTAAACCTCACACGCACATCTGCTTACTCTGTAGAGAAAGGCCTGCCAGGGAGATCCACACCAGGAACAAATACATCTCTCTCTCTCTATTTATATACTATATATGTACATGTACATACACACATGCACACATGCATGTGGTATGAAGTACCATTTTTACATCAGGCAGCCCATAATCCCAAGAGACTCAAAGACAATCTATTTGTTTGCTTATTCCAGTTTTTCTCATTTTCTGTTCATTTCCCAAATTGTCCTCATCTTGATGTTAGACTGTGGTAGGACTTGTGTGGATGTGGAATTTTATTAGAGATGTTTGAATGCATAATTCTATAGTGGTAAGAATTCCTTTATAAATAAATATACAGAGTATATGTGCAAAATGTGGATGCTGTTGTAGACTGATTTATTTATAAGAGTAGAAGGGAAGGCTCTGTTTCTCAGGGAAAATGCATATATGTGTGGAAAAAGGCAAAAGTAAAAAGGGCCAAATTCTCCCATAAGAGCTCCTCACAGCTTTTTGCATCAATCTTTAATGGGTTCATGCTCTTTTTTTTTTTATTTTTATTTTTATTTTTTTTTATTTTTTTATTTTTTCCTGTATTTTTTCCCCAGCTTCGCTTATGCTGTTTATAATAAAGCATAGCTGTTAGAAAATTTGATGAAAGATAAAGAGTGATTTTAAAGTAGTTCTGCAAAGCCTGTTTATGTTTCCTGTCGGGTCATTTTTCAGAAGAGGAAAAAAAAAAAAGGCTTGCAATAAACTATAAAATATGGTCCTTTCACTGATGTATGAGATAGGCCTGGAAGTTCAAGAAACACTGAACATATTTTAACCTCTTATTTTCTTAATTCAGATTTTTTTTCTGCTTGTGATATCTGGACATTTTCTATCCACCTCACTGTGCTGTTCTGTGAAAGACATTACCATGCCTAGAGAAAAGCGATCCAAACTCATTTCTATATCTTTTTTTTTTTTTTTTTTTTTTTTTTTTTTTTTGTATTTGATATATTTCTGTCTTAGGCTGTCATGGGGGTTTAATAAAAAAGCAATTTCAAAACCAAAGCGAACCTTCTGTTTGTGTGTGCAAATCTACCTTTTTCATCCTGGACAGAGCAGCACGGTCTAGGGAAGGGCTGTAGGCTCACCTCAGTCCTTAGGGATCAAAAGCCACACCTTCCATTTCCCAGCTTTAATCATTAGCTAGGGTATAACTGAGGAAAAGAAGGGAAAAGATTAACTGCCATTGTTCCCACAAAAGTTGCTGACCTTGGTGAAAATGATGTTAAGAAGAGAGAAGGGACCAATGCTCAGCAGATATAACACTCTTTGGGCACAGAACCCCTGCTTGGCACAGTGTGCGCTCTGGAACTGCAGGACTTAGTCCTGTCGTCTGGCTGGGAAGCCAGTGTAGTGGTGTCAGAAAAAATAAAATAAAATAATTGAAATAAAATAATGCCACTCATAACAGTTAAAACGTGTCAACTGGATCTCTTCATCAAAAAAGAATAGATCAGCTGAAACCAGAACTGTGCTTTAAACATAAAAAGCAGATTCAGTGCTTACAATGAAGAGTTTAACATGCTTACTTTCAGTCTGGAGTCAATTTGCCTATTAGTGCTGAAGCTGGTGGAGAACATGAAGATCTGCTCTGCATCTGTGTACAGATTTACAGTGAATCAGGATCAATTCACCCAGAAAGCTGTAACTGATACCATTATTTGTTGGATGTTTGTCAGTAAAGGCAAGTTGTTTTCTGACCTTATTCTAGACTAAGCATAAATATGAGAAATGACCTGGCATAGTGCAAATCCTCAGGAAAGACCTATGGAATGCAGACATCCAGCTAATGTAATCAGTCATGAGGGGTTACTCGTGCTTTATGCAAACAGGAGAGAGAAACTATTAGTCTGGCAATGAACCCCATGGTTTTATAGGGGCATTCTTATATGTCAGTTATAATTTTCTCTTTTTTTTGCCCACAAAAAAGGTGATCTTCCCAAGAGAACCTCCCTGGACATGCAAGCTGCTGGTTCTTACTTATTTGTAACTGACTGTTGCTCTCAAAGGCCACCAAAGTTTCTCAACAACAAGGGCTGTTTACCAAATCCAGCAAACGTCTGGGCACATGCACAGTGTTTGCTAATGATCATGCAGTTGTTCTGAAACAAAGAATTCCAACAATATCACGTGAGAAGGGAATCCTTAATTATTTTGGCCACTCGTAATTAGTTTAATGATCTGAGCTTACTTGGTTGATTAGGCTGTGGTAAATGGGTCTAACATGTTCTGGCTTCTTCATTGATTTTTGAAGTATTCCATGTAATGTTAACATTTGACAAGCGATTACTCGAAGCCTTCACAATGTACAGAAAGATATTTGCATACCCTGGCTACTCTTCTCTGCTTGCATACTTTAGACAACATGTTTCATAGCAGCATCGCAGCTTGGAAAGGTTCTCTTGCAGGTCTTCTGCTTTTTTATTTTTATTATGTAGGAAGTAAAAAATAGTGTTACACAGGAAAAAAAAAAAAAAGGTGATGAATAAGGCTTCCTTGTTAAGCAGTTCTTCTCTTTATGAAATATTAAAGGTTTTTATACTGTTAGCTGCATTGCATTCTTAGTCATGCATTCAACAACATGCTATAAAGCAAACTGATATTCTCTTTTACTTTCTTTGTCCATGTCTGAAGAAATGTTAACATTTTGTGGACTCAACTGAGAAGGAGAGAGGGGTGAAAGGAAATGGAGCACATTAGCATTATGCCTCACCTCCCTGTCCTCACACCATCCAGTTCTCCTAGTCATGGAACAGCAGCGGGGCAGGTCTGTGCATCTGGCCCTGTGTCCATGCAGGGGCACTGGTGGCCAGCACACAAGCCAGTGTAGATCTCCTGCTTGCTGATCTTAACTTCACCTGATCCTACTTGCTTAATCTCTTGTACCCTCTTTGGGAAAACTAAATAAAACAAAAGAAAACACACAAACAAAGAAAAGCC
The DNA here is from genome assembly GCA_011076525.1 of Nettapus auritus. Classification (NCBI taxonomy): domain Eukaryota; kingdom Metazoa; phylum Chordata; class Aves; order Anseriformes; family Anatidae; genus Nettapus; species Nettapus auritus. The sequence continues at coordinate 18,425,754 of CM021797.1, forward strand.
CAGCAAACCAACCAACCAACCAAACCAAACAAAAAATACTATGACCAGCCAGTCTACTATGTAATCTAGATATACATTTATTTAGTCAAAGGACATAACTGCCAAATGACAGATCTTTTGAGAGGTTTAGGACTTTTTTTTTTTTTTTTTTTTTTTTTTTTTTTTTTTTTTCCCACTTGGCTGATTGTGGAGCTCTAGATTTTTTAGATTTTTTCTAGCTTTCTTGTAAAAAGCTTCAAGTTCAGTTACTGTGTGGAACATTATTACAAGTCATAATTATTTAGACTGCAACACAGATCCAGATGCTTCCTATAATGAGGATACTTCCTGTTCAAGAGCAATCATTCTTATGCTGTTTATAGGCAAGCATGATGTGTGTTGCTATATCTGTAAGCTATTTGAGCTGGGCAAAGCAGTAGGTTCACTTGTAAGGACACAGGTCCTCCTCCAGGTAGCCAGCCTTCAGCCTTTTCTGCAGATCCCAGGTTCAAATGCTTCATGGTAAGCTTTTATGAGAGTTTAATTTATTTCTAGTGTTAGGTACACCAGTGGTAGCAAACTCCTTCACAACAGTTGTTGCAATCACTTTCAGTTCTTCTTAGAAAGCAGAAACAAGAAGACAAAAGGATTTGTTTTGATTTCAAAACTTCTCTTTTCCCTTTTATGATATTTTCATGTGAAGATTTTTTTCTGGCCACTTATTTATGCTAACTCTTTTCCAGGCCTGTTGTTTATACCTGTATGTCATGGACCTTCTAACTCGTAGGGATGCAAGGCAGGTAGCAGGCAAGGCTGATTTCATCAAACTGTATGTACTAGTGGACACTTATGCACCTATGGTCTGTGAGCTGCAAAAACCTTGGCCCACTACTTGCCTAAATCTGTGGCAGCCTTAAGCTCAAGATGGAGAATCTCATGCTCCCCTGGCTTCTCAACTTACTTTTCTGCAGCAATCTCAAAACATCTCAGACTTAAGAGGTCAAAACATATTAAGCCACATATTCCACTAACATGCCTTTGGGTTGCACAAAGAAGGAGTTCATCTGCTGTTACTGGAAGGTAGACGCAGAGCACTAGCAATGTGTTATCCACAAGGTTAGGCTCCAGAGGAAACACAGTTGCAAGCAAATGCTTTTATTTAGATTGGAGGAGCTGTGTAAGAGCATGTTTCTTTGGTATAGATGTCCAGTGGCTAGAACTGATGTTGAAGATACAAAATATAACGTTTTAATTCCTTCCTGTGCTCTAAGGCACTAAGGGGCAAAATGCCTGCCCCTTAGTCAATCATGCTTTGACTGACTGCGTAAAACTTAGAGTTTGTTGTTACACTGGAGCAATCTATAAAACTTCCTTGTTTCAGCTAACATCTTGTAAGTGGTTTTTCTACTACTGAATGGTTTCAGTTTACGATCCATCTTCCAAAACATGAACCCACATCAGGGGGATAAGCAGCTCACTGGGCATGAGGTTGAACCTGTGGATCTGCCAGGGCACTTGCTGATATCCAGAAGGGTTTTGGGATAGAGGAACTCAATTGCCTCTGCTCTGCATTCTCTGTGTTGGTCCCCAGGGTCATGGGATAGGAGCAACATCATCCTACCCCTGAGGACCTCACTGGCAGCAAGGATCCCACCAGATCCTGATGCCACCAGCAAGGAGCCCTTCCTCTCTGCTGCCCAGGGAAGGAGTGCCAAATGCACCATCAGCAAGGCACGCAGACCTCTTGCAGCCACCTTGATGAAAACACCTACTCCGCAATGCAGTAGTGGTGTCCATTGCCCCAGGCTGGGGCGTCCAGATCAGGGCCATCTGCAGGATCAGGGCTGGCCTGAAGTGGAGGCCTGGGATGGGGCTGGAGCAGGGTCAAGAGCAAGGGGCTGTGGGCAGGAGCCAAAGAAGGAAAAGGGCAGACCACAAGGCAAGGGAGCAGCAATGTGGTCAGGAGACAGGCTTTAGGTCTTTGGCCAATAAAAGCACTAGTAATAACAGATTTGGGGGTGGTTAAAGGAGTAGGCTGGCCTGGGGTGTGGCTAGAAGTCAACTGAGAGCTAGAAACAGAGCCGGGAGAGAGCAGCAGAACTGGACCCAACCTCCCTCCCCCAGGTATTTCAGATTTTCTGATTATCTGATCTTCAGCTCAGCCTCTGGCCACATTTTCACGTTGTCCATTTGCCAACAAGACAAGGTAACAGTGTTCTGCACTGGTTGCAGCAGTAGCCTCTCAGATCCCCACCCACACCAGCATCCTAATCGTCAGGCCAATGCCTCTATCTTCTGGTCCAGATATCCTGTAAACTGACTTTTCTGTAGGAACTAGTGGGCTACACTTGGATAACAGATGGAATTGTGTTATATCCATGTGGACAACTGCAAGCTTAATTTACCAGGTGGTGCTTGGTAAAGAATTGCTCTGGCCAGTTGTCTGCAATTCAGCTGTATGGGCTAAACCTGAGTGGGACTGGCAGATGCCCTATGGGGGTTCTCTAGGCATCTCCTGGATAAGGGCTGGAGAAGGTTCAGAAGCTTTTATCACTTCAAAGTATAATGTGAATCTCTTTCTCTGGGTTCAGCATGCCTCCCAGATTCTAGGAATCTCAAGAAGGGCCACAGGAGAATTAATCAGACCTTCTGGGCCTTGAGCACAGGGCTGACTGTCATCATGCCTTCTTTCTGGTATGCATCATAGAAAACAAAACTAGCCAAACCAGCTCACTCCAAAGGATCTTCAAGTCAAGTGCCATGTCTCCAGCAGTGGCTAACACTGAAGGAAAAGTATAAGGAATATTATTGTGGTACTAATTACTCAAAAGTTTCTTTCAGCTTACATTGTGCTGCATAAGAGCTGAGGGAGTACATGAAGGAAGAGGGAGAAGCTTTGAGCTCCCCTGTGCTACCTTCCATCCACATCAGATATGATTTAATGCCACATTGCAAAAATATCACAAAAAGGATGGGAAAGTGCAGCTGTTTCTATTGTGACAAGACATTCCTGAAACTAGGGTGGATGGTGACAGTGATGAAGAAGGAGAAGAAAGCGTCCCAAGACTTTACAAAGAAGGGAGTAAGTAACAGAGATGATGAAGCATTGCCCACCATATGGCCTTTTCATGTTAGTGTCTTCTGCTCTTGGTTTTGAATGCCTTATTTCAGCTGACTTCATATAATCTCTCAAAGCAAAGTTCAAGTGTTATAGATATTTGTAAGAACGGATGACCAGCATCTGAAAACAGTAATTATCCATTAACAGGAGAGTATTAGTCAGTGTTTTGCAAATTATTATGTCTAAGTTACTACAGTTCCTTCCTATAAGTAGGATAAGAAAAACAACTATGGCAACTGTGGCCTCTGCTGTTAACACACTGGTTTTTGGAGTAGGGCCTGTTGTGCATTGGCTCCAGCATTTAATATATCTACATGTGCACTCATAAGCAGGGAAACAACATATAAAATGCATTCCAGTCAAGACAGCAAGGGGACTGCAGAGTTCCTGACAATTAATTCTTCCTCTTCAAACATTTCTTGCATTAAAAATTGAATGAAATGATGAGACAAAGAGGGCTTGTGAAAAGCTTATCAGGAACAAATATTTAGAAAACTTTGCTATTATAGCATAATTCCTGACAAGTTTATCTTAAAAAATCTTGCTTTACTCTATCTTCCAGCCCAGAATTTGCACAAAAATGGACATTCAAAGTGGTTTCATCTGAAGCATATTCAGGCTTTCCATATGTGTTTCTAATGTTTCCCTAGACACCACTTTGAACTATTTAGGAAATCTCTAGGGTGGTGTTTGTTTAAGATTGGTGAACAGAATGGCACTACAGCCTGGGAACCACATAAGTGAAAGAGAAATACTGTCCTCATGAAACACACTGTGGATGCCTTGAATTACTCTGTATTATAGCTGTCACTAAAAATAGCTGTGCAGTGCTATTGTTCTGGGGGCATGGTGGAGCAGAAGCAGGAGTTCCAGCATAGCATCCAGACCCGGATGGGATGGGAGCTCCCATTGTTCCCCACCTCTTTCTCCCACATTTCATAATTTCCACAGAATAACTTGCAATGGAAGGGACCCATTTCTAAAAAAGTATTACTTTCATTCTGCGTGGAAAATATGAAGCACATCAATTTTCTTTCTTCATACACACTAAAAACTTGTCATTATTATCATGTACCTAATGCTTTAGTCCTGACAAACATTATTGTGAGAAAACACCTCTCACATCAGTAAAGGCTGCTTGTGTGAACAGAAACCATTCACATGTGTGGAAAAGGGAGTTTGCATTTTATTTGTACTTTCCAGCAGCAGCTTATATTAGCTATTCATACTATCATCCAAACTGGATATAGACAAACAATGAGGGAGCATTTTCTCCCAGGTTGTCATGACTATTTGTTTGTAATGTTTTTTATTTCCAAAATAACAATTAAAAAAAAAAAAAAAATGTTCTGTGATTCTGTTGGTCTTTCAGCCTGAAGTCATGTTCCTATGTCTAGCTTTTCTCCAGCCCTCCTGTGCTTGTATGTCCTCAAACTCCTTGGGAACAAGGAATGAGAGTTTTTTTATTTAAGAAAACAGGAAAATGATCAGGAGAAGGTTGGCAACTCTCCCTGTGTTTTTGTACAAGAGAATGAACAGCACAAAAACTGTAATCACAGCTTTACCCATTGCGTGGAAGAAAATAATAAATGCCTGTCTTTATATTTCAGACATCACAATTGTATTTTCAGTTCCACCTTTCTCCAGCTTTACTCACAGACCCAGATAAGAATAGGGCTGGGACAACTCCATTCGATCTACTACTTTGATAGCCAGCTCTTCTGCCAAATCCATCTGTTCAGTTTTGTAATCTCTCCTGCATGGGCAGGCATAGCTCTACCTACATTTTCACTACAAAGTCAGCTTCATCTTCAGATCAGTGCTGCCCTTGGGTCTGCATAGTCCAATTTTACAGGTGTTTAATTATTTATTACTTACTTACTCGCTTACTTATTTACAGAGAGCAGGCAGTTTTACAAGCAGCAGCCATGGTACAGAGAATCTGGTCAGAACAGGGATTTCTCTTAGCGGGAGCAAATGGCTCCATGGCTCCATCACTGTGCCACGTAACTCAGAGCATGCTGGAGAAAACAGGATTATTTACTAAGGGCAATGCTTTTGAGAGAATGGCAGGCATTACATGTAAAGTAAATATTATTCATTACAGGGTATTATCTCTCTTTCACAATATGTTTTACTGCTCCTCTCTCAGGTGGCAGCAGATGTAGCTGGGCTTGCTAATCAACCTGCAAGTGAATGAAAACTTAACTCAGAGGAATCTGGTTGTTTTGCAATGTAGATCGTTGTATTTAAATACCTCCACCAATGTAGGAAAGTCAAACAGCTAAGCAGAAAATCTTTTCTTTCAGGAGTCTCACTTCAGCACTCTACGTTTTTTCCAGGAAAACAGCTTTCCCTTAAAAACCACTACCAGTCAGAGATTTTTTGAATCAAGTGCATGCAGATAAGCCCTGGTGAATTTGGAGTTACACTTTAAAAAGCTGTCCTCCCCTCCCCAAACTATCTGCTCTACTTCTCCGCCTAATATTTACTCTGGGACAGGAGAAAGAATGAAAGGGAAATCACACCAGTCCCTCAGTTGCTTTGACACAGAATCTGATGTCTCAGTATAAAGAGAGGTTGATGGGCAACTTAAGAGAAGATGCTGGACCTTATGGTGGTGCAGCTGGTGCGTGGGCATGCATTGCCTTCCACTGGCTCTGCTGTGAGAAAGGAGTGGGGCTGATTCAGTTTGTGCATCATGGGTACCAGAGTTGTTGCTCAGTGCTGTGAAAAGGACTAGCACTTCTGATACCAGAGCACACCTCCACAAGCCATCACCTTGGCCCTGGCCCTTGCACAAGACCCACTGCAGACCGTATTACCACAGGGGCTAGCAGGCAAGGAGATACTGGGGACACGCATGGCAGGTCTAACCTGCTTATGCCTAACACAAATATACATATGTCAGCTGGAGGCAGCAGCACACAATAGATCTGTTTTAAACTTGGTGCTTGTAGGTCTCCAGGGGTTGTGCAAATATTTGCTTTGCTCCACAGTATCATGGCACTCCCTAAGTTTCTGCTTTGAATGAGCCCAAAACACTCAAGTCAGGCTCAAGTGAAACTGCCATTCCTTATGTGGTTTTGCACTGAAACCATGTCAAATAGATGGCAGCTATTTCATAGAGGGCTGTGGAATGGTATATTTAGAAAAGCTAAAAAGAACAGTGATATTTTGGCAAACTATGGCATTGCAGGCCACTGTAGACTTAAAGATGGATCCAAAGTTCTCAGGCAAGTGAATGAATGAAAATACATGTTGCCCATAAACGTTCAGTACCTCTTTCATGAGATATTCTTTAATCCCACACCATTTAGCTTAAAGATGTTAAACCATCCAGACAGGTCCTGACTCGCCTTCCCTCCTATGAGTCCAAACGCCTGTTGCAGTGTCAGCTATCATGCCTTCCTAGGGCAGGACTAAGGCCACAGCCGAAACTCATGCTTGATATTAACGTTATCAGAAGGTATTACATGGGAGGAAGCCTTGTAGATGGCAAACCGTGATTATGTTTGCTGAAACACCAGGGCTGGAAACAATGATTATAGAAAAGAACAAGATTAGCAGCACAGAGTGACTAGATTAGCACTCGCTGAGCTGCTGTAGCTCAAAGCTGCTAAATCCCCCCTCTGCCCACGGTTCTAATTTGACTGCACTTAAAGCTATCCACTGCTGTCACCTCAGGCAAGCTCAGAGACTACGTGCTTTGCTTGCACTGGGTCAACCTTACTTTTAAATTACTGTGGTTATGGTTTTCATAACAATGTTACATTTTTCCTAACAAACTTAAATCCTTCTTTTCAACAGTGAGACTCTGAGTAGAGTAGGTTTAAAATCCTCTTGAAAACAGGGCATACACATTTGAAGCTGTGTGAGAGTACAATTATTGTCTCTCCCAGATAGAAATATGTGGATGTGTGTGTCTGGACTGAAGCTGAACCATTACAGAGTGTAAATGGAGCTGATGGGCAGCAGTCTGTACCCAAGCATATAGTCATAGACTACGACATAAAGAACATTGTGTGGAGCAGTGGCTAAGCGCATTTAGTCTCTGAATTACCTTTAAAAATACAGCATAGGGAGGTCAAGTCACTTAAGTATATTTGACCTTATTATTCTAATGACTGAATGATGATGCTTAAGAAACAAACACCTGTAAAACGGCTATTTTTTTCTTCAGATAAGACTGTCACAAATAGAAAAAAAAAAAAAGAAAAAAAAAAAACAGTAAATAGAAGCACTGAGTGAACACAGTGAACACTTTTTACAAAAAATATATAGATTAAGGTGGGAAAGCATACATGGAAAGAGGATTTTTTTTTTTTTTTTTTAAATCAAAAGAAGAGGAACCAAGCCTATATAAATCCCACGTTGAACAATGTCCTATGTGCTAACACCCCAAGAAACTCAATGTTTATGACCAGGGTCTGCACACAGAGTAGGAAGGAACAAAAGGACACACCTCAATTATGTTTCTAATCCCACTGAGATCTGATTTTAATAGAGGTGAAGACTGATGTTATGGTAGAGCACTATTAAGTTGGGCTTTCAAAAGGACAGTATCGATATAAAGGAGATGTATGTAGTGGCTCAAACTGGGCAGTGAATAGTATGCAGTACAGCCAGGAGACAACAGTTAGACAGCTCTTGCACATGACATTTTGAGTTAATTATAACATGTTATTTCTCCAGATAAATTCTGATCTCTGAAAACACTGAATAATTGCAGCATATGCACTATTTATTCAGTAGATCATGCAACTTGCTATTGAAGAGAGGATCAGAAGATGACAGCTACCAGTATCTGCTCGCACATTACACCACTCCAGGCTATGCTCAGTCATATAGTTGGGGACAGACTTGTGTTTCGGAGTGACTTTTGGTTTCTGACACCTCAGACTGTGGGCACTGACTGATATTTTTAAGTAATCTGTTGCTAAACAGCAAGCATTTCTTGTTCAGAATTTCTTGTTGCCTTTTTCTGTTCCACACAAGGATTTATAAGAGGCAATGAGAAATAAACGAAGAGATAAAGTGAGGAAAAAAGGCAGAAAAAAAGTGAAAAGTGATTCAGAAATGTGTCTGTTCTTTCCATTCAAGCCACTGTACAGAAACTTAGCTCCTATTGTGGGACAAAGACCTTTGAGCACAGTGAGATGTGTTTATGCTGCTCCTATCAAAGAGCCTTTCATCTCCACAAAGCAAATTATTAACACATTCCACTGAAGATGTGGGGGTGGAGGCCTGGCCTTGAAAAAAAAAGCTGGCCAAAAATGAACATTTTTTTTTTTTTTTTTTATAAACACTTTTAATGATAGTGAATGGCTACTTGCCAAGACCCTTATGCCCAGTGAAGCACTGCAGGCTGATTGTTTGTCTGGAGAAGTCCCGTGGGCAGAGCCTTTTGTGCCGAGGAATTTCTAATTTGAAAGGCAGTGGTGTGGGAGGTGTAGGCTCTTCCAGGTTCATCGAGTTAAGGCCTGCACTGCCAGTTGCCTTAAACCTGCACCAGAGACTAATTTTTGTTGGATGAATGAACACCCGCCTCTGTTCCAGACAGTAAATCTTGGCCTTTCAGGAGAAACTCAAAACATGAGGAGTAACATACACAAACTGTGCAGGACAGCTTTGTTAATAGACTACTCGCCTTGTGTTCCCTGAATCCAATGCAGATGTCTGGGCTACCTGGCATGAATTTTGCTTACTGCTGTTCTGTGAATAAGTAAATGTTTTCTATTTTCTCCTTGCTCCATGGATCATTATTGGCTTGCTTGGAGAAATAGATTTGTTGTTGGTAAATAGAGACCTAAATTTATTTTATCTACAATTACTGTAAAAATCATATTTTTCACTTTTTTTTTTTTTTTTTTTTCTCTTTCATTTGAGAATAATGCCACTGTTTGCCTGAGCATTACATTTCTTCATTACTATTTTTATCACAGCACAGGATATATACATGTGTGTGTGTATAAATGAATTGTGAAGACTTTGTAAGGTTCCTGTAATTCAAAGGGCAGCTGCTGCCCTTGGAAGTCAGTGTATTTATTCTCCAGCAGTGTTTAAATACAGCTCAACAGGTTCCTGAAAAGTGGAGTACCCATGGGTTTTTGTCAATGCCCAAGTCCCTCTTTCACAGTTAACATTTAGGCAGTCAGACACAGCAGAGAAAAGGAGTTTCTAAATACTTGGTATCCTCACAGATGTTTGTGTCCTTGTATTAGCTGATTCCCAATTAATTTAAGATACTTAAGGAGGCCTTTCAAATGTTTCTTTCTCAGATACAAGTGGTCATGTTGAGCGCTGAGAAGTAGGCCTAGATTTTGAATGAAAGCCACCTGCCAATTGTGGTTTGCAAGGCACAGACAGGTCCTGGTTGACAATGAGGAATACTGCCAGCTGATATGACCCTGGAATCTTCAGCTCCCAGCTGTAAAGAATGGACATTTCATGCCTGAGACTATGGTGAGTGATGGGTGGAGAAAAACACTTCCAAACTGTGGAAAACATTAATATTTTAAAAACATGAGTCTTTTTCTGATCTTTGCCAAAATCCAAGTGCAATGTCCTGCAGCTGGGCCATTGTAATCCCAAGCACAATTACAGGCTGGGAGGAGAATAGATTGAGAGCAGCCCTGAGGAGAAGGGCATGGGGGTATTGGTTGATGAGAAGCTCAACATGAGCCTGCAATGTGTGCTTGCAGTCCAGAAAGCCAATGGTATCCCAGGCTGCATCAAAAGCAGCATGGCCAGCAGTGCAAGGCAGGTGAATGTCCCTCTCAGCTCTGCTGTTGTGACACCTCACCTGGAGCCCTGCATTCAGCTCTGTTGCCCCAACAAAACAAGGTCAAAGAGTCATTGGAGTGACTCCAGAAGGAGGGCCATGAAGACAATTGGAGGTCTGGAGAACTTGTCCTATGAAAACAGGCTGAGGGAGTTGGGGTTGTTCAACCTGGAGAGGAGAAGGCTCCAAGGGGACATCACAGCGGCCTTCCAGTACCTAAAGGGGCCCTTGCAGAAAAGCTGGGGAGGAACTCTTCGTCAGGGAATGTAGTGGTAGGGCAAGGAGAAATGGAGAGTAGGTTTAGATGAGATATAGGGAAGAAATTATTTGCTCAGTGTTGTGAGGCAGTGGCACAGGTTGCCCAGAGAAGCTGTGGATGCCCCATCCGTGGAAGTGATCAAGGCCAGGCTGGATGGGGCTTTGAGCAACCTGGTCTGTTGGGAGGTGTCCCTGCCCAAGGCAGGGGGCTGGAACTGGGTGGTCTTTAAGGTCTCTTCTAACCCAGACCATTCTGTGATTCTATGAAAATGAAGTTTAAAAATGCTCTGTGAAAAAGGGGAAGATCCTGCTTTGTAGGATATGGTTTCAGAGCTGTGGGCCCTAAAGGCCTGGATGTCATAAATTGAAGGCAGCTGATATGAGACCTGAGACCTGGGAAATACTGGGAGCTCAGAAGCTGAGAAGCTAGGTCTCCCGGTTCCTTGGTCACACTTTGGCCCAGGTGTACAGGTGAGGAGAAATCAGGAGAAATATCTGCAAAATTAAGGCAAATCTTTCGAACATTTCCATGTCAACAAGCTGTTGATCTCAAAGTCAGAAAATGCTTGTCAGAAATTTTCTACCTATCTTGAGCGGCAGCTGAATTATATACAGGCTAGTGATAAAAAGCATATAGCCCAGGAATAGGTAAATTATTGTAATGTTTCAAAAGTAGGCACAGTCAAAAATAATCTCAGTGAGTTTTTCTGTGTGCGTATATAACATGTAGATATATAACACATGTCCATACTTCATCTGACACTATGAAGTTGGTAAATACAAGACTTTATTATTTTTGAAGACCACACATGCAGCTTTTGTCAAAGGTGGAAATGTACCTTACTGATAATTTGACACCTGTGTGACAGTTGACATGTATTTGAACTGTAGCAGTAACAATCTTAATATATCTCTTAGTAATGCACATTTTTCACCTCAGATGGAAATAAAGTTTCTTTTTTTTTTTTTTTTTTTTTTTCTAGTAGATTAATCCAAGTAAGGAATTTTCAAAATTTTTAAGCTCTCCAGGGGGAAGTTATTTATAAGGCGAATAGCCTTACTGAACTCTGTAGTTAAAGCCTGGCTCTGCAGCAGTCAAAAGCAAAGCTCTTATTTGATGTAGCAGTACTAGGATTTCATCCAGCAAACTTCACTGACAAACACACTTCCCCATTCACGCCTAGCCTTGTTTTAGCTTTTCTCCTGCAGAAATCTAGTTATTTGGCATTATTTTTCCTCAGTCAGCTCTTCTGTGTTCTGCTGGAGAATGGCTGAGTCCAAAAGATCAAAAGATTCCCAGACTCTTAATCTATCCTTACTTAGAGGCATTTGTTTTGTTTTGTTGTATGCTTGCTTTTCCACTAAAAGCTGTTTCCCTGCTCTACTTACTCTGCGTGAGAAAGTCAGAGCAGAAATAACACTGGAAACAGCATCTCCGTAATACTTGTGATCAGAGGCATCCTGTCACCAGACCAATGGAAAGCTATTGTTTAGAGAGAATCAATGTTTGCATTCAAACCCTTCAGGGCTTTGCTTTCTTTGCCTTGGATGCAGTGCAGATACACAAACACAGTCTCTTCTGCAGAAACATTACCCACCTAACCTACCAATTTAGGCATTAGGCAATAATATTAGCTTATTATGTATCCTACGTCCAATGTTTTAAGAAGCTTTTAAGGGTCAAGATGAATAAGACTGAGTTCTCAGATGTGTCAATCTGTGTAAATGTATAGCAGCTAATATGTTCCTGAGGCTATAAGCACAAGTAACCAGAAGTTGTCTGTGAGGTGGAGTGTTAAAAAGCCATCATGTTTGAGCATGTGTGCTTAAGATTAAAGTTAAAATCCATTCCTGTGTTCCTAAATAAAATCAGAATGAACTTAAAAGCCTCCTTAAACTCCAAATCACATCAGGAGTCTCATCTTCTAGTTTTAATTGCTGCTACCTAGACATGGAATATAATGAGGGTACAACGGTTATTGGGGATCTGATGACTGTTTGGAGTTTGCTTTCACTTTAGTTGCTCTTCAGTATGCATTTTATAGAAGTGCTCCAGGCAACCCTGCTTTGTTACTTCAATTTGTCTTAACCCTGCGTGCAAACCCAGGCCCGCGCTCAACCAGCAGTGGTCTGACATTTAGTTTGACTGTAATAAACACCAGGCCTCTACTTATTTCAGACTCTTGATTTCCTTTTGTCCAGTGCTTCACTATTGCTTGGGAATATAAAGGTATGTGTAAATTGACTCTCTTCATTTTTATAATTTCAGAAGTATGAACAAAATACCTCAGTTTTCTGAAATACTAGAATTGAACTACATAATCACAGATGTCTTGCTTATTGTATTTTGAGTTTCACAACAAGTCAATGCTGTCATGAAACATAGGGATCTGGCACATTGAAGTCCTGTGTTTTACAACTGCTTATTACAACATTTGCCATGAAACTTACCTAGATCTTCCCAGAGAGCTCATGTTCTATTTGATTTAACTTTCTTCAGGGGACCTTTTCTATTTCTAAAGTCCTAGATGAAGATTTCAGATTCCTTACTATAAACATTTGTGCTTTGTCTATGTCAATGCTCCTAAGGGACAATTTGAACTGGAACATTTATTTCTTGTTGTCCGTTCTTCTGTACATTTGTTCTATTTAGCCCTCCAATGCAGGTGCTAGAGTCATATATAGTTTGGGACCTGTAATGTAGGTGCTCAACCTAGCAAGACCTGGTTTTCAGGGATATTTTTGTTTTCCTTTGGCTCGGCAGTCCTTCCCATGGGATTTGATTTATAATATGACAGACCATGGTACTATCTGGGTAAATATAAAGTACAGGATTCTGCTAATGTTTTGAAAGGAACAGGGCTGAAGTGGGTTGAAGTTAGTCTACATTTAAACAATTTCAGAAGCGGATGAATGAAACAAGCATTGTCATCTGACAGGGTTCGTGTTTCAATCTGCTTTTCTTTCTTTTGCTGTGACATAGGGAGAGGGAAGCCCAATGTTTGAAACTGATACCTGTTGATCACTTGCAAAAGTTGAACTTTAGTACTAACAACTGTCTGTGACTGGCTCTTGCAGTAGGAGATTCTGGGAGATGACAGGTAAAGATCAAGTCTTAGTTAAGTACTTTCCTCCTTACAGTGGCCCAAGTACAGACAGACTTTACATAAAAACAGCAGCAAGTGCTAGGTCTTTTTTTTTCTCCCAGCCTTTGGCTTTACAACTTAGTTTCCAATTTCTCTTTGATTTTTTTTTCCCTATTATTAATTTGTCACAGCTGCTGCCAGCTGAATTTCCTGATGGGATGCAGGAACCTACAAACGGGGAAACACCTTTCTTCATATTGGTTGATTTTTGATTAAGGGGATATTTCCTAGGATAGGAAACTGTCAGAGGAAGTGAGTATGTTGAGAAGCTGGGAGGAAATGGAGAAAGAGGGAGCCCTGATTGGTCTGCCAACAGCACTGAAGCTGCTAAAGCCTTGCACAGTTAAGTTCTTAGGGTGGTGGTGAAGCCAAAACTTTAAGCAATCAACCAAGACTTGGAGGGGGAAAAAAAAATGTCTGAGGAGAGCAATTGGCTCAGTAGCATTAGCAGGAGGAAAATGAGATGTGAGTAAGGAGATGGTTAGCCTCATGGGGGGAATGGAGATTGGGATATGCTGCTGGGGAGACTCATTAAGCAAAGAGAGGGAGCCGTGCCCTAGAAAATCCCTGTACATAGAAAATCCCCAGAGTATTCATTCTGAGACTGTTAAAAAGCATTGGGACCCATATAAAAGTCAGGTACATATTTATGAACAGATGTGTTATACTACTATTGACCTTGATCTTTTTGATGGACAGTCTCTGCAGGCATTTGAAGGAAGTCAGGTACTGATCCAGAGTGAATCACGTTCAACTTTTGAATTTGTGTGCAAAATTCACAGTGTGCAAAGTCTGCATGGAGAAATTTGACTTGCACTTGCTGATTCCACGTACTTTAAACATATCAAAGCAATTGATGTTGGCTAAAACGAGAGCAGGCTAGCTCTGAAAGCAAACAAGCTGTCCCAGTACCTTGCCATTCAGGTTTCAATAGTGGGTCTTTGGCAAGGGACAATATCAATAAGGCAGCTGTGCAAAAGGCATTTTGCTCCTAGCTGGGCTAAAAGAGACCTTTCCTGGGCTGAAGCTACTAAAGGTAACATAGGAAGATCTAACACAGCAGTCATAAGAGAACTGCACACACAGAGTCAGTCTTGGGTGTTGCAGTCTCATCCACGTTCCCTGACCTAGTCTTCTGCTATAAGTCATTAATAGAAACCTGTAAGATAGGGTTTAAGCTTTTGATTTTGGAAACAAAAACAAAAAACATAAAACAAAAAAGAGAATTTTGGTAAACTCTAGGCTTTGTTATTTATGGCCTTGTTGGAAACAAACTAAAGAATCAAAAATTTGTGTCTGTTCTTACATACGCAAAATGTAAAGGAAAAGCATCTATTTTGTTGCTGTATTGAAGCTGCTTTAGAAATACGGAAGTGAAAAACTCAGAAATCAAGTAACTGCAAAAATAGCAATCATTAAAGGAGCTATTTATATGACTGCATTTTTATATACTTTGATTTATAGGTAGCTGCCTATAACAGCTGGGTTAATTTTAGATCAGCTGTGTTATTCATAAGGCTTTGTCAGGATGTGTAGTATGTTGTATTATTTTTAGTTCAGGGTAAGCCAGTAAGTTAATACAAATCACTCTGGACTTCCCACTCTGGCATGCAGCAGCTCCAGCTTCAGAGAGGGCCGGAGAGAGGAACAGACACAAAACATTTGTCATAGTTTTCTCCAGGAATTATCTCCCTCCCTGATCTCATGATAACAGAGAAGCCAGAGGATTCTGTTAGGTATGCAGCAGTGACCCCTTCTAACAATACACAGCCTGGGGACAGATGCGTGCTGCTTCCCATAGGGAAGGCCAGAGAGTGGTCATGGTTTCAGGTCAGCACAGGCACAGATACTCACAAATGCCTAGTACGGTGTCTCCGATGATAGGCACCTTGTGCCTCATAATCACACCCTGAGAAACAAAGCTCTTCATGCTGCTCTGTGCTGAGAATGTTTGTTGTTGAGAGGTACTAAAGCGATGTGCCCCTCTGCTTTGGCCCTTTTACTGAAGGATGTTTGATAACGCAGACAGCTGCTTCTCTGGCATATATCCATCATGTTGTGTCTGGAAACTAGGTCAGAGAAGACTAGCTTTTTGACATACACTTTCTAATCATCACTCTTCATTGTGCACTGCAAGGTCACATGATTCAGTGGCCTGAGGAGAGGAATAGATGCACTGAACCACTGCCAGAGCAGCTGAAAAAGAGCTCCTATTCATTGCAGATTACATGTTTTGACCTAACTGTGACAGAAAAGCATACCTGTCAGCTCCATGGCAAGCTGATTAGGTTAATTAAGTCCTTGCCTATGAGTACAATAATTAGAACTGTCAGTTGTTTAAATGATGATAGAAGAAAGGCAAGATTCAAGGAGCAGCACTGGAGTTTGGAAGTGCTAATCGTATAGGGGGGAATCCATAACAGGCTGTGATTTAATACTTCCCTTCAGGCAACCTTATTTCTGAATAATGCTGGGGGGAGGGGAGGAGAAAATCATGTCCCATGGGGTTTGGTTTATTTTGCATTTACACGAATGAGAACTGAGTTGGACAATGAGTTTATAAATCAGATTTATAGGCTGAAAGCACAACTGTAGCCTTGGGGTAACCTTGGAAAACCACTCTTTTCATGAGGAAGTTCTACAGGACAAAGAGAATAGTGTTCATTTTCATATCATCTCAACAGAGACATAAGGAGCCATCTCACATGTTCTTGTAGCCTTGGCTTTGTTAGTGAATGAGTTGGGCCAGGATGATGAGGTAGAGCAGTAGCAAAGTTAACAGCACAAAATGGGGAGACAGAGGTCCTGAGAGAAACAAAACCAGTAAAGTCAGAAGTGAAACTAGATAATAACTACTCTGCTCAGTCCTGATAATACTCTTTGGGAGTTTGATTTTTATGTCATAGAATCACAGAATCATTAGGGTTAGAAAAGAGTTCCAAGATCATCTGGTCCAACCATCCCCCTAACACCAGTATCACCCACTAAACCATGTCCCTAAGCACCACGTCCAGCCTTTCCTTGAACACCCCCAGGGACAGTGACTCCACCACCTCCCTGTGCAACCTGTTCCAATGCCTGACTGCTCCTTCTGAGAAGAGATGTCTCCTGATTTCTAACCTGAACCTACCCTGGCACAACTTGAGGCCATTTCTCTGTACTTCCATCACTAGTTATCTGTGAGAAGAGGCTGACCCCCAGCTCCCCACACCTTCCTTTCAGGTAGCTGTAGAGAGCAATAGGGTCTCCCCTGAGGCTCCTCTTCTCCAGACTAAACAACCCCAGTTCCCTCAGCCGCTCCTCACAGGACTTGTGTTCCAGGCCCTTCACCAGCTTCATAGCCCTTCTCTGGACATGCTCCAGGGCCTCGATGTGCTTCTTGTAGTGAGGGGCCCAAAGCTGAACACAGTAAAGTAAATGTCTCTTGCTTTCAGATGTAAACGCATTTGTAGGAGACCAGAGAACATAAAATGAAATGACAACGGGTCTGGAAAGCACTTGCTATGAGCACAGTTGTGTTTGCTTATTTGAAACAAACAGAATACTCGTGAGGAAGGAGGTAACTCATAGCATTGTCCTTCCAATAATTGGAAGTGTGTTGCAAAGGAGATGATAATCACCTAAATCCCATGCCAGGTGGTGGAGGGACAGGAAGAATTCGGCTTTCATCTCAGCAGAAAAGTTATGTTGGAACTGGAAAACTGTCTAAGTGTTACCGTGGTCAGTTATTAAGAGAGATGAGGATGCGTTGAAAGTACTAGAAAGCATTAAGAAGATGACAGGTAAGCATTCATTTTTGTCATTGGAAGGACATATCTTGCCATCTCTTATGACTATATGCATTGATGACTGTACAGGATTAAGATTTAGCCATGTTCATATTAAGAATGTAAGCAATGTATCTCCTGGACAGAAATAAAAATAAAGGTGAAAGGAGATGGTGGAGAGAGAGAGAGATCGGGAGTGGGAAGACAATTCTGAGAACTGTGGCAAAGAGGGGTTCTGGAACTATGTGTAGGCCATGTAATCCAAGTGCAGAACAGCTTCATGAAAATACCAAAGTCTAAAAAAGCAGCACAGGCACTCCAGTGAAGTCTTTTGTAATGACAGAAGGAGAGTGGAATTGAACAGGTGGAGAGAAAAGCAATGGAGACCTGCCACATTTTGTAAAAGAGGGTATGACTAATGGCAGAACTGAGAGAGAAGGGAATGAGCACTGTCCTGAACACCTGGTCATGGAGAGGTCCATAAAACCTCAGTCATGCAAGGCCTAAGGTCTTGTGTCCTGATGTACAAAAGGCCTGAAGTCTGTCTTTATTTTGACCGTGCAGCATTAAAATCAGATTGAAAGAATTTAATTCCATGTCTTTTTAAAGGGGCACATCTGTCCCTTATTATGTAGCAAGCACGCATACACCACAAAGAAATAATGTAAGCCAAGCATTAATTAGAAAAACCTTTCAGAAAGCATTAATGACTTGTCTATGTGGAACTGAACAGTTTCTCAGCAGACTAGCTAATTCTGAGAAAATGAATGTTAAAAAGCCTGTGTAACCATAACCGATGTTCATTTTGATTTTGACATAGTTTGGGGAAGGAGAAGTAACACCCAGATGTGAGGTTCTCAGCCATTTCCTGATTTTGCTTAAGAAAATACAATTGTTGTAAAGTACAGAACACTTTGTAAGCATGGCAGTGATAACAGCCTCATTTTTATTTTTATTTTATTTTTTTTACCAAAACCAGATAAGTTTTCTGCGTGGCTGGCACCAGATGCCAGAAGAAACTCATGTGTTGCCTTTGTCTTGAGGAAAAGTACCAGAACCATCCCCTTCCCACCAGCAGAGACTGTTGACGTTTGTGAGCAGCTTACCAGCTTAATGAATTAGGTCATATACAGCAGTGATTCCTTGGGGTAAGGATTGCCTGTGCTGCTTTGTGTTAAAAGGAGGCATCCCCAGGCACCACCAAAAGCCATGTTGCCTGCCCACTGCCAGCTGTTGGACTTGAGTCGTTGAGACAACTCCTCTACTGCTTTTTTTTCTGTGGTATTTAAATGGCATAATGTCATGCCCTACTCTCAGACTATGGTTTAATTACCAGGGGTCATGAGTCACTGATCCCTGACAGTGTCAGTGCATGTGCACACTCCCAAGTTTTAGCTGCAGCCTTGGGAAATCTTGACTGAACTGGGCTGAATGCTTTTTAACTTTTTATCTTCTGAAAAACTGTAAAAAAATCCTACCATTGGCCCACACTGTGCTTTTAGGGCAGTGTTTTGAGAACTCTGCTTTGAAATGGCATGAATTTCTCTGGTGGTGAGGGCCTAGAACTGCTATCTGAGAAGGGATGATCGAGGTAGACCCTGCAGGTTCGGATGTAATTTTGGTGATGTTTTTTTGTGGACTTCGCCTGTGTAGAGCTGCTGCTTTGAGACTTACCAAAGGTAACAGATCTGCAGTCAGAGCAGATCTGATGTACCTAGGTGCAGTGTTCACCCAGAGGTCTTGTGTCTCACAGATGGTGATTTCAGGGAGGACCTTTGTGCTGTTCTGAAGGTACTGGAGACCAAATAGGAGATAACAAAGGGTCATTTTATGACTCCTTGCTCTAGATTTACAAGTTAGTTGCTGAAGCCAATGAGGTATAAAGACCAGTATTTTGTACTTTGTAAACAAAAACCAATGTAAGACCCATCTGAGCACATAAGGATGTCTGCCTTTATCTGATATAACTTATGCAAGATGCTAATAGCATGAATGAAAGAGTCAGGGTAGCTGAAGACTGACTTATTAAAGAAATAAAAAACAAGCAAACAAAAAAAGCAAAACAAAAACAAACAACAACAACAACAACAACAAAACACAACAACAACCCACAAACCTAAAACAACAAGAGCCAGAAAAAACACACAGTAAAACCTCTGATAACGATGACAGGCTTTAACTGCAAAATGGATTTCAGGACCCAGTATTTTAACTCTTCCTAAATTTGAGGCTGTTTGGATGTGCAGTTTTATTTTGGGCATGGCTCTATTTATAAATAACAAAAAGCTCTTCATGCAACCTGCCAATTTACACAGATGGATGAAGACAGCTTTGGAGTCTTAATAAACCCTTTTTTTTATTTTACAGTACTACATCTGTTTTAGATAATACTGGAACGCAGTTTAATAAGATCTTTCATATATGCTTCCAGTTTAATATCTCTCTATAATCACTTCAGATACTGATATTAGAGAAATTAAACTAGACAAACAGTACAGTGACAAGACTTGGATCTGAGCAATGATATAAACCAGAGAAGCAGACTCAATCTGCAGCAATGCCCTCATCAACAAACTAATAAAATTTTCTTTTCTTTCCCCTTGACAAAGGCTACATTTTATTAAGCAGCCCCCTTCTGACAGCTGTGTTAATACAGTTGGATGTTGTTGCTGAGAAACTAATCAGAGAAATGTCTGGAAATAGGTTAGGTCTCATTTTTAATTTAAAAGCAGAGTGGAGTTTGTAATATGGCCATTTAAAAATAGATCCAGTTTCTGAGTTGCCATTCTGAGTAACTCAAAACTCATTGATGGACTAAAAACCGATCACTCAGCCAGAGTTTTCACAAGACTGCAAAACCAACAGTGTTCTTTCTTGTCTGATCTCTCAATCATTCATATCACTGTTCAACACCTCATATAATTTTATTATTTGCAAAAAAACCCCAGAAGATTAATATCTAGTACTGAATCTCAGTTGATATCATCACATGCAATTTAATTTACTCCAGTTTACCCCAGTAATACATGTGACCATTTAAAATTTTACTAAATGCCAAATTAAGTAAGGCTAAATCTTTAGTTTCAGGACTATTCTAATTGCCAGAGTTTAAAGATCATTAGCAAATATATGTAATTATACCTTTATGGAGAGCACCCCCTCCCTACTTCCAGTACCCAAGTTTTACACAGAAAAGTAGGCAGAGGTAGAGATTACTTGTCAACATCAGAAGATCTTTGCATGGGGAAAACTGAACTTGTGTCTTGCTGTCCCAGGCATTCCTGCAGCTCAGTGCTGACCTTTTTCATCATGCTATTTCCTTAACAGTAGCTAACTCCACAGCATGCCGTATTGTCAGCTCTCTGCTGTACGTTGACTTACAGAGGCCTTTTGTTAGCACAGATTGCTGGAGGAAGTTGCTCAGGTCCACCGAGATCCACCCAGGTCAACTTGCAGACCCATTCAGCTGATGCTTACAGCCGAGGAACAAACAATTATAAATGGTTTCTCCGTGGGCTTCTGGAAACCAGCGCAAGCCCTTGGCTGCACGGAGCATGTTCTCTGTGCCATTCATTCATTTCAAGAGGCTGTCTGCAATCATAGTAGCCCTTGCTGAGCGGCTGGGCTGTCATCAGCATTCGGGAGGCTGTGGGTGGGGTAATGAAAGGAGCACTGCGGAAGTGCCAAGAGCTGCGAGGAAGCACCGTAATTCATACAGCCCAACTTGCCCCCAAGCCTTACTAACACATTTGGCACAGAGGGACAGTATAGCCTCTGTTTGTATCAGTGGCCCTTTTAGCATGTGTTTGGAGAGTCAGCTTGCTTCAGAAAGAGAGTGGCTAAAGCTAGGGAAAGTCAGGTATCAGCAAAACAAATTCCTTCCTCCCCACAGTCATTCACTGGCTTCACGGTGTGTGCATTGACTAAGCAATATCTTAATTTGCATGCCCACTTCAGATGGTTGATCCAAACAGAAATGAGGCAGGTCATACATGTGTGTCCATATGCTTGTGCATGTATACAAAACCGTAATTGCACAGAAAATCTGTGAAATCAGGCATTTAAAAGGTAAAGAAAAATCAAGAAAGGACAGAATGGAAGAGCTGAGAGTGCATTTCAATGACAACACAACCTTTTGCAGTAGGTGCCCACCCTGCTTCATAACTTCTCCCTTCCCTCTCTGTCCGCATGCTCTCTCCATCCCGTTGGTACTTTTCCCTATGCTAGAGGCCACATGCTGTGAGCACAGCAAGTCACAGCGTCTTGCTTTGATGCTGGGTGCCACAATGTCCTCAGCAGCAGGGAAGCATGGCTGTTGGAAAACACCTTCCCAATCCCTATGGCCACATGCTGCTCTCAGCTGCACATTTACACAGACTCCCCCTTGGTGCTGTCTGCAGACAAGGACTGTTCCAGGTCACGGGGGACTGAGAGCACTAAGAGAAAAAAACAGTGTGTGTTCTCTGCATGCCTGTATGTTCAGAGGTACACAGTCTGACAAAGTGTTTGAAGGCATGTTAGAGCACCTCAGAATGGTTGAGGCTGGCAGGGACCTCTGGAGTCCACCTGGTCCAAACCTTTTGCTCAAAAGCAAGCTGCCCATGTTTCAGGGACAAACCTGGATATCCCCACTGCCAAATCTCAAGCCATGGCTTTGAGGAGCAGGAGGATTTAGGTAGTATCTACAAGGCACATTTAAATGTGGACAAAGCAGAAGGCATTTGGTATGGGCAACTGCAGCCCAGATGGTTAAATTTGGCAAAAGGTCTAGAAACAGAGTTTTATAATGGGGAATGTCAGGCGGCTGTAATAACAGGCTGTGCTACCAAGGCAGCTCACAGGGGCACCGCGCTCTTATCATTACCAGAGTTTAGCTATAACACAGTGGTTGCTGAGACACCACAGTCATTTCCTGCACTGGACCCCTACATCCGATCACATATGTATGCCTTCAGACCTGTGATACAATGGAGCTCTTTAGACTTCGACCTCATTTTATTTATTTATTTATTTATTTATTTTAATTCCAAACAATACAGGAAGTCAACAGAAGCTGGCACAGTTTTGAAAGGAGATGATATTTTTGTTCTCTGCAGTAAAAGATTCTGCCCAGTGTGGGTAATCATTAAAGATCTCTTATTCACCACTAATGAGAGAGGAGTGGTGGCCTCAGTGTTTCCTATTCCTCAAGGACTGCTCGGCATTATCCTGCAAATCTGCCAGAGTACTGCTTTTACGTCTGTGACACAAAATCAAAGCAGCCCTCTTAAAACTGGGAGGCTTTGCTGATAATAAAATAATATGTTCCTGAAATTATGGACCACAAAACATTTTAGGCTCTATTTTACACTAGCTACCTTACCTTTGAAATCTCCATTATAAGTTATTTAGACTCTGTGAGAAAGTAGGGAGTGAGAGACTTTATTAATGAAATCCATTTCCCATCATTCTGATTAAAAAGTAGATGTTTAATGTCCCCTGTTATTGCATTTTAATATATACTTACTAAAGCTCTTTAAAACTGAAGCATCAAACCCTTATCTGCAGATCAACTGTCCGATACACGTATGGTCTTTTTATCATGTTTTGTCTTCCCTGCTGCAAAGATCCTGATAATTTAGACTCTGTGGTCTGGTGGAGCTGTTCTCCACCCTACTCTCAAAGGGAGAAGTTGCAGCTCTCTGATGTGGTGCTGGAGGTGGAAATGTGAAACAAAAAGGCTTGATTTTGCTATGTCTGTTGTTGTCTGCCATCATTTATCAGGAGCCACTGCTCCAGCTAAATGTCACAAGAGGCAGATACATTTTGCTCTCCTTCTTTCCTGTGGCTACGGTCAAAGAGGTGATGACAGAAACATCTCTGAAGTGTACTAAGGGAACACAGAGAAGCCTGAGACCTCCCTGCATATCAGGAGGTGAATTTTTTGCTAAGCAGTTGGACTGGCCTCAAGTCTCTGTGTGGATTCAAATTTGTCCCTGCACCGTAACATATGGCTATATACACCATGGGGAGGAAATCAAAGGAATCTGAACTGAGGATGACTATCTGGATAGGAATAGAGGAGAGGCTAACTACACAGGAAGGAAAATCTTGATCACCTCTGAACTTCAAGATCTTTTGAACATCACTGAAGAGAAGAACTAGCATTGTGTGTGGGCCTAATTCTGGGAAACTGTCTACCTGCAAGCTCTTGGCTGGGCTGAGTTGGCTGTCATGGTGCTAAGCAGGTGCTGCTCTCTTGGCTGGCCATGACGCTAGGATTTCTACGTGTGGTTTCAGATCCTTCAGGAAAATAATTGCTGCTGTGAGTACCACATACACTCACACACAAAAACTCATCACAAACAGCATGAAGCCCTATCCAGCTCCTGCAAACAGTTACTGTTACAGTGGATTCTAATCATAAGGCAGACAACAATATATTCATTTTTTCTTACCCGTAAATCAAGGGAATAAAACATACTATTTCTGATTAACAAGGAAGCCAGATATTCAGAATAATTTTTGAAGCATGAGCAAATTGAAAGCCAAATTAAGGAAGTATGTCTGGACATAGCCTTTCCAAGCCCTATTTTCTCTTCCTTAAGTCTCTCATCATAAAAACCAATAACAAACAAACAAACAACCCCCCAAAAAAAAAATCTTGCTGGGTGGTAACACGAAAGTTGATGATTAATTATAACCATCTCTCAGGGGTATTTCATTGCTGGGAATTACGTCACACAGCCCTCAGCTGACACTAGGAGTTAACCATATGCAGTAAAATATTATAAAGATTTATCCCCATGTTCAACCCCTCTTATGATAAATAATGCCAAGGGCTCAGTTCTTCTTCCTTATTTAGAATTTTAAGTACCTCATTTAAAGGATACTACAGGCTACATTTTCAAAATGAAAGACAGAGATTAATGCAGGACTTATCAAACTTACTCATGACAACACTGAAAGGGTTATGACTTTGTGTGAACTTTCCCTAATTAAATCTGTTAAAAATGCATGTGTCTGGTGAGCTGTATTCATGTTTGTATGTGCAAACACGGGGACTGGACTTTAGAAGTAGGAAAGTTCTTGAATGTATGGTTTCTTACAGGCCCTTTAGAACAACTAGGTCTTCTGTTCTGTAACCAGAACCGGGCAAGCACAAAATCCTCAGGATGTTGAAGTATGTCTTTTACAAAATGAAAACATACCCACCTTTCTAAATGTAGGAGACTTTCCAAAAGGAAAATTAATCCAGATCACCAGTTTTGGGGCAAATGATCCAACAGTTCTCTACAAAGTTTTAGCGTCTGTCTTTCACAAGGTGTTACTTGAGCATACATTGCACACCTCAGTGCATGTACTTTCATGCATACTGTATGCTACTACCATACAGGAAGGTGCTTATTTTAATCTAGAAGTAGTTTCTTGTGAACTGGTTTTGGTCTGGTTTTGATTCATTTGCTTTGCTCAGGTGCCTGAAGAATAATTTAGAAATGTAAGTAACTTACAGAAGCTTTGTAGGATATAGACTTTGGAAAGTAACATAATTCATTGTACCAGTATCTAATGCTGTGGAGCATTAACTTCCTAATAATGGAGTCTTTCAAATCAAACACTACTGGCACAATAGCACACTTGAATCTAGTGGCTTGGCTGAACATGAGATAGAGATCATTTCCTTTATCCTTTTGTCCAATATATTAACTTTGATCTCTATGTATGGGTAGTTCTCATTACGCTACATTTTTCTTAAATATGAACTCACTACATACATCTCATGTATATTTTCGGCTGTTCACTCCCTCTACCACATAAAAAGAATTGCTCAGCCAGATATGGAACCTTTCATGCTAGTGGAGGTCAGGGCAAACTGTGCTTTCCTTTGTTTATCTCAACTGAAATCTTATCACAGATTATTTTTCATTAATCTCAAATCCATAATATATTGCAGCAGAAATAAAAGCCAAACTGTTATCTTTCCTAGATCACCATTCATAAACACAGTACAAAGACATTGTCATTTTCTGGCTCCATAAACCTTCTCAACTTGCAGAAATGAAAGATCTTTTATGAATGTCTTAAGAGGAAGAAGGTTGTAGGTGCAGGATTTAAGATTGA
The DNA here is from genome assembly GCA_011076525.1 of Nettapus auritus. Classification (NCBI taxonomy): domain Eukaryota; kingdom Metazoa; phylum Chordata; class Aves; order Anseriformes; family Anatidae; genus Nettapus; species Nettapus auritus. Next base: position 18,450,909 of record CM021797.1, read on the forward strand.
CCTCTACTGTGGAGTCCCAGTTCTGAGGCACTTGGGATGTGCTGTCTTGGGGAGTTCAGCTTTATACAGTGCTACAAGCAGCACTAATGTCAATACAGCTGTAAATATTCAGCTTTTATTCTGACTGAGCCTGAAAGTCTCAAGCCAGTCACTAACAATCAGAGCATCTGGAAGATATTTAGTGGAAGTGATTTGAGAGACAAGGAAAAATCCTAGTGTCCAGAGAGACTGCAGGGCTGAGCCCAATTGGACAGGTATTCCGTGGGGAAAATCTATGTGGTCAGTAATTGAAGGCTCTATCCTGTATAAGGGTGGGGTTTGGGAAGAAAACAAATTAAGGTCTCATAGGATGTTTGGACATTTCATTTTTTGGCTCATTTACCTTCTACTCTTTTAATGCATTTCTGTATATAAAACTTCCTAGGGTTATGGGAAAGCAAACTAGGAAAACAAAACAAAACAAACAAACAAACAAACAAAAACAAAAAACACCCCCAAGCCCCCAAACAAAACAAAACAAAACCAAAAACAACCATAATTCATCACTGCATTACAATCACATCCTACCAAAGCAGATAACATTAGACTCATATTCCAGTCCTCTGCCACATAAGCTGCTTCAGTAACGGTCAGCAGTACTGCTTATCACTCCCTGTTTAAATTCTGTGAACTTTTTTTTGGTGTATTGAACATGTTGGTTGACTGTACCTTGGCCAGTCCAAATTCCCAGGGCCAGGTTTTTTATCCTGCATTTGCTGGGTATAGATCAGGCTTGGGAAGAGGGGCATTGACAAGCAACGTCCTGCCCAATGTGGTCAGACATTTGCTGACCACAAGCTGTGGGAGTGTGGGGAGTCTTGATTCCAGCTCCAGCTGTGGACTGGGAAGGGACACGAGCACATGTGGTTCACTTCCCAAAATGCCCCTTCTGAGTTGTTTCTCATTATTGATCTTCAACCTTCTTCCCTCAACAGACTCTGTCCAACCCTTGATTTTATCACCCAGCTCCCAAGATGGGACTAAGATAGCTGATCAGAAAAGAACAGAAAAAGTGCTGAGACATGCAAGGAGCTACCAAGCCTGTGCAAACAATAGAAGTAACTAGTCTACAGGTTTGCCAAGAACCAGTGTGACTATGTAATGCCTTCATGCAAAGCACTGCTGCCTTATCTCAGCAAAATTTCAGGTCCTCCTCTTCTTACACGTGAAAGTTTCAAACATTCCATAGAACATTTCAGTCACAGCACAATTACTTTGAACACACTCACACTGTTATTTTTTTTTCCCAGAGTGAGACTTCAAGCAATAAAAAATGGCCGAGGGTGAAGTAGGTTAGTAGCACGGACAATTTCAGCCCATAATTTAAAGTTTGGCAAAACTCGGTACAACAGGAAAGGGATACCTGTTGCAGGATGACTTCAAGTCACATATCTGAATTAATCCTGATCTTGTAGTACTTCATTCTCAAGAAAATTTACCAGATATATTCTTTGTTGACACTATCCATGAAAACGCAACCACACAAGCTTCTGGAAGCCCATGAAAACACCACATAACTGTATTAATGACCTTTCCCCTGGGAAAGGAGGAAGAAATTGAGCAAGTCACCAGAATTTCACCAGAACTACACCAGGGTTAACTCACCCTTTCCTTTTTCCTCCTTTTGTTTGTTTATTTATTTATTTATTTATTTTCCTGTAATAGTGATATGGGATCTTTATTGACCACAAGAGGTCAGGGCCTCCCAGTGTTACCTCCTGCCTGAGCACTGAGGTGGGTGTGGGATACTTTCCTGTCTGGAGGAGATCGGCTAGGGGTTGGAGATGGGGAAATTTGCCATCTGGGGAAGCAATCAAACAGCCTCCCCTGGCACCCAGGTGTAAGGTGAGGATTGCAGAGCCAAAGAAATGAATACAGGATACTTAACCTGTCGCATCACAGCACGATGGGATGAGGCTACGGCCTGTTAAGAAGCCATTCTGTAGTTTATGTGGACTGAAGAGGGATTAACAGTATATTTTGTGTTGTAGAGTGGTCAGGGGCCTCAGCTGAGCTCTTACAAGTAGGGGCAGCCTCTGTCATGGTGAGTCTCCAAAATTTAGCTGGACAAAGGAAACAGAAAGATGAACTAACTTTTTCAGGGTCATCCAGTGCATTAATAAGATAACCTCATGTCTTCCAACAATACCTTCAGAAAACCACCACGTTTCTTCCTGTTTTGAGGCAATCAGAGAATTATAAGGTTAATCCTCCAATGATGCTAAATTTTGTTTATGGCAGTGGGAATCTTCACTGATTTTAGGTAGACACCTCTCTACGTCAAACTTAAATTTGTCAGAAATCCGACGCTATTGCTTTTTTCTTCCTTCCCACCATTCCAGTTCAGTAATAGTCTGTTTTAGCTGCCTTCCTTGTGTTTACTCGTGAGATGTTTGTTGCGAAGTTTTTTACTTAATTTTATTATGTCATGCACAGAGCAGAGGGATGCAGTCATTCCTGAGTTAATGGATTTTATATTCATTTAAATGGCATACAACTATAAGAATACTCTGGGAAGCTGTTTGCAGCATGGCAGGAACACCTTTGCACTGAGTCACCTAATGTTAAATGATACTCCTCTGGATATCAAAACCTATTAAATTTCAAGTAATTGCTAAACTATTTCTGTTTGACTTTGGACCAGTTTCATTCTTCAAAGCTTAAATGCAGTCTGAAATAAATAACTTTTTCAGTGTTAGAAATTTGTTTGTTCCTAATTTTTGGTGTTGATTCTATGCAAATAACAAATTGTTTTTAAACCTTTCTTTCTTGTTGCTATTTTACTGAATACTCATTCATATGCACTCATAAAATGGATCATAAAATATATAGACATCCAAATTATATAAATTTTACCCTATAATAGCTGTGTCCTCTTTCTAGGTATCCATAGAACACACTAAATAGTGTTGCAAACAACAGTCTTAAAATAGTCTTCATTTTTTTTTTTTTTTTTTTTTTTTTTTTTTTTTTCTGCTTTTCCCATATTTAAAATGTCTAAATTACCCAAGATAAACATTATTTAAAGGCAAGTTTTTCACAGTCAGGATGAGCTCCAGATATATAACCAGAGAAAGTCTTATACAGCTTTCTGTATTGGGAGAGAAAGAGAGAAGGAACTTGATCCTATATAACTGACTGCAGTGGGAGAGAATATTTGATTACAGTGGGCTCCTCAATCAAGCAAAGAGACAAATTAAGTGTAATGATTCAAAGGTGAAACTGGAGAAAATGGAAACTAGGGCATGTTAGTAAAATCAGAAGTATCTGCGTAGGGAGCATGCCACAAGATGCAGCAGGAAAGCAGGCAGTCTTCAAAACATCTGTGCCTGCCAGGAACAGGCAGGGGGGACATCCCCATGCATCACTGGAGCTGGAGAACAACTCATGCGTGCTGGACACCAGGGGTGTTCGAGGGGTGGCCCCAGTGTGGTGGCCCAACATGGGACATCTGATGCCATGTGAGCCCAGGCTCCATCTCTGTTCCCAGCCAAAAGCTGGGTGGGAACCCCTGAAGGTGGACATGATGAACAGGAAACAAGAGAACATCTGGAATTAATCTGTTCCAGTGAACTGCCATTTTCTCATTAAAATGTGTTCAGTCAGGCCCATACAGCAGGGAAAGGCTGCGGTCCCCCAAATTATATGCCTGTTCTCACACGGCTTGTTTATTCAGGATATGAAACTAGATGATGGTTCCTTCCAGTTTCTACATGAATTTCTGGCACTTGTTTACATTTGTGGCAGGTCTGGATGATGTCTCAGCTTCATTAGGAAGCAAGAAGCAGCTCTGCAATTTTCAATGACCCATGCTCAAAAATATATTACAGAAGGCTTAGTTGTGAAAATAAGACTTAGTTTTGAAAATAACATGTCCTGCTAAACTTCTTAAGCAGCCATATTGTTTAAATAAGCTCATAGCATGCTATCTGCATTAAGAGATGAATGTAAAGGTCAGAAAATCATGGTTTTGTCCCTCACTTCAGTGAAAAGAGAATGCATTAATGCATTACTTATCCATGCACATTTCACTATCAGATTTAGTGAGGAAACCAAGAGAAACTCTTTTATTTTGTGTGTGTGTAAAACAGCTGGATTAATTGTGGTCAGATGCTGACTTAATTGGAGTGAACATGTTGTTTTTGCACAGAAGTGCAGCAGTTTGGAAGGAGAATATTTCAACAGGAAAAGACCAGGACTTGTTTTCCAGCAGGCTGAATACAACAAGTATATTGTACTCTAAATAAGGGTCCACAGACTGCTGAGGAAGAAAACATGACTCTGAAGGACCTTCATGTTATTAAAATGTTTATATCAAACAGTTTTCCCTCTTAGTTTTTGGACTTTCTTTGTTTATTCCAATGTTCTTTACTCTTAAGTTCATATTAGCTGGAGTGAAAGTAATTAGAGATATATCTCAGTCCCAATCCGCAGCATAAAGCCAAAACCTCACTATCAAGGTATCTCATGTATTCACAGAAAGGATCTTTCTACAGGAGATAGGTGAAGGAGCTTGCAGGACAAAACAGGAGGCATTTCCATGTGTTACCCTCCTGGAGGGAAATCCTTTTCCCTGGATGACCAAATGCACAAGCCCTGAGGTTGTCTCCTGGGACCTCAGCTCTGTGACCAAATATGACTTTGGTTTATGGGGGCAAGTTGGCTTCCTTTTGCAGGGAACTGCAGCAATTACTTCTGTCTCATTTGCAGGGGAAGGACAATCTCAGATTTCAAGGCAGCAGCTTCCTGTACTTCTTTTGCACAAGCCCAGTGTGGTGTGCTGGATGCTCCATGCTCAGAATGGCTTCATTTTGAGGACAGTCTGCCCTGGAGACAAAGAGCTGCAGAATCCCACATTGCATCCTGAAGCCTGCATGAGCTTCAGACTGCCTCAAAAGCTCCAGGTACCTTTCTTCAGACTTGCTGGCCCAGCCATTTAGCTGTGTCCCCCACTGTCCCGAACATGAGCAAGGTGTCCTGCATATTCAAAGCATTCATTGGGTGCCTGATACTGCCTCTGCCCTCTACCCTGCTCTGTAGCACCATGTATTATGCCAAATCTGCTTTCAGCATTTACCCTGTTATGCCTTTATCCTGTTCCTCTGTTTTCATTTATTCCTATCCCTTTTTCCATTTCTATTTTTGCCAATACAGACATGTATCAGTCCCAGATGAGTACATTTATGCTTCAGTCCTATCCATCTCATCAAAACATTATTAGCATTGTGCTGAGTGCTTCACAAATCCTGGTTTCAGCTCTGTCCTCACTGATGGAAATCAAATGTTACTTTGGGGTATCCAGAGCTGCAGCAGTGTAAAATCTATGCAAAATATGCCCGATTGTATTTAAAAGCTTCCACCTCACTTGCATTAGTGACTGGGCAGTTTGATCAGAGAAAATAAAGCCTAGGAGCTGTGGTATGGAAAGTGAGCACCTGGGGTGTTGTTTCTGATGGGTCCCACTGTACATGCTGAATCAGACATGAATACCTACAAGTTCGTTTGTTATCTGGAGAGGTAATCTGGTCCTATGGATATGGACTCTCACATGCACTGATTTGGCTTCTCTTTAGCATGTTTTACAATGTGGCTTCTTTATATTTTTACTGGGATTCAAACATCTGTTTCTGACAACTATAATGAAAGTGAAAATGTAATCATATTTATAACCATAAGCCATGCACAACAAAAAAGTCACATGAAGTTTGCTCTGCTAGGCATTCAGCCCTGGTGTGCTGCTCTAACTGCTAAGCTGCACTTATAGATACAGCTAAGAGCAAGCCCCCTTGTCATGCATTTGTGCACAAACATCCCACATTGCCTCTTGTAACAACAGCCACATTATGCTTCCTTGCACAAAACCAACTGTCAGTTTAGATTTCCTTAATCCTGTCAGATTCCAACTCAGCCAACTAACAACCATTATGTATGGGAAACCCTTCTGCGAAATAAAGCAATGTCCTTGCTGAAATGACATGTCATAAAAATTAGTTTGGTCACCAACCCAAGGAAATACGTTGTTTCAGTCTGAAAATTACAGGCTAGTGGTATCGTATTCCTTGGTGCTATGGATCTCAGAAATGATGAGCAGAACTGTGCACAAACAGCACACAGGACTAGAGCCCTGCTCGCTTTGTTCACATAACACACTTGAAAAGTGCAATAGTGTTTTGCAAGTTGTTGCTATGTGGGCAGCACACACATGTGGTCAGTGGCACAACACTCTTGGGCATAACTTCCTAATTTCTAAACCTGATCAATGTGAACAAGCCTAGGAGTGTGAATGATGAGGATTTTGACCTGGCAGAGCTAGGATGGCTCATGCAAAATACAATGAGAAAAGAGTCAAAAGTGAGAAGTGTTCTCCAAGAGGACATGGGAAAGACTAAGAAGAATGCAAAGTGCACACTGCAGAGTTTATTTCTGTCTGTGGTAAAGAAAAGGCAGAAGGAAACAAAGCCATGCTTCTTGACCCTGAACACAACCCAGGTTTGGAATCCTATGTGAGACATAAATGAATGACAGTGAGCATCTTCAATGCTGTGATCCTCAGCCTCTTTGGCCCACAGTGAAACCTGCACATGATCTGTGCTTCCCCATGTGCCTGGCTCACTGAGCAGGAGGAGGGAGGAAGGCTGGGAGGGGAGCTCAGCCCATAAGGAGCACATCCTGCTGGCTGTGATAGGGAAGCCATCCCCAAAACAAGTCAAATGGTTCAAATGTGTTGCCACTGCCAGATATACAACCACATGTCACTTTGACAAGTATTGTTGCTTCTTCGGGCACCTGTCAGGGACAGCTGGACATTTACTCCAGGTTCTACTGTTTTGCTGTTGGCTTTGTGTGTGTGTAGATTTAATGGGGAACAGAGCTGCCAAGCACAGCCAGTTTAGAATCAGGACCCAGTTTTTGATACAAAGTAGATTTAGTAGATTTTCTTAAAGAAATCTATAAAGCGATGGGATTTTTCAGTTACACTGTAGATATTATTAAAAGCAATTGGAGATTAGTTTTTTGCCTTTCTTCCCCTCTATAGTAATGAGGGAGAAATTTATTTTTTCCTTTGTAATGAAAGCTGTGACCTTTATCTCTTTATATGATTTGGCATCAGGGACTTTCAGGGGAAAAAGAAGAAAAAAGAAGAAAAAAAAAAAAAAAAAACACCAAAAAACAACACACCAAAACCAAACCAAACTAAGAACAACAATTCACAACCATGAAGTATAATGGGATTCATGATAAAATCCCAAGAGCTGCCAATGCCTACATGATCTGATAATCCTTTTATATATCCTGGTCATTAAAGTGAAGTTTTTAGCGTGTTAGAATTGAATCTCTCTGTGACATTTCATGCCACTTGCTAATATATTTTTAAAAGCAAACGACCGGATTTTGTTTTCAGTTCACAAAATAGAGTACAACCCACAGCTGTGCTACAGCCACACAAATAAAAACACATAATTCCTTGTGCAGGAGCAATGTTATGCCTTTTTGAAGACAACTTTAATCTGAAAAAAAGAAGAGGGAGTTATACCTCTTCCTAAAAATGCAATAAAATCCATGTTATCAAATTTATTTTCTAATTTTTGGTTATCCAAATTAAAATGACACTTCTTTACAAATTGTTACTCCAGACCTAATTAATTTGGTTCTATCAAGTTCAAACTGCTACTTAGAGAGGAAAAAAAAGGCCTGCTGTGGCTGGTTCCCCTCAGGTTGGTGTAGACCTCTAGGCACTGAAGCTAATTTGAGCACAGTCTCAGGGTCAGGGTGATCTCTGCAGAGATCTCTGCAGAGGCTGCAGCTGAGCTCTTCACATCACGTTGGTAAGTTTTGCATGTTTTATATAAAAGTTTATAGGCACAAGCAAGTGATAATTCAAAGCAAGCAATACAGGAATTTATAAAGGAGAGTAGTTCAAGCCTGTTTCATAAACTCGGTATTAAACCACATGTACGGTATAAACGGTACTTTTGGAAACAGGAAAAAAAAAAAGGAAAAGGAAAAGAAAAGGAAAAGGAAAAGAAAAGGAAAAGGAAACAGAAAAGGAAAAGGAAAAAAGAAAAAGGTGGGGAAAAAAAAAAAAAAAAAAAGAAAAATAGAAAGAAAAAGAATAAAAACTTCCCAGAAGCATTGTTTCTGGGAGCAAACAATAAAAGGAATGTCTTGAAGTAACATGGTTAGAGAAAAGCTGGGATTGCAAATCTGTTTCTACTGCAGACCTCCAGTGTAATATTATGGTAGTGCCTGTGCTTAAATTTCTTTATTCTGCTGCTGAAGAGACAGTATGCCCTTTCTGGACCCCTTTGTCCTGTCTGTTTAAACATAAGTGCTTAATGTTAGATCCTCTCTTCTCCTTGATGGTGGTACAGCAGCCTGCACAATGAAACCCTAATCTCGGCTGATACCCAGTGTTGCTGTGATAGCAATAGTGAGAATGAAGTAGAAAGTGCAAAATTTAAAGACAACAAGAGAAAGTGGTTAGGCAAAATTACCTTGGTCAAAACCTTTCTGACTGGGATAATGAGTGAACAGGACACACAGTATGGCTGATTTTTCTGAAAGCAGAAATGGCTTGAGAAGGCATACAGCTCATTGACATTGGTAGAGCTTCTGTCAGAATTCCTTTCATCCACTCTGGTGGATGAAAGATTTCAAAATCCTATACATGGTTCTTAAACCTCAGTTGTGTACATGCAAAAAGCCTGTAAACATTGTTAGAGTTTCAAAGTCAAACGTTGAACTGCCAAGAAATTGGCAACAAAACTGTAGCTCAGCCCTTGCCATGCGTGGTATGATAGTGTCTGAGCACGTGATCGTATACCGTTTTGCTCTATAGTCCTTCCCTCATTTAGTGGAGACGACGGACAGTAGTTGACTAGTGCTAATTAGGACTGCTGCCATGGAAAATTTTTGGAAAGACTGCATTTATTGCTACTCTAAAGTAGGGTCAGGCCTACGACTGTCTGAATATAAAGCTCTCCCCGTTGGCAGGTTTAGCGAAAGGGGCATAGATCTAAATGTCCCAATATTGTAGAATTTTTCTACAGAAAGATTAAGCATGAAGAGAAGGGCAGTGCTGGAGGAGAAAGAAGAAAAGGACCTCTTTTGGTAACCTTCATGGCTTGAGAAATGTGATGGGTAAAGAAACCTGCTTGGAGTTTGAGTCAGAAGGACCAGGTCCCACCATCCCAAAAGACTCACTTTGTTTTCCCCTGAAAAGTTTGCAATGGCTGGGACAAGGAGTACAGAAGAGAAAGGATGTTTTCTTGGTAAGCATAATTTAAATATTGCCCAGAGAACCACATTCTGTTTCTGCTCATGCCCAGCATTTTTCCATATTACTAGGAAACTCGTTTAAAACAGGTGGAAACTCCCTGTGTGTTCCTGCTTCTCTTTTGTCTGTTTCCTGAGACATCTGGGTCTGATTTGTGGGACACCACAGTACGCACTGAGGCAGCTGAAGGCTATGGGGATGGCTGTCTGAGCTGCCATGACATTCGTGCAGTACGTACTGCAGCCTGACGAACTAGGCCTCAGGCATTGCAGCAGGCCTGGGGAAAGACCAATCGCCTGCTGACTCTGCCTTCCAGGAACTTCACTTTGAACCTAATTATTAGTAATTTTGTATTAAATAAAGTGCAATTTAATTTTTTTCCAGAACAGTATGAAAAGTGTCAATGCCAAAGGGACATTTTAGGGCCAGTTTAATGCTCAGTCCCATGCAGAGTGCTCTGAAGTGGCGTTCAGATAGCACAGGCTGGTTCCAGGCAATTGCTCGTCTCCACTGTCAGATTATTCCTCTATTTTTCCCAGTGGAAATATAGATATTCTGCATTGTAAAACTCTTGAACTTCCTTATTTAGAAGTTGCAGAACCCACTTTAATGATATGCATTAAAATACCATCAATCCCTGCACACGCCCTGATGCACTTGACTGGATTGGGTTTCTGTGGCAGGGCCAATTACAACAGGCTGAAAGAGCTGGGAGTAGATTTATGGAGATGGAATATTACAAAAGCTCTTGAAGTAAAAGAGTGACTGGTTGTATGCAGGAACATTGTATTTTCAGTGCAAAAGCCAAGGCAGCAGTATTATGCAAGATAAGTGTGAGGCAGGCTTAGAGCTAAGCCAGCTCAGACCAGTCAGAACTAGGAACTGTGACAGGAAAATGGTATTTTTTTCAAATAAGACTCTTGCTTTGAAATGTTTCTCTAAATAGTACAAAAAAAAAAAAAAAAAAAAAAAAAAAAAAAAAAAAAAAGAGAAGAGCAACATAAACAGTAATCTTAATTTCATGGAATGAGAATACAGTAATTTGTGCAAGAAAATGTTGAACTCTTGATGTTTCTGGGGGTTTAAAAACCTTCAAAGCACAGAATGGGCTGGTCAGGAGATAAAATTAATAGCAATACTTGGCAGGTTTAGAGCAAAACCAGTCAGTGGTGTGGGACTGCTCTACCTCGCTTCTGCTTACTGAATGGAAAGATCTATTTTATGTGGCTGTCTTATAATGACTATTAGTTTATCTTTTCCTCTGCAGAGAGGGCAGAGGTGTGTCCTTCATTTCCGTTGACATCCACATGGCAGTCTTATACACGCCCTAGCTGGCCCCTGCTCTCCCGCTGTTGGACCTTATGCTCACCGGAGTCAGTGTGGTCTGCACTTGCACAGAAGCCTGTTGCATAGGGAGTACAGCAATAACCAATTCTGAAAGCGAAGAAGAAGCTGAATACTATTTTAAGCAAACATTTCCTGTACAGACTTCCGGTATTTCTTCCCTTTGTATTTGCATTTCTCTAAAAGTATTGCATGTGGTCACAAATGCAATTTTCCCTACTTCATTTACAGTACTTATCTATTATTTTGCAACCCAAAACAGCTGGAAAGTAAGATAGCTTGAAAGTTTTGCTCTTGACAGGAACCAGACCTTGCTCTCTTTTTCATTTATAATTTTAAGTCTCAACAGGAAATTTCACATACATTAATTAACTTCATAAAGACTTTACCTCAATTAATTTCACATTAGTTTTCTACATCACATTGTTAAAAAATGTGCATTTTTTTTTCAGGTCTCATCGATGCGGATGGAGAATAGCAACTAGAGACAAAGTTTTTTGCTTCTTGATTTATAATTGAATAACAAGAATGAAAGACAACATATAGCAATATCCTATCCTAAAGAGAGATGATTATGAATGGAAGATGCGGTAGCATTTGGGAAGAGAAATGAATGTCCTCCCTTTATGACTTCCTCCACATAAGCTGCAGTTTCATAGCTGTATAGGATTTTAGCAGTATGGATGTTTGCATCAGTATTTCTCAGATTTTTTTTTGGACTGAAGCCATGTTAGAGGTGATTAGTCTGACCTAGCTTTAGAATCCTGGAGACTTGTCTTTAAAAGCAATTCAGATTAAGAAAAACTGTTTTGTAGAATTCCCTCGGTGGCAGAATTTTGCATCCTGATTGTTTTGTTTGGCTCCTGAGTTCTGGCCTTTCTCTGCTGTTATTAGCATTGAACAGCTTCTGCCATTTAACAGCTTTCTGATGCATCCCAGGAAGAATACCAGAAAAACCTGAAAGCAAGGAAGTTCTTTGGGTGTTATCTGAGCTTTCTAAAATAGCACTCAAATTGTTCTTTTTGTATAACACACCTTAAAGAGTGTATAGATGTCTATTTTAGCTAACCTCTTTGGGTTTACGACAGGGATTGTGCTCTCTTTCAAGGAGAAAGTGCCATGTTACAGGAATTCCCCATGCTAATGGGGAACAGACAGATTCATTGAGGTCTTCCCTTGGTTGTGCTGTGGCTTAGAAACCTTTGGCAAAGTTTATAGTCTTTATTTTCTGCTTCCTTTGGTCTTCTCATCTTCTATTTTTCTTTAGATTATATTGGCTCTGTCCTGTTCATGTACCACACATACCACAAGAGAACTCCAGGCTTGCTCAGGGTTGTGGGCAGTAAGAAAACACAAAGATTAACTTGCCACTGTGGCTACTTGGAGATTATGAATTTTGTTTAAACAGGAACTGACACTTGTTTGACTGTGTAGGAGATTCAGCAAGCAGGGTTCTGCTGTGTGCTTCATCCCTGTAAGCAGGGAGCACCCCTAAAGAAAGTCTCACCCTGCTGCTTCTTTCTTTCGTATGCAGAAATGGCATAAGTGGTGGTAGAAATTTCACACCCTGGAGCTAATTGTTTAACTGGAGGAGTTAATATTTTTACACTGTGAGGATCAGTCAAAGATGTTTTCAGTCCTCCCAGCTCTGCTTTTGGTGTACGGTGACTCTTTAGGATGTGAGAAGTGTAATTTTGTCCACCCTATGTGCAGGCATGATCCCAAGGAATACTCACGTGCATTCCCTGCTCACCATTTGGTTGCCACTGCAGGAGTTAGGCCACCCAACATCCATCACCATGCTTCCATTACTGCATATTCCCTCCTCTTGGTAATCAGCAGAAAGGTAATTTTTTTTTTTTTATTCACTAATGCATGGATTTGCACAGAGCTGGACCACAGCTAGCTTGCAGACATGGGCAAGTGAGGATTTGCTCAGAGATGCTGAGGAGAATGTTGCTTCTGGAAGGAGATGGGAGTGAGGAGTATAAGGGCTGTGCAGTCACAGTCCTTCCTCCATCCTGCAATGCTGGGTCACTTTATCCTATTTTGCAAATTTTGCCTACACTTTTATGTAGAATTTTTATATTTAGCTATTTCTTCAGCCTTGTCCCTGCCAGCCAGGTGGCTGGGAGCCACCTCAGCCAGTGCCGAAGACAGCTTGGAGACCTTCCCCAGACTGCCTAGCTGGAGTAAAAGGCCACTGCTGGCCATTGCTGCTGTTCAACTCCATGCATATTTTATTGCTGGTTCATGGAAGCAGGCTCCAGAAATTCAAAAAGCTTTGTAAAAGCCATGAGATTATACCAATTTATAAACTTTGGGATTTTTCATTAGCTTGTGGGGTTTTAGCTTTTACCATGAAACTGCAAGGAATAAATATTTATTTTATCTTAAATATAAGCTCTGTTTCCCACATAATCATACACAGACATAGGCCAGACACTGAAGAGAAGATGTGGGAAACAATAAGAAAAGGCTGTCAGTGTAAGTAATGCCCGTCAATGGGATAGCAAAGTTTCTAGACCTCCCTTTCGCGTAACAGCTATCCAAGTTGACGAGACTGTAATCTGGTAAAGGTAACTGGCTGTTAGTCTCTGTGGTGGGTGCAAATAATGGCATCATCTTTGCATCCTGGCCCAGACAGATATGAGCTACTGCTGGCTGAAAAAGCCATACTGGTGAATTACCATGCTCTAATACCCAGAAGCAAACACCTATAGACTCCTGTACAACACATTGGTAAAAAATAAATGAATAAATAATAATAATAATAAAATATATATATAGTAGGCAAGATGAACACAATCTGTATCAGGTGGGTGAACTGATGGATATTAAAGAGTGTTTGTAAAAGTCAGATCCTCATCCAACAGAAGAACTGCGTGGGCAAACTTCTCGTGACAGCATTTGGGCCAATGCCATCTAGTACTTTCACCCAGCCTGAAGGAATAGGTGTGACTGCAGCTGGTGAAAACTGCAGACATCAAAAACACTCTAATTTGTGTTTTAAAATGATAAAAGGCAGAATCACTCTGGGAAAGATGAAGAGCACAGAAGGAAATGCACATCACTGGAACAGACTCAAGGAAATAGTGGATAATCCACTATGCATCAGCTCCCAGGACAATTATTGTTAAGTCTATGAGACTATGACTCTGAGAACTTTAAAATAAACATTGACCATTACAAGATTCATGATAAAGTCATGAGAGTTGGCCACATTATCAGCCCCCACCCCCTCTGGGATGCTTCTGGTGTCAGGGGCTCTTGTGTGCGTGAGGGAATGTGCCTGTCTGTGGTTTCTGCATAAGGGCTGGTGTGTTCAGTGTGTTCCCCATGAGCCTGTGGCTCCTTCCTCAGGGCTGCTTGCCTCAGAGGGATAGTACATGGGGATGTCTCCCTAACACTCTGCACACCTCAGAGGTTCAACTTGCTTACTAATGGAAATGTGGCAAGTGTTACTTTGCATAATTGTAGAAACAGAGAACGTGAGACTCCTATTTTTCTTGTGAACTTTGCTGTACCCATCCATTGGGGTTACCCTTTAAGGACTGCAGGCAATGGTGAAGAGCCAAGTGATGCACACTCACCCTTAGGCCACAAAGCAGGACAAATGGCAGTGATTTGGATATACCACAGTTACAGCAACTGAGAGTTATTTTCCAGGCTTGTTACAAGATGGGGCAAGTCAGAGAAGCCTATGTAAAACAACCTATGGTGGACACAACACACCTTGGAGCAGGCAGTTCCAAGAGGATAAGGAAATCCCTAGTTCATGCTAATTGCACCCTGATTCCTCCCGAGGCTCTCTCACTATCTTCCATGTGAAAATATTTATGTATCAACAGTTTGTGCAGTGCCTAGTTGAAATGGGAGGGCTACAGACCACAGCTTTTCCTCTCCCCAAGGTGTGAACCTACAGGTTTTATGTATTTTCCCTTCCATTCCTAGCAGACAGATGCACGCTGCCTTTACTTCACAAGATTGTTTGAGTTTTTGATTCTTTTTTGAGCTCTGACAGAGGAACCTCACTGATAATGTTTGTCTCTATGAGGCAAAAATATCAGCAATATTACAGAACTCATAATACCCTGGTCATGTTGCTCAATTTTTCCTGTTATATCCAGGCCATATACCATGTGTAATTTATCTTTGAAGAGCCTGTGGGTATTTCTATAGTGAGAAAACAGTACAGCTACGTACAGAGGAGGTAAGCTTTAGAGGAGCTTCAGTGGTGCTAGCCAGGAACAGGTATCTAATATTTTTCATCCAGTATTTTTGTAGTGGCAAAGAGTGCAGCTAGCCAAAATGACATTTTCTGGGAAAGGGGACACAAGGCAACTACATGAAGAAAGAGGAACAGAAAGTGTCAGGAGGAACACAAATGAGAAAGAGGAGAATGAAGGAAGATTAAAGTTGTGAAGATAAAAACAGGGATGTTGGAAACACATAGCAACCACACGAGGGGAAGGCTGATCAAAAGTGCAAGGGCTCAGATATAAGATTCACATCCCCTGATTATAGCCATTTTCTAGTTGGCCATTTTCAGTGACCTGTTTTTTTGAGGTCTCTATCTGTTCCAGAGGAGGACTAAACAGTTACCGGAGACCAGACCTGTAACCTCCAAGTGGCTTATTTCATCTCAGGTGATGGGAATTGAGCTTGGGAGGAAGTCCAGAGCTGCTCAGCCAGTTGCTTGGACTCTTCCATGTGAAACAGCTTTGCTTTGTGGGCCTTGAGAACTTAAAACCACTTCCCATGAAGTTGGCATATGGTGATTTCAGACTGCTACTGGCTTCTTAAAAATGCTCCCAAGTATAGCAAAAACTCCATTAGCAGTTGTAGCTTAGTCTGCATCTGCTACAGGATGTAATCACATCAGACAAAGCACTGTTTCTTCCTTGCTGCACTGGGATACAAAGCAGGAACATTTTTACCAGGAATAGTTTAAACATTATGTACTGTATAATTATATTACTTATATATAAATGGTATATATATTGTACACTATATTCTGTGTTACATGTTATGTGCATAATACATATATAGTTTGTATAAAAATCATACGTATAGATTTATAACTATTACATAAGATAAAGTTTGTGCTTTTAAGTCCACTGTGAATTCTGCTTACTTTTCTGTTAGTGGGGAACATGACTTAGTGACAAAAAATGAAAGTGAAAATACCTGAGAGGTATCAAAGTTTTATAACACTGTCCTTTGCAGCTCGTGGGGACCCAAGAGATAACAGGTCCTGTGGAACCACAAAAACCTCTGTGAAGGGCCCTGAGAAATGTTGACAGCAGATGAACTTTGCTGAAGAGAAAAAAAAAAAAAAAAAAAAAAAAAAGGTAAGAATGAGCATACAGAGAAAGTTTGGGAAAGTCAAATGAAAAAGGAGAATTGTGGTTTGCATTTTTGTGAGGGAAGGGACATTGACATTTGGCACAAATGAAGACATTTGGCACAAACATGGCAGGACTTGATGCATATGGGAAAGAGCTATCAGCGCAGATAAGATACTTTCTCTGTATTGTCACTTTTGAGCAGAGTAGGAGTCCCTGAAATTGCTCTCTTGTCACATGTGGCATATTGCTCTGTCTCAGGGGCAGGACAAGTCAAGAGGCAGGAATATCCTGAGTTTGACATGCAAGACAGCATCTTGCCATGTGAAGTACGCAGCCAGGAAGATGTATCACTTGATATAATTTGTTGCAAGAAATAACCCAAGAAACAGAAACCATATTTTCAAAAATCTTATGGTATTTCCATTCATAAGGAGAATTAATCACAGACACAGTCTGCTGGCAACTCAAAACTAAACAGCAACCAGAAGAAATCCAAATCAAACAAGTCCAAAGAAATGCAGATGTCAGTAGTGTCACATAGTGGAGAGTTTCTCAAACATTAAGAGGGTCCCCAGGGAAGACCAGTTACAGGGCAGCTGCACTGGTGTCTGTGCTGATTAGCAGGGGTGGAGTAACTCTTCCTGCCCTCTGGGACAGCTATACATTTCTTGGTGAGCTTTTACACTCTGAACAGGAGGGACACTCCCTCCTTGGGAAATTCCCTCTTTGGAGATCTCCAAAAGCCACCTGGATGTGGCCCTCGGCAGCCTGCTCTGGTTGTCCCTGCTTGAGCAGGGGTTGGACCAGATGGACCCAGAGGTCCCTGCCAGCCTCAGCCCTTCTGGGAATCTGTGATGCTGACATAAAAAGAGTGGCAAACCCTTAGGCTGGAACACCACCTTTTTGTAAGGTGGTGACCTTAAGAAAAAAGCTGAAAAGTTAAGAGTAGAATCTGTGATTGTCTAGTTCTTGTTTTAGTTCTCTACATGTCCAGGAAGCTGTATGAGAGCTCCTCAGCCCATTATTTAATTTTAACAAAATTAAAGACTAATTTCCAAGTGCTAAAGCCTTATGGGCGAAATTAATTCTTAAGCAACATCCAGTCCTCTGCAAAGCAGAAGTGCACAGAAAGAAAGGATGACCACTCCTGGGGGAGTTTCAGAAGCTATCTGTGATGGAGAGGGAAGATACTCCATGAGCTACCCAAGTTAATTCTGTGTCCCAATTCACCAGCTGTGTGGAAATTTCTGGAGGTGTGGCTGCAGTTAATAGGAGAAAGGAAGGCAGCATTTCTTGCAGCTATGGTCCCCAGTGCAGCATGAGACTTGTGTAGCATGGTAAGGGAGTGACATGAGACTCCATCACCTCTGTGCTCAGCCCAGGTCCACAATACACATCATGCATTATATCATTGCGCAACATGCAGGTGGAAGCGTTCCCATGTGTTGGTGAGTGTAGTACCAGCACTTAAAGGGCTTTGCTCCGAGGCTTGCATCAGGACTCCACCAAACCATTTAGTTTGTTCTGAACAACTGAACATTGCCTGGTGGTATTTGCTGTTAGTGGCAAAGATAATAATGCTCAGAATCAATCAATCAATCAAACAAACAAAATATTATTATTTGAAACAAAGTCATAGAGAAAGTATTCTCTGGATGGAAATAACCTGGATGAACTGGAATGTAATGTTCTGTTTATTACTGTGGAGTTTTGTATGAATTCAGAGGTTGTGCTAGAGGAGCTCACAGGCTAGCCAGACAATAATTGTCCTCTCAAGCCAAAGTGAAGTCAGGACTTTGACAGTCAGCATATCTGTATTTTAAGTGTTATGTTATAAATCTTCCAAACCAGGCTGAGAAATCACATAACAAGTAATGATCTATTAATGCACATTATGTTTTTTTTTTTTTTTTTTTCTTCAGAGAAAGGAGATTGTATAAAATTATACAGTCAAATTGTATTGGCTTTTGGCTAAACACATGCACTTTAATTGGTGGATGCAACTACTATTATGCTTGCTTTTATTCATTTACTTTTCAGAAAAAAATAATAAAGCATAGCACAGATGACCGACCCAACATCATCCAGCGCACTTAATCCCAGGCAAAAATCCAGAAAGCCTTTTAGGGAAATGTTCACATTATAGATTCTTGAAGAAGTGCAAATATCTGCTTGAGTGGTGTACTTTAGACTTTGTAATAATAGATAAATTGATTTAGAAGGAAAGATCTTTAAATCTAGAGTAAATTCAGTACTATATTTGAATCAACATCGGAAAACAGGCATTAGCTTTGGGGAACAAATTATCTGACCTGTCCATTGCAAGGGCATGTAGTGATAGAACAAGGCATAACAATTTTAAACTAAATGAGGGTGGGCTTAGGTTTGATATAAGGAAGGATTTCTTCACTATGAGGTTGGTGATGCACTGGGGCAGGCTGCACAGAGAAGTTGTGGATGCCCCGTCCCTGGAGGTGTTCAAGGCCAGGTTGGATAGGTCTTTGGGCAACCTGATCTGGTGGGAGGTGTCCCTGCCCATGGCATGAGGATGGGAACTAGATGGTCTTTAAGGTCCCTTCCAACCCAAACCATTCTGTGATTCTATGATTAGTTTAAGTGGATAAATGAGAGATGCAGCATCTATTCAAATAAATATTTTTCCCCTCATTTTTTGACCCATGTGTTCTGTAGCATGAGAAAAATTAATCAGAATTTGTTATTTTTATGTTAAAGCTGTACTAATAAGCCAATAGCAATAATGGAGCCATCAGCACTTTCAAAATTACATAATAGAAAGGGAAATGTCATTCTCTCCTGCTAGGAATCCAATACAATTTCTGAAAATGCCATGGCATCTTAGAAAAATAATCCTCACTTGTAAGTGATATCAAATCATTTGCTGAACAGATGCCTGAGCAGGCAGTGGTAGGGGCATGCCCAAGGCTGGAGGTGACTGGTGAGGACGCGGGAATGCCGAGTAGCACTGCAGTCAGCAGAGACAACTGCTGCCAATTCCTCATGCAAAACAAACAGAAAACTCATCCTGTTCCTCTTGCCTCTCAGCAGTCGCTTCCTATTTCTAAACCGGGGTTTGTTGCTGACTACAGAGGAATGTAGTAATAACCTGAAGTGAAAAAATTCCTCATTTGATGGGTATGTGCAAGCTTTCTAAAGCTGCTTAGGTACCTAATTCCTTCTGAAATGAATGAAGTGAGATGCCTAAGTGCCTTTTATCAAAGTCCAAAGTTCTGTCTTATTTTTTTCATGGTTTAAGTCTCCTCTGGCAGAGGACAGCCCCCAGAGGATTGCATACCTTAACCTTTCCTGAGGAAATGGTCTTTGGTATCACCAGAGAGTTGCTTGGATGGGATAGTGAGGTGGGATGGTGTGACCTGATGGGCACAGCAGGCACCCCTACTACTGTGCCTCTCCACTACTCTGTGGCAGTGGCATGGCAGGAGGGATCTTCCTGGAGGGGACCTAGCAATGAACATGTGTGTATCACCAGACATTCATCTCCTGTAGGCCTGCCAGTGAGCATCTCCTACTCCGTGTATGTGCAGAAGGAACTGCAGCATTTCTTGATGCACATGGACAACGAGGATGTCACCTGTGCACTCGTGGTGGGAGGCTGAAAAGAAAGACACTGTCCTCATGTGTAACCAGTTGTCTTCACATTGGTGATTGCAAGCAGGAGGCCTAGCCAGTTACTTGCTCTCTGTGTACAGTTTGTTTTGGTGATCGCCTAGGCCTCGTGACACAATACCCTGTCAGATGAAATGTAAGCAAAGTAGTGCAGCTGTAGCTGTAAATCAGGGGAATCAGCAGGAGACCAGTTCTCCCTTACCCTCTGCTTTGCTCAAAATTCATCCTGTGTTGAGCAAGCCTTTGCTTGGAAGACCGCGTGTGGTTTCTCCTTCTCTTGGTGGAAGGTAAGACTTGCATTTCATTTAGCCAAATATTCCCATTTACCAACATCTCCCACAGCCCTGCCTGTGTCCCCTTTCCCAAGCAATGTTAAGTAGACCACATGGATGCCAGTCTCCCTTGCTCAGCTGCATCCCCAGGTGGTGTTCCCTCTGCTCCCAGCTGAAGTCACCTCCTCAGCTGACAGAGCTGCCCAGTGGACTGCCCTGCCCAGACTGCTGTCATTGCTCGTTCCTCTTGCCAGAAAAAAAAAAAAAAAAAA
>CM021797.1:18471208-18492818 GCA_011076525.1 Nettapus auritus
TTCAGATTTGGCCAGCCAATAAGTAAAAACTGTCTCTCAAGCAGAGGTGAGGTCATGCAGATACTGAGCAGAGCTGGGAGTCTGAATGAGCCAGTTATGTCAGCCAGTTAATAATTTTCCTGTTGTCATTTATTTGTCATTCATCCAGAAGAATCCAAATGTGCTTCACATTCTTTACAATCAGATTATAAACCCTTCTTGCTAATGGGGATGCTCTGCACACCATGGAGAGTGCATCACCTCTTGGAGCAGTGTGGAGTTGCTGTGCTGCGCGCTGCCCCACTGCTCTGTCTTTGGGGACAGGAAGCCAGGACCACCCCATGTTAGGGAGCTGAAGCAGCAAGGGAGCTTGGTGCTAAAGCCAGGGACACCCCAAGTGGCTGCTTGGAATTTGTTCTGGGGCCCAGGGCAAATGCTTCCAACAAAGTACTATGAGAATAGGACATTGCATCAGGGCCACCACCCTGCAGGACAGAGCCTTCTGCTGCTGGCCTGTGAGGAGCTTCTCTCTAACTTATCAATTCCTGCTAACCTGGGCATGAGCCAGAATCAGACATACACTTAGGGACTTTGTTGTTTACTGGTGAGATTGTGGAAATTACTATATGGAAATTCAGTGCTGAGAGTCACTTTCATCTCTTGTTACGTAGGGAAAATACCGCTGGCTGGGCTACCTCAGAAAGAGTTTGTGTGGGTTAGTTAATTCAGCTTTGCATGGCATGTTGAGAAAGGCTCAGAACAAAGTAGTGCATGCTCTGCCACCATCCATGTTTCTTTCCTGCTTTTACGGAGAGAGAGAAACTGCACAAATGGGAACACAATGCAGTGACTTCAAAACCCAGCTTACAGGACACTGTTTGTTCAACAAATTTTGACTCCCTCCCTTCTGGCAGTTTTACTCCAGAAATGGGCTGCAATATGTTCAAGAGCATCTGTAGCTCAAACCCACGTTTCTTTTTAAGAGTGGACCAAAGACAGATTTTTTTATGACAATATGATTTTTTTGTTCATCTATTTCTTTGTTTCTTTATTTTTCTTCTGTGACTGAATACCTTATTTAATGAAATAAAGTAATGAACACTTGTCTGAAGTTTTCATGCTGTTGATGATGAGAAACCACTCAATATGGTCTAAGGGGCATCTGCAGTTTGCTCTGAGAGTGGTGGGCTGTTGTCACCTGGGAAGGGAGGGGATGCTAAAGAGATGAAGGGATACACCAGACCCCCTTCACTCTCTGAGGCCACTCTGACCATTTTGGCCAGCTTCCCATCACTGCAGAGTCCATTCCTGACCTGGCCTCTGACCAAACTCACAACCACCTTTCTCCACTGCCTCACCATTGGATACCTCTCCCAGGTCTCCCAGCACCCACTCCAGCTCTCACAAAAAAATCTTACAGTCCTCTTCCCTCCAAGAGCTATTTCAATCACACTACTGTGAAGTACTTAGTAATTCACAAACAGGTTTTGTTTGTTCGTTTTGTTGTGTTCCACCCCCCACCCCGCAGGAAAAAAAAAAAAAAAAAAGTGAAAGAAACTTGCATAGGTAAATACCCACAGAAAAAAGCTATGGAACAGCTTGTGGAATGCAAGTACAAGTTTCTGGTCTGTGACAAAATATTCAGAAAGCTTCAAGGCAAGTTTGAAAAACATCTGCCCACACTTTTCCTAACTACCATTTCCTGGAAGAAGGCCTTTATTTACTGTATAAGCTGGTGAAATCCTTATCAAAATCAGTGGTGCCTGAAATGCCACAATTACCCTGTGTCTCCTTTGTATATTTTTCTCCTTGTATGCTAATGGTAGTGCTCCAGATAAGTGAACTGTGCTTTCCTATGGCTTACTTTGTACTGTCCTGTAAGGAATGGTAAAAGAAATGATGCAATACTATGTGTGATTAGTAATAGTGCTCTTAAGAATAATGATAAGCAAAAGCTGGTAGGTGGAAGGCCTTGGACCTTGCTTTAGTAAATCTTTCTACTGTAGACAATTTTTGATCCTATCATGTGCTGTCTCATACCTCATGAAAAACCTGGCAAACTTTTAGATAAATTCCAGGAATTCATGACGATAGAATTAGGGTTAATTCTGTAGTTAATGAAAAGGAAAAGTACCCACAGAAAATACTTTGCTATTCTCTGTCTCTCAGCTTCTCTCTCTCCCTCTCTCTCTCTCTTCTTAGAGTAATGTGAACCTTCACATTTCTTGGCTGACACTGAAATATTTGTCTTGGAAAATTAATCTTGTATTCCCTTTTGCTTTTACAGCCTGGGCCCTTCTGTCATACTTTTCTTCCCCATGTTGCACTGCACTCTCCCCTGGAGAAAAGAGCTGGTGTGGTGGGATCACAAGTGCAATGCGATGAGGAAGATAGGAGATGATCTAAAATAAAACAGACATTTTGCTTGAAAATGAAATACCTTTAATCAAAACCATTTTCCATGAAAATACATCTTCAGAAAGGCATTTAGTGCCAGCAGTAATTAACCCCCTTTGGTACTGCTTCCATTTCTGAAAGGTGCTGAGAAGAAACCATTGCTGGTTTCTTGTCCTTCAGTGGGTTACCAAGTACTTGGGGTGTGTTATTGTGGATGTCAGGGTGAATAAGAGAGAGCTGTGCTCCCATCATGAATAAAGGCAAGCTGCACGCTGGGCTATGTAAAGAAGGATGTGGCCAGCAGACTGGGAGGAGTAATTTCCCTCCTTTACCCAGTGCTGATGAGGTCATAAATGGATGACTGAGCCTCCTGTTCAAGGACGTGTAGAAAAAAATGGAGAAAGCCCAAGCGAGGGCTCCAATGTGTTGGGACCTAAATCCCAGGACCTGTAAAGAGGGACTAAGGGGGTTGTGCTTGTCTAATCTGATGAGAAGAAAGGAAGGGCTGATCTTGTAATAGTGTATGTGGTCTTGAAGCAGAGTTACTAAGACTATGGAGCCTAACTCTTCTTAGTTGTGGTGGGAGATGTGACAAGGGGCAACAGGTGGGGGTTGGTCTGTTCTCCCACGTGCCTGGTGACGTGGGGGAATGGGCTTAAGTTGCGCCAGGGGAGTTTTAGGTTGGATCTTAGGAAGAACTTCTTTACCGAAAGGGTTGTTAGACATTGGAACGCGCTGCCCAGGGAAGTGGTGGAGTCACCATCCCTGGAGGTCTTTAAAAGACGTTTAGATGTAGAGCTTAGGGATATGGTTTAGGGGATGATTTGTTAGTGTTAGGTCAGAGGTTGGACTCGATGATCTTGGAGGTCTCTTCCAACCTAGAAATTCTGTGATTCTGTGATTCTGTGAACAGCAACAATCTGCAGTGCAGGTTTTTCAAGGTGGACATTAAGGAAAGCTTTGTCATCAGGAGGTTGTTGCAGCACTGGAACAAGTTACCCAGGTAGGTTTTCAAATCACCACCTCTGAAGGTTTTCAGCACTTGGCTATTCAAATCCACAGCTGGCCTGAGCTGGTGCTGATGATAGGCCTCTTGGAGCAGGAGGTCATACAAAAAACCTGCAGAGTTACAAGAAACATTTACATGTCTCTTTGATTCTCTCACAAACTTGGGTTTGGAGCTGAAATCCCATGCTCCCATAAACATATGTGAGAGAGACCTCTGTGATTCTCTACCTCTGTCTCTAGCACTATCCCCATTCTCCCAGCCTGCTCCTGACACAACCCTATGTTCCTCTGATGGTGTGACAAATTATGCCTATGATTGCCTTTGGGTTAAATATTAATTTCATGACAGTCATTAATTATTTCCAAAATTTACTACCTACAAAGTATTTCTCTTAATTAAATCTCTTATACACCCTCACCTGTTGGAATTCAGAGGACCTGCTTTTTTATCTTAATTCCTATTCCAAGCCCAGGTTTTTAAACCATGTATGAAGTTCATCTGATCATTTTAGAGAATAGCTGCTGACTCTGAGCGTAGCAATCTCAAAGGTGTTTTGTGCAATGAAACAGACAGGACAAGTCAAACTTGAATGGGGTTTGAGACAGGAAGGTGTTAAAGAGTGCTTGTTCCAGCTGCTTTGTAATTAATATTATGTCAGTGAATGATGAATGCATGAAAGGGCAACATCACTCTAATACAGTTCTACAAGCAAAAACTGTAAGCCCATCGATTTTACCTTCTTAGTATTTCTAAGACGCATTCTGCTACTGGAAGACACCTGTGCCTATCTGTTATCAGAATATCTGGTTCTGATAATGTCTTTTCATTGGGCTTTAATATATGAAAAGGGCAGTCTCTATTTTTTTTATTAAATAGATAAAGCTTCAGACAGCTCCTCCAGATGACCTGCAGACTTAGCAGCCTTGGCAAATTTCCTGATGTAATTTACTAAGAGTGGTATTATGTACAGTGCTGATAAAGGTCTCACTTTGAAACTGTTGTCAGCTAGTCTTTAAATCCCTGCCAAGACCTGGTATTGAAAGGCTGACTTTTTGTGATCCTTAGCTAGGCATACATAAGAATAATGTCAAAATCAAACCAAAGCCCTGTTTTATCTTGATTACTTAAGTCAAACTCCAGCATCTCAACAGTAAAATTTTTGCATTCTTCAGTATCCTGTCCATGGGCCGTTGTGCACATTATAATCAGCAAAATAAGACCTACTGGCTGATTTTGTTTTGTGAAACAGCATGGTAATTTACTGCAAAGGCATGATTCCTGTATTTGTTTCTGAGTGTGACCTACCCCATGAAATGAGAATTTGTCTATATTTTTCAGGACAAATATTTTCTGCCTATGAATGCTCTGTGCATGATGCACTTCCCTCCCTGGGTTTAAAATATTCTTAAACTGAATTTGGAAATTGAACTAGAGGTTGTGAATACTGACAATGGGATGTGAAACACGACAATAGCCAGTCTGATTTAAGAGACCTAATTCTGCTTCCATTTTACTCCATTAGTAAATAGATCACACTCATCAGGACACAAAAGCCAAAACCAGATAATAGACTGAAGTATCCAGTTCAGTGTGTAGCAGGATGAACCTGTTTGTCTCTTTATTTCCTGGCTGTAATAGATCTCTAACGCCTTATTGACAGTTAAAAAAAAAAAAAAAAAAAAAAAAAGGAGAATAATTGCTCTCATTTCATTAGATAGTAGTGTCTGTGAATAGCAACTGATGGGCTTTTTTTTTTTTTTTTAGTTATTTTTTTGTTTTTTTTCCTTTCAACCTTGAATATCTGGTCTTGATATCTATATCTGGTAATACAGGTCACAGATGAAGTGGGTTTCTGTAGATCAGTAATTCTCAAAGGTTTTGCATGCATCCCCTTCCACTGTTTTGTTTCCTTCCCCAGAGGGAGCAGTGGCTCAGTCCCTCTGAGACAGGTCAGGCTGAATGCAGAGCAGCCTCATGCTCCCACCCTGCAGGAGGTGCCAACAGGTATGGTCAGATAGGTGGCCCTGGGCTAGTTCAACTTATGATTAAAATTAATAAATTGTCACTAGTTTTCCTCAGTCTGTTGTCTGTTGTATCAGAATAAGGTAAAAGAAGTAGAAACTGCTGTTTTTAATTTTTTTTTTTTTTTTTTTTTTTTTTTTTTTGTATAAAACCGTGGAGGAATGAGATGTAGAAATGAGGGAAGTAACTCTTTCCCATACATCTTTTCAAACAGAGAATGTTTTACCTGTTAGCAAGGTGTGTCTCAAGAGACAAAAATCATACCAGACATCTTTGGACACACCAAAGTCAATGAGAAAGCTCTTCTTTTATGTTGGGTATACAAGTAGATCACTATGTCTAACTGCTTCCATTCATTCTTTTCAAGAACCATAGGAAATATATAGAAAAATTGGTCTGAAAAGGGGACAATCTTGACCTTGAAAAAAGCTACACCTAAAACAAGCAAGCTAAAGCAGCCTTTCATCACATTCCAAGGCTTGTGAATAACCAAAGGTGAAATTTGAATCTTTGTAGTATATTCAGGTCCTAACGTTTGTAGAAGTGATTTGGGCATGGCTGCCTCTCAAGCACTGGGTGGTGTTTGTTTTTCAGAGCCTTATCAGATTTGCATTTCAAAGGAGTGATGGTAACAAAACAATTGTAGCAAGACACTTTTTATTTCTAAATGTTCTTCCATCTGAGATGTCAAAGTGCTTTGCACAAATCAAACACTTCTCCCAATACTGAAATACAGATATGGATTATGGATCCCCATGGCAGCAGTAGTTAGGAAGAGAGAGATTGAAAGTGGTTTACTGGAGCTGGTGGCAAAAAAGGAAATGTAGTCTGGGGCAGAAATTACTGTACGCATGGTTCAGGGGAAGGCAAATATTCATAGAATCATAGAATATTCCGAGTTGGAAGGGACCCATAGGGATCATCAATCCAACTCCTTGCACCTCACAAGTCTACCCAAAAGTTTAGACCATGTGACTAACTGCACAGTCCAAATGTTTCTTAAATTCATACAGGCTTTGTGCAGCGACTACTTCACTGGGGAGCCTGTTCCAGTGTGCAAGCACCCTCTCAGTGAAAAATCTCCTGATATCTAGTCTAAACTTCCCTTGCCTCAGTTTCACTCCATTCCCACGGATCCTATCACTGGTGTTTATGGAGAATAGGTCACCTGCCTTTCCACCCTTCTTGCGAGGAAGTTGTAGACCGCGATGAGGTCTCCCCTCAGCCTCCTCTTCTCCAGGCTGAACAGGCCCAGTGACCTCAGCTGCTCTTCATATGTCATCCCCTCCAGGCCCTTCACCATCTTTGTCGCCCTCCTCTGGACACCCTCCAACAGTTGAACGTCCTTTTTGTACTGTGATGCCCAGAACTGCACACAGTACTTGAGGTGAGGCCGCACCAGCACAGAGTAGAGCAGGATGATCACTTCCCTCGCCCGAGTAGCGACGCCGTACTTGATGCAACCCAGGAGCTGGCCCTCCTGGCTGCCAGGGCACACTGCTGGCTCATATTCAACTTGCTGTCAACCATGACCCCCAGATCCCTCTCTGCAGGGCTGCACTCCAGCATCTTGTTGCCCACTTTGTATGTATGTCCAGGGTTGCCTCGTCCCAGGTGCAGGACCCAGCACTTGCTCTTGTTAAACTTCATGTGGTTGGTGATCGCCCAGTTCTCCAACCTGTCCAGATCTCTCTGCAAGGCCTTTCCACCCTCATCCGAGTCTACAGCTCCTCCAAGTTTGGTGTCAGCAAATTTGCTCAAAACACCTTCTAGTCCAACATCCAAATCATTTATAAAGACATTGAAGAGGACTGGCCCTAAGATAGAGCCTTGAGGGACCCCACTCGTGACCATCCACCAGCCTGATGTGGCCCCATTTACCACAACGCTTTGAGCCCTGCCCGTCAGCCAATTGCTCACCCATTGTATGATGTTTTTGTTAAGCTGTATGCTGGACATTTTGTCCAGTAGGATTCTATGGGAAACCATGTTGAAAGACTTGCTGAAGTCCAAAAAGATCACATCAGCTGGTTTCCCTTGGTCGACTAGACGGGTGATCTTATTGTAGAAAGAAATCAAATTTGTTAGGCAGGACCTACCCCTCACGAACCCATGTTGGCTGGGACCAATGACTGCATTGTCCCTCAGGTGTGCTTCAAAAGCTTCAAGGATTATCTTCTCCATAATTTTACCAGGCACTGACGTGAGACTGACAGGCCTGTAGTTGCCAGGGTCTTCTTTCTTAACCTTCTTGAAAATTGGCACAACATCTGCCAGATTCCAGTCTACCGGGACCTCTCCATATTCCCAAGATCATTGAAAAATAATTGAGAGAGGTCCTGCAATGACATCAGCCAGCTCTTTAAGCACCCTGGGATAAGGTGCTTAAAGGGTGCTGTCAGGGGAAGAAAAATATTATTTTCTCCCCCTTCTCTCATCATACCTACTACCTGCCAAAGTGTTCAACCTCCTCCACAGCTGTGATTTTAAACTAGTGAAATGTTAACAGAAATGTCATAGCCCAAAAAGTACTGCAGTCACCACATAAATTGTGACTTTCATGCAAACCAAAATAATCTGAATGTATCTCAATGGCTTTCACAACTAATGAGATTGAGGAGATTGAGCAGAAATCACAATCTTGCTATTGTGTGCTGCCTTGACTGTGATGCTGTAATAGAGGGTGCAGCTAAGCTCTTCAAGAACTGCGTAGCACGGGTCATGCTGCATTAAGCTGTGAGCTGAGCTCAAAAGAGACATCACCACACTAATGATCCTGTGGTCTGTAACTTCCATGCCGCCTGCTCACACTGCTGCCTACAGACTGGCTGCAGACAGAGCTCAAGGCCTGCAGCATTGTAGATTGCTTGCCTCTGTCTTGTGTCCCCCTAAGACTGCATGGAGAGGCAGATGGAGACTGTGAGACAAGGGAACACTGTGACCTGCTCTCTCCAGAGACCGATGGAGCTTACAGCATGGTAATATTGTGTCTATGTACATCATAGACAGTGAGCAGGTCCAGTCTTGAGATGATCCTCAAACCAAGCTTCCTCTGCCAGAACAACCCAAGCACGCTCAGTGTCACTGTATCTTGAAGTAGTAGAGAACATGTCTCTGCACATGCAGCTGGTACGGGCATCCTTACTCCAGGCAGCTTTTGCACTTCTCACTCTGTGTGTTGGCTGTCTGGAGTCCTGGAGCATCTCCACCAACCTGACTGCATGACTGAGGAAGACAAAGCCATCCCACTTTCCCTTACTAGATGGCCCTGAGGTTTTGGGAGTGCCAGACATTGTGGCATCCTTTCCAAACCTGAAGATTATTCATTGATCTTCAGCATGTCTTTTTAGGTTTCCTTTCCTTCTCTCCTTCTTTTTTTCATTTAACATGAAAGGCTGGAAAAGTCAAGCAGAGCTTAGTTACTCGGTGAGGTGTTTGTTACTATTTTTCAGCAGGTATTAAGAAACCCATCTGGATTTCCTAGTGACTGAAAACCACCCTCTGCCAATGTATTTTCCAATGCCTTGGGATGCTTCTGGATTTTCTACTATAATGTCAATTATCTTAGTGGAACAGCAGTTTCCCCCTCCCATCTGCACTCTGCACTGAAACAAGGAGGAAACTGGTGTCTGCTTGTTTAATGCAACTCTACCCCCATCCTGCAATTTTTGTGATTTGTGTGGCAGTGAAAGGTAAAGAAAGGGGAAAAATGCAAGTGCACAAGGAAGACAAGGAGAAAGAAGCTTCATTTTTCTGAGGCTGCCCTAGGACTGACCGCAACTCAGCCAGGGCTGATTTGTGGTCATCAAGTAAGTGAACACAAAAGCATTAGGGAATAGGCACAAAGGCTCTCCTTCAAGACTGACAGCTTGTTAGGGACCATTATTAATACAAGTTCAGCTTAAATGACGGGGTCATGTATATGATGATGTTTTGATTCCCTGCCTTAGTCTCATAGCATCTTGCCACATCTTTATTCAGAGGGTTTATCTGTCAAGCACATAACCCCAAATTAGCCATCATTTATTCTCAGTTATCTGTATGTATAGACTCTGCACTCATCACTGGCTGAAGGATGTCGCACTCACCACCATCCTCCCATATCATTAGTGGAAGGAGAAATTGCTTGGATAAGAATCTGCTTTTTGTTTGAATTTTAAAAGCTACATTTCATTAGGAAAATGAAATCAATTAGTGGCAAGGGACTATGTGGGAAGTATTACAGTGGTCTATTATTTAGAAGCATTTTTACAGATGTCTAATATAACAGCTTTGTACTAGGCATCCTGCAGCCCAGGATGATGACAGAGCATGATTCTCCTGCAGGACTGGAAGCTGGAAGAACCTCTCCTAAACTCCAAAATAGTAGGACCATAGCTAAAGAGAACACAATTTGCCAAGAGAGTGAAAATGTGAGATAGTTTAATATTTTCTGGAGTTAATTGGTTCCTTAAAAAGTCCCAAATTAATTAGTCTTATTTTTTGCCACCATGTTGTGAAGTACTTTAATGAGAGCATTCCAAAGAACCTTCAGTTACATGAAACATTATAATATTGAAATATTATAGATGAAAGTTGATAAGCATCCTATGTATAGGAGAGAAAAATGAATGTAAAAACATGTTCATTTTTGGAAGAACAGAACTGATTGTTAGGTTGTCAGAGGTCTCCCTTCTGACAGTTCCTGCAAGACATTATGCAATTTTTAAAGAAAGAAACGAAGAAGCATCCAGGGAAGGAGGCACATGGGGAATGAAATGATAAGGTGATATGGTCCACCCGGGTGGACCACTTCTCTCTGTGCAATGTCTCTGGTTCCTGTGCATCATTAGCAGCAGAGGACTGGTTAACTTAACCAGCCTGTCATGGGGTTTTATGGTCTTTCAGGCATTGTATGAAAGACAATACTTGTTTCAGAAAACCACTTCTTTTGTCCTTCAGAAACTAATGCTAATTTGAATAAAGAACCGGTGACAGGGAAAAAAAAAAAAAAAAAAAAAAAAAAAAAAGGCACAGCAGATGTAAATCAGCATGAATCAATTGACTTCAGTGGAGCTACACCAGTGTGGACAAACTGAGGTTATCAACTCTGTTATCACTGGACATTTGACATTCTCTTTGGGAGGAGTTTTATCTGTGACAGTTTATTTTATTACCTTTTCTCTGCTTAGCCCATACTTGCTTAAGATTGCATTGACATCTTCTTCTCTTCTAGATGAGCATCTTTTTCTCTTTTAGATGCTGAAATTAAGCCCTGTGCAACTTTAACAGTGGATCAAGCTGGAGAAGCAGCCACTGGCATCTTGTAACTCTTCAATGATTGTGCATTAAAAGAAAATTGAAGAAACTAGGACAATTTGGTTAAAAAAGAATGTTGTGTGAGTTTAAGGCTGCTCAAGGGCAACCTTAATTTATGTGCCAATAAGTTACACAAATATTTTCTCTACTATTCAATTAAGAACAAGTAGTTTCCTTGGCAACAGCCACATTACATGGAACTTACCCGAGCCCTGAGTTCCAGCAGAGTGCTTTCCCTAAGAAAGGAACATCCTCATCTATCATGTAAATGTCTAATTTGTACACGGTTTTGAGAGAGAAGGGAGAAAATGGAATTTCCGGCAAATTAACACAGCCCTTCTGTTGTACTGGAGTCAGAGACATGCTCTTTTCTGTTGTTTTCTCCTGCTTTTCATTTCTCTCTCAATGTTAACTTGCCTATGAAAATTGTGGAAGGGTAGGATTGTTAAGTGGGTATATTAAAAACTGCTAAAGGAGGGCAGGCTGTTAGCCAAAAGGATGGATTGGGGATAAGGGGGTGTCTGCTTTAAAAACAGGAAGGTGGCAGTCTTCTCCATTCAGTGTTGCTGCTGAAAATATGCTCTGTAGTTCAGTTATGATGACTGTGATTAGTCCTTTTGTGGGAAAAGAACCCAGCCTGCTTATACTTCAGGTTGCTGCTTCCTTTTAAACTATCAGCTTTCTCAGTGATGCAGCTACTCTGGCCCATAAACGTTGCCAAGTTTCTGTCTTCTTGTGTATGCAGGTCCCTTTGGAGGTGTACCTCCAGCATGGCTGTCACTATGCTAAGAGACCTCTTCTGTTCCTGAGGCATCCCCCCAAAACAAACTGAAAAGCTGCCATTGGATCCAAAAGTAAACACCATCCCTGGGTGTGGAAACACCCAGCTCTATAGAAAGGGAAAAAAAAAAAGCCTGCTCCACCTTCCCCTTGGAAGCAATCCATTGTTTCCATTCCATAGACTCCAACCCTATTTTCAGCTGAGGCTGTGATGGGCTTCCCCAGCAAAGTCTGTGCTTTGCTCTCCCACTCTCATGACCCTGCCATGGAAAATGGATTTGACATTGTCAGATTTAATCTCCCGTGGAATGTTTCTGCAAAGCTGGAATAAAATTTTTCCCTCTGCTTTTATCCTGAGGCTTACATTCAATCCATAAGTCAATTTTAGGATGTTGCTACCCCACTCCTGTGTCCATCAGCAGTATTAAGCTGGAATTCATTATTTTGTTAGTGAGAATATTCCTATGGTGGCAGGATGCTGCACTCTCTGTGCCTATTCCACTTTCCTCCCATCTGTCCTTTTGCTTTAGTTCAATTAATATGAAAATGAAAGGTCTCTGCTTTAATCACATCTTTCATCCTTTATACACACAAGCACATTTAGTATTATGTAACAGGCTTCTTATTGTAGCTCTCCTATCCTACTGAAACAGTCATTCTGCGTAGCCTTGCAAAATCATAGTAAACAATTAAATTAATTATTTTCTGTTTTACACGTCTAAGGTACCAAACCCCAGAGATATGTAATTACACTGCTCCAATTATAGGTTGGCATGAAAGTTTGATTGTGATGAAGCTCATGCTTCTCGCTTGGTAAAACGTACAGGGCAGGCTATTCTGTGGCTAATGTAAGATTTATGGAGCCTGTCATAATTTATTTTCTCTAAGTGCCTGAGCATTGTATATGGTGAAATAAATACATTCTCATCACGATTGACCTTATCTAGTTCTACTCCCCTCCTCCCAGCATTTAGCCACACATGTCCTTCAGCCAGCCATCTCCCACTGAATTACATGTCATAACATGATTTTCCCTGACTAGTGGCTGTTTGCAGGCAGCAATATGAAAGGTCACAGCAAAGGCACTTCATCTGTGAACTGCCAGAATAGGGATGAGACAGGAAGCACGGGTCACAGACGGTTGCTGTGTGTGAAAACAAGATCTAATTTTTCTTTTGTCCATGGGGAACAGAAACAATTTTGCTAACTTTGGGGTATTTTTCCTTGCCCCACTAACTCCAGTCAGAAGCTGCTAAAAACTGGGATTTTTCTAGCTGAGGAGATGGCGTGAATCTTTTCCTCATTTTTGTGGGATGAGGTAAAGACTGCCCAGCATCTGTGTGGTGACTTGCAAACCTGTTTGCTTGGATTTTGGAGAATGTGTAAATATGTAAACTCCCCGGCCCCCCCCCCCCCCCCCCGCCAATATATCAATAGTGCTAAGTTACATCATCAAATACTGTACTGTCCTGCTACGCCAGAAAGAAATAACTTATAAGACTCATTTTGAACTAGATACTAAATATTTCCCTATCTCCTTCTAGTTATTTTTTTTTATTATTTTTTTATTTATTTATTTTTTTTTTACAAAATCACCAGGGACGCAACCAAAACCTGACTTCTCTTAGTCCCTTAAACTCATCATATCCTTCTATGGAGATCTGACACATTCAGCCACACCATTCTCATAAATCTGGACATAATTTTAAAACAAAATCACTCTGACACACTCTAAATTTTCCTTCCTTCAAGTCATAAAATACTCCAGGCCACAACACCGAACTTATTTAGCACTATCTTAGAAAATACTTTCCATACCCATTTCACACACTATCTCCATTAAAGATGAAAAAAATATGCTTGAGCAGCAAAATGATGTAACAGAAACCATCACTGTGTATAACAAGGCCACTAAAAAGGCACACACACAAAATAAAATCCCTTTGACATTGGCCATCAAAAAAATCATAGTTTCAATATTTGGGGCAATAACTGTAGCATCTTCTTTAAATGCTACAGGAACACACTTATATGTGTCTTGATTTATGCAGTACAATATTTCCTCACCTCTAGTCAAATCACACCCAGCTAGGCAATCACCTGTCATGGGGTTCAGAGATGGTGGAGAGGGACAACAGCTCAACTCATCCAGGCATTTAATAAGATTCACTTAACCAATGCTGGAAGCCTAAATCCCAGTATGGGCACAGTGAAAAAAAAATAATTGCTCTACAAAAGTTATAAAAGCACAAGATGTTACTTGAATCACAGCAAAACAACATTTTTCTTACCTAGCACTCTGATTATTTCATCTGCATCAAGAGTTGGTAATTATCTGTGTGAGGAAATGCAGTTACTAACCAGGTACTAAACTATTTTATATTTCACTTCTGTTGAAATAGAGTCCTTTCCACCAGTAGTTATTAGTAACATATTCAAGAATGGTTTTCACTCATTGGAGAAAGGCATGTTACCTCCCAGAAGGTAAATGTAGGATCACATTGATGATCCGATGGGCCCATTTTTACAGTTGGAACTGGATCTGAGCTTTACCAATTTGGCCCTGTCTTTTTAATAAAAAGTGCCAAATTATCTTTACCAAATCAAATAGTCATGGTTCTTTGTGCTCTATGATAGCATACATCCTACTCATTTGTCTAATGGTTATGTTCTTGTGAACATACTGTAATGTTGAAATGGTCTTTCTAGAGAACAGAGATCATTTCCTCTGAGTGAAACATGTTCAGCTACTGTGAAGATTTCACTATTGTTTTCATCTTGGCTTCTGATGCCCTTCCCACTGAAAGCTTGAAGTTAGGAAGAATATAAAGGATGAAAGACTGTAAGATAGCTCTGTAATGAACTAGGTGTCACTTATATGTAAATTACTAGTTAAAAGATTGCCTTCTAGCTCTGACCTTGAACACTCTGCTGTAAATAAGAATCTCTACTTTATTTTGAAGAACATCTTTGAAATGTTGAAATGCTGAAGCATTTCAACAGACATCTGTGCCACAAACACAAAAACAGTTTTAAACATTAATCATTTCCTCTTCAATTTGTTTTCTGTGGAAGTGAAGCAGTGTCTAATTATTTATTTTGCTGATAGAGTTAAATACGTGACTTAAATATGTGACCACCCCTGGAGGTGTTCAAGGCCTCGGTGGATGGAGCCTTGGGCAACCTGATCTAGTGGGTGGCATCCGTGCCTGTGGCAGGGGGTTTGGAGATAGATGATCTTCAAGGTCCCTTCCAAGCCAAGCCATTCTATGATTCTATGACTGACATTCTTGTTGCCTGCTTTAATTATTCAGCTGCCTAATACACCACACCTCTTTTCAAGACAGCTTACCGTGCCGATTCTTTTTCATGTCTTCCTGAGTATATAAAGCCCATAGAGCAACCCACAACTTGATCTACCAGTCGTAAATGGAAACTTTTGGAACAAGTTCTGTCAGCTTGACAATGACTGCATTGACTATATTATTGAGACAATAGTCTGGTCTTCTATGGTCACAAAAATAATGTGACAGAGGTGTGTAGGTAAGGAGTCATGTGCAGACGTGGAGACAGTAGCTTTTCACCATTTCCTCTTCAGAACTATTTCCTTTACACAAATAATATGGCAAATGCATCCCTCAGTTACTTCAGTATCATCCCACGACATTTCAAATTCCAGTGGCAATGACATAACAGAGTTTGGTACAACATGCTTTGTTCAGCCATCTGCCAAATTTAATGATAGGGAAGTGACAGAGAATCTTTTAGGCTGGATTTGGCCTGCATCATATGATTAAATGGGGGAAGTGCCCCCATTAGGTGTTAGATGTGTACTTTTGAGTAGAGATCAGATTTGCCTGACTGGCTGAATTCAGAGTATTTTACCTTTCTGGCTCCATCAGATCTGATAATAATTTTCATAATTATTTTGTGCCCCACTCAGATCATCTGTCTTCCATTCTGTTGACAAGGAGCCAAATTCCTTGTATGGCTTATTAAACTTTATTTACCATCTTTCTACTTTTCATGATTTCTATATTTTGAATCAGTCTCTTTCAATTTCATTAGAAAGACCACTTGGTCCAGAAACCAACAAACTGCCTGTAGATCTATCCCCTCCCCTCTGCCCGTAGGGCCAGCTAAACATCTAGAACCAGTATAAATAGCTCTTTTTTTTTTTTTTTTTTTTTTTTTTTTTAATTAGAATTTCCTCTTGCAATAGGAAAGTCAATACATTTAGTCATGCTGCTGCTCCAAAGGCCTCATGGAGGCAAAGGTATAACATTAACAATTTCTGCCACTTTTTAGTGACTTTGGGGTGACTGCTCAGAAACTCCATTGTACACTAGCAGGGTTCAGGCAGAAAATCAGCACTATTTCAGCACTACCAAAGAAAGAGCGTGGTGGAGGAGAAACACAAACATCAGGCAGAACATTCTGTTTAGTATTATAGGATCTTATTATAGGATCTTATAATAGGATCTGAAAGTTTCAGCTAAAATTATAGCTCAATTTTGGTAGGAACTGAGGGACAATAGAAAGGCAGCGTAAAAGATACTGTCTTCAGGAGTTTACAGTCCAATGAGAAGAAGACAGAGATGTAAAAAGTGGACAATTCCTACAGCAGTTCCTATTCTATTTTTTTTTTTTTTTTTTTTTTTTTTTTTTTTTTTTTTTTTTTCCCCCGGGATCAAAACTCTGTTTACATAGGTGTTAGGGCACCAAATCAGGGAGTAAACTTGAATATGATCAGAACCTGGGATACATGCACCCATCTCATCCTCTTTGCCATGACTGAAAGTTTGAATATGGTGAAAACATAGAAAAATATAAACCTATGTTCATGATGCCCATAAAACCTTGCAGCCACATGATATTATCCCAGGAGCAGAGCAAATGTATCCCTGACCCATTCACTCTCAGTTGTTGATTCTGATGGCTTGATTAGCTTCATGCCAGAAACATGGCATAGACATAGCTGGAAAATATTGATGTAACATGGAAGTCTCTGACAGCACATGGAGCATTTTTTAAGTAACCGGGCTTGGGTATATGTTACTTTTATGAGAAGAAAAGCCTTGCTTTTATGATGATACCAGCACCACTGCACACAGGTGGCAGGCAGGTGGGAAACGCTGTAACAGGACCTGTGCTGAACAAAGAAAATGACATTACATGCTCAGTTTGCAGCCACATTTTATTACTTGGGAAAAGGACTGGGGGGAGATTTTCACTGGGGAATGGCAACAGAGTGATGGTCATAAGGTTTCATGACCATTTCACTTGTGCAATATGGGAGCACAACCGGTGTGTCATGACATTGGTGGTGTGGAGAGAACATCATACAACACTGCTTGGTTTGGGTTATGCAGCTGTTATGACTGGGGCTTTTGTTGCACATTGGAGCTCACTGTCTGGGCTGCATAGTACTGCTTTAGCTGCAGCTGCTGCTGCTAACAGGCATTTCACTTCCCTGGCCTTGATCTTAAGAGCTGTACAAAGAAGCTTCAGACTGGATGGACTGGATACAGTGCTTTTTCTACTATTCAGGATGGTGAAAACAATGACCTTATAGGGTGCTTCTTCCCTTTCCTACGTGACAGTTTTGGCATAAAATTTTCCTCAGACTTGACAGGCATAAGGGCTTTGCAGCACTTTCCTTCATAGTAGAAATACTGTTTCCTCCAGAGAAAGGACATAACAGCTCTGGGTGGTGTTGGTATTTCTTACTCATATTATAAAGTGGCAATGTCACCACTAGTGTGGCACAAGAGGCAATATTTGCACAGGAAGCAGTAGGTAAAGGACATAACAGGTTGGGTGAGGACATCTTGATGCTGAGCTGGTGCTCTACAAAGAGACATCTCTGCTTTGCTTGTGTAGCTCAAACTAGAAGAAGCAGCCAAACTGCCTCAGGCTGAGCCAGGTAAGTGACTACTGAAGGCTATTGTCACTAGCAAGTCCCTCGGGGGATGCTGCTATTGTACTTCCATGCTTCATTTAATATGTCCATGCAGAGCTTTGCCCCACCTTGCCTCCTGGAGCTGCAGGCTCTCAGAAACATCTGCAGGGTGCTTCTTGGCACAGAGTGGATGTTTTCTGGTATCTCAAGTCTGGCAGCATGCAATTGCTGGATGGGCAGTTACTGAGTCAGCCTGGTAAGCAGGGGTGTTGCTCTGTGTTACTCACAGAAAGGAAATAACCAACATTATCTTAAAATTGAATATGGGAAGTGAGATTTCAGAATCAAAGCAAGATAATTTTACATTGCTTTGCCAAATCCTGCATGTTGTAATTATGACAGACTGAGTACGATAACCAACAAACCACCTCAGATGTCTCTTGAGAAAGAAGTAAGTTTAAAAATTAATTTATCTGTCAAAGGCAGTTACCTTACAGATAATGTCTGTTCCCATTCTCCTTTGGTGACACCGGGAGTCTGTACACTTAGGTACAGGACAATGACCTTCCTTTGCTTGTTCAAACCTATACATTGCATCTATCAAGCCAGAAACAAAGATATGAAATAGTCCAAAAATCATAAGGACCTTGCATTTATAACAGCATGACACTTTCATCATGTAGCTGACCTAAGAGGAGTGATGCAGAAGTCTGTCTTCTTTGCATCAAGGCTGTGCCTTGCCCTCAACAGAAGCCACCGCAACAAAATATGGTCAGAAGAGGCTGAATCACACCCATTTTTTTTTTTTTTTTTTTTTTTTTTTTTTCACTTATTAGGGAAAGGAAACAGCAGGTTTCAAAAAACAAGGTTCAGTGAGTTCCTCTGAAACACTTGCAAAGATGTGCTTTCCCCTCTACCTGTCATTCTGGGGAACTGCCACATATTGATACGTTCTGGGTGATCTGGGCAGACTGTCACATGCCACCACATTAGGAAGGATGGTGTATCCCTCAGGGGCCATGCCTAGAGACAGGCATGCCAGAGAAGGCAGAGCCCTGTGGGTGACCTAACATGCAAGTGGTGGGAGAGGAAAGGGATGGGCCAAAACAGTTACTGATCAGAGGCCTTGCACCCCAAAAATGAGTTATACTGCTTTGGTTACAGGAAGAAAGCTCTGTGCCAGCCAAGCCTCCTGGCTTGAATGAAACATAATAAATTGTCATGATTAATCCTATACTGTGAGGCATCAAATATATCCAGTGCCCACCATGTCACTGACACTTTAGAAATTCATGGAGGAGATGGAAGTCCACAGGCTGTGATGAGCTGCCAGTTAGTGGCAAACTAGGACAAGGATAAACATTTCGTCAGGCTGCTTACTGAGATGTAGGGCTTGGAGGCTGAGCTGATTTTGAATCTAATATCCTACATCTTCCACAACAAGAAAGTGACAGACATACTGGGCTCAACTGTTGCACCACCTCTGTCAGTTTGATGCTATTGTTGTGGTATATCTTTAGAGCAGGAGGGGCTTAGTTCATACACTATGAGATGCAAACTCTGTATCCCCCTTTTCCTCATTTTAACTATTATCTTTTTTCTTTATTTTTTTTACAATGACATCAGAGAATCTTGGAGCCTTGCAACCTGTCCAGCCCCACAGCAACTCTTCTGGCAGCCGTCTTACTCTTAAAACCACAAAGAATATGGAGAAAACAGGAAAGAAACTTGAAGTAAATAAATTGACCTGAAGTCTCTGAGGTCTAGGTTATCAAATCAGAAACTAGTTTTTGCACAACAAAAGCCCATTTTGCTGCTGTTCACTTTCCCAGCTCCTACCGGCAAACATCTCTGTACTGCACACAGGCAGGACCCAGAACAAATAAAATCAACTGCAAAATAATGTAGTAAACCCAGCCAGTGGCATTTCTGTGAAATCTCTCTGAAACAAATTTCAACCAGCGCATATCAGATAGCTAAATATTTTCCAGTTGATATTACACTCCAAAGTATAAGATTTATCACATATGATCCAGATGTATTCAACAATTTTATTATTCAATTTACCCGTTCCCTGCTTTACTGCTGGGTGAATGTATTTTCATTCATGTATTCTGAACAATAAGCTTGTCCTTGGTGCCACTACAGATGTTGTAATCCAAGTGTCAAGAAATGGTTGCGTGTTAGCTCAGACTGTCTCTGAATTCACTCCTCCTGACCACAGGTCTGATGCTGGCAGTCAGTGGTTTATACAGATTTCAATTCTTGCTACTCTAGTTTTTATACTCTAAACTCATGAGCTGTAATGAACTCCTCCAAAAGCATTTAGACAGCTGTTTAAAATAATCTTTGCTGTCAGCTGAAGATCTCTGGGAGTATCTTGCACCATATTTCATTCATGTAGCTAACCTTCTTAAAAATTAAACTTCTCTCATAATTACTGCGACAGCCTGCAGTCAAAATTGCTGCAGAAAATAAGGTCCGTTCACGTTCTCCTTAGGGAGAATGGGTCTCTCCTATTCTCTCTCCAAAGCAGAGAGTCTAATAGGGAAAAGAAAGCTCTTTCTCTAATTGGGAAAATCTTTCCTACATGTTGATCACACTTAGATATACACCTTTTCTGTTGATGATTCTTTTTTTTTTTTTTTTTTTTTTTTTTTTTCTTGTTTATATGTGCAACCCACTGGTTATTGAGTTAAAATATAGTTCTTACTTCACCTTGTAATTCATTGTAATGTATAGGAAAAAAACAGAGTCCTTTGGCATTAGAATGGTCTAGTACATGAAGACACAGTAGAGGGACTTTTCCTTACCCCGGTGATCAGAGGTAAAACAGTCATTTTTCTCCTTTGATGTCCTTCCACTTATCTGTGATATTTTCAGTAAAACACTATTAAAAAAGATCCTTTATAATCTATATGCTTGTGAAAGGGATGTATTTATATACACCACAGTCTCCGAAGAGGAAACAGTTTTTTTACACGCATAACCACATTTTAAATGTGAATAGTTCCAGAGGTTTTTATTTTTGGTTGTGACCTGATGTTCAGAATACATTAAAGAAAGTGTATTGTAAATAATTCGAATTTAGAGCAAGAGGAATACAAAGAATTTGGGATTTTTGTTTAATTCTTACATTGCCAATTTAATTCAAGATTTGTTTTCACTAATTTTAGTTATAAATGGAGCAAAATTTCAGCCCCAAGCATTTTTTTTTTTTCAGATATTTTTTTTTTTTTTTTGCAGGGAAGATATATGGGCTTGCAGTGGAAATACTGAACAAACACCAGCTTCCCTCAGAGAGAACAAACTATGTCAAGGGGAAGGTGGGGAACACAGGAAAGCACAACTCCCTTCCACTCATTTGGGATTTTCTCTGTCTCAGCTTTCTGTATCAGGGATAATCCCTTGGAGTGCTGCAAAAATTGGTTACTGGCAGTGAAATTTCCATGACTGCTTAGAGGGGTTACATGCGTCGGTCCTACTGACTGTGGTACAAAGTAAATGTTTAAACCCTTGAAGTGCCTTTGAGAAACTGATACTGAAATGTGCACAAAGGTTACAAGTTCAATTCGAGGTTGCTTTGCAGGCACTGAGAAAGCACAGTCCTGGCTTCTGCCACCGGCAATTTTATGAGCAGTGTCCCAGTTATTCCCACTTGATTCAGTGGCCACATTGTAACAAAGACCTCAGAGCTTCCCTACCAAGACCAGCAGGAGTGTACCTTCTCCTTGGGCCTGATGCTGCATTTCCCTTCCTCAGGTTTTTGGCCTCGGAGTGTGAAATTCAGAAAGGCTTATCACACTCTGTGGGTGGCACCAAGGACTGCAAATTAAATCCCCACCACACAGACAGGTTGAGAAAGGGAGCAGCTGACTCTAACCTTTTGAACTTTCTGAGAAAGTCAAGTATTGCCTCACAGCGTAATGTTTCTGTTTGTCCCTCCAGTAGCTGTTTATATTCTTCTCTATGGAAAAAGCAAGATGTTGGAGTCTTGAGGACTTTTTATATGTGCTCCTGAGTAGCCCCAGTACATAAATAAACTGTGTAGGTGCTTTGTGATCAGAGTAATCTCTCATCATCAGTCATACATTGTTCTCTTGTCAACGGCAGCCATCTAGGACCAGCCTTGTGTCCTGGAATGAATCCAGAATAAACAAGCATCCTGATAGAAATGCTCCATAAACACCCAGAATCTGGAGACATTCTCAACTTGCATGATG
>CM021797.1:18492918-18511310 GCA_011076525.1 Nettapus auritus
AAAAACCCTGCTATATTCAATATACAGCCATTTAATTAGATGAAAGATTTAAATATGGAAAATTTTAAGAAAATTAATACATGAAGAAAGTTAGGAAGTTGTTCTGATGTTAGTCCCTCCTCCCTCCACTTTTTAAAAATTTATTTATTTTTTTAATAAATCGCTTTTCCAAAATACTGAGTAGGATATACAAAAGGACAGATCTCTGATAACATAAATGAGAAAATATACTGGAGCTAATGAAGCTGCTTTTCATTTTTCTCCTTAGGTTTTATGGTCCCCTCATGTTGCTCAGAAGACTATGCAAATTTATTATTTTAGCACTGCACCCTCTGCCCCCTGATTCCTCAGAAGGAAATGTCTCCTCATTCCACTCAGCCAGGTCAGGACATTCCTCTACACCTAATGCACATTGTGGTAGACAAAGGTGAAAGTGTTTATCTGGCATTTGTGAAAGTGTTTATCTGGCATTTGTGCTTCAGCAAACTTCATATACATGTGGAATTATCTGTCAACGACTTTCAGTTTCAATTAAATAAAGAAATAATTAAATTATTTATTTAAATTATTTATATAAAGAAAATGCATTCC
Organism: Nettapus auritus; assembly: GCA_011076525.1. Classification (NCBI taxonomy): domain Eukaryota; kingdom Metazoa; phylum Chordata; class Aves; order Anseriformes; family Anatidae; genus Nettapus; species Nettapus auritus. The sequence goes on from CM021797.1 coordinate 18,493,510, forward strand.
AGACCAGAGCTGAACCTAACTTATTCTGGGATCCACAACTGTAATGTGATTGTGAAACACTTACCTTGTAGGTAGGGGTCTGATAGGATTCTAAATGAGGTTGCTATGTTTTGTTTGTTTTTATCTTTTTTTTTTTTTTTTTTTTTTAATTATTATTACTATTATTATTTTTTTAACTGCTCTGCAGGCTCCTGGTGGGGATGCTGTGAAGCTGCCCTAGCAAATGTAATGTGGTGCTACCACTTTTGGTCAGTAGCCGTCTAGTAAGCCCTGGGCTGGCTCAGCACCTCTGCATAGCACCCATGTTACATTGCACAGCAGTACCCAGAGTGGCACAGAGCACCACGTGGACATGCACAGCATAATTCATAAATGAATGATCCTGTGGAATATACAGAAATTGCACAGGTTCGTGTCTGACAAAGGGATCTCTAACTACTCCCCAGTATTATCCCATTTATGGAAATTGCTGTTTCTCCATAAAATAAGTAGTGAGAATACTTCCTCTGAGAAAAACATTTCCATCCTCAAACTGCCCAAGGGAGGATTTACAGAGAAATGTATATACATCACAACAGGATATACTCCAGTGTGTTATTGCTATTTCGGTATGCAGGCCTCTATCTCCGTTCCTGCATTTCCACTTGTTGCTGTTCATTATCTTTGCCTTTGTAATGAAGCATCAAGGCATTTCCACACTCTGCAACTGAGAAGGAAGAGATGCTAGCAATGAACTAGGTGAGGGTGTGGAGGGGGAATTCTCACGCTTGGGGTTATGCCCTCAGCAAGCTGTGTCATAACTTCTGCATTTTATGCTGCAAAAGTCTCTCATTCTGCTGCTCTCCTATGCCTAGGAAAACCTCCCAGCAGCCCTGCAATTTTACTCTATTTATGTATTTGATTTGATTCAAACTTTAAAAAGGACTGGTTGAAACTTTTGCATTCAAGTAATTATTTTCACACACAGAAAAAGCTATTCAACAGATATGGTTTGGGAGAGGGGAGGATTACTTTCAGGAAGTGAAAAGCGTTGGCTGCTTGGATCAGAAGGGTATAATAAGGAAAAATGTAACATGGCAAATAAGTGGTCTGTACTGTTTGCTCAGTTATCAAGGACAAAAATTAAAACAACTGAACTAGAAGTTAGTCCAAGCCTGGACTTGCCTCATATATCTCTGGGATTCCATTCCCTCCTCGTTTTAGTAATTTTGAGTGGTTTTGAGGTCCTATTTTTGGGAAGAGTGCCCTCGAGAGAGTAGGATCTACTCAAAAGCTTTGGCATGTGACACGTAGGATTGAAAGTGGTGCCCAGACTGTGCAAAATGGTCTTTTACATCTTTCACAGCTCTGTTTCCTCCAGACCTAAAAACAGTCAGGGGTGAGTCAGATGGTGAAATGAAAATAGTATCTTTGCCTCAAGCTATCTCTTTTGTATGATTATTAATGCCACAGGGTTATTATCTGCCAGATGTACCCAAGACTCTCCTGTGTATTTATTTATAAAGAGAACAGTGAACAGAGTCTAAGGGGAAAAGTCAAGAAAGTGTCATTAATGCAGTGATGTTGAGAGTTATTAAGCACACACACAAAAAGATTATTATTATTTTTTTAAATGTGGAGACTTCAGGCAAGCAAACTTCCTAAGTATTTTGCAGAACATGGAAAAAATCCCCAAAATAGTTATTAATATTATGCCATAGTGGTTCTGTTCATTAAAGACCCAATCTCAAAAACTGATCCGTCAGCAAAATTCAACGTAGAGAAAGTGGTCCAACTTCTAGAAGTGTCCTCTTCTAGGCAGAGAGACAAAGTCAATATATCTACATTGCAGGAGCCAACAGCTCAACTATAATGGCCTCATGGCAGCTACAAATTTCTCCTCCATCCCTTTCAGCTCCCCAAACTTCCTGTGTAGACCACCCTAATTCCCCAAATCTCTCGCTGCTGGGTTGTCTCTCTACCCATCTTTTAGATGTCTTGTCTTCCTACCATGACTCATACAGCTCATACATACACAAAGATGGAAGAGGGTTTCCGGAAACAAAGACAGCAAAGATCAGAACTTCCACCTATGCTTTCTTTCTGTCAGTCTTCCTGTTTGGCACACTTTCTCATTGATTCACAAATATGACTGTAAAGCACCATCTCTAAAATTACCCAGTCTCAGAGCTTCTTCCACCTTTCAGCATAACCTTGTTTGTAGGAGCTATTCACTGGAACAATATTACCTTCAGTCTGTGTGTGCATATCCAGCTCTTCAGTGTCTGAAGACAGACCATCAGCTGCTGAAGTCTGAAGGCCATTATTTTTATCAGCTAAGGGGCCAGCTCAGAGCATCTTGCCTTCCTGATGAGACTCTGAGTATTGTCTGCATAGTTCAGAGACTATGAACCCAGCAGATATGAGTCTGTAGTCCTGAATGACAAGCTTCATGAACACCTCCACATGGCAAAGCAAGTGTTAGGAGGCTGAGAGCTGGCTCATATTGAGCACCACCAGATTTGCACAGGGTCATGTCCTGTTCTGTCTCTAATCATGGCATTATGGTTAGGAAGGTATCAACATCTGCATCAACACCAACATCTATCTGCCCCTCAACAAGGGGCAGATAGAGAAGAATTTGTCCCTTGCAAGTGACTCCTCTGAAATTAACAGAGAGCGGTTAGGTCTGAGATGTGAGCTGCTACAGTTCTTCAGAAAAGAATTTTCTATGGAAGTGTTTACATTCCTGCTAATGTTCAAAGGCCCACCTCTACTTTACACCTTGCTAAGTTCAAAATAGTTGTATCAGAAAACTGTCCCTCTCTTAAAGACAAGCATCCAGTACATTCTCCTCTGAGATCTAGCAGCCAGTTATCAGAGATGAAGGCCAATGTTTCAGCAGCATCTGCAAGTATGACAACACCTTTCCATCCTAAAACTTTGCTTTGCAAAGGCAAATCAAATTTCCATGCATGAACATTATACAAATATTAAAGGTGTAAAAATATTCTTGTAATAGTGTTGTGACACTGTTGTGTTTAGGAAAGAAGTATTAATCCCATTAAAAAACATCCCACAAACAGCACACAACAACATATGAACAAGATATGAATAGCATATAATGAAACAACACATCCACCCCATGAACAACATACAAAGTCACATCTAGATCTGTTTGTGGAGAATTGAAGAACTTGTCTGAGTGAGGTTACTCAGAGGACATATTTCAACTCTAAATTAGAAAGTATCTCGATGTTTACTGCCTAATATTGCTGATAATTATCTGTGCTAGAAGCATGATGTAAATGCATGTAATGGGGGCTAATCTCATTTTTTTTCTGAGCAGACACTCAGACCAGCTGTGTAGTTTTCAACCTTTTTTTTTTTTTTTTTTTTTTGTCAGCTAAGAGAAGGGTGTTCATTTATGCTGTATAGCAAAACATATTTAGTTTTACCTCACTGGAAAAAATTTATGTGTGTACAAATCAAAAAAGGTTGAAAACTACACAGTAGTTAATAGCACTGTTAGATCCTGAATGCATGTCTGCAACAAGGGATCTGAGACTGCTGACTGAAAAAGGTCTTGAAAATGGGACCTCCTGGGATCTGATAATTCATTGAGCTCTCAGCTGCCTGGCAGGCAGTTTTTCACTTCACTGTATGCAGCTAATATCAACCTAGCTCACCACTGTTTTGCATAACTTAATTAATTTTAGCAAAATGTGTTATGAGAATTAGAGATTTTTATGTTAAGTTCAATATGAATTTGCTCATGTATTGATCTGGGGCATGGCAGGTATTAATTTAGTTTAAGATTTACCCAAACCACTAGACTATGTTTACTAGTGACAAAATATGGTGATTGTATTTTATTTATTTATCTTTCCCCAAAAATATAATGACTAAATAATAATAAAAAAAACCCCTCCATGCTTGAGATGTTTTCCTAGTTTTTGCTTCAGCAGAGGCCAAGAGAGAATAGAGGAGGAGCAGTGAGACAAAAAGGAGGGGAAGGCTGTGGAGAGAAACTACATTTAACTCTGATTTGTGGGACTTACAGAACTGCCATAAAAGGAAAATTGTGCAAATTTCAAACATGAAGCCAAATTAATTTCAGGGGCTGTTCAGCCAACCTCTGTGAAGCCCCACCAGAAAGGGCTTTAGTGTAATATTATATACCAGAATCATGTGGAGTTTATTCTTCTAAAGAGAAAAACTTGAAAAGATCCTAACATTACACCATTACGTCTGGTTACTTTGGAGCCATAATCCAGCTGTTACAAGAGTTAAAATCAAAAGGCTGTTTATAGACAAATGTGCTGCACAGCATGGGTGTGTAAGACCAGGGCTGCCATTGCATGAGACCTGTTCTTTGCCAGCACCTCCTGGGCCAGCAGCACCTGTGCAGCGCATACTGGAGCTGTGTCACCAGGATGGAGCTGGTGCTTCCCATCAGCCTTCTCCTGCTGTGGTCCTTGGCAGCAGCAACATCCTCATCTTGTTGACATGCCCTCCGTCCCTAGCTCGCTTACTGGCAGGTCACCCTAAGTCCCAGTGATGTCAGTTCATCCATCAGTGCCTTTCTGAGTGTAAAGGTGGTGTGTTGTGAGCCGAAGACTGAGGAAAGCATTCAGCTGGTAACCTTTGCTGTGAACAGATACTTGGTTTGTCATTGTACTGTGTGTACCCTGTTGAAAGCCTAGAATTTAGAGCTGTGTATTAGAAACCAGCAAGACACCACAGAGCCTGGCAAATGGCAAGCATGGTGGAAAAAAACTGGTACCATATTTTGTCAAAAAGCTGCAAGATGCAAAACATTTTGACCAGTACTACTGACTGAAAATATATCTGTATTCCTACTGCGGTCTTGAAGACACTTACATGGAGTTAAGTACAGGACCAGATCCCTGCTTTATATGGAATGAATTGGAAAATCCCTGTACAAATCCCTGTACACAGATCTTTCGGACTTTCTTGACTTTAAAGAACACATGCAACCCTCTTAAGGTTCACAGAATTTTCCCAAAAGTCTGTAAACAACATAGAGCTGCAAAGAATTACTGTAAAGTCAAACATGTTGAATTGCCCACATGCCTGCCTCAGGCCCTGTAGTTTGCTTCACTTGTTCATGCTTTTGAATAAAAACTGCTGCTTGCAAAAAGTGTTATTATTAACTCCATTTCTCCCTGGTGTGATGTCTTCAAGAACAAGTAACTTCTTGGCATATGACTGGAACAAATGTACATAAGCTTTATCCATAAACTTTCAGCGTCTTTTTATTTTTTATTTTTTTTAATGAAGTTTTCATTAAAATAGATAACAAAAGAAACCATCACTAGTGGAATAAGCAGGCTCTTCATCTAGTGCCAATGGAATTATTGCCAGGTCTTTTTACTGAAAAAGAATGAGATTCTTTGTGGAAATCCAAACAAGGTTGCTTCTTAGATGTAGGGCTGGCAAGTGGCAAATTAAAGAGTTCAAACCAAAACCCATTTGTATGACAACGAAGCTTGGAAGGATTCTGCATCTTCTTTTCCTCCCATTTCAGCTTTGTTATAACTCTCTCTTAGATACTCCAATTTAAATTCAGTATGACTAGGGCTTTTCTAAATCATCCAGAATAAACAGAACTGTAAAAGTCTTTTTGTTGTTGTTGTTGTTGTTTGTTTGTTTGTTTTTTGTACTGCCAAAACATTAATGTACTCATTTTATTAAAAATCTTCATGTTTGGGCTTTTTTTTAGGCTCTGATATTCAAGAAGAGTTTTTATAAACCTTTTTCAAAAATCATCTTAGTTTAGCTTCTTAGGTAGTGTGGGATATACCTAGGTCCGGTACAGATTCAGCTGCCAAAACTCAATAAATAAGACAACACTGTCTGAGAATAAATATGGTGGATATCTGCAATCCTTCCAAATATATATATTTTATTTTAGATGAAGGGCAATCAGAATACATAAAATACTCACTATATAATAATGCACTGAAGCTTACATGTGAAGCTTACTGCTTCACCTTGCATAACTGTAAATGGCAGGATTGGATGTGGGTGTAGGCATTAAGATCTGGGCATGAAATATTTGTGAACAGACATCAACTGAAAAAGTAGGAAAGTTATGAGTCCTGATCCTGCTTAAATAAATAAATAAATAAATAAATAAATTAGTGGATTGCACATGGGATGGGGTCTGCACGGATGCAGTTTTCAGCCACTTTTCAGCCCCTTCCTCCTTCTGGATTACTGTATGATTCAGCAGACACTGAGCACTAGAGGCCAAAGGCTTTCTGTGTAGATGGAGGAAATGCAATGCAATGCAAAGATGGGTGAAAAGTCTAACCAGATGAATACCACAAAAATTAGTGGATACTGAAGAGTTCAAAGATCAGTGGCTGTTTTCCTGTGCAGCGCAGGTGTGCAGCCCAGCAAAGAGGGTAAAAACAGCAATTTTATTCTGGCAAATACTGTTTCTTGCTAGGTTAATCAAACTTGTTAAGATTCTAGTAGCACTGGAGGGTTGTTTTAGCTTTACAGATATATTAAAAAAGCATAATCAGTTAAAGCCGCCACTGTATTCAAATCAGGATGATTCCCTTCAACTGTTTATCAATGAATGGCATTATTCAATACGTGTAATGCTTCTGAGATTAAGAAACATTAGCTAATAAACTATGCCTTGGTGGATCTGCAGCATCTGCAGTTTCATGGTCACAGAAATGCATTTGTCACAGTGAGTAAAGAGAGGAAACAGGCAACCCGCCCCCAGCTGAAAACCTTACGAATAGAGGGACCTCAGGGAGGAGGCTGCGGGGAGGGAGCCAGCTCTGCACACTTTTTTATCCCTTGCACAGGGGAAGGGTAGATGCTTAACAATAATCTGCCAAGATACTGGGTTTTAAAAGATAGCCCCCCCCCAAAAAAAAACCAAACACAACACACTGCAAAACTTGTGGATTTTCAAAGTGGAAAGGAAGGCACCTTGAGAGCAGCGAGGGCAGCTCACCCCTGCGAGCAGATCGCCTTGCACTCACCAGCCGCGTCTGTCTCGTCACAACGGGTTTAATTGTGCATTGACACCAGCAGGCAGCGAGACGACAGGCGGCCCCAAGGAAGAGATTTATCCCCTCGTGCAGGGCAGTTTGATAAGAGATGTCGGCTCTGCACGGCCGCACAATGGCTTTTTTATTTGTTTGCTTAATACTGGGCTGTTTCAGAAGTGTGCGCAGCTGAACCGGCAGGAGATGCGAACAGAGCACGCTCGTTTGGGAATTACGGGGGTGGTGATGAACAGGAAAACAGCCCCTGTCTTCTTCACAGGGAAGTCAGCTGATAAACTGATCTGAAGGCAGCGTATCTTCCTTCCTGTAAAACGCAATAACAGGCAGATCTTGTGACCTCGGCGGCCCTCTGCCGCGTTGATTCCTGGCTGGGGAGGGGAAGGGGGAAGCTTTCCTTGGCAAGCCTCGCACGGGCCCTGCATGAATCACGCGGCCACGCTGACAGCGCCAGCCAACAAAGCCAGCGCAGTGGGCCACGCCGCCCTTGGAGCAGGCTCCTGCGTGGGGAGATAAGCTGCAGCAGTCCTTTCATCACACATCCGCTGTGGCCTTCCCGTCGCAGCCGCTGGTTGGGCCTGGAGGATGGGCAAAAAGGGAGAGCCAGGGCCTGTGGTGTCCTTGCCTGGGCCAGGCTTTCCCTGTGGCCCTGGGTGGAGGGCACGGAGCAGCATGCCATTTGTGCCATCCTGCTGTGCACGCCGCTTTTGCCCCAGCCATTCCCCTCCCTCCCTGCCTTGGCAGTGTGTGGAAGAGTAAACATCATAAAGAACATAAAAAGGAGTTTTCCTGAGTTTTCCCTCAAGTTCCCTGGCAACGGAAAGCTTTAGCAGGGTGAGGTTGTTTTATTTTATTTTATTTTATTTTATTTTATTTTATTTTATTTTATTTTATTTATTTATTTTTTTATTTTTTTCCCCTTGAGAAAACATTCCCCCCCGCCCTTCTTCCTCCTCATATAAAGCTGGCGAAATGTCAAGCCTTGCGCTTGAGGGCAGTGCTCAGGGGGTTCCACCAGGAAACTCTGGCTGCAGGAGTTAATGCCTCAGTTTGCTCACCTGCTTTCCATCACACTCTGCCTGCAGAACTTGTCCTCCCCTTGAATTAACTTTGCTTAACTTTGCTTTTTTGTACCCAAATCGCTAAGGCTGACCCATGCCACACAGGACTCATGGCAGCGAGCAGATATCAGGCCAGGCTTTCCTCCTGCATTGCACCTCAGAGCGCCCTTTGTATACATTGTGTGAGTGTAAAACATGGCTGTCTTGGATTTACTGGTATTTTACACTGTTACTTCTAAAAAAAACCAACCAACCAACCAACCAAAAAAAACATACTATCCTCTAAAAGATTTGAGCAGGCTTCCACCTAATCCTCTCAGCATTTACTGCTGTTAAAATTTGTGCTGGTGGAGAACCAAGAGCCTAGGGTAGGGCCCAGCCTTATGAGGTACTTCATGGAAAATGACAGTCCTGACTCAGGCTGCCACCAGCCAAAAAGCAGCAGGAGTGACAAACAAGTCAGGACGGGGTGCAAGTAGGATGCACACCCTCACTATGGTGTGCAGATGTATCTTAGTCTCTCTGAGGCTTCACAGTATATTATCCTTCTGGTTATGATGGGGAAACTGAGACAGAGCATTGAAGTGTCTGAGTTATTTTCCAATGGAGGAATGTGTCTGAGGTGTTGGGATAAGAATCTAGAAGAGATCCTGAGGTCTGTAATAAGACCATGGGTCAAGGATTCCCAAACCCATATCTTCAAATCTCAGTAAGACTGTCCATGACTTGGCACAGAGCCGAGAGCTACCACTGCAGCGATGGTATTGGTTGCCACCACCGGTAGAGGTATTTGGTACTCAAGGTTTGTGGACTGTAAATTAAACTGTGTATTAAATAGAAAGGACAAAACATTTGATCATAACCAAACAGTGATATGTCTTCCTCAGGTGTGCAGTTGGAGAGGTTTAAAGTGTTTTCCCCTCAATAAAGGTGAGCACACAAGATGCAAGTAGCATCCCTCTACCATCCATTCTGAGTCATGGTGCCCATCATTGACATTCAGTACTGAGAATCATTGCCACAAGTCAGATACACTAACTTGTGAAGGCAAAATTCTTCTGAGGTACCAGATGCAAGTCACATTTTCTGACCAGCCAGTGGTCAGTGGTCAACCTGCCTGTGCTCTTCATAACTAGGAAACTTGGAAATGATCCCAGATCTACGTTATAACTTTAAATGGAGAAATGAGTATCTTGCAAATTGTCTACTGGGCAGCACATTCACTGAGCAGTGGAAGCTCAGGTTCAAAATCCTGTCTTCTAAAATGGGCTCAATTAAAAGAGAAAAAAAAGATGGATGTTTTCCCATTATGGAAGTTTTGCCACTTTTACCCTTCTTCTTGTCTATCTGGAAGGGTGAAAGATTCCCATGTAGCCTCTCCAGGGCATTTCTCAGGAGAAAGCCATCCTCTCCTCCTTCTGTGATGTAGTTTAACTAATGCAAACACAGCACTAGCATGTCTGACCCCAGTAAATCTTTGTTGAGTTCAAGGCTTATTTTGGCAGAACTCAGTGTGGATCTGTTACGTGGACTCTGAAAATCACCCAATTCATCTGGTGTGGGTCAAATGAATGGCAGGGGACGTGCTAACAGCTAAACTGTCATGGACTGCCTGATCCCATACCATGGCTTCTCATTGCCTAAATGAACACATCACAGCTGTAGAAAAACATGCTGCAGAAAGTCAGCCAGACTTTAGTCAAAGATAAAATTAACCTTCCAATGCAATATATTCTATAGTGCAAATTTACCTTGGCTCTGAAAACATCCACATTTCATCTTTGAACATATAGCAAATTTCTTCTGAGATTACATTTCTTTACAGGGTGAGTTGGAGGGTAGGCAACTGATGACTCATTAAGTTTATGTTGAATGCATTTCTGGTTTGAAACAAGAGTACACAAAAGGTAAAAATGCCTAAGAAGAAGAAAGGACTTTTTATTAGTATTAAAAAAAAAAAAAAAAAAAAAAGGGGGATAAGGGAGGAAGTCTTTTCTCTGCCCTCTTATTACTGCATAGTTGGGAAGGCTGAAGCCTGAATCTTTAACCCCCATAAAATTTCCATGTGAAAGAAATGAATTCATTTAAGACAAGTCCATCTTCCTACATGTTTCTTCAGCTGTAATAAAATTACTAACATATCCCAGTGATCTGCCTTAGGTCCCCCCACAGCAAGTATTTTGTACTTTAGAGCCCAAAGAGAACAAGACTGCACATTTATATCAGACCATTGTAAGGGCGACTGTTTTAATTCCTGTTCCTGTGCTCTGACGACGGAGGGATGATCATGCACATGTGTTCAAGGAGAAGCCTAAGTGTATCAGTGGGCAATATCTGTAAAGTGTGTCGTTTCTCAGGACAGTTTGCACATACACAGGCAGAAGAAAACTTTGGTTTTACCTAGTGGCTCCCACCTACTTTCCCCAGTCAGGTCCATAGGAATGTTGTGTAAAATAACATGAAACAATACATGGAATAACATGAAAGGTAGTGTTTCTTCATGGTACATAGATCCTTAACTGAACAAGGATTTTAGGACAGAACCTCAGTTTGTACAATGCCACCTGATAATATATGGTGGACAAGCCAGAAGCTTTGCATTGGGAACGGGCTGACATGCATGGACTGAGTGACATGTGAGAGTGCATGCCATATCCAACATCCTCAGCTGTAAATTATGCACCTCTTTTTCCTGAGTCTTTATTCAGGGTGCATTTGCTCTGTGAGAAGTAGCGCCTTTTGGTGTTTATTCTTCAGGATCCAGCTCTAGGGGTCTACCTTGGCTGCACAGCCCTGCGATAGCAGTTTGGTATGAATAACAGCTCTCCAGCCTCAGGAGAGAGGAGTGCAGGTGTGGACCTTATTTGTCTTTTTCACCTCCCCTGAAAGGGAGTGAATTGCTTCTTAAGCAATTATATAGTGTGGCATGTTTGTGGCCATGCTTCTCTTCCCAACACGTACCCTCTCTCTTGACTGTGGATCATTAGACACTACAGACATCCTATACAGCCTCTGTACTGTAACATTCATGAGGTCTCTCATCAAGCAGACAAGCAAATTAGCCATGACAGTCCTGGCCAAACTCCTGATAAAGGTTCTGAAATAGTGACACATATACTTTTTATCCCTTGTAAAATCAGTCAGACTTACATTTTAAACAGCCAAGTGGCTGAAAGGAGAGATTTTCCTAGACTAGCAGGGTCCTGGGAAGAGGAGCTAAGGAGGGTCTTTTTGCTTGTTTTTTATTACTGGAAGACAGTGGGTTTTATGGAATCCTTTGATAAATCATCAAACGCAGAGAAATATTTTTTAAATAGCCTGTAAATAACTGTCAGTCTCTTTACCTTCCTGGCTGTATTTAGCATTCTATATTCTCCTTTTCTGATTTTGCTATGGTGACAAGCCATTGCTAGAATGTGTTAAAATCAGTTACAGGAATACATGAGGTGACTGATGTAATTGAGCATGATGCTTTGGCCTGGGAAATTAAAAACAAACAAACAAACAAACAACAACACACAATTTGCTGAAAAGCATGGCTAACAGGGCCACAGATTAAAAAGCAGATGGTAAACCTACAAAGACAGTTATATTAAAACCTCTCTCATTTGCACGGCATTAACTGGCACTCTGTGTATGTTACACAACGTGCTCCCCACACAGCCCTGAAAGGTTCCCCTGGTATCTCAGCATTGCAAGTAGGGTTTCCTTGGTACAGTTTCTTGTACTTTAAGTGCTTTACAGAATTAATATCATTTTGCACATAAGTGATCAAAATGTGTTCTGTGATTCATTACCTTTTCCTGGGTTTGCAAAAATATGCAGTTTGCCAGGGTTTTCCCACTCATTGGTACAAATTAAATGAAGCTTGGCTGTAGACATTCATTGATTTTAAGTCAGAACTGCCAACACAAGACATTTAAATATATTGAGCCAGGCCCCCATTTTGTGCAAGTGACTGAAAAATAACCTTCCCCCCCTTCTTTTTATGTGCCTTTTGGATTTGGAAACTTCACCCAGCACTCAGGTCACATTTTCAAGCCACTTTTCACAACAATGTGATGCTTTTGAAAAAAAAAAAAAAAAAAAAAAAAAAGAGAGAGAGAGAGAGACAAATGTCACTCCAAGACGTATTAGCAGGAATGCTGGGTATAAAACAAGAGAGGTAATTATTCTGCTCTACTTGGCACTGGTACAGCCTCGGCTGAACTAGTGTGTCTAGTTTTGGGTGCTGCATTTTAAGATAACTGCAGACAAGCTGAAAAGAGAACTAGTGAGCTGCATCAAGATGATAAGAGGTTTAGAAAACATGAACCTCTGAGAAAGGTTAAGAGAACTAGGACTGTTTAGTCTAGGAAGTAGAGTCAGAAAGAAGATGATAACACTTCTGCAAATGCATAAAAATTGTTTTAAGAAGGCAGAAATCAATTTTCCCTTCTCTGCAGAGGGCAAGACATGAAGTAATTGGCTAATTCACCACTTAGATTTAGATTAAGTCTTAGAAAAAATCTGATTACAGACACAGTGTAACATTGGAACAGGCTTTTGAGAAACAAGATCTCCTTTACAGGAGGTTTTTAAGCACAGATGAGGCAAACATCTGGCATGCATCATGCAGGCTGTGTGCAGCCCTGCTCCCTTGATCTGTGGGAATAACCTGCCAATGTGTCTTCCAGTTCCTCATTTCTGGAATTTGGTGGTTCTAAGAGTGAAGGCAAGGAGCAGACATTTAACAAAAAACAGAATAAAGTAAGTTGAGCCTGTAACACAGCTCTTTGCCTCCAGGCCTTGACTTTGCATGTAAAACTTTTGGTACTGTGAGAATCATGGCAAAATATCACAAGTCTGTAATATTCTGGAAAGCATGTGGTGACCCTTTGCTTGGCCCTCATACGTAGCACAGGCTACAGAATGTTCCTCCTTGGGCGTCTCGTTGAACCCCGTAATTTCTGATTGATCTAAACACATATATTATACAGATGTCCAGTCTAGTTCTAAAAAGCCTTTGTTTCTTTCTCTAGCAAAAAAAAGATTCCAGTACATTGCTTTCTGTGCCGCTCCAAAGGCTAATTATCTTCATTGCCAGAACTCTACAGCTTATTCATTGCCAGAAACCTACAGTTTATTCCTATGTATCCAGCTTCATCTGGCCCCTACTCAACCTCATTAAAGTTGCTGCTGCCAGCAGATGTTATTTGTATTTATAGACCTAGAGAAGGTCGGTTTACCAACACATGTCCTTCTGATCAATAAGCCGAACAAAACTCTTGCAGCTCTTCACAGTAAAACATTTATTTCTATAAAGACTCCTATGTTTCATATCTACCAGAAGCATTGGATAAACACAGGTGCGTAAAGACATGCAACAAGCAACATAGGCCGGTGTGTGGCATATTACCATATGAAAAGGCCACTTACACCTGTACATACTGTGTCCATGAAATGGAATGCATAAGCAAAATATGCAGTACAGATAATTTTTACTGTACTGTTCCCTACCACATAAATTGTCTCTCTCTCTCCTTCTCTTTGTTTGAGACATGCATGCATACATATCCATTTGTTCTGGTTACAAGTAATGGTATGAATTAGAGTTTTCCCCTAGTATTGTATATCAAACCAACTCAAACACAAATGTGAACGTTTGCGTATACCCATAATTAAGTGGTCCATTTTCCAGACTTGCTGACTGTTCTTTGCTCCTGTGGAGGGATCAAGAACTGTGGATACTTGGGATTGCTGGAAGTCAGACTGACCAACTAAATTTCTCAGCGCTGATTAGAGAGGTAAATGTGAAACAGAATATATTGAAGTTCTCTGTGTATGTATTTCCTTTCAGGAAAATACAGCAGTGCTAATCACTCTGTTTCACTCAGAAGCTATGTTTCTCATGTAGATTCAATATCCAACCTAAAAGCTTTCCTTCATGTCCTTGCCAACAAATCTTAGCCCAGAAGAACCCCTTTAATAAGGATCATGAGGCACTTTAGTCTTTGCTGATTAAGATCCTGGACAGAAGGTGAGGTTACTAACTAGAGCTAATACTGAGAGTAATTTTCCTGCTGACATTTGTCAACTGTCTAGGAAATGAAATAAGACCACCACAGCATCTTAGAGGGTCTGGTAAGATGCTATTAGACAATTGTGCCTTTCAATATCTAGGATCAGCTCTTGCCAGATTTGAGTTAATTATCTGGAGACAGAGTTGGGCAAACAGTTTGTTTGGAAAGTGTTTTGTCAGCTTTTTTTTTTTTTTTTTTTTTTTAGTGTGGTCCTCAGTTCCTCATCTAAATCGACCAGTTCTTGAACTGCAAATTATTTGCAAACATGGTAAATAAAATTGGATATTTTGTTGGATGCACTAATAAGATTGTAAGTTTCTTCTGCAATTGGGGCACAACAACCTCATGAAATACTACAGGCTGGGGGAAGAGTGGCTGGAAAGCTGCCCAGCAGAAAGGGACCTGGGGGTATTGGTCGACAGCGAGCTGAATATGAGCCAGCTGTGTGCTCAGGTGGCCAAGAAGGATCAGGATCCTTCCTGATCCTTCCATTTAGATCAGGAATAGTGTGGCCAGCAGCACTAGAGAAGTGATTGTCCCCTTGTATTTAGCTCTTGAATGCTGTGTTCAGTTTTGGGCCCCTTGATACAAGAAGGGCATTGAGGTGCTGGAGCATGTCCAAAGAAGGGCAATGAAGCTGGTGAGGGGTCTAGAAAAAAAATGTCTTATGAGGAGCAGCTGAGGGAGCTTGGGTTGTTTAGCCCGGAGAAATGGAGGCTCAAGGGATCTTATCATCCTCTACAATTATCTTAAAGGAGGGTATAGTGAGGTAGGGATCGGTCTCTTTTCCCAAGCACCAACTGATAAGACAAGAGGAAAAGGCCTTAAATTACACTAGGGGAGGTCTAGACTGGTTATTAGGAAATAATTCTTCATTGAAAAGGTTGTGAGATATTGGAACAGGTGGCCCAGGGAAGTAGTTAAGGGAAGTAGTTGAGACCATCTCCCTGGAAGTCTTCAAAAACAGGTAGATGTGGTGCTTAGTGACATGTTTTAATGTTAGATTTGGCAGTGCTGAGGTAAAGGTTGGACCAAGTGACCTTAGAACTCTGTTCCAACCTAAATAATCTATGATTCTGTGATTCTCTTTGTTGAAAAAATATAACTTTAAAATCAGACCCTGCTGGTACAAACACATAGGACAATGTGCTCAGATTTGGCTTTTCTCTGTAGATCTATGTAGATCTAGCCTAAGCATCCTTTGTTCCAGGGAACATTTCCTGGAGTCAATGAATTAATTCAAACATTTGCAGGAAGTGAATGTGAATGAAATGGAGTTAAAGGAATGAGAATTCACTTCAGAAACGTTAAGGAATGTGCCTGAGAGCTATTAAAACCAATGGAACCTTTTTCATCTACAGATATCTGTTATTTCCAGAACTTCTACAAAACACATGAAAACCTTCTGCTGAGCCTCCACTCACTTTCACAAAACAAAGTGCTAAACCGTTGACTTCAGCCTCAGCACCAGGTCCAAGTATTGGGTATCAGTCATTAAGTGCTGGTTACACAGAAAATTGGGGCATGTCTCAAATTGTCAAGTCTGCTTGTGCAAACTCAATATTTATATTAATTGAGGTGAGAAGTGATTCACAGTCAGACAACTGCTGTTTCCTTTGTTCAGATCTGATTGGCAGAGCGGGATTATGCTGTGCAGAAACTGTCAAGACAAGACAGAACAAGTATCAGCCCTTCAACTTTAAACTGTTTGTTGAGATCTTTCATGACATAAACCTGTTTCACGCTGGTATATTTGACTTCTTTTTTAATTAAATGGTAACAGTGAAATGTTTTATTTAAATAAAAATAAAAACAAAAAACAAAAACAAAAAACACCACCAACTAATTTAACAATTCTAATAGAAGTATGCCTTTCCTAGATCCACATTTCCCTAAAGTTATACTGCTTGGAACCACAGACTGATATTGGCTTCATTTCTCTATAATATATTTTCTACAACTACCATGTACAAAAGACAAGGATTTTTAGGTGAAATGAGTAACACATGAGGGTCTGGATTATGCACTTGCACCATATATTGTTGGCAGAAACAATAAACACCTATATCAAGGCTAGTCAAGTATGAGTCAGAAAGCAGAAAGACCGGTAATAACTTACAGAGTGTTCTTAGAAATTACTATAAAAGGATAAGAATGGCATGAGGAAAAATTGACCCTGAAGCCTTTTCTCTATTTAATCTCATTTGAATGAGGCTGGTATCAATGGAATTCAGTCCAAAGGACATGGTGTACCATGTCAGGTGGTGATTACACCTTGGTGCTCTGCATACTGCTTGTACATTTTGCACAAGTATGCCAAAAAACTTCAAGTTACAGTATACCTAACAATCTCTTCCTTCAAGATAAACATTCATAAGACAGCTCCAAAGACAACCACGAACTCCAAAAGACTCATAGAGCATCCATTGCTTACCTACTTTTTCAGAAATTATTGATATAATTAGTGTTTTAAAAGTGAAAGTGAAGCCCAAAGTGTGCAAGATAAGAGGGGCATGTTCAAGAAATCAGTGTTTTTTCAACTGTCTAGCCCTTCCTCACTTTTTTTTTTTTTTTTCCTTTGCTTTTCCCTGAGTATCAAGGCTGACATCATGTCCAGCCTGGGACCTCCACGAAAGACTTCAGAGACTTCAGAGAACAGAGGAGAGAGGGGCTTACAATAAAAGACCATGAGCAATGAACATAATTAATCAAAGGAAGAAAAAAGAAAAATATGAGAGTGCTGGTAATAGCCTAGATATCTCACTCATCCACAAGTTAGGTGTCTGTCCACTCAACAGGCTTAGTTTTAATTTTACCCTTCTGTTTCACATTACAGATGGTAGAAGGATGACGCTGGATGTTATTCTATCTAAGCTGTTTAGTTCATCCTCTGCCTAAAACCACAGTCTTCATGTTTCTCAAAGGTTTCTAGTGTTTCTAGTTTCTGCTTTACATCATATGGTTTTCTGCATCTGATGAAATTTTAAGTATACTCTTGAAACTTAAGAGGAGAAAGCTCTTAGGCTCATATAATGTGACACCTAGTAAGAAGTGATTTAAGTCATTGGAAAATAAATCGAAAACGAAGCAAAAATCAAGGGAAGCAAATCATGATTCATGGTTTCTCTCCTAGATGTCACTGCAAATAACACTGAGACTAACCAAAAAACTCCAACACATTCCTGGTTCCTTTAATTAGAACAAAAATAAAAGTTCCAAACTACTGAAATGTTGCTTTACTCTGAAAGCACCATTTAAAAACGTTTGCAAAATGAATGGCTGCTGCTAGAGGGATCACCTGAAGCAAAAACATGGATCCCATAATCCACCACTAGCTCTGTTCACAAGCATATAGAGGGTGGAGTTGGTCCAGCAGATGGAAACAAACAAACAAACAAACAAACAAAAAAATTGTTTATTTGTGTTTCTAAGGGAAACTCCACTCATGTGTGTCATCATGTACTCTTGCACAGGGGCTTTAAGAATGAATATTGTTGTTTTAAGTTGTAGATAGGAGAGGGATGATGTAGTTAAGTGTATAATGGTCAGTGTATACAATATTCCTTTGCTTTATTTCCTAGTACTCTTACTACCAGGTGAGAGCTCTTGGGATTTTTTTGTGTGTATGTTATTTCTGAGATGCT
>CM021797.1:18511410-18547738 GCA_011076525.1 Nettapus auritus
ATCAGAGAAGATCAACATACCCAGTAACCTGCAAAACAAGACAAATGCTCAAGCACCCTGTGTTCCCAAAGCACACATCAGCTTCCATGCTTGTAAGTCAAGTAATATTCTTGCTTCTTCTACTTGGGGTAATTAATCATTTCTGCTTTTGTGAAGTCTCAATCTTTATCAAAGTAACATATCCCATATGTTACTCTGATTGATCTTCCTAATACACTTAGCTGTCTTCAACTGCTAGGATATTGTTGTCCAGCTCCACAGACTTACTGTAACAGAATAATCTGGGCTCCTGCGAGCCAAGCAAATTTATTTTATTTATTTATTTATTTATTTTTAAAAGGCTTTCCTTTTGTACTTAGAAGATTCCCATTGACTTCTAGTTAACGTGCTAGGAGCAAAGGCTGAATGAATGTGGAATAAGGACTGCAGGCATTGATTGGTACAAAGCTAAAAAACAAAGACTAGTGGTCATTTACAAGAGGTTAAACATGCATGTTGCACTCAGAAAGGCTACTTTCAATTTATATTTCTCTAACAAATTGCTTTTGCAACTGGAGAAAAGCACAACATTAAGGCTGGGCTCTGTTGTTGCTGGTGCCATACTGCATGGCAAGCAAAGCTTTTGAAAATGTTTATGAAGGGGCTCTAACACCTTGGCAGAATATGCTGCATATAAAGTTTATGGCTGTTTCTCTCTGATAGGGACCAGCACTGAGTGTGCAGACCCTTCCTCCCCAGGGTTCAGGGGCTCTCTTCCCAGTGCTAGACAGACATGCACAGGGTGGGGTGGGCATTGCAAATGTCCCAGCATTGTTGTTCCAACCTTACTTAAAGTACCCTCTGCATTGCCATGGAGCTGTAAAAATGATTGCAGATGACTCAGAGATGTTTTCATGTTCTTTCTGTAAGGTGAAATGCTATTGACTTCCAGAGGAGTCTTTACCTGCTCTGCTCTTTGGAAGAAAAAGAATAATGCTTCTTTTGTTCCCTGTGAAATTTTTGAGGGACGAAGGGAACTGTTCAAGGCAACGTGGCACTAATGTAGCTTTTTGGCTCTGCTAATGTCAACTATGTATTCACTATAATCAGCCAGTGTGAAGGTCTCTCTGATGTGTATCAGAGAGACAGCTTACTCCACACCACTCTTTCCCACTGGCTTCCAAATGACTTTCCTAGTAATCGTATTTGAAAGGACAATCATTTTTGCCTTGGATTAGTCTAAAAGCCTTTCCCTCATTAACCCATTTTTCCTCCCATGCCTGAGGCAGCCCAACATGAAAAGGTACTGGATGTTTTCAATTATTTGTTTGCTCAGTACTTTACACACCACCTTCCTTGAAAGGATGGGGATGTCCCCAGCCCCGATACATTCAGCCCTTTGGTCCCCTTCCTCCCTTCATCTGGCAGTTATCAGCATTGCTGATTTTAATGCAGCCTGCTGTGTTGCAGCTCTGGCTGCATTGCATCAGATGTGCAAGTGATTTTAAATGAAAATGAACAAATCACTGCAGAGCCTCCCCAGGTGTGTGGAGAGGGAGTTGTATAATGGATTAAAAAAGAGAGAGAGAGAGAGAGAGAGATGGACTTCTGTCAAGAAGGAAAAAAATAAACCCAGGGCAAGAAGGAAGTGCTCAGAAGGCAGGAGAAAATAGTGCTTTCGCCATTGTGTGTGAAGGGCTTTTAGGAAAAAATCAGCAGAAATCCAGCACTCAGGAGCAGAGAGGCAGTGGTTTCATACCATGCACTAGGACTCATGCTAACACATTGTCACTATGAAGCAAGGAGGAGGGTAATGGGGGAACAATGAGGTCACACCTGGAGAAAAATTGGGTAAATTGGAAAAAGAAAAAAGATAGTGAAGAGGAGGAGCCACTGAGAAATGGGGAAAAAGAAGTAAAATTAAATAGGAATAAATATGTGAAAAGTGTGAAAAGGAAGAGAAAGGAAAAGAGATTAAAAGGAGGATTTTTAAATTGATGGATTTTACTTCAGATTTAATTTCTTCAATATCTATTACAACATTGGACTCCACACTGAAATTTAACACAGGACTGCTGCTTTGAACTCCCATGCTTGGGAAAGATAACCTAACATGTAGGTGAGATTCTCTGTCTTGTCCAATGACAAGCATGAACATCAGTCTTGGATCAAAGCAAACCAGTAAATGACTCAAAGTTTGGACTGTTGGGCTTGGTTTTCTCCCAGCAAAGGGAACATGGCTGATACAGAAAGTATTTCCTCCTGGAGTGACTCCGTGGAAACACTAAGTGCCAGGCACATACCAGGAGCACGGGATAGTGCAAGGGTTGCAATATGCATTCTCATTACAGTCCTGAACAGTAGGCTCTGGATAAGTGCAAGGTCTGAGTCATGCTGTGAGCACTGTTTGAATAATTGACCAAACAGCCTGAAAACGGATACCCTTTCCTTCAGAAGAAGGGATCTTTGTCTTAATTTTAAAAATATAGATGAAAACTAATTAATATATGCCATTGTAAAAATAAGTGTAAAGATACAGATGTTTGAGTGAATTGTGAGGTTTTCTCTTGTACAGCATGTTAATTTGAAGTTACATGGGTTATTTGGAGGACCAAGTTCAACAAAATGCAGCTACAGTGTTAGAGCTGACCACCTTTGGACAAGACCATGGGCTAAACTCATCCCTTATGACCAACCTATAGGATTTAGTGGATCAGCATGGAATGGATCCACACTCCAGTGAGGTCTAATGAGCCACACAGAAAGGAAGGGTGATGTGGGGTGTATGCGTATTCCTATGGGAACTCTGCAACCTTTGTCAGTCCTAGTTTTGTACTGGGGCTGTGTAGTTCAGAGATGAAAGCAACATCTGTTGCTCATGAAAGACTTAGGTTGTGACATTAGTCACAACAAAGTAAGAAGTCTTGCACTGATTTTTGGCAAAAATGCACTTTAAGGGAGTAGGGTATTTTTATTGCTTTTCTAAATGTGAAAAAACAGAAACAAACAAACAAACAAAAAAACACTTTGTGGCTGTGTTTCCTTTAAAGGAAAATCACCTTGCCATTGAAAGAAAATATAGTCATATTACCATAACTATATTGATAGCGTTTCCTGATTTATATGTTCCTGTACATTAAACTCTTCAGCAAATTTTCTGTTTACCCTGATGTGTTTTTTTTTTTGTTTTTTTTTTTTTTTTTTTCCAGATGAAGTGAAATCAATCACAAAAATGTGATATTTTTAGATTATTTTTTGTTGACAGTATTCCCTGTAAACATTAACTCATTATTTATCTATCCCAAGGAATGGTATGCATTGGAAGACAATCGCCTTGCAGAGGAATGTGACCTTGGCTAGTCTATAACAGCTAAAAAATACCATCCCTCTGACGTTATATTGTTTTGATGGAAGGGAAAATTAGCTAACTTATTTGGAATAGTTGCAAAGAAATCTTCAACTTCTTAAAAAATGAGTTCAGCTAACTTTTCACCTCTCTCTTTGGGAATGCTATTAGTTTGTGGTTTCACAGTGTCTTTTACCTAAAAGTTTTTCTCAGACCATTAAGGAAATATTAATTAGGGTTACAGCATTCTGAGGAGAGGGGAGGCAAAATTTACTAACTTCACTTTGAAAAGTGGCAGACTGATATTTAAGGGACTGTGTGCAGTGAGTGCCAGAGCTGCAAGAAATAAAATCTATAGATCCTTAATTTTATTCAACTTAGTAAACCGCATACTTGTGCTCAAATGTATGCTAAATGTTGAAAATGCTACAGATGTGCCTCTCTTGTGCTACTAATATCGTACAGGCCTACTACATTCCCTTACCTCCAATATAAAAACCTTGCTCGCAGGTTTTCAGCATCTATTCCCTTAGCTGAGAATGCTGCAAATTCTCTGTACCTCCAGACAGTAGGACTTTCCAACTGATAATTTTCTAACACACTGTGCTGGGCCATGGGTGTGCCTGTACCCAGCCCTGACCCTGTCTCTTGGGTTGTTGGACCCATGTTGCAGCCCTGTTCCTGGCTGAACTCTCTGGGAAGACTCTGGACCTGTTTTGTCTCCTTGCTGCGTGCAGGGCTGTGGATGGAAGCTGTGATCAGCACTGGGCTCTGGCCGTGGGTTCAGGCACTACGGGACTGGTGGTGAGGGCACAGCCAGTTCTGGAGTCACCATCAGCTCCTCAGTCGTCCCTCCTCCTGCAGCAGACCAGTAAATAAGGATTATGTGCCTGTCCTGACATTCTGTCCATGGCCTTTCTGCAACAGAGGAGATCTTCCGGAGCATGGTGTCCCAAAACTGTCTGTGCCAGTCTATCAGATGTCTGTTCTGGGACACCTGTTTGAGCACTGGGGAACAAACAGCCACTGGGATGTGTGAGTACACTTAGCTGTGAAACCAGCCTCTACAGGCACATTGTGCATCCCCGAAGTTACATGTGGGCCTGAGGAAAATGTTACCATTATGGCTACATGCACATTTTACTGGGGGTAGATGGGGCATCTAAGGCCAAGCACAGTGCATAACTAACTCTTGTATATTGTTTTTGGAATAGCTTGGCCATTTGGTTTGCCATAAATAATCCATGTCAGTTCCACTCCCAGAGTCCTCAGAAAGCAGTCATTAATATCACTCACTCTGAAATCAGCAGAGGAACCTCTTTTAAGATGTTGGCTGTTGGTACATGGGTTTTGGGTCCAGAGCCATAGCAAACAGCCTGGCTATTGGCACCATGGCTGAGTTCTTCTTCCTAAAAGAACAGAAGTTGCTGGGCATCCAGTTTTGGAAACCACACTAGGATAATTAGGGTTGAAAGGTGAATTTAGGGCAACATTTTAGTTGGAGTAGAAAGGCATTTTTGAAAAAAAAAAAAAAAAATCCCAATTATTCCCACTTGCCTTATTTAAGTTGATGTCAGAGGGCTCACTCACAGCCCCTTAACTGGGTTTGCTTCAGGTAAAACCAAACTGATGGATGAACCCCCAGTTCCTGGGGCCTGACTGGAGCTGGTCTGTGGTCTGAAATATGTATGAGGGGGACACCAGGTTTCAGCACAAAATGCTTGCCCCTTCTGTATCTATTCCCAGAACTCTGCAGCCCATGTTGATGATGACATAGGGTTGGGAATCTAACAGCCAGCTCCTAATTCGGATCCATAAGCCGTGGTATGCCTGCCTGTGTGGTGTCAGCTCAGCCATCACAACCTTGTCCCCACTGCCACAGAGCACTGACCACTCCTTCTTTCCTGAAATGCATGTCTTAGGAGAATTGCATGGTCTTTTTCTGAAGTCCTTGGGAAGTAAACAGATATAGTGGAAGGTGTCTCTGCCCATGGCAGGGTGGATTAGAATGAGGTGATCTTTAGGGTCCCTTCCAACCCAAAGCATTCTAGGACTCTGTTATGATCATCGGCCTATCACATTTGGTATTTAAGCATAGAAAAAGATACCTTGTCCTTCTGCTATTTTTTCTAGTACTTGCACATGAAGTAACCACACCTTTTCCTCATTAGAACTCACTTCCTCACTGTGTCACTCCTGTGGTTTCCTTATATTTGTATATTTCTGCCTGAAATCATGCTAACTTGGGTGAGGAGACGTATTTGTTAGAGGCTTATAAAAAGCCTGAACCATCCTTTCCCCAGCTCTCTGAAAGTTAAATCATTTTCCTGTAACTTTCCGTTCTTCATTGTGTATTCCACACATAAGGCTATTTCATTTTTTCTCATCTAAAGAGTCACATGAGTCAAATTCACATGGTTGAGTTTTAGTCTTTAAATCAGTTGCATAGGCATCAAATTCAAATGATTTAAATTATTCTTGACTTCACATTGGAAAAAAAGCAAGACACTGAGAAGAATCCCTCCCTCTTCCCCATTTCTGTCTCGTCCTATCCGCTTCTCCCCAAAACAGGGTTTATTAACTTTTTCCATCAGATTTTCATATCAGAATTTATTTATATCAATTTTTTTTCTTCTATTGGTTTCTCTCTCAAACATCATGACATTGCAATATTGCTGAGCTTGATTCTAGACTGTGAGTCTTCAGAAAAGAAATTTAAACTGTAAGCATTTGAAATTATTCCCTCAATGGATACTATTTTTTGCAAGCTCCTCTGGCAAATCACAAGATTTACAGACTCTTAAGAGCTGTCTGCTTCTGTCATACATATTGATTAATGAGTGCCAAGTGGAAGGGTAATTACTGGAGATACAATTTTTGTTGCAAGGATGGAAAAATATTGTCACAACAAATCCAAAATTCATCTGGAATTTGTCACAGTGAAAATATCCATAAAATTTCATATATATATATTTTTTAATCTACCTGTCCCCCCAAAATGTACTTCACAGAAATTCCTGTTTTCCAATCTTTATTTTCAAATCAAGATTAAAATTAAAAAAAAAAGGAAAGAAAAACAACAACAACAACAACAAAAAACACAAACAAACAAACAAACAACAACAACAAAAAAACACAATTTTTGAAAGATCATTATTAAAAATGTGAACACATAATATCCATCCCACAATTTCTCATGACCCCGTATCAGGACTGCTGAAAGAAAAAGTACTACATTTATAATTGTATGCATATTGAGACATCTATTTTAATCAGTTGAAGGGCTTCAAAGCTGTAAGATATCACCAGATTCTGCTTTGCCTTACAACTCGAGTCATTGTTGGTGAAAATGAACACAGAATGAAGTGATCAGTGTGGATGAGAAAGCATGCCCAGCAGGCCATATATGGGTGTTGATAGCACAGTTAATCTTACACTAGGGTTACAACGTCTGATGAGCATACCTTTAACCTCATACCAACCCATAGAAAGAGGCAGCCATAGTATGAAACCCACGCTGCAATTTGCATCAATTAACCATGATGCTGACAAGCTTTGTTGAGAAGCCAAAGGCTGAACAGACTTGGAGAGTGAGTTCTTGCTACTTATCAAGGTGGTCCCAAGAGATCTGGCAAGGCAGAAGGTTCTTCAGTGGAGAAGCCTCTGCGTCTGCTCCTTTCTGCATTAAACAAGGATGCCATGCCTACTAGGCAAGAGGCTGTAATTTGTGTGTGTGCATCCTCTAATAGTGAATGTGATTTCTGCTGTACATCCCACCTTATGAGGATATTGAAGATAATTTGCAGAAATGAGATTTCAGGGTAAGAGTCACAAGCATGTACTACTGAAACCCGATCATCAGACTGCTGCTTATCCAATCAGGACATATAACAGGATAGTGTGATCTGAACAGCTTGCTTTTCAGTACTCCCAGGGAGCCAGTTACAGAAATAGCTATGACTTAACAGCTATTTGCCACAAACCTTTTAGTCAGTAATTTAAATACCAATTTAATTAGTGAAAATCAATACCCGTACAGAAAGGTAACAATCACAAAATTAAGATTTTCCTACAAAATATTTGGAGAACACAAATCTCTATTATTGAACCACTGCAGTTATCTTTTTCCTTCAGTCTAGTTGCTTGCTAATTACAAGCTGACCTGACCTTGAGGTATAGAAACTAATGGCAACAACATTAACACAATAGCTAACAGAGGCACTCAGGGTGGAGCATCACCAGCCAGAGCTAGCGTTATTACTCAACTATCACATCTTCACCCTGTTGTCCTGACTGCAAGTAAGCTCTGGCACCTCTGTGCCAAAAGCTGCTACTGCTGTTTATTGATCGAGCTTCTATTTTGGCCACAGATAAGAAAGCATTGGAAATTACCTGGCTGAGGTAGTGTTTCATTAGCTGATGGAAGTTAAATGTAAATTTCTCAGGCCAACCACCAACCTGCCAAACTCCTCATGCAGCTTCAGGTGTTCTTTTCTCTCAGACGTGACCTTTATTTATGTCAAAGTAACAAGCAGGACTGCCTACTACCATGACTCAGAGACAAAAAACCCGGATCTCACTCAGATGTGACCAGAAAGAGTTACATAAGCCTTATTAGAGGAAAACTTAGCTCTTATTATCTGTGACCACAGACTGATCCAGAGGCATCAGATACTGCCTGAAGAAAGGGTTATCAGTGAATGCTATGCCTGTCTGCCCTTTGACCTATATGTCTGCAGGTCACTGCTGGCCAAGCTGCTGTGCAGGTGGATCATTGAATCAGAGAATGGTTTGGGTTGGAGGGACACCTCCCACCAGACCAGGTTGCCCAAAGCCCCATCCAGCCTGGCCTTGAACACCTCCATAGATGGGGCATCCACAGCTTCTCTGGGCAGCCTGTGCCAGTGCCTCACCACCCTAAGGATGAGATACCTTTTTCTGCAGAGAGCCAAAATATGAAGTCAGGTTTTGTGGGTGAGAGCCCTGCTGGGAGAGGAAGCTCTGTGCTGCATGTCCTGCCTGTTCACCCTGCACCATCCTGCCCAGGCCCCGCAGGGGACTCTCCCTTGTAATGCCCACCCGCAGCAAGGGACATCACGGTGGGGTGCTTGGGGAGGGAAGAGCCCAGTGGAGCCGTGTCTGTGCCGTGGAGATGCAGGGAGGGACCAAGAGCCAGGACAGCCCCATGGGCTCCCGCCCTCCTCCTGGGGGATGTCCTGCTCTACGTGCAGATCTGCAGGAGAGGAGAGCCAAAGGCTTTGCTTGCTTTTCAAAGGGGGTGGGTGTTTGGCACGCTCCAGGGAACAACTGGCTTTGGAGATGTCCTTTTCTGGCTTTTCCTGCACGAGGGAGAGAGTTAGGCCACTTCCTTGTTTATAGAAAGCTCTTGTTTCAGCCTTCTTCTGCACAAACAAAGAATTATGACAGAAAATATAAGGTGTCATGGAAACTTGCTTTTGAAAGATGAATTCCTGAAAATTTAATAAGAATTGGACTACATTTCCAGTTACTGGGACTAAACTCTTCTCTTAGTTGCCTCTCATAAATCCAGTGTAGCTACCCAGTGTAAGTGGAGTTATCTCAGATATTTCTAGTGTGACAGGAAAAGACATCCGATTACATTCAGATCTGCAGCATTTCCCTAATATCTTTCAGTTGCTCTTAAATTACTTTTCTAGCAGTTCAACAGGATGGATGTTGCTCAGGGAGTGATCAGTCTGTAAATATTTTCTTTGTTAAACAGAAATACCAGCCCCAGTCCTGTCCCCTGGGAATGTGGCACTGACAGGTGTTAGGGTTCAAAGATCAGAAAACAATAGTGTTCGCTTTGGAATGGACTTGGGTTCCTGACCTACACTGTGGAGAGTGGAAAATTTACTCATCAAAGCCCTGGGAAATGAAACAACCCCCAGTCTTTGGACTTTTTCATACTGTATTAGTTTTTCTTCACAAGGCTTACTTATCATTGCTTGTTTTGAAGCAGATCAGAAAATTTTATTATAGGTATTGCACCATATGATTTTTATTTATTTATTTATTTATTTTTCCTGTGGGGTTACTGTGGAACAGAAATGTTCAGATCCTCAACAGTTAACATCCCAAAAGGCTATATTGACAAGCTTGGAAGGCTGTGTGTGTGCACATGTGTGTGGCAAGCTGTCATTCTGTATTAAGATAATACATGTGCTTTTTTTTTTTTTTGCTATTTTTTTTTCTCCTTAATCCTGGTATTGTTGCATATTTATGGCCATCTGCTTGAACTTATGCAGTGGAGTCCTGTTCTGTGATATCAATATTATGATAACTCTGCTAGATGACTATTCCATACATCATTAGAAGAAGGCAATCCCCACAAAGTAAGAGCTGCATTGCCTGGCCATCTCTGTTGCAGGCATTATATTTGCCCTCTAGTTCTTCCAGTTCTGCCAAAGGAGCAGAATTATATGTGATTTGTACATTCCTGTGTGACAACTTCAGGCACCTCACGTGGCTGTGCATTAAGTACAACCTATATTTATCCCCAGATAAAGTATCTGTTTTTCAAGTCTCTAATTCAGTCACCAGTATTTCTTTATCTGCAGCTAGAGTTTGGTCTTTTCCCTTGCAAGTGGCTCATCAAACTCATCTGTTGCAGGGATAGAGAAGCCTGAGATTTGAGCGTGTGTATTTGTGTGTGGGGGTGAGCAGGCAATGTTCCCACCGGCTCTAAAAAGAGTACTTGCATTCTGTACATAGTCCAAACTTGCCTCCTTCCTGGCCTTTATTTGCAATTCAAACAACAACAATAATAAAACAAACTGCAGCCAAAGTTTTCTCTCCAAACTTGGCTGGGGTTCCTCTGCATGGATCTCCTCTGTCCAAGCCACTTGTTTGTTCTCTTTCAAAGGAGCAAACTCTTCTCACATCCTAGCTGGAGCTAACAAGATCCACCTGCCAGCAAGAGGCAGCCCAGTGTTTTTATGCAGGATCCAAGTACCTGGATGCAGTAGGACTAAACAAAGTTGCTCACCTTGTGCAGGGTGCAGGGAAAGTCTGTCCAGTTACAGGGTTCTGTCCAGACCCTGTGTCCACATCTTAAGGGGAAAGGAAAAAATATGGATGAGCAGGAAGAATGGCTGAGGTTACCTTAGTTATGAAGTTATGAAGGGCAAATCAAATGATTTAGCTTATCAAAGAGAACTTAAGCAGGTGACTGACCAGTTTGCATGTTATCATACAGAGAGGGTATCAGGTACTATGGAGTTATTTAATCAGGCAGAGGCTTAAGAAGATTTAATGTCTAGGTGTTGAGGCTAGATGGATTTACACTGGGGAAAAAGTGCACATTTTTTAACGGTGGGATTAATGTGCTTTGAGGCTAATTCTCTAAGATGTGTGGTTAATGCCCTATCTTATGAAATCTTTTATCCACTTGAGAAGCTGTGCATCTTCATGAGGAAATTCCTGAGAAAAAGATGTATAGAAAGTAGAAATGAAAACTCAATGGCTCAAAAGTAATTCCTTGCCTTTGAAATGACAGCTGGTCCTCCCTAGCTTGCTGCCAGGATAGGTCTTATGGAATATCAAACAGACAATATAACATTGTTCCTTTATTCCAGCCCAGGGCTGGTATTTTGTTGCTGATCCCACTCATTAGCCATATCATACTTCTGACTCTGGGACAAAGAGGCTGAGGTCAATATGTTAATATGCTTCAAGGAGAGGTGCCCCAGTGCTGTCCCCACTTTAAGCATGGTTCAGAAGTGAGCATTCCCAGAAAACACCAAAGAAAATCAAAGGTCTTCCTTATCAGCTTGAGTGCTCGGTGGCTTGTGTTAGCTTTTTACAACATTGTCCCAACACAGATGAGGGATGAAGTGACAGGTCCTGTCATTGTGCCCAGGAATTTTCACTCTGTGATCAGAGTTTTGACACACAATGTGGACAAAACAGTAGGGAATGAGGGTGCTGCGTGTACTCACCCTCTTTCTGTGGGATTCATTCATTTTCCCTGTTGCAATGAATAAATAAATAAATAAATACATGCATAAATAAATAAAAATCTCACTTTACATCAGGTATCATTGCCATAGCAGATGTCCTGGACATTATTTGGTGGTCCAGCAGAAAGACACGAAACCTGCAGGAGTCAGGATTTCTGCAAGAAGTGACTTCTTGCTGACTGGGGGGACTCTGCAGAACAGGGAATTCTCTTCCCGTAAAAAAGGCTGTTTATTTCACATTAAGTTTTAATTTAGCAGAACAATTGCTTGCTTTCTTCAGAGCAGGAGAACATGTTCCATGAACAAAGACTGTCTATAACCATTAACTTTGGCCCCACTAAGCAAGAGGTCAGGTTTATTTTCCATATGCTGTGCCTGCCAGACCCTTTTTACTGTTGTTCCATTCTACTGCTTTTCATCAGGTCACTCTTATTATAATTCATCCGTGAAAAAAGAAGGAAGAAAAAAAAAAAAATCATTCCTTTAAAGCAAAGTTAATTCAAACATAAACATGCAAGAATTAAATCAAAAAATAGCAACCGAATTTAGGAATTAGCTTCTTTCTTTAACCAAGCAGCACATGTCCCAGAGCTATTACAGGACAAGACCAAATGCTTTTCTGAGACCCCTGCAATTAGCAACAACAAAATGTGACAGTTTTAAAGGACGGAGAAATTCTGATTAGAATTAGCTACAACTTGTTTTCAAAAGAGTGTAATCGCAAACAAGGGAGGGATGGGGGGAGTAATTCAAGATTTATACATGTGACCAAATTGTGCTCTGAGCAGCCGAGATTTTGGCATTACATTAAATGACTAGTCCATTAATCACATTTTAAACAGGCTTTCCTATTACATTTTCCTTTTCTGATGAGCAAGGGAGAAGACCCAAGAATATTTTGTCAATGACAAAATTATAAAGTCCCACATGCAGTTTCACTTAGTGAAAGAAATCCCGCAGACAGGCTGACAAATTTATTTTTGTCTAGAGAGATACACTTGTAGGATTCCTGAGAACACCTGTGGAAGGAGACATTATGTTACACTGCTGTGTCCTCCAAACTCAGTGAAGAAGAAGCTGAGCCAGTTTTGGTGTCCAGGGCACATGAGTAGCAGTCCTAATTCAGAGGAAGGACACCAGAGCTCACCTTGACTCCAAAATTCCCTGCACTTAAGAGAACATGACGTCTCAGAAATGCTTGTGGAAGTGGGCCTAGGGAGTTGGCTGCTTAACTGGGACCTGTGCAGGCTCCAAGATCTGATGATCTGGGGTTGTCATCTGTTCTGTGGCATTCCCAGGGGTGACAAGCATCCATCAGTGGGCATGAAAATGTACTCAGCTGAGGTGCTGACTGAAGTCTTCTGTCTGAGGGACAGCCATGGCAAGTGGCACTGCTCTTATCAGAGAGCAGGATCTGGACCTGGAGAGAGGAAGATGAGTGAAAGGCAAAGAAACTCCAGCTGCTGTTTTAGGCACCTGAGCTCACCTGGATGAAGAAATACCTCACTTCCATGCTTGTTCAGCTCAGCTAAACCATGAGAAAAGTCACAGAAAGCTGGCATAATGAAAGGTGAGGTGCCCATCACCAAACTCAGGTATTAGCTGTGACATTGAGGATGTTGTCTTTTCAACAAATAAACCTTGGAACCCCAACTCACATTTTCCCCTGTGGAAACATGTTGCCCTCAGCCACGAGCCTGTTTTTCCCAAGTTCAGTTTATTTTGCTATTTATTTTTTTTTTTTGTCTGTTTCTGCAGTTCATTTGCAGTTTCTCTGAAGAGGATGTTAACACACACATGCACACAAAGTGGAAAAAATAAATGTTTTGCTTTCTGGAAACCCCATGGCTAAGAACAGCTAAAATGTCAGCTGCCAGTTTATTTAGACATGACAAGGCATATGGCTAGACATGGGACACAGCTGAGACCAATTCCGTTCTTTGTTGTTATTATATAAAGGTCTTCTGGAAAAAATAAATAAATTAATAAATAAAAATTGGCAGGCATTGGACTGGGGAGGCCTACCGTACCTAGAGCCAGTCTTCTCTTGTTATTTTCTATCCATCATTAGGATTACTTTTCCTTCCCTCTGAGTACCAATGTTATTCAAAAGGATTGGAGGGGAGGCAGAAGTCTCTCTGGTCCTTGGTCAGCTTGTGTCCCCAGATCCACCTGTGGCAGAAACTCCCTGTGTTCCCTTGAACAGAGAGAAGGTAACTTGATCTCAGCTTTCTCTGCTCCTTGCCTTGACTTTATAGCCCTGCCTCACTGGAAGGGCAAAGCAGGGATGCCCCTGGGAGCCCAGCTCTCTGCATCCCACAAGCCATGGCTCCAGGCCAAACCCCAGTGTGGAGCACATTCCACCCTTGCCCTCTGAAATTATCTCACCTTCTTCCTATGAGGTCCATTAAAGGGAATACCTGGGGTTAGACAGCAGGGTACAAAAAGAGTGCTTCTCCACATGAGCTGTTTATTAGGTAAGGAAGGTCATCCCACACTCATAAGCTGAACATGGTGATGTATACAACCTAGGAAGATGCTGAAATCCCTTAGAACAATGCAGATGAGGAGTCCCATCTGTTAATGTTTATCAGTATATTACTTTTCTCTTCATATATCTTCTATAACTGAAGCAGAACTAAGTCTGTTGCCTGGCTGCTGCTGCCTTTCATAGGGAAAAGTCCTCGGTCATCACTGTGGCCAAAGCACTGGTGGCTCTTTATCTGATGTTTGCCCCAGGACCTGCAGAAGGAAGAGGCAATTTCCTCCTGAATTCTGCAGAACATGGCAAAGGCTCCCTATGCCTGGCCTCCAATAGAGTGAAGGAGGAGTTTGGGCTAAGGGGCCGTGGCAAGAATGTTCCTCAGAAGGCTGAGCTGCTGGAGACTGTGAGGCTACAGGAACTGTAGGAGGTCACCGACTATCAGAAACTCAGCAGCTCCACTTGAACTTCACAGGGAAAGTTATTCTCTCCAAGATGTAAGACTGGATAAAGAAATATCAGAGCTGCTGGCTCTTGGAGTAAGTGAGCGTGGCTGCTTCCCCCAGCCGGACCTGGGGCTGACTGCTGGTAGGGCGTGGCTGAGGTAGTGCAGGAGGGAGCTAGTGTGTGACTTTTAATCCCATGGTTAGAGGAAACTGCCTGAAAAGAATGAGGGAGAAATTAGAGGAATTAACTTTGTTCTGTTAATACTAGACCTGTCAATCTAGTTCCTTCAGGAAAGTGCACTGCAATTCCCATAAACAACCAACAGCTTTAAAGGCCTTTAGCTAGAAGTCTGATCACTTTCCATCCCACTTTTTCTGACCTTGAGCCTTAATTAGAAGGTCTGTGATTCATGACTAAAGAGCATAATTGCATAAAGCAAAGGAGAAAGGCATCCAGACATAACTGGATTTACTCTACATGTGAACGTTCGTGCATGTACTGATAAGCACCAGGATAATAAGGTGGTACATTCCAGATCTCTGTATATATTAGTGCAAAGCAAATGGCCCCAGGTGTTTTCTGAAATGAACAAAATCCTGTTTTCAGTCTGGAACTGTTAATTGTTAACTACCCAGATAGGCTTACATTCCTCTTAGTTCACAAATTAAACCCACTTGTCATCTGTTGTTGATTTCATAGCTTTCACATTCAGGGAAGAAAAATGGACTGGGGGACATAAAAAAGGAAATCCATATCAGGATGTGATCCACTGTGTGTGCCGCGTAATAAAAAACCTGTAAGAGACTATCTCTCTGGCATTGTCCAGCCTCCTTGTCCTTTGCTTTGGCTGGAAAACAGCAGAGGAAAAAGGGGTTGTAGTTTGCAGAGGCAAGTGAGCTCTGATGAGAAAGGCTTTCTCCCATGTAATTCTGATGTTTCTCCACTCCCTCAGCAACACAAATGAGGTTAGCACTGAAATGCAGTCTCTGAACAACATGGCATAACCCTCATTTCAAGCTTTCACATTGGCTTGGCTTGTTCCCAGTACTGCTTTTCAAGACACCCTTTTGTATCCCCTCTCCCTCCTCGTTTTTGGAGGTTCATGTCTTGTACTTGTCCTGGGCTTCTCCCTCTGAGAGAGAAGACCCAACACATTTTCTCTGGGCGCAGGCCATAGGCACACAATGCCTGCAGGGGTGGTGGAGCAGCTGATGGAGCAGGGTGCATGGGACAGCCCTGTCTGCGCCCCGAGAGGGAGAGCAAAAAGGAGGCCATCATGGTACTGGCATGCTGGAGGGCACCTACCCTGCTCAGACCAGAAAGGGGACAATGATTTTTTTCCTTAGTAGTTCCCCATTTACAGAGCAGCCTTCACTTGTGGGTGTGCTCTCTCAGGACCCTGGGCACATTCAACAGATATGTCTTCTTCAAGCAGAAAGTTTTGAGTCTCATGCTCCTTCCAGCTTGAGGGAAATTGGCCTGGTACTTTGAATTTCAGACAGTCCCTTCAACTAAGATACATCCCTGATTTTTAACCCTCGAAAACTTTGTTTCCTTTACTATCTTCCTTTGGAGCTGGACTTCTCTTTACCTTGCTGGGACTCTCCTCATGGCTATCCATTTTCTATTTACTCCCTTAGACCAGCAGACAGAGCAAAATAATTAGTGGTTTGACAAAAATTTGAGAGGAGAGAAAACTGGCATCCTTTTGGAGATCTTGTGTAATTTTTCTTCTGCATTATCTGATGTAATCACAGGACTTTCAATAAGACAATTGGCAAGTAAAATGTAGCTATAGCAGGGTTTTAATATTTTGAAAATATTTTACCAATTAAAAGAATTAATCACATAGAGAGGGCATTGCTTTCTTTGCAGGGGCAGACTCAGTGTACCTACACAGCAACAAATACAAATGATAGTATTCTACTGTGATTTTGAGATAGTTTGGGGAATGAAATATCTCTTTTTATTGTGAACGATTTCAGATATGGGTTGCCTTGGATAAATTTGTTTGGACCAAATTGTTTTTTTGTTTGTTTGTTTGTTTGTTAGTTTGTTTTGTTTTGATCAAGATTATGTCCCTCTCCAAATGCTTGCCATTCACAGGTATTTAGGTTTGGGCTCAGTGGCACATATCAGACCATCTCTATATTGTGTAAAGAATGACATTAGTGGGTTAATATTCAGGCACACTCAGTGCCACCATTTCCTCCTCTGCTTT
The DNA here is from genome assembly GCA_011076525.1 of Nettapus auritus. NCBI lineage: Eukaryota > Metazoa > Chordata > Aves > Anseriformes > Anatidae > Nettapus > Nettapus auritus. The sequence continues at coordinate 18,527,868 of CM021797.1, forward strand.
TGAGACCTGCTCTCAGATCCTGCTGAAGGGTAAGACAGACATCGAAAGGCTCAGAGTACCAGCCCATTACCATCTGGCAGCTGTTCCTGTTGCTGTCTTCACTGTGCACTGCAGGAGCAAACTGCTAGAACAGAGTGCTCAAGAGAAGAGCACCACAGAGGAAGGTTATTAACCTCCACCATGTCCTCTGGAGTGCCCTACCCTCGGAAAGGTCAATTTACTGATCCCACTGATAGTACTTGTCTGATTTCACTGTTTTGCACTTGCTCTGCCCACAAATGGAAAACACCTATTTTCCCAAATCAGCAGGAACCTAATTAAACTATGTGTGTCTTTGAAGACATCTCTGTGATGTTCAAGGATCCCAGTTATCTAGCCTGCAAATCTAAAGCAGCTGAAATGCTGCCAGTGGGTGAAATCCTTCACATTATGAATCTGCTGAATTTTGTCAACTTCCAGACAGTGTCCCAAGCTCAGGCTTGCCATGACTCCGGCACAGTGACTTTTGGCAGACAGGAGAGTTTCCCCATGTTGCTTTCTCTCCCAGGAGAAAATGATGAAGAGACAATGTCACAGCATCCTATCTGATCTTGAACTGTATCTCTTCTCTTCAGCAGTCAAACTGCTCTGGCACTTTGGGCTGGGAGATGAAGGCTTCAGCAGGTTATTCTGGTAGTATTATAATTTTAATTAAAAACAATCAAACAAACAAGCAGTCAATGCACATTTGCTAGTTGTTCCCTATATTAGCATGTGTTTGTATTTTCAGACCACAGCCAAAGGGATTTAAAATTTGTTTTATTAGAATCTGCTTTATTTTTAGGCATTGGAATGGGTTGCCCAGGGAGGTGGTGGAGTCACTGTTCCTGGGGGTGTGTAAGGAAAGTTTGGACATGGTACTTATCGACATGGTTTAGGGGGTGATGTTGGTGGCACGGTGATGGTAGGACCAGAGGATCTTGGAGATCTTAAATTTTTTAATCCAGATGTTCTTAGAGGTCTTTTCCAACCACAATGATTCTATGACTCTATGAGGCAGTGTTGATATTTTTTATGGTGACTTTTGTGAAAGCAGCAGGAGTACTGATGAACTCCTCGACGTACCACCAACTCTGTTGATGTGCAGTATGCACTAGGGTCAGAAAATGACTTTGACTTCCTGTGTCAAGTAACCTGCTTCATTTACTGCAATAAGAATAAATTAGGCAGGGAGGTGCAGTGAGTGGTCTTGAGGTAGATGGGTGCAAATATTGTGTTTAGCAACAGGATTCATTTTGGCCACAGAATTGATGTAGGCAAGTTGCTTATTCTGACCCTTGTATAGGTGGCCTGTACCTGTGCTTCCCTCACCTCTGGCACAGATCTGCAACAGAGCCTGCGACAGGATGCAAGGCTGCCAGACATCCTCTCCTATACTGATTGCAGCACATGCTGCCGTTACCACTGCAAGCTGGCCTTAGAGGAAGCTGAAGCCAGAAGAGGCAGTGACACCTCCACATCTCCTCCAGCTCCATGTTCCTGCCCTCTGCTTTGTGCACAGAAAGCTTGGCCAGGCAGAGTTACACCTCTGCCAGGCTGTGACCAGATTCTGATGACAGATTCACTGTTGCCCACCAGGGATGTTGCTTCCCCTCTTGATTTTTCAAGGGAACAGCCATGTACTGGCAGACTCAGCAATGCTTAAGTAAGAAAGCCATACAGCAGACACTGGGAGTTGGTACATAAATTCAGCCTTTTCTTTCAATCTTAATCCCCTCTGTTCATCCAAGTCCCTCTTATAGTGTCAACCTAAAGGCTACAGTGACAGCTAGTAATTAACAGGAAAGTGATCCTGTGAAAAGTAACACAAGTGTCATCATTGATTAAAGACTAAAGCAAATGGGATCACATTAAGACCGTAAAAGAAGCCTCATTTCTGGCATTTCCTAAAACCTCTGAGTTTTATTTTATACATTTATCATTATTTAAGCAGTCACATGTATTTCATAAAAGCCTGCTTAAGAACAGGATGAGAAGATAAGCTGAAATGAAACACGTACTGCTTCAGCCCTTTCTACACACAGTGTCAGGGAATGCAAAATGTGGACACAAAGGAGCACGAACCTAAACACAGAAAAGAAAGTCCACTCTCCCTGAGGCCTGTAGATGAAAGATAATTTTCCAAGTCAGAGGAAAACTGCAATTATAGGGATTCCCCAGTACGAGATTGTTATTTTGTTTATGATCATTATTTATTTTATTCCTAACAATGTCTGGACTGGGTTATGAAAGGCTGCATGTGCTCACATGTGCATACAAGTAGGCATGTAACATATAAAGGACCAGACGAGAAAGGGATCTTTCTTCTGACTGCAGAGGAGCGAGTCACAGCCTGGAGAGGGTGGGGAAGCTGGGACCAGTGCCCTAGCCACCCCATTGGTCTGCAACCCATGGAGCTGATCCAGGACGGAAGCAGTGGGTTGTCACTTGTGTGCATCTAGCCCTGGCTCAATTTTGCCATCACTCACCTCCTGCAAAACAAGTGCTGGTAGAAAATCCTATCCTAGCAAGGATGCACCTGTACTGAGCCTTGTCATCATTAGAGTACTCAGTGCAAGCAGAATTTTGTTTTCTGTAACTGCATTGTTGTATCTGGCCCATTTTCTCTATGATGACTACCTGCCTCTGCCACTAAAGGACAAAAGGATTTTATCGAGGGGGGGAGAGAAATGGGGGAAGGGTAGTATCCTGAAGGCAATAACCAGCAGAGCCCTGCTGTGTAAATAGACCCAGGTTTCAACATGCATTACTTCTGTCCCATTTCAGAACAATTTGCCTTCAGCCCAGTGACTTTCAGCCGTTAACTTGGGTCCCTTATTAGTATCTCAAAATGAGAAGAGCCCAAACGCACTTATTGATTTGATACCTGCAAACTGTGGGCATCCAGAGAGGAGCTATTGCTAAGTGATTACTAGTGGCATAAGCACATGGAGGTGGTTTGGTTTCCATTTTCCTTCGATAACATCCAAAGCCCAGCCACTGCTTTCAGCAGCACACTTGATGCTGAGCTCCTTTGTGCCAGTTCGCGAGCATAGTGCTAGCAGCTTCGTGGTGAAAAGCTATTCTGAGAGTTTCTTAAACAAAGCCTTAATGATATATGGCTGCCAAAGTTAGCTGTTTCGCAGCTGTAATAGCAGGCTGTAGGCTGCGTGGCAGCCAAGCTGTCTTTGTTACTGTATTAAGGGAGGTGTGAGAGCCTGGAATGCTACAGGCACCGAGAGCCATCGTGGGTGGCAGCTGCCTCCAGAGTCCTTGAAAGGATAAGCTGGGATAACTCGATAAGGTGTTTGCATGTGTTAGGGGGCATGACATCCACACAAGGCTGGGTGATTATAGCACAATTTTCTTTGGACACGAGGCGCTCCCAAATGCATAGAAACTGGGTGGAAATTATGAAGCATGCTGTGTTTTTTTTTCACTGGGTTCTAACTGTTTCAGGAGAAGTAGCCTCCCTGCTAATGTCTGGTTCAGTTAATGTGTTTGTGCAGAGCTTGTCATTTTCTTTTAGACTGCCATTGACTTCCCCAGTCAGGATGTACCACATTTTTTTGGAAATCCTGACTGTTGTGACACTGGGACACAGGGTGACATTCCCAGTCTGGGGGCTGGCCTGTTTAAAGATGGTGTAAATCAGCAGGAATTTCAGTGGAGTTTTTTCAATGTAAATATGGGTTAAGTGAGATGAGTCTTAGATGTGCCATATCTACATGAACTTAAAGTCTCCAGATACTATGGTGATTTGATCACTATAAATGGTATTCTCCCCTTTCTCCCCACTTAAAACTCATTCATATGTTTCTTGAAAAGAATTTGCATTTCTGTCTACCACGGGAAAACATTTTTATGTAAAGGAAGGACACAAAACAAGGTAACCTCGTAATCACATGCTGTTCCCCCTCTGCTTGCCATAAGCAGAAAGCCCCTATCAGCCCATTCTTGCACTTGGGTGCCACTCAACTTGGGTGTCACTCATCTTCTTTAAATTGCCTCTGGTCAGTCAGAGGTACTGAGGCTGCATTTTCCAAATGACTGAGAAAGCTGATTTTAACATGGGTCTGTCTTTCAGAAATGAGGATTACGCTGTATGACTGACTGTCATGCTGAAGTGAGATGTGTATTCCATAGTGATGGAGTATTTTAAGACTGCATCCTGCCCTTTTTGAGCAACACACAGTAAGAGCAGAGTTTGGTACCATTTCCTCTTGTGAAGACTTTTAGACCATAAACATGGGTTCCTGGGGCTTCTCCCCCTTATGATTAATTTGTCTATATTCCACATTATGAGAGCTTATTGAGAAGAAAATAAGCTCTCAGTGACTCTCTTGCTATGAAGGATTAAATGATTTAACTTTATAATTAAAACAAAGATACAAGGCAAGTATTTCTGGTTCTGAGATGAACACAGATATCAATGTTATTGATATCAGTGAACGATTTCCATGGTAAGAACCTGAGATGAGTGATTTGGACTGCATACACGTAGCTTATAGCAAAATCTGTAGTGCTTAAACTTGACAAGACAAAAACACATACTATCTTGCACGTAGCTACTCTTGGGTTTCCAACTACATTTTTATAATAGAAAATGCAAAATCTTTCACTCCTTTCCAAGACGTCTCCAGCAAGAGAGAAAATTGTAAACTCAGCTGTTGGTAAATTGCTCTTTTTGGCTAGCAGCATTTACCAATATTTCTCCCTTTATAACAAGTAAATCAGGGCCACACCAATCACAGCTAGACTAACTGTGCTGTGGGAGATTTTTTTCAAAATATCAGTTGAGATCCCCTGGCTATGACTGACCAAGGTCTAGCTAGTGGACAATTTGCAGTGAGGGAACTCAGGCAAATTATTGCAAAGTGAGGTAGGGTGAGAAGTGCATATGTAGGTGGGATCACCCCACAATGAGTGCAGTGTGCGTTGTTCTACTCCTTGCTCACACAGAACATGAATAGCTACTTCGTATTTACTACAGGCTTCTTTGACACATGAAGCAAATTGTGTGGAGTAAATCCACATCTTTCCTTATCTTGGAATACTTTGTTCTTATGTCTGTAACTCGAATGTCTTTCTAGTAATTCTGTAATCTCATTATTGAACAATATGGTGTATAGCTCACTGACCTTCACATTATTTCAGGATGCTGGAGGCTGGATGTAGCTAATGATATTGGGCACAATATCATTATCATCAATATCATCAAGTGGACAGATACAGAAATGACCTTGGAGATGGATTAGAAGTCAAGGTAAATAGGACTAAATTTCAAAAATTCATTTAAAGAACATCAGAACTCAACACTTCTTTGGACTGGTGTTCCCATGCTGTGTAGTCAAATGGACGTTAGCTATACTGTTGTGAAGAAGCTTTGCCATTAATAAAATTGTTTTTATGCTTTCTGAAGCTGTGTTTGTTCTCAGTCTATGTAATCTGGTACATGAAAATGTTATGCTCCTGTAGCATCTTCATATCTTAAGCACAATAGCTGTCTTGAAGATTCAGATTATCTGAGAGTAAATTGACTTTTATCTGGTGGTTTCCAAGTAGACTTTCAAGTTCCAACAATGCTTGTCTATTGATGTACATTGGAACTTGCAAGTCTGGTGGAAAATACCTCAGGAACTAAAAAATTAGGATGTACAAAATTCCATCTCTCTTAATATCTTCCTGAACTCTGTAATAGCATTGTGCTTCTAGATGAACACAACATATTTTCAAGTTATTTCTTCTTCTATTTGACCAGAAAACCTGACCTTGTAGGGTCCAATGTACAGTCCTGCCTCTTGCATGCAGACTGAGTTGGAAGGAAGGTCAGAACTATGTCAAAACTTACATTTATATTCTATTACTTTTATTATTATTATTATTTTCAATAGCGAGGACTATGATGCCATGGGAAGATGCTGAGTTTCATTCTAGAATCCAGGTCCTGGGAGATTGGCTGGTAGGTCTCAAAGGGCATTAAACCCTGAATTAAAGGAACACAAAGACATGAAATGCTGTTTCTGTTCCTACAGCTATTACAGTAGAGATAATACTATGTTTTATTATTATTACTATCAATGGGCAGAAGCAGTTAGTTTTCACCTTAGTAATAGGAAGAGGTGGCCTGAGGAACAGCTGTCCAGTGAAAGTTCACATGGTTTCTCAGCTAATGTACATAACAGACCTGAGAACCAAACTACTCAGAAATGACAGGTAGACTGAGAAATCAGTAAAGGCGTGATGAATCTTGGGTGCATATTAGATTTATGTGTTAAGCCAGCCATCTGGGAGCTATTTAAATCAACTCAAATCATTCTGTCAACAGACGAAGATAGCAAGTAATCATTCATGGTATGGCTGCTATTCAGAGAGCAGTTGGGTTCCTGTCCTGCCTGTTTCCCCTGCCACATGGAAAATTTCATTTTGAATTTTTGTGGAGAGGCATGAGTAGAAAAATCAACCTTCTGGGAATTTAGTTTTTTAATAGTGTGTGAAAAGACCGCTAAAGCCCCTTATGAGATCTTCTGCTCTTCTCTGATGGCTTTCCCTTGGCCTTGTTCCCTGATAAAGCCAGGTGGCTGTGGGAAAGACCATTTCTTGCTGCTCCATTCTACATTTAGACACAGACAGAGAGCAGAAATGATACTATAAAAGGTTTTAACTCCAGTGAGAAGTTGAAATCTGTTACTTATCCTGTAGGACCCTCTAGAGTGCTGCACTTCCTCCTAAGCCCCTCTCATCCCCTGGCACACAGGCAGGAAGCTCTGAGTCTGAAACAGCAGTCATGACTAAGCTCTAGAGTACTTATTTTTGCAAGCCCTCCATCATGCAGAATGAATAAAGTAGTAATTATAAATTTTCCTCCAGTTTTGATGGAAGTGCATATGAAGGGACAGGTGGGATACACACTGCAGGGTGACTGCCAGAGCAGGGCAGCTGTAGCATTGGCAGAAGAAACCCATGGAAGTCCCTATCAATCTCAGTGCTCAAGTGATGCAGCTTTTGCTTGTATGGAAGAAAGAAAGTAGGGAGGAAAGAGCTCACAGATTGGGAAAGGACTGTAAAGAAGACAGTCTCTGTTTTCCATTCCCCCCAGCTGCTTCTTCCAAGGGAGCAGAAGGGTTTTGGGTGTGGCTGGCTTGTCCAGGCTCTCTGCTGCTCAGTTATTTCCAGCTGGCTTCACCTCTCTTTCATTCAACAATAAAGGTGAAGTTATAAAAGCCAAAAACTTTGTGGACATCTTTGATGCTGCCTTTAAGTGCTCCGTATTAACTTCTCATGTGACAGAAGATCATGAAGTGTATATGTGTATATACACATATGTATATCTTTATATATATGCTCAGTAGGTTTCATTGTTAATTAGCAACCTTTTCCTAATACTAATAACTCTGGAAGAATTTCACTTTGCAAACACTTCAGTTTGAAAGATATCATAACTTTGCCCTGTAGACAGACTATCTGACATAATTGTGTGATGTACCTTGGCAAGTATTGATCCTTTGTAGCGAAGATGGTACCTGCTGTGTGCCCAAAATATTGATTGATGTGCCCTTATCCATCCTGTATGCATCCTTACCGGTGTATATAGACAAGACTCCTGAATTTGCTGCTAAGGACAAGAACTTTTTTGAGTCATGCTGTGAAGCCATTTGAATTTTTGTGCACGTAATGTTTCATTTAGCTCTCATATTAACTTGAGTTCATTTCTAATGGCAGAATAAAACATGTTGTATTATTAGTTCTTAAAAATGAAAACGTGTGAAATGTCCTTAATCTGTAAACCAAAAGATTAAACTCCTGCCACCATCTTGGTGGGAAGGGAATGCTGGGAATTTCTGGAGATACCAAAATTTACAGGACTGGATCCAGAAGTTATAAAATGTTTGCTTTGAAGACTTGTTTTGGTTCATTCTGTGTGTAGAACATTGTCGCTTATGCTGTATGTCCTGGTGCTTCACCTTCGGCAGTACTACCAGGATTCATCATTTCCCTCTCATGGGTAAATGTTAAAGAACATGGTGAGGAGATACTGAAAAAAAAAAAAAAAAAAAAAAAAAAAAAAAAAAAAGGCTACAGGGAATCTACTTTTCAGTTGCAAAGTGACTTCTCAACTCCCTTAGTAAATGACTGGGTGGTCTTGCTGATTATTTTGTCTAAGAAAAAAATGTTCGTGTTGAGAGACAGAGAGAACTTTCATCCTTGTTTTATTCCTAAAACATTTCAGATATATAACAGCAAGGCCCACAAGCCAGCTACATTCTGATGGCATGTAAAAATTATTTACAGTATTGCAGCCAGTCTGATTTTGCTATAATCATTAATCCTGTAGGACTACTGCTGCTTTTTTGATAGACCTTAGTTATTTACATTTCAGAGACTTAAACTAGATTCCAAATTGCAATTCTGTTTTCAGGCAACAGAAGAAACCAAAACAAGTTTTAAGATTCACCATTAGATACGGCAATCCCTTTTCTATTATTTTTAAAGCAGCTGCTGTCCCAAGGACAAGAGATTTAAATGCTAGGGAATATATCCAAGCAATGGTGAGTTTACAGAATTTTCTGAGACATGGATCTAGAAATTCAGCAAAGTCATTTCAGACTATGTTTGTGCTAAAAAACAGTCTAACACTGATCATATTTAAGCTGCTATAAACACATGAATCCATTTGGCTTTGAACAGCTAGCTTGATTAACACTTAATAGATTTATAAATGTGTTTAGCTCTCAAATTGTAACTGGCCATTTCCAATTTTTATTTTTTAATTTTTTAATTATATATAAGAGAATAACAAAGCTGGCAAAAATAGTTAATGCCTTCATATGCCTTCAGAGAAATGAGCATTCCCGAGTGATCTTTGTTGTGAGTTCTGTTGGCATCATCAATGATAATAGGCATTTTGGAGAGACATAATTGTGTCCAGAGGTGATCTTACCTTCCCTGGGTGTGGAGCAGGGTGGCAAGGCTCTTTTTTTATTTTTCCTGGTGGCATTCCATTAGGACGGTGTTACTATCAGGAGACAGCATCTTCCTTTGCTTCATATAGGACTTTATTTTCATTTGTTAGGGATGATATCAACATGTTGAGTATAACTGTACTTTTCAAATGGTTCACACTGCTGATTAGCAAATGTAGGAGAATTCAAGGTCTTTTGGAAGACAGTAGACACTTGCCTTCCCATTACACCTGCAACATTACATATAAATATTGCCTTCAATTCCTGTTCCACAGGAAACAGAGAGAGAAAAAAGTGAGGTAAAGGAAAGAGATCAATTACTGAAAAGATAATAGACTCAGGAGAATGATAAAAAACAAAACAAAACAAAACAAAAACAAAACAAACAAACAAACAAAAAACTAAAAAACAACCAACCAACCAACCAACCAAAAAAACAAAACAAAACAAAAAAAACAAACCAAACAAACAAAAACACACAACAACAAGAAGAAGGAACAAAAAAAAAAATCCAGTCCTGACAGTGAATAGCTTTTTTGTCTGGCAGTAGTTGTACAAGAATCCACAACTATCCAGGCAAAAATCTATCTTAATATAACTACAAATGCACTAGTGCTACATTTTTAAAAAGATTTCCTGCTATTCCTATGCTCTCAGAGGGAATTTCTTGTATATATGTTACTCTACTGACATTTTCACTTTTTTGGCCTTATTTCATCAAAAGAGTGGCTGGAAGAATGGTACTTGAAATACAGCATTTTTTTATCATCAAAGACAATCCTTCTAGTCATCCATAATAACTCTGTTTCAATGTAAACAATTAATTTTCATTAAGAACTTAGTTCATACCACATTTTTCACTGGAGTTGATTGGTTTGGTTGTTTGGCAGCAACTGCTGCTATTAAATACGTGCAGTTTTTTCCAGTGAAAAAGTAAAAGACATTCCTTCTGTTATTATTTGGATACATAAGAAAGCAGAAAATTAATATGTAAGCTGCACTCACAAAAGTGAAATAAGTGAGAGCTTCAGCATAAGAGCTTCAACCAATATTGAAACATCATTAAAAAATCTGGTCCTAATTTTATATTACTATGCATGCGAACAGTCCTATGGCAAATCTGGGCAGATCCTTGCAAATACACTGTGGGAAGAATGAGCACAGAGAGACTTCTCATCATCCAGAGATTTAATTTCTGCTTATTGGTCTGGCTGAAGATAATCTATTTAAAGATGGCATCTGGTTAAATATGAAGTGAGACCATCCAATTTCAGGTTTGTAGAAACCAAGGCAAAATGTCCGCAAGACCTTGTGTTTAGAGACAATTTCCCCTGAAGCAGAAGGTTTCTATTTTCCATTGTAACTCTGGCCAATTTGTCAGCTAGACTTGTGTAAGTTTCCCCTTTGTTTCAGATGTTTTCATGAGAAGGAAAGCAGAAATATTTTCTTCTGAAGTAACAGTTCAAGTTGTCTTGTAACTGTACATATGCTGCTGTGCTAAAGACTCACACTAAAACGTGTAGCCGGAAAGTGCCAGTCTGAAGGTACTGGAAAGAGAGATGGGAGACCCGCAGTCTTCTCAGACCCTGAAGAAACTTTGTCCTCCACACTTATAAGACTGCATTTCAAACACATAATTGTTTGCTTCCTACCCTAGAAAATATGACATGGAGTTATGGGAGATAGTCCAGTGTAGGGCTTTGAAAACAAAAGGCTTGGAGCACCTCTTCTGTGAGGAGAGGGTGAGAGAAGTGGGACTGTTCAGCTTGAAGAAGAGACGATTCAGGTGAGATCTCATCACTGTCTGTAAATACCTAAAGGGAAGGAGCAAAGAGGATAGAACCATGTAGTAGAGGTGTGTCTGAGCATGGCTCTGGTGTTTTAAAGCAGTGTCTAAATTAGCCCTATTCTATCTGTAGAACTTTGAAAATCCTGCCTTGTCAGGTCCTTCTGGAGTATATGTACTTTAAGCTCTGGTTTATCTTTGACCAGGAGCAGCTCTAGCATATTGTATAGGGGGATACAGGCTTCCTGAGACGTTTCTGCATCCATGTTGTTGCACTGTGTTGCTGTGGGGCCAGCTGCAGCCATGAGATCCCACAGAGTTGTCTTCAGTAAAGTCATCTTTTCACAGGTATGTTGAGTAACTAACGCTGGTACCAAGCACAGCCTAAGGGGCCGTTTGATGACACAGGTTTCTCCAGGGTTGTTCTTTCCCATGGCACACTGCTGTCACAATTCTTTTCTTGTAATTTCCTGAGGCTTTTCAGCAGAGTGGCTATTCTGAAACACAATTTTGTAACTCAGTATTGCCACTGCCCTGAAATATCTTCTCAGACTTGCCCTTTAAGCAGAAAACACCTCTGCATGGTCATGTGAAAGCAGGTCCTTTGATTTCCCTCAAATTCCTCATCATGAACCATGAGGTACCTCCAGCAAAGAGCCATGCAGGGAGCGAAGTCAACACAACAGCTCTACTGGACAGCAAAATGCTGTCAAGTGGGAGGCACTAAAGTTCTGAAACTTTGGCATTTCCCCAAACTGGGACCAAAAAATTACATTCTCTGATACTCACCTGATGGAGGAAAACACTTGTTTATAAAGTGGTATCAAAATGGCTACCTTTGACTTTACTGTTAGCATCTATTACTCGACATATAGAAGAAAAATGGAAGCTCCTATGCTAACAGGAAATGTTATGGCTTCTTCAAACCAAAACACTCCTGTTGTCTCCTGGAACTGCTCATGGTAGCACATTCTTGTCTATCATCTCAATTCAGTGTTGTGTCAATAGCATTCAAAGATAGAAAACCATTGTCGTGAGATTTTCAGCCATGGCTAATCACTGATAACTCATATTGATTGAGGATTCTTTGACTCCAAGGCTTTGTTGAGTTTAGTGCACTTTCACACATGCATGGAAAAGAACCTACATCCATGGCTCATTGTTCAGAGGCTTTTCTTACTACCAAGCCAGTAAGATATCACTTATCGCTCAGGATTATCCTTTGTTTCTTGTATTAGTGTTTGCATCTGTGAACACTTTTGGAGGTGGGATGTTTCTTGTACAAGATTTCCAGGAAAAACAAAATATTATTGAGACCAAATGAAAGATGCCTTAAATTAATGGGATGTTCAGTGGGTGTTTGCACTTCAGAACAAGCAGGATAGCTACAATGAGCCCATAAAAATGAAAGAATTAGACTGCTTTCAGTTTTTTAAATCTTCAATTGTCACTAATCTGTTGCAAATCCAAAATAAATACTCAGAAGTCACTTGGTATAGGCAGATATAAGTGCAACCACACTGTTTGTTTAAACTGACACCTGATGCAAATTCCAACCTTTTATTGAAATGAAAATTGCTGTAGGGACCTCTATCCTAAGGATCCCATCATGTCTACTTTTTCACACAAAGCTTTGAAAACACAAAGGTGTTGAAACATCTCAGTCTGGAAAGTGAAGAAAATAGATACAAAATTTGCTATAATTTCAACCCATGACCTGGCACTATTCTGCTCACACATGGAAACACTGCTCTTCAAGGAGAAAACAATGTCCCTCACCATCAGGAGACAAGATACATGACAGCGATCCTGGCAAGAGCAGAATATTGCTGTTAGCTACAGCTAGTTCATTTCAGGAGGTGATGGCATTGTGCAGGCCACCACCAGCGCTGGGGAAAAAGGCGATCCTGCCCGTGGTGTGTAATAATTCTGCGCTGTTTCTTAATGCAAGTCAGGCACATCCAGATTTCTGGCGTGAGCCGAGGTTCTCCCAGAAGGTCTATTCTGAGCTTCCAGTGCAATGAAATAAGAGCTGTGCATATGTCAGTGTATTAAAGGTTCTGCGAGCTGTGAAACCCAGTTGTGGAAGTTTCTCACAGGCTCCCCGTGTTTTTACATTTGGAGCTCCAGCAAGCCTGTGATGGCACAACAGTCAAGTGACAAGCATGGCTTTGATTTAAGTTGGTAAGTAATAGAGGTTTAAGCCAGATTTACCTCTGTTTAAAGCAGAATTTAACAAATGGCTGTGCATTCTTTTTATTTCAATGTGACAGAGTCAAAGAGCACGGAATCAAAGATCAGGAGCTGCAGAATTATGAATGCTTACTGAAATTAAAAATAATCCCAACAACAAGAAGGAGTCTGCCCAGATGTTCTAGTACAGATCACAAATAATGGAGTATAGAGAATTATCTCACACACTGGTTTTATTGATAGCATAGGTACTTTCTGTTCACCTTGAACTGGGAGTTACTCAAAATGCACATACACATTCAAGAATGCCACTTTGATTTTCAGTGGTGACTAACAGGAGTTCTTCCAAACATGTTTTTCAAAAATCAGTTTTCTACTGAACAACAGCTTGATTGACCGATGTGTTCTGGATGATGATTATGCTGTGTCAGAAAGTCTACTGTTTCAAGGGAGAAAAAGTATGTTGCATGAATTTGCTGATGTACTATGATAAATATTTCTAGATCTTTCTGGTTTATTTACTTCTACAGCACTTCTCATGGTAGAAAACTCAGGATTGTCAGTACTGGACACCGCAAGGCTTCATCCTTGAAAAAAATGTGGCTCAAGAGCAAAACTGTCATAACACTGCCCTTTGATATGTCTCAACCATGTAGATAGGTAAATCCAGATAGGTGAATTCTCCAGATAGGTAAATTCTTATAATTCAGTATTCATTTATGTCTTAATATCTCTCTTGTTTTTGACAACCAAGATGTCAGTTGGGCCCATGAGTTCATGTCATAGGTTTTTACCTACCAGAAAACATGCGGAAACTTTTATTTAGGGGTAGGTGATTTTCCTGGCTTTATAGATCTCAGACCAAAGTCCAAAGCACAGAGGCATTACAAGATGTGTATACAAACCAAATGGAGAGAGAGCTTAGAAAGTGTTTCACAGGCAAGGGATATAAATTCCTCATGAGACCAATTTTTTGGGTTAGTTTATTGAAATGACAGAAAAATGGAGACCTGCTCTTGTCAGGATAGCTCTAGACACATCAAAAACACATTGCTAGTAAGAAGAGGAAACATTAAAAGACCTCTGATGAGCAATAACTGCCTGGATCTGTAACTCTTCCATAGACAAGCCTTTATTGCTACACTATCAACTAACAAATGAGATGAAATAATTAATCCCATACCCAAACTATTTAGAATTAATAATCAGTTATGATGATCTGCCAACAGCTCTTATTTGGCCTGACAAGTAAAGACTAAATTTTCTCACAATAAAGTTGATTATATATATATATATATATTTATGTATATAATCTAAGCTCCTTGAAAACTTTAATTAAGATAACTATTTGACCAGAAAAAAAAAAGTTGCTGGAAAGATTGAACTTTAATTAAAAATAAACATTTATATTTTCATTTCAACTAATTTCTTTCTCAGTACTGACCAGTTCTCATGCAAGGAGAACAACAACATGTATTGACAGACATGTTAGTCAACAGCCCTACGAAAAGCTCAGTTTTCAACTACCTCCTTACAATAGTATTTGAGGATCATTATAAACGATTTAGGATTTCATTTTGCAGTCTATAAATGTCATCTTTTATTAGTCTGGTACAATCAATAACACACTGTTCTTTCTGGTCAATACTGGCTTCTTACACACCCCAAAACTGTCAAAATGCTGAAGCTACTTCTATAAGAGTTCAAGCTGAACAAATTGTTGTTCATTAAGAAGCAATACGTTAACCACTGCTGCAGATGCAGTGATTACTTAAATGCAGTAAGGACCAGAACCTGGTCAATTTATACTTTTTGGGGGATGAAGCTAGTTATTATTTTTTTGAAAATCTTGACAATCAATAAAGGGTTCAAATCAGCAGGATTTTGTCAGATAGTCAAAATATGATTTCAAAGCCACTAACAGAACTGTAGCTGTCTGCTGTATGTTTCACTGTGCCTTGCACACTATTCTCCCTAACAAGGCCATAAACAGGCACAGAATCCAAAAACCTTCCATAATATAGTGCCAAAAAAAGTAGTTTATTATTGTTGCAAACTTGTTATTAATGAGGAAACTCAGGCATGATGTAAATGACTGTATCAATCCACAGCAGAAGACATTGTCAGATATAGGCTCTACCATCTGAAAAGGAAATGAAATCTCTTGTTTACCCAGCAATCAGATAAGTAGATTTAGATCTTTCTCTAACAGTATTTAATATCCTATACATATCTTTCTCACCTACATCCTCCAGAAATATTCAATTATAGCAAGAGGGAGAGAGAAGAAGAAACAGAGCATGCTGACTTCCATTGGGATTCCAGTCCACATTATCAGCTTGATCCATATGCAACTTTAATTTCCTACCCATGGCTATGCAAGAAGAGAAGCTGTACAACACACATCTTCTACTGGAATAACACAAAAGGATATTCACTGAGGGCTCTCCATTGACAGGGGGATGTGAGCCCATCTGGAAAGGTCGTCTGAAAGGGGGGCAGAGAAAAGGATTGAAAACTAGTAGGCAGATTCATAAACAAAGACCAACAAATTGTTGTTTCAGGAGGCACAATGCAAGAGCTCAGCTCCCTTGCAGAAATTTGTGCAGACAGTACTTATGCAGCAGATAATCCCAGCTGACCTTTCCAGCATGCAAAGAGTAATAGATTTGCTAAGATGAACCAGTATAAAGCATTTTTTTCCAGTGTGTTAGGCAAAACAAACTCTTAGTTGACACCATCTCTACTGGATTTCTTCAACTAACATAGCTGTGGCAGAAGTATACAAACTGAGACCCATTGCAAGCAAAGACTGTAGTGCTTTTTTTCAAGCTCCACTACCTCCCCCTTTCATTGTATTTGAACAATATCTTGTTCTACACTCGCCTGCTGGGGGATGGGAAAAGCAATTAACCTTTAAAACTTTGGTGCCATAGTGTAATTGGTGTCCCCTTTCTCTCTTCATGTCCATTTCAAATGCATACTATTAAAATCCCTTTAATACCCCAGGATTTATTTCTAACATTGTAATCCAAACAAGTTCAGAAACAGGTAGGATTCCCAGTGCTAACCATGAAGTTATTTCACAGTTGTTTGCAAACCCCAAGTACTTTAAAGCAGAAGAATAGTTAACTGCCTTCTAAACCTATGTTGCCTAGGATATTGTTTTTATCAGATACAAGACAATGACTATTTCATTACAACATAATTATCAGAACTCTGGCTCAAAACAAGAAACCACTATGTTTCTTACTGCCTGAAAGAATCAACAAATTTCCCTCTGAAAGAAAAATTAAATGTGTACATATTGCTTAGCCTCAGCTGCATCCCCAGACACAAGCCCACCATATGTCTTCTGTATTTTTATTACTACTATTTTTATATTCTGGGAAATGCCCAAAATAAACACTTCCATCTCTGCCTTGGTAGATTTTGAAGTGGTGAAAGCTGACTTGACTGGCTTCTGTGTACAGGACAAATTAGCAGGACCACACCACAGATACTTCTGATTTAGGATAAATTTAAGTGTACCCTTGGTGCCAAAATAACTGTTATTTGATAAGAAGGTAAAGACAAACTTTCTGACTCTGGGAGACACCTCCAGAAGGCAGTGTCTATGAGAGCTGTGCATAATGAACCAAAAGGGATACTAATTTCTTAATATAGCACTATTACAGCTCTGCTGTCCCTTGATGAACAAAAGGAATTCAAGGAAAATTATTTATAAAAAATTGTCCAGGAGATAAGAAATATTGTTGTCCGGCTAATGCTGATGATGCAGAAGCATCTGAACATTGTTATTTGTTTGGGTGGTTTCATGAGCCAGTCCTACAAGCACACCTTCCCTTGGAGCAGGTGGCACAGGCATGTCCTGCCCCAGTAGGTGTAGAGCTTGTAGGTGCTGCTGGTGAACTGAAAGCTGGGCAGTGGTGTGTGACATCTGCAGTGCCTTATGTTACATTTGAAGGACAAGTTCAAGAAAGTCATTATACACCTCTGGGGGAGAGAAAGATTTCCCCCTGCAATGAGTCATGAGGGTTATAAGTACCATTTCCACTGCCTGTCAGTATCCTTACATAAGCATCATTGCACCCTACAACAATCTCATTCTGGTATTATAAAAAGCTCTTCATTAGAAGATCTTAGGAACACAACATTATATGTATCAAGGCATAAGGAGCTAAATAGACTGGTCTGGGTCTGGCAGAGAGCTGAACAGAACCTGTACAGTCTGTTTCATGTAACTCCTGCTTTGGTGGGGCCACCGGTGGCCGAAGGCTGCTGAATTCATGCTTCCACTTAGGCCTATCACCTACATCCTTCCTTTCTCAGTGAAACTTCCAAATATTCCTGACCATGAACACATGACAGCAGTTTACCTAAAAATGTTTGTCAACGTCTTAATGACTCCTTATCTCTGATTTATAGCTTCCTACCTTGGCTTGTCACACAGAAGGATGCTTACAGCAATATTTTATAGAAACCGTGTCTATTTCCTCCTGATCATAACTAGGTGCACCTCCAGGGTGAGGCTGCAAAGTGCCTGACGTAAGCAACAATGTAGTTCTTATTTTGAGGGGTCCCCACACCACCCCTTCTAAGCTGAAAACTGTGACATGGGTCCAGACAGGTAGGACATGAGATCTCAGATGATTCAGCATTGGGCTGCAGGATAGAAAAGGTCAAACCTCCCCAGCCCTGTCATGCAGCTGCTGAGGGAATTGCAAAATGGAGGCGGGTGGAAGGGCACCGGTGTCTGGCTGGCATAGACGCCGTTTCCCTAACATGCCCTTTTGTTGTGCAGGATTCATAGGCTAGATGCCTGCCTGCTCAGTCAGTGTATGCTTCCTTTGCTGTGCCAGTGCTCTCTCCAGCCACCCCTTCACCTCTATCTTCCATTTCTTTTACCACACCAGATGCAACTTGCTCTTCCCCATGTGAGGAAAAACAGCACATCCGAGGAGACAACTGCTCCCTACAGATTTACTAACAGAGCTGGGCAAACAGTCATTTGCAGAAGAGATTTTTCAGTGCCTCAGCAGATTCTCACATCCTCGATTCTCTGCTAGATTAACTATGTTGTTGGAGGCTATTACTGCTGTTCTCAAGGATGCCATGGAATAAAGTAGATAACTGAAGCCATAGAAGTGGCAAATGTCCTGTGTCCTATTCACCTGCTCTTCCTGCCCTAAGGAAGGATGTGGCTTGATCTTGAGAGGAAAGACATCAGATCACTTCTATTTCTTTCTTCTGAAATAGCTGCTAAGTGAAATAACAAAGTGTGCACAGGAATACTAACAGATCTTTGTTTTTCCTCCTTGTTAAAAGCCAGCAGCTGCTTGGTGTTTCACAGAGCAAGATAAGCAATGTGACATTTGTGACCATTCGCATGTATTGATTTGTTTTACTTTATTTTGTTCTCCACTGAATTTCTTAGTGCTTTGGGACTGTAAAAAAGCCTGAAGAATATCAAAATGATGAAATTGTTAGGAAGAAAAAAAAAGACTAAACAAATTGTGAGTTAATAGTTCTTCTATAAAGTGGCTTTGATGACAAGAGAATTAGAGCAAGATGATCTTGGCAAGCAGGATGTTGTGTTAACTGCATAAACCTTTTTTTGTGCTCATGTGCAGTCTCTTAATAGTTGGGTGGGATCTTTCCTCATTACATGGAGAGTCTGAGTTACAGGTTCAAAAGAAGATGATTTTTTTTAACTGCACAGCATTTAAGCAAAAATCTTTCAGTATTCCAAAACAGCTTTTCTGTTTACTTTATAACTAACTCACACTCTTCTTTATTTTCCAAATTTTTAAAAAATTATTTTTATTTTGCCAGTTTCATTTCTTTGCTTCCTTTTTCAGAACAGATCTGTCCTCCCCTCAGGTTCTACTTTATTTTACATCATTTTGAAAGAGAAATAATTAAAGATAGAGGGAAATGAGAAAGGCTGATGTCACATCCTCAATCATGCCTTGGCTTTTCTAGCTTATAAATTGAGATCCTTTACTGTAGTTGGTACTTCTTGCAAAGACCCTCAACACAGCTCTACCTCCACAAGTGGTGAGAAAGACACGTGTATATGGATCTCCAACTAAAACCACTTCCAGAAACAAATGGCCAGTGCCCTCAATTGTCACATAGCAAATTTCAACATGTCTGTGGATTAGGGAAGGGGACGTTGAGGGGAAGTTAGCATCTAAGAATGATCTTCCTCTTCTCTGCTTCTCTCTGCCCTATTTCTGTGATCCCTACTGGGGACCAAAATAAGTGGTCAATACAGTCAGTCAATACAAAATTGCAACCTCTCTTCCTTCTGCCAACCACTTACTCTGTGGTTGTATTCATTCAGTCCTCATGCAGCAAACATATAAGTACTTGCTAGCTTGGGTCCCAGGTGTATCACACAGAGCAGGCTCAAGATGTAGTTCTTCTATCACAGGATCAGTAAGACCAACATTTTTTTTCTGTCACATAACCTATTTTCCCCACAACATGAGTCAGTGGAATTAGTGTGGGCTGGAGACCAAAAACAAGAAGGAAATATTTGCTGCAATGTTCACAAATAAAAGAGAAGCCGAAATTGGTGTAACTTCTGAACAGTACACTTGCAAAGGATTAGGCAATCACTGACTTTCATGAAAATGCTTCGGCAGCTCCTATTTCAAAAATGCCCCACACAAGATGAAATGGATTCACATTGGTCAAAAAGTCACGGGGGACAGTGTGGCTCCCAGTTCGTTTATCCTTAGTGCAGAAAGTTGTTTACAGGGATATAAACTGAAGATATTTCCAGTAATGCTGCCCTCAGCTATGAAAGAATTGCAGAGACCCAGACCTCACTGAAGTTCTCTTGCTGGATCCCGGTTAATGCACTGGCCTGGCCCTTCTAAGCTGTGTTTATAAATTCATTG
>CM021797.1:18547838-18563836 GCA_011076525.1 Nettapus auritus
TGAGAGGGGTGGGGGGAAAGGCAGGAGTGTTTGGGGGTGTTGTTCTACAAGCAAGACCATGACATAGTTTGTAGTCATCCTTTGGGCTCATGTTTCACAGCACCATCTGAAGCACATCAAAATAGGGCAAGACCGCCTATCATTTCATATTATACCGAACACAAACGTATTGGTATGAAAAAGGCACTGTGTGAATTATTTTTTACTGCATGTACCGTATACACTGCACTCCACACATCCAAGGGAAGAGAGATCTTTACTCTGCTGACCTTGACCCAGCCTAAGTAGAATTTTTCAAAAGGGAATCCATGTCCCTAATAACTTATTCTGCGACTGTACAGGATGTTGTGGGTACTGTATGTTTGTGTTATGGAAGTGAATGGAGTCTCTCCAGTGCAGGAGTTGGGTGTGCTTACCACTTGTCTTCTCTTCTTCAAAGTGCAGAAGTTATTTGATAGGAAAAGGCTTTGTAAAGCTATGCAAGCCATGTAAAAAAAAAAAAAAAAAAAAAAAAAAAAATGCCAAGCACAAACATAAGCCTTAATTGCTCAGGAAAATGGCTTTAGCTCTATTACATTAATGTTGTATTTAGCTGTAATTCTGGGGATTATAACTTAACAATAAACAGTCTCTTTTCTAGGCAAAAAATGTTACCAGAAAATTCATCCACTTTCTGCTTCCCCCCTTCTTAATAGAAACGGTCATCTCTCCTATAATATATTTGAGACATGCATAAAATATCTATCAAAATATCTCTATTAATCACATCTCATTTCTTTCTAAATGAGCCTGTCCATAAAACTTCTCATGTGTTCTGTTTTATTCTGGTGTAAATACATGGGGTATTCAGGTACTGTCTGAAAGCAACATGCAAATATGACTTTCACGTTTACTTACCAACTTGTTTGCTTACTTGGCATGTTTCATAGAATCAGTCATAGAATCATGGAATGGTTTGGGTTGGAAGGGACCTTAAAGGCCTAAAGAGGTGCTCCAGCCCCTTGATCACCTTTGTAGACCTCTTCTGGACTTATTCTAATAGACCCATGTCCTTCTTGTGCTGGGGTCCCCAGAGCTGAACACAGTTGAGGTGGGATCTCATGAGAGCAGAGGAGAGGGGAACAATTACCTCCCCCCACCTGCTGGTCATGCTTCCTTTGATGCTGCCCAGGACATGACTTACTGGGCTGCAAGTGAACATTGCCAGTTCATGTTGAGCTTCTCATCAACCAGCACCCCCAAGTCCTTCTTCTCAGAGCTTCTCTCATCCATTCTTTGGTGTGATTTCCATTGTCTTAGATTCCCTAGTCTGGGACTGTTCTATGTTTCTTGCCCGACCATTCTACTGGGGTTTCTTAAACCTAGAGAAATAGAAATGGAGATGAAGGGTGAATGCTGACTGAACGTTGATGCCATTGCAGTGTGATACAGTCCAAACCAGCAACTTGATCCCAGGTGAGAACAGTTCTCAAGGGAAAGATAAATAAAGTATTAGTGTGCCCCTACACAGGCCAGGCCTATGGACATGACAAAAGTCCTCTACCAAGCCAACTTTCTTCACCTGCTCTGGATGTGAACGTACATCCCGGAGAGATACAGACGCTGTAAATGTTTGGAGGAGACTAGGCGTTTGGAAACATCTGGCATTTTGAACTCATATGTGGCCAAGTCTGGTACCTTTATTCTCTTTATTTGGTGAGAAGGTCTGGGTTTTTTAAGATACTCTGGGACAGAGAGCTAAGCAGAAAAATAATTATTAAAGCCAGTTAAAAGAGAGTTTTGAAGTGCTAAGGTTAAATCAACAGAAAGTTGTCTTTATGAACTTGTAGATAACCAGAAACAACAATGCAGAAAAGGGTGAACTGCCTCTATTTTCAAAAGAAAGTTTAAAACAAGACCTTAAAAACAATTATTTAAGTGTCAGTAGCATTTAAAGTGATCTCATTGTGAGTATCTGCACATTCCTCTGTGATTGACATTTCATGTGGGGGCTTGGAGTGAGCAGAGCTGTGGGGAATGTAATCTCTTTCCCCTAATCTAATTGATAAATTGGTGGGAGCAATAAAAATTGAAGGGATAGCTGAGACCTTGAGCGGGAAGTAAGACCCAGGGATTTTTTAGAGCACAGTGATTGCATTTGAGCTGCTGTATATTAATGTCACACTTCAAATAATTGGAGGGAGTTCATACAGCAGAAAATGCACTGTTATATCCTATAACTTTTTGTATGATTGAGGTTTACTTCTTGTTATGATTAGATCAGTGAAGCCACCCAGTACCTGCCCAATAAGCAAGGACATATTAAGGAGGTACAACACATAGGATATTCAGTGCAGACATTACAGAATCACAAGTGCATTGGCATCACCACCTTCTCAATGTTAATCATAGAAAGAATTCAGGGGAATTGCACAAACATTGCCTTCTAGTGAATAAGAAGTAAGGAAACAGGAAGGTCTAAAAGGCATTTCCAAGTAAAGAGTAGTGTAAAAATGAATGGGAAATATAGGCTTGGTGACGGAGCAAAGTCATCACCTCACAGTGAGGTTTTTTCTTCCCATAGTAACAAAGCTAAAGGAAAATCATGATCTATTACATTAGAATTGGAAATGTTATTTTAAGGCCAGTTTGAGAGTTTAATCCATAAGGTCTCAGTTTCGTCCCAAAGCAGAATAAAAAACCAACAGAGGAAGCCCCAAAATCTTGAAACCTTGAAACCATGAAATGTACTTCTTTTCTTGCTAGCCTTGCTACCTATAATCCTTATGCCATGAGTTGTCAAAGTGCTACAAATGCAAGAACAGATTGCATCCAGGTTATCAGAGGGCCAGGAGCACATAATGAATAACTTGTTTGAGCCCTGTGAAAAACAAGGGAGAGTTTTAATGAAAAGTTGCCTCTATGTGCTCCTCTCCTCTTCCCTTTGATGTCTGGATGATGTGTTGCCATATTAGACGTGCAGGTCAAGACAGGTTCTTTTTTGCAGGCATCAGCAGAATGCATCCAAGCTCCACTTCAGCTGTCCCTTTTGTATAGTAAAAAGCACAACAACAAAAGTAGCCTTGAGTGTTGTGTGGGATAGATGGTTGGGAAAAATTCTGTAAATGGACACAGCTGAAATAGAGATGCTATCTAAACATGCAGGGATGAGGTTAAGGAAAGCCAACCGACCTGGAGTTAAAATTGGTGAGGGAGATAAAGGGCAACCTGATAGGCTTCTGCAGGTTATTCAGCAGCAAAAGGAAGACTAGAGAAAATACGAGTCCACAGCAGAGTGGAAAGGGGGACGTGCTGACAAAGGAAACAGAAAAGGACACAGTACTCTGTGCCTTCTTTACCTTGATCTTTATTGGCAAGGTCAGCCTTCAGTGAGCCCAGGTCTCTGAGACCAATAGAAAAGTCCAGAATGAAAGAAGACTTACCCTCGGTAAAGGAGAATAAACTTAGGGAGCACCTAAAAAAAAACAGGACACACACTATCTATGGTGCTTGACATGATGCACCTACAACTTCTGAGGAAGCTGGCTGACATCACTGCAAGGTCACTCTTTCTTATTTTGGAAAGGTCATGGTGATAGACGTTCCTGTGGGCTGGATGAAAACAAATATGACTCTTTCTCCTGGAATGGCAAGAAGGAGGATCTAGGTAAATACAGCCAGTCTGCCTCACCTCAATCGCTGTAAAATTGATGAAGCAAATGATCCTGGAAACAATTTCCAGTCATATGAAGTACAACAAAGGAATTGGGAGCAGTCAGCATGGTTTTATGAAGGGGAGATCTTTCCTGGCCAAACGGATAGACTTCTACAATGGCATAATTGGCTTGGTCAAGAAATTAGCAGTCTGCAGATGATGCAAAATAAGCAATAGTGGCTGTTACACTATATGGTTTTGTGGACAGTGTTGTCAACACAAGATGCTGTGGAGTCTTTATAATCAGATATCATAGAATCACTTAGGTTGGAAAAGACCTCTAAGAACATCAGGTCTAACCATTAACAAAGCATTGCCAAGTCTACCACTAAACCATGTCTCTAAGCTCCACATCTACACATCTTTTAAATACCTCCATGGATGGTCACTCAAGCACTTCCATTGGCAGCCTGTTCCAATGCTTCACAACCCTTTCAGTGAATAATTTTTTCCTAATATGCAACCTAAACCCACCTTGGTTCAACTTGACACCATTTCTTCTTGTTCTCAGGTCATTTCCTTTTGTCCTAATCAAACCTTATAATAAAACCAAATAATCACACCTGACTGGGCATGATCCTGTGTTGACTCTTCTTTTTGCAGGAGGCTTGGACTAGTTGATCTCCAGAGGTGCCTTATGACTTCAGGCATCTTATGACTATAAAATGAGCTGAAAACTGTA
The DNA here is from genome assembly GCA_011076525.1 of Nettapus auritus. Lineage (NCBI taxonomy): Eukaryota > Metazoa > Chordata > Aves > Anseriformes > Anatidae > Nettapus > Nettapus auritus. Next base: position 18,552,215 of record CM021797.1, read on the forward strand.
CAAATGTCCCTTGGCTGTTGATAGATTTTGCTACCCATTAAAATTGCTTAGCACCTCGATGTCTCCCACTGTTAAAATAGAAGTAAAGATTCTTTCTTGGATTGGATGCAGATCATCTCAGTCCTGGATTGTGTGGGGAGGAGTCCCTCAGAACCATTAATGGTGTTATCAGTACTTAGTATCAGTGGCTGAGAGCAAATTTTGTTCATTTAATCATTCTGGTGTCTTGATGTATTACCTATAACCTTTCTGTAATTTCTGAATATTCTTTTTTGGAAAAAGAAGCCTTACTGCAGGTGATTAAGGTATACAAGGGCAATACTGATACCAGAAAATAAAAAAGAGTTTGCATGTCATTAACTAGTTTTCCACTAACCTAGTCTTCACCAAGGGATTTCACTAAGTTAGATATGTAAAAAAGGACATGATTTAATAATTGCATGTAGAAGAAATAATGGAAATGTATTCCTTTACCTCACCAAGATTTCCAGTTTGAGTTATGCTTTGGCAAATAATTGAAACATATTTAATGTAGCAATTTATTTCTCTCTCTTTTTCCTGTTTAATTCTGCCTAGTCATATTCAGAGTGCAGAAGCTTTCCCTAGACAAGTCCAGCCATTTCCAATATTTCATCAGATTGGAGTTTCCACTGAGGCTATGTCCAGTTTTCTAATACTGCCTTATGAGTTATGAGTTAAGTTGAAAAAAACTACTGACATGAAACAAAAGACTCTAAGTCTTGATACTATTCATCCTCCATGTAGTGAAGTTTCACAGGTGAGTTGTCTGAGCAGAGAATGCTTTCAGGATGGCCTAGTAATTTATGTATCCTTACATAAATGGATGTCCTTACCTGAACATGGTCCTGGGCATGCTGCTCTAGATGTCGCTCCTTGAGCAGGGGATTTGGACCAGATGATCTCCAGAGTTTCTTTCCAGAGATAACAATTTTATGATTATGTGGAAATCTTGTGGTTTTGTTTTTGTTTTTCTCATGAGAGATTAAAGTTGTTCCTTATAGTGTAATCTCTCCGGAAACATGACTAGAATCATAGAATCATTTAGGTTGAAAAGACCTCTAAGATCATCTAGTCCAGCCTTTATCATAGCACTGCCAAATCGACCATTAGAATATGTCACTAAGCACTACATCTACATGTTTTTTGAAGACCTTCAGGGATTGTGCCTCAACTACTTCCCTGGCCAGCCTGTTCCAATACCACCTCACGAACCTTTCAGTGAAGAAATTTTTCCTAATATCTGACCTAAACCTTCCCAGGCACAAATGGAAACCATTTCCTCTTCTTTCATCAGTTGGTGTTTGGGAGAAGAGACTGATTCCCACCTGGCTAAGCCTACTTTAAGATAATTGTAGAGTGCTAAGCCTACTTTAGGATAATTGTAGAGTGTGATAAGGCCTCCCCCGAGCCTCCATTTCTCTAGGCTAAACAACCCCAGCTCCCTCAGCCATGAAATTTGTTCTATAGACACTTCACCAGCATTGTAGCCCTTCTCTGGACAAGCTCCAGGGCCTCGATGTCCTTCTTGTACCGAGGGGCCCAAAACTGAACACAGCACTTGAGGTGCAGCCTCACCAGAGCAGACTACAGGGGGGCGATCACCTCCCTGGTCCTTCTGGCTGCACTATTTCTGATACAAGCAGGATGTCTCTGGCCTTCTTGACCACCTGAGCACACTGCTGGCTCATATTCAGCCAGCTATCGACCAATACCCCCAGGTCCTTTCTGATGGTCAGCTTTCCAGCCACTCTTCCCCCGGCCTGTAGCATTGAATGGGGTTGTTGTGCCCCAAAGTGCAGGAGAATCTCTGTTTATTTCTCACTAAGCAGTTCACTGACACATGACCAGAAAGGTTTAAGAGCTGAATAAGATTTTTGAAATATTTTGGTAAAAGCAGGAGAAGAAATAATGTGAAAATGCACTGTATATAATGAAATGGTAACAACAGCACAGTGCTCCCAGGGGGTGAATATCTGGGAATGGCTTGGGAAGGTTCCTTAAAAAAAGAAAGCCCACTTGGGTTTTTAGATTCAGAATTTCTTCTGGTATTTCTTTCCTGTTACCTGCTCTGTGTTTTCTTAGAAGCACCAGAAGAGATGAGTGTAAAGCATCATTTACTGAGCTAATCTTAGGGGTGGGCAACCAGGGAGTCTCAGCAGGACAGAGGCAGGCAGGTCCATCTATGGCTGAATGACTATAAGGAGGGACACCCCTTAAGGACCCCCTATAAGGATCTTCCTCCTTCTTCCAAACCCTGTTTTCTGCCCATGGTTGTAAAGGCTCTTGTCCCAGAGCATCACAGAATTTCCCAGAGCTGCCAGTCTACTTCCAGAGTTTAAAAACTCCCTTTAACTGTGATCTATGACAGCTAGCAGATGCAGAAAGTGACTTTAAATGACATGGGTATAACAGAAAAAAATGGCCTTGACATAAAGCCCAGTAAAAAAAAAGAAAAAAAAAAAAAAAAAGAGTGTTAAAAACAGTGCCAACTTCTCTGGCTGAATTCTGCTTCTGATTGTGCCCATACACTGTAAACAACTACACACAATGAACAGAGCAAGTAGCAAAGTGAATCCTGGGCTTCTTCTTTCATTCCTGTCTTATGAGGAAATATTTATACAGCCACCAGCCATTTAAAGCCATTACAGAGTTAAATGTCTCTCAGTGGTAAAAATATACATACATTTGCAGACTATAAGCCTTACTGGTTTTGGTCAGAAAAAAAAAATAATCTGTGAGTTCTGGAAAACACTTTTTGGCTATGTATATGGTCTAAGTTATGGCAAACCCCTTACACTCACTGGGAGGTGCTTGCAGGAAAGAAGAAAATTAAGTGTGAAACCAGACTCCCTCTGGTTTGATGCAACTGACTTGCCATTATGGAACCAGCTTGGACACAGCACCTTTCCCTGTTTTTGGAGGGATGAGATTCTCTCTCAGGTGAGATTCTCACTCATGAGGTCAATAGGCATCAGGAAACGTCTGGAGAGAAGCTTGTGCTGGCAGTCCTTTTGAAACCAAAACAGAGATCTTGCCTACATGACTGTCTTGTCCCTCAGGAAGATGGCTGGGGAACTGATGCAAACTGCCAGGAGGGATAATGCAGAAAAACTGAGTAGAACCAGAGCTTTGTTTTTAATGAGAGAAAGAAAAAAGAAAAGATGGGAGGTGGGGGTGGGGTATTGAAACCATGTCCAGTGACACCTGTTTTAGCCCCACCAGCATCTATGTCACATATTCAAACGTTTACAAACATATAAACATAAAATGGGTTAAGCCAACCCTTTCTTGCTGCTGTTGTGCTACCTACTTGATGAGATACTTCATGTTGAGTGGGACACTGGTTTTCTTTTCCCAGATATGCCCAAAGCTATATAGATTCCTAATTTAGTTAATCTCACTCTTGTTTGCAAATAATCCTGTAAGAGCTGATCAGCACATTTAACACCATCAAAAAACCCACTTGGAAATGTATTTTTTGCCTCATATTTCTGAGGTCACCACCAGTGACCATTATAGCAGTAGAGTTCTCCTCTACCCTCCCATCTGGAGGCTAGGATCCAAGGAAAAAGAGATGAACAGATCAGCTGAATGAGTGGTTGCGTGGCTGGTGCCATGCTCATGCCATGCCTCCTGTGTAAGAAAGCAAGCAAGGAAGGCAGGAAACCAGCATGGCTGAGCAAGGACCTGCAGATCAGACTGAGGCACAAGTAGGAAATGCACAGGCAGTGGAAGCAGGGACCTGTGGCCTGAGAAGAGTACAGGGATGTTGCCTGGATGTGCAGGGACAGTGCACCCTCTGCAAGCTTGCAGATGACACCAAGCTGAGTGGTGTAGTCAATACAACAGAAGGAAGGAATGCCATCCAGAGGGACCTGGATAAGCTGGAGAAGTGGGCCCATGTGAACCTAATGAGGTTCAACAAGTCCAAGTGCAAGGTGCTGCATCTGGTTTGGGGCAATCCTAGACATGAGCACAGCCTGGGAGAAGAACCCCTTGAGATTAGCCCTGCAGAGAAGGACCTGGGGGTTCTGGTTAACAAAAAGCTCAACATGAGCCAGCAGTGTGTGCTTGCAGCCCAGAAGGCCAACTGTGTCCTGAGCTGCACCAACAGAGAGGGGTGGGCAGCAGGTGGAGGGAGAGGATTGTGCACCTCTGCTCTGCCTTTGTGAGGCCCCACCTGGAGTGCTGTGTCCTGATCTGGGGCCCCCAGCACAAGGTGGTGGCGCTGTTCAAGCAGGTCCAGAGAAGGGCCTCAGAGATGATCAGAGGGCTGGAGCAGCTCTCCTGCAAAGAAAGGCTGAGAGAGCTGGGGATGTTCAGCTGGAGAAGAGAAGGCTCCGAGGTGACTCACTGCAGCCTTTCACTACTTAGGAGCTTATAAAAAAGACTTGTTACAAGGGATATAGTGATAGGACAAGGTGGGATGGCTTTAAACTAATAGAGGGGAGATTCAGATTAGAGGTTAGGAAGAAATTTTTCACTGTGACGGTAATGAGGCACTGGCAAATGTTGCCCAGAGAAGCTGTGGATGCCCCATCCATGGAGGTGATCAAGGCCAGGCTGGATGGGGCTTTGAGCAACCTGGTCTGGTGGGAGGTACCCCTGCCCATGGCAGGGGTGTGGAACTGGGTGGTTTTAAAAGTCCCTTCCAAGTTCATCCTATGGATCTGTGATTCTATGACTATATGATAATTACTACATCACAGCCAAACACAGGTTTTTGCTCTGTGTCTTCCGCTATTGGAGAGGAGTATGTGGCCACCTCTCTGGCTTCAGGATGTTGTATTTCTCTGATTTATGGCTACCCTCAATTTCCTCTGCATGGCAGGGTCATCCAGACCTTTCACAGAAGTGGCAAATGCAATCTCCATTCCAACTGAAGGGATTGGAATATCTATGTAAGAGTAAAAGTATCCTTTAAAATGCTCCATTTAAGGCATAGGTGCTAGACTGAATGTTTCATGAAGGGACTAGCATTGCTTTTCCCACAAAGACCTGCCCCATAACACTCAGAGAATACAAGAAGGGAGGGCACCAAGGAACAGCTATTTTCAAACTTCACGAGGTACTTTCCTGAGCAGGGGTCCCCAGCTTCCTTGACACTGCATGATGCAGCAGCAGCCTGTTGCACCCCGAGCCCTCCAGCCCTGTCAACATTCTCCACCACTGAAGTCAATAAAATTACAGGCTTTCGTCACCTCCAGACGGCCACACGCAGGAGTCAGTTGTGAATGTGGCACGTTTCACACACGTCCTTTGCACCGCTTAGCACTGCAGATCCTCTGCGAGCAAGCTGGCAGCATGCATCAGCCATACCTCTGCAAGGACAGAGACAGCTGCGATCTGCAAATGGTGTGAAAGGATTGTACAAAGGGCTGCATTTTACACATAGCTAGCCAGAGTTTACTGGCATCTCTCAGCTAAGATAGATACGGTGTAAAAGCACACCCTGGAGTAAAAAGATGCCCACTCGATTTTTTTTTTTTTTTTTTTTTTTTAATTTCACTCTTTGAAAATGCTGTCTATAGTAACAAATAATAAAAATCCCCAAATAAGTGCAGTTTTTGCAGGGAGGAGAAAAACTTGCTGCAAAAGCATTTTGCAACTCCTGAAAGCTCCAGACTAACTTGTTTGCCAAGACGTAAGGCCATCAATGTGCTCACAGAAATGAGCTCTGTAGTTATCACTCATTAACCACTATCTAGCAGTCAGGTTCTGGCTGGAGAGGGTTTAGCACGAATGTAAAGGAGGAGGGAGGGATATACGGGAATGAGACTGTGTGGCATATTTGTTTTGTTTTGACTTCTTTCCAGACATATTTCAGTTTACATAAATATTTGAAGGTTGGATCAGACAGGATTTGCAGCACAATAGTATTAGGAATGACTTTGCAAAAACTGTGATATGAACTAAATTAGCCACCAAGCAGGGGGAGGGCTAACAAAGCTCTCTCAATGTATATATTTGAATACCACTCAGCATTTAATTATTTACAGACAAGGGGGACTGAGTTCCTTGCCAGTTTTTTTTTTTTTTTTTTTTTTTTTTTTTTTTTTTTGCCTCCCCTCCCTCTCTGTGATACGGTTAGAAAGCGAACTGCATTTTTTTCGATGACTGACATTATCTGCAGTTCCTCACCCAGAGGAAGATGCTTGCCAAACGAGGAGGTCAGGCAATGCACATGGGATGTCACGTTACAAGTGGCCTCTGCCTGACCTCCTGTTTTGGCCACAGAGGGTTAAAGCATTTTTGTTTTGTTTTGTTTTGTTTTGTTTTTGGTGTTTTTGGCATACTCCTTTGCCTCCCCTGTCTGTGCAGGGAAAGGCAAGGAGGACCCACCCTGAGCATAGGCGGCTTCCTGCAGCAGCGGGTGGGAGGATCGCCCAGCCAGAGCGGCTGGGGTGCCTGGCACCAGGAAGGCTTCTGGGACTCTTCCAAGCACCTATATTTTCTGTTCTGGCAAAGGAAATTTTTGAGGAAGGGCACTGTGAGGTAGAGCAAGTGTAAGATATCTGGGGGAGAGCACTGCAAAGGTGAAATCTGTGATGAGAAAGTATTGCGAAAGCAAATTATCTATTCCATGCTATTTACAGTGATGAAAGTCTGGACCAGCTCTGCAGAAATCAGTGGATGTATTCTGAATTCTCACAGGAGTAAAGGAGATAACAATCTGACCCCAATGCTTAAAAAGCTTTTTCTCAGTGTTGTTCAGGTCAGATTTCCTCCAGGTTCATTCTGCCAGGATAAAATATATTTTCAGATAACATCCTGTTGAATATAAAATATATTTTTTATTTAAAACAGCTTTTAAATTAGAGCATGTTCCTTTAATAAAGAAAGGCAAATGCAAGATCCCATGGCTAACTAAAGCAGGAAAGGGCTTCAGAGTGAGATTTGATTGTTTACATTCAATGAAAGGAAAAGTCTGATCTGGAGTGCTCAGATTTAATCTCGGTGCAGATTAAAATGGTGCTATTGTGTTCTGCTGGGCTGTTTGGAAAGGTGAAGTGAGGCTTTCCTAGGACTGAACCACTGCAGTACATACACAAGATTTATACACAATCACATCAGTCAGCCAAAATTGCAGAGTCAAGGTTCTCTGGCACAAGTGATACTAATACTGCCGTTCAGGTTTTGAATTTCTACCTGCTGTTGTAAATCACCCCTGAACATGCTTTTTGGTGGGTTTGTCTAGTCAATGCCTGATGTTTCCTGTTTCTCCAGCCCAGCTGCAAAAGTCAGGTGTTTTTTGTTTTGTTTTTGTTTTGTTGTGTTGTGTTTTAAGGATCTGTAGCTACTTCTCTGCTGTATACTTAGGCACTGCTCTCATCCTTTACTGGAAATAGTCCTCATAACAAGAGCAGTGGTGCCTAACCCTTGGAGATGATCACAAAAACACACTAACTTAGTGCATTGGATTTCAACTCAAAAAGAAGGACTCAGATGTGACTCCTAACATAACATTAAAGTGCTCTTACTACTCTTCTCTTACAATTTTGTGTGTATATATATCTGATACAAAGCAAAGCACTGGAGCACAAGATGTAGTTGTTTCATTTAGCAACCCAATGACCCTAAAAAACACTGAGGGGAGAGGCAGAAGGTTAACACACACATGCTGGATATCAGATCTGTGTTTCTGATGAGCTGCCTACACTATGAAGTTTGTTAGGAGAAGGACCTACTAGCATGAGATGTTATGTTTTGATTCTTTGTTCTGACAGAATCAATGTCTTGCTTTCTGAGACCAAAAAGATCAGGTTTGTTTCTAAGTTTCTAAGTTGTGACCCTGCATCAGGTGGCTTTTTTCTGCCACTGGAGCAAGAGTTTTACAATTCCATAACTTTGTTTCTGTCTTTGTAGGATGGGGGTCTCACCTTTGGGCATGTTAGGATGACTCTATCAAAATACCACTGAAATGCTTTGAAAATGAAAGCAAAGTCTTTGGCAAAGCAGGTAGCAAATAAAATGGTGTAGCAGGAGGTGAAAAGCAGTCCGTGTGGCAGAAGGAAATGCACCTGTGGGGACAGAACAACTGCACCTTAGAAAGTGAGTTCCTTGCAGAGGATACAACACCAGTGACCCCTAAATGCCTTTAAAAGATTATTGAAAAATGGATATATCCACCCAAGTCTCCAATTATCAGAGAAAAAGCATATAACCTGTCTGAGGTTGCATCCTCCTGGTGGACTGCAAAAGGTGTTTACTGATGCAGGACAGGTGAGCCCTTTATATTCCCCCCAGCCTAAACTCAGTTTCTTTTGCAGGAGTGAGGAAAGATCAGAGCAGAACTCATCTTTGATCATCTTTTGGGTTTTGATATATGAATCCTTGGCTTTAAGATGTATGATACATAGAAGTCTTTTTTTTTTTTTTTTTAGCATGGGACAGAGAAACTACTATGGCTTAGACCAGGACATACAGGGAAAAACAGTTGCCTCAGAGACAAGAGGGGGCTGTCCTTGGAGGTTAAGACATGGTGTTCATTACTGGCCAACCAATCTTCTCTGCATAGTGACTAAGAGAAAGAAAGGACAGTTATTGCCTTTTTCCTGAGGTTTCAGGCCTCTGCATCACCAGAATTGCCTCTTGAAAGAAACGAGGAGAGGAAAAGTGCAAATCAAAATGAGCAAATTTTATTCTGGTTGAAATATGTTGTGTTTTCAGTGGCTGAGAGTGCAGTAACTGGCAGGGTTACGTGAATGCCCAGCCCAAAGCAGTCCTGAAGGCCAACATTTGATAAACACACCAGTCCAAACTAATCTTAGTTTAGCTGGGAATCTTACACCTGTGACCAAAGAGAAGATCTAATCTGAGCATCTGAAGCTGCACAGTGCTTCTGGCTTCCCTGGATTCTGCTTCTTGGCATCCCACCAGGAAAGGTCTCATCAAGTGGGACCTCTTGAGGACAACCTAAGCACCAGGTGGCCAAATTTGATTGAATTCAACAGAGAAGCATGCAGGGCCAAAAGAAATTCTCGAAAGGGCCTGCCAGCCACTCAGAACAGCAACAATAATAATAAAAAAAAACTGTAGTGGGAAGGGAGGAGCCTCACAGCTGCTGGGCTGACTCAGTAAATAATGAGCATTCCCTGCACTTTTATGAGCTTGTCTGATCTTCGGCCCAGCTTCAAGACTTTCCTCACACATGTTTTCTCCCAGCTATCTGTTTCTGCCATGTTTTGATTTTCTTTTCATGTGTGCTGTGAATATACAAACACATCTTCTGGGCGGTTTCACATCAAGTGAAACCTGAGAGAAAATAGATATTAAGCTTAATTACTTGTTAAAGGGCACTTAGCCAGACTCCCTTTGACACCCACTGCACACTGAGCAGGAGGGAGGCTCTTCTCTGTAGCTGAAATTGGCAGCTGATGCTCCATGTGGCCTAAGATGCAGCAGCAGAAATGCGACCTTTGTTAGTCAAGGGAAGCTAAAAGGGAGGCAGAATTTCCTTTAATTAATACTCAGTGGAAAAATTTTAATTCCTTTTGCTATAAAGGATTGATTCCTACAGTGTCTGGGTGGCATGTATGAGTCCTCATCTGCCTCTGCCATTCCCAGTTGTGTCAATGTGGGAAGTTCCAGGGAAAAGTCCCTCCTTGTTCTTGTGCTTTGAACAGCTCCAGGTTGTGGACAACATGCTTGCATAAATAAAAACATGGCCAACTTTCCCTTTCTTGCAGATTTAATTTTTTTCATACTCTCTACCTTTGAGTCACCCCTCAAGTGGGAGTTAATGAAGAAAAATTTTCAACATATATTTACTTTTACTCACAAGCTATGTTTTCATTTACTTCTGTAGGACACGAGAACACACAGGGACATGGCTGGTATAGACAAATGCCAAAGGCAGAACAGAGAAGAAGGTTGATTGTGGGTACAAGCAGTTATGTTCAATCCTACAATCTTTTACTGAAATAGAGCCTGACTGTTTGGTAGTTTTTTACTTTGCCTTCCTTTTTTTATTTTCTTCTAAAGAGAACAGTATAGATATATTTTGCTCACGTGCATTGTTTTATCCAAATATTTGCTGCTGCTAGCCACATTCCTCCCTTTCCTTTGAGAGATAACACCCACTTCCATACTCTTCCTACATCTGGAAACCCCCACAGATGTTTGTTCTGTAAAACCACCCTCTGTTCCAGCAGCAGAGTGCCTGTGGCTAAACTGAGAATCATAAATTAAAATAACCTAGGAAGGCCAACACACGTGGAAAACACTGCAGAAGCAGGGAAATAATCCTCCGTAGAGATGTGAATGCTTGCATTATGATGAAACAGATTTTGAGGCCAATTTATCTAAGAGCTGTTTTGCTTATGAATACTCAAAGAACAATTTTCAGTCACAGTAACATTAAAAAAAGGGGGTGGGAGGTAATAAAAATGCTGCAGGTTGCTCAAGGGATTGAAAAGATGTTCCTTGATGTCTTTGAAAAGCCAGACAGGGCCCTGGCTTCTCAGTGCACCTGAAACTCAAGGTCTTCCTAGGGGTGTCAAAATACTAATGTACAAACATAGTCATCTAACAGTAGGCAAGAAAAATAGCACAGGGAATAATGAGCCAGTGTAGTCATAGTGAATTTTTATTTGATATGGGTCAAACCCCTGTCAGTCCCCCACCCTTCCTTATTCCACTTGAGAGCCTCCATCCTCTTCCTTCCCAGGGCTGAGTTGGATCAAGCACAGAGTGGATCTTCCTTCCTGAACTGGTTTCTATTGACCCAAGTCAGCAGGAGCCTCTGGAGAGCAGGAGAAGACTTTGTCTTCCCCCTCTTCGAAGCTGACCTCCTTCTGGGATTTCTCTGAGACTTTGGCACCACCAGAACTGAATATAAGTCTTGAAATTATTCTGAATCCAGAGTCCAGCATCAGACATGGGATCTCAATGTTGCCTATACACAATGATCAACTGGAAGTTAAACATAGCTCAATCTGCTCACTTAAAATGGGTATCATGGCAATGCTATACATATGAACTCTTGGCATTGGACTGGCTAATCAAACACCTCAGAAAAGAGCATTTCTGTTTGAAGATAAATACAAGATGACACATAGGCTCTGAAGAGTTCAGGTGCAGCTGCATGTAATTAAAAGTCCACAGAAAACAACTTTCTTAAAAATTCTGTATTTTTATATACCATTGTTCCTCTTGTTACCCAATGCAAAGATCACTCCTATTGGTGAGTCATGTCTGAGTATTTTTACCCTGGGTATGATTGCTGTCACAAAAAGTCATAATAAAGCCTGTGCACAGACAAGTACTACCTCTATAAGAACCACTCAAAGCAAGGCACACAAAGAAGTCAGATATATCTGTTCTGTGTATCTTTTCACTTGTTTCTCAGTGTTGTATAAAATAAAACTTTTCCAGCCTTCTGGTACTGCCATCTCCTTCTTAAAAAAAAAAAAAAAAAAAAAAAAAAAAAAAGTAAGACATTGTGTCTTACATTACAGTGCTATCAGTTTGCTTTAAAATAAAGTGTGTGACACTGTATGGAACATAGGGTATATTTTCCTCCATGAAGCCACAGACATGCTCAGTGTCCCAGAAGTTTAAATATTGTGTAATCATCTGGAATATCATGGCATGCAGGCT
>CM021797.1:18563936-18586381 GCA_011076525.1 Nettapus auritus
AAATTCACTGTCAACATATCTGTTTTGGAATCAGTCCATGCTCTGGAAAACAATTTAAAATGCAGTGGGAATGGAAAAGGAGCATTTATCTTCCATTTTGTAAGTGGGGACTGGGAGATTTTGCTCCTAATCCAGAGCTCATTGACTCAATGACACCCCTTTGCAGTGATTCACTGAAGGTCATCCAAGGAACTTTTTACAGCATTAATCAAAAGTCCATCCTCACCACAGAGAAGAGAGCTTACAAGGAAAGGAGAGAGAAAGACACACTTGACATGCTGTGTCTTCGGCAAACTCCTGAACATTGCATGCTCATGAAAGCTACAAGCAAATTTTATATTGCTTGTGAACAAGCTCTCAGGATTCAAGTCAAGTCTTGTAGTCCTCTTTTCTATAAAGGTGCAGCCTCTCCCATTATCAGATGAACAAACAGATTATGATGTTTTAGGCAGGATCTGCACAAAAGTTTTTTTGGATTTAACAGCTTCTCTTCTCATCGTGTCTGATCATGTCTTTCAAGTACATACATTGCAGTGTAATATCTCAGACAGACACACGCAGAAGATGTAACTTAGCCTTTCTCACAAGGAAGAACCTCTGGGTCAAAAAAAAAAAAAAAAAAAGTTTGTTGTTTATGTTTTCATTTTTCTTTCCTTCTGAGAAGAAAACCTTTATCTTCAGGATAATGGAGCCTTAACAGATTACCAAACTGGTGTGGTAGAGCGTTAACAACCTGATTCAACCTGAAGCTAATGTTCAGGGAATAATTACTGAAAAGCGGGAAACGATGGAAAAATGTAAGCTTATAAGCTTATATCACTGGATGGCTGAGAGCTGACAGTCCTCTTATGAAAAACTATTAATCTCAACAAAATTTCACAGATTTCTTAATTACTTCTACACAGTTATCTAATGGCCAAGTGCTAGGTTAGATAAAATTTTAAAATAAACTATAATGAAAAGATGTGCAATTTTCCATTGCACTCTGAGTGCATGGTCTTTTATAGTATAACCAACTTTGTAAGCATAAGCAACATACAGCTATTTGTTCAAGGGATCGCTATATCTCTTACTAAGGTAATATTAGCCAAAAGAGAAATAAATTTCACAACACATGTTAGAGATCAGATTGAAAGTAACATTGAGAAACTACACTTCCGAAAGATAAGAGAACTAGTCAAAGAAATCTGCATATCAAAACTTGGGGAATTAAATTTTTAAGCTTCAGCAGGTAGAATTCTTATTTCTCACACACTTGCTAGTTTTTAGCTTTAAAGTTTGAGAGTTACTATATAAAACAGTCACTGTAATAAGAGAGTTGTAATAAATTGGTAATGAGTAAAAAACAGATCATCAAGATCAGTTAGCATGCTTACAAATATTCAGGGGGAGGATAAGAATCATGTAATTTAGCTGCTAAAAAAAAAAAAAAAAAAAAAAAGTAATTTTTATTACAATGCAGACATGTAAAGATTTAGAGCCAGATACCTCTGTGATGAGCTAGTCTGACTCTTGCAAGACACTAGTTAAAGATTTTTGTAAAATGTTTTCCATATCACATTCGTAACATTTGTGTGAGCCATAGTGTATCTATTCATTTAAATGCATTCCATGTAATGGATTAACAATTAGACTTAAAAACTAAAACTATGAGAATGCCACTAGAATATTTGTGGCTATTCTGGTCCTTCTGTCATATTAAGGGAAGGCAAACAAAATATCAAGATAAAGAAATGTGATGTTGGAAATATTGAAATACTTAGTTCAAGTGAATGGATATAAATGTAAAACAAGTTACTTGTTTACAAAATAGAAGTTGCCTCTACACAATATCCCTGAACTCAAAATCTGAAAGGATTCAAAAGCATTAAAGGTACTCCTCTGGAATGTAAGGGTAGACCATTACAGACCATAAAACTTACTGAGTAAATACCTAAGCTGTGTGAGCATTTATACTTTGAGTCAAAGGGAATGAGGAAAACATTTGGAATGGAAATATACTTGTGGCAGATTTTGTTTGATTATTTTCTTCTATTAGAATTCTTGTACCTTCTTCCTGAATTCTCTGCTGTTGATGTCTACTAGATCTGAATCCAAGGCATAACCAGAGTCTTGGACAATAATTGCTATGTTCACATTTGAGAAATATGTATTATATATTTTAAATTTGAATTTTTAATAATGAAAGAAGATAGACAAAATGTTTATGATACAAAATATTTATGATGCATATAAATAGCTTTGTGAATTTAACCTTTGTAGTCATGAGACAAAAATCACACTCTTCAGGTCCTGAGCTAAAACCTCTGTGAAATTCATATAGTCTTTTTTACTGACTGCTGATGTACTGACTGCTTGAAGATGTGTGAAAGGGGATAGAAAAGGCAAATTCACCTAATAGTTTGACAGTGATTGTATGTGTGACATTTGTAATGGCCTTCAGTAAGTACCAGGAAAGACCTGAGGTTCCCCACTCTGAAGAAGGCAAGAACCACTGCTCTAGAAACACCAAGATAGCAAAACTAAAAAAATAAAAAATAAAACTAACTTCACTGTAACAGAAAGTCAAGTGTAAAAAGTAAACATGTAGAAGGTAGAAAAAAAAAAAAAAAAACAGTGTTTATTTATGTGTCATTTTATTTTATCATACTGTTTTTATTATAATAAATGTATGCCTTCTTAGAAGCTACTCACTCAAGAAAATTGCACTTTTAGCTATCGATATCCACATACTCAAAGTCAGTGTCTTGATGGTGATGACCTTACTCAGCCTCAGTGATTCTGATGGTTTTAATCACACTGGAGATAAGTGAACTAACAATAAGTAAACCACTACCTTTTTACTGAGGCAAATCTGAATTCAAAAGGCTGGTCTTTCACAAGTAACGTAGCATAGATCTGTTTTCACTCCCTCTTTGTGCCAGTGAGAGGAGAGATGGGAGGGTAGGCTGGAAACAAAGTTGTCTGCTCACTTGCTTCTTACAAAACACATTGACAAGTCCTGGGCTGACCCAAGGCCAGAAGGTCAGTGTCCTCCTGAACCAAGCCATCCTTGTCCTGCTGCCCTTTGCCTGCATAGGCTCCAAACCTCAGTCACACCAGTGGCGTTTCATATGTCATCGAGGCAAGACGGATGGAAATTCCCATGTATCTGGACTACACCAAGCTTCAAAGATAAGACAGAGTAATTTTTCGTTTTTAGTCAAGAAGATCCACAAGATTACTCAAGGCTCACCATCAGCAGTCAGTGTTATGGTTAAAACCGTGACTGATGGTTTGCACTATTTCTGTGCCTCACAGGGTCCACTGAAAAGCTTCATACCTGCCCACCATGCTAACTGCCATGGGGTGCACTAAACTGGTTAACTTGAGAAAATCCTGCCTGCACAGTGCACCACTTTACCTTTGAGGCTCCACACCCAGAAGACTCCCAGGCTCCACAGTCATCATAAATACTCCTAATGAGGAGCTTTAGCTGTATCTTTTGTTTACCCAAGCTTAGTGCTTCAGTGTCAGAGCCTGCTCTGCTTCCATTCAAATCAATGGGAGTTTTGCCATTCTCTCTAGCGCAAGTAGCCCCTGGCATTTCATTACATTTGATGATGATGGATCACTATTCCTTCTTTGCAAGAACAATAGTTTAGCAACCATGCCAACAAATATGCATGTGCTTAGTTTAAGCACCTGAATAGTCTTATTGGTTCCAGTGGAATTACATAAGTTCTTGAAGTTAAATGCTCTTTTTGTTTGTTTTAACATAGCCAGCTCCCGGAATCCTCCTCTCTCAACTAAACATATCTTCCATTAGAATGCACACAAACTTGGTAAATCTACACACAGTCAACTAAGGTAGGCTACTCTGGCTTCATGTTGCAAGTCTCATAGCACATTATGCTAATAATAAAAATGTAAACTTATTAAATCAATTAGAAGTATACCTAGTTTTTTGTTGCTGTTTTTGTTGTGGTGGTTTGGGGCTTTTATAGTAGAAAAAAAATAATAAAGCTAGTGGTGTTTATATAGAAAATTATTCTGGATTGAAGTCCAATGTATTGGGTCATATACCAAATATAGGAAACATATGTTATTCAACATGGTGACTCACTCAATGAGTAATGTAATCTGAAGAGCATATTCTCCCTTGTGAACAGACATAAATCTCAATAATGCTAATAACCCCATAAATCCCAAAAGGCCTCATCTAGCTGAAAGAATCTGCAGGCTCATGAGCTGCGCAGCCTGTGCAAGGACACAGATGTCATCTCCTCATCACCAGCCCAGCCCAGCCCTCTTCACCCTGGCATGCCCTAGGAGATCAGTGGTTCACTGGCAAGTGTTTGTAGAGTGCTCAAAAACAGAGCCTGTGCTGGAGCCTCCCTCAGATGACTGTACAGGAGCTTTGACTTCAGTTCTCTGACTCCAAAATTCTTCTTGAAGCAGGGACAGAAGGTGAGACAGTGACTACCTGCTGAGTTTGAAGCTGATCTTTCTGCTTAAGAAATGTGATCTGCTTGATGTGGAGGTCTTCCAGCTCCTTGCCATATTTGAGGAGGAAGAGGAAGATGCATGTGTTTCTCATTGTTATTGCAGATGATGTTTGATAGCAAGGAATTAATTTCTAGGACTATACCAGCCTCTTCAGACTTCACTGGAGCTACCCTCTTGACTGAAGCTTCTTGCTGATGAAAGCAGAATTATGAGTATGCGTTAGGAAGCACCAACCTTCAGCAAGATACTGATGAACATGAACTGCGCTGGGAGTTTGGGAGAGAGACAATTTGTGATACATGTCAAAGGGAAGAATTGACTTCTGGAAAGGGGAATGTTTTCCCCTTTAAAATAGAGAATATCTAGAGCCCTGTGTCTAGTGTGGTAGAAGACTACAAGCAAGTGGGAGGCTCATAGGTAGGAATCAAGGAAATCCTACAGTGTTGAGCTTTACGCTGATTGTTGAGCTACTAGTGTTATTATTATTTTTTTTTTCTGGGCCAGAAATGCTCAGAGGTTACAACACTGCTGAAAAAATAATAATAATAATAAAAATAATAATAAAAAAAATGTTGAGTTGATGTGATCTAAAGTTAAACATCATTCCTAGCAAAAGGAAATATATGTATTCATACTATACAATTCTCTGGAGCTATCTAATTCTGAGTCTGACCTCAGGAACCTTTTAACCAATATTGACAAAATCATGAAATTATCCAAAAGCTATGTAAATTCTTTGAAATTAGGTCTTTGGGTAGACAGAGGAAAGTGTCTCAGTTGTGAGCTGTTATGAGATATCTGGAAAGTTACAAAAGCCACATGCTAAATGTTTTCACAATGTGAAATAAAAGAGGACTGTGGAGGAATCTTAGCTTCTGGACACCTGCTCATTCACACAACTTGTGTCTTTGTTCAGCTCTTAGCTTTGCCTTACATGGCCCCTACAAGAAAACACTCAGCCTTGACTTGGGAAACAATTTGTCTAGAGGCTATTCTCAGGATGTTGCATGAATGAACTCTTCTCATTAGACTTGGTTCCTCCCAGCTTATGAGTTCTTCAATGTTATCTGAAAGTTGTTGCACCACCAATGTCTATATTTTTACCCTAGGGCATGCAACACATACTCATTTGTATACTATTAAAAAAAAAAAAAAAAAAAAAAAAAAAAAAAAAAGTCTGACTATTATTCTCAACCATTTTAAAACTAAAAGAGAAAAACAAACAAACTAACAAAAACAACAAAAAAACAACAACAACAACAAAAAACACTAGTAATAGTAATAATTTCTTATGGATACTTTGACAAGTGTTGTGCTGGCATGATAGTCCCATAATCAGCTAGTGGTGTGGAGAGAGTCAATTTGTTTTACTTGTCCTACTTGTCCTCAGGATGAGGAATTAATCACAGGCTCCCTTTACTCAGCTATGTAGACACACACACAAAAATTCAGCCTCCATAAGCTCCTTTACTCATGCAAGTCATTGTTTTGTTTTAATTTTTCAGTGGACCTTCCTGTTAACCCAAGAATTTTGCTTTCCTGGTGCAGGAACCCCTTGCCACCTCTGGGCTCTCAGCACTGCAGTAGCAGCTGACCATTTTCAATATTTATTTATTTATATATTTATTTATTTTCTGTGGAAAGAGCTTGAAGCTTCTTCCTGAACACTGATATTAAATCCATGCCAAAAGAGCTCATTTGAACCCACAGAGTGGTGCCAGAACCTGCTGGGCACCACTCAGCAGAACCCTGCTGTCAAGAATCAGCAGAAATCCTTCCTGGGCATCCCTGCTTCACACACAGTTCCACTCATTTGATCAAATAATGTTGGGCAATAATTGGGCAGTTAATTGAAACCCTTTCTTCCCCACACACCTAGAGCTTGTTGAGAGGCATCAGGAGCCTGTAACATGTTGCTGCTCAGTAGCCACCACCAGACTGGTGACACAGCTGCAGTGCCTCATGGGGCTAGCTCTGAGGACAGCTGTTGCCCTGGGTGTCTGGGGGAGCAAACATGCCTGGGAAGGCAGGTTCTAGTTGTTTTAAATTCCCAATGAGTTAAAAGAGCCTTTCCAGCATTAGCCAGAATGTTGATTATAAACCCACAACCTTCTGTAATTGGGCCTCATTAATAAATTCCTCAAGTGTTCCCAAAGGCAGGAGAGGTAAAACAAGAGCCATGGGGATCAGAGCAACAGGGAGCTGTGAGGCTTCCCAACCATGTTGTTAATTCCACTTAATCAGCTCAGAGAAGCTCTGTATTCAAAATAAAATAACCATGACTCACAGAATACCCCTGCCAGCAGAGAATGGGATTCTCTCCATTTATAGTAATATTCTCCCCATTTTTTGTCTATTCTTTCATTCTGGTTTTGAGTGGGGAAAGCGACCCTCCTGCAGGGCACCCTTAGCATCTTCTGTGGCTCCAGGCCTCAGTGCAGGCTGGAAGGTCTGTGCTCCTGGGGAAAGGCTAGTGTAGGTCCCCTGGGGCTTCTGGGGGACCCTTTCAGCTATCTGTGTCAGAGGGATTTTCCATCTGACCCGGAATGAGAAAAATTCGAAGCAGTCTCAGAGGCAAATGCAAGATTTATTGTTGTTTAAGAGGACACAGTAGCAAACTTTTACAGATGTAGCAAACCTTGTTCCCTGCCCTAAATTGCTTGTAGGGAAGGTAGATGAGTCAAACAAAGACAAGACAAATTACAGGGATAACAACTCAGGTCATGAGAAAAGTAGGGATTATGGAGAATGAAAAGGCTGGAAAGTTTGCCAGGAGAGTAGAGCTTCCTGAAGGGAGGTTTCACATTGCTATCAGAGAGCCTCAAAGGCTGGACTTTGAAAATGGACAACCTGCAACAAAAAAGGAAACAAGAGGATTGAGAAAGGGAGTAGAAAGCTTTTGTAAGGAAAAAAAAAAAAAAAAAAAAATAAAAAGAAAGAAAGAAAGAAAGAAAGAAAGAAAAAGTCATAAAGTAAGAAAAAATAAAGGATTTGCTGGGACTTTTGCAAAGGAATTGGAATATGACTGCATATGAGGCTGGAAACAGCTGAAAAGCAAAGGAGGCTGTGAAGAGGTCAGAGCCACTGCTCATGATGCTCATAGCCTTATATCTACACTTCTCCTTCCCCTTCCTACTCAAAATGGGAGGCAGAATCTGAATGCATGTTTATGTACCTGTGTATATAACCTGTTACCCTTGCATGACTAGTTAACTGAGGATCACATGTGGGGGTGGCTGCATGTCTGTGAAGGAAGATCTTCAGTCCCCTTAGCACTTCTCTGCATGATTCACCTAGTGCACATGCTGTGAGGAGTCAATAGGCCATCCTGCAAGAGGGAAAATCCTCCCTCAGAACACACTGCACCTCTTCCCTAGCCAGAAGGAAAATGCATTCTGCCATGGGCAGCTCTTCCTTTCTTTAGACATGCCAGTTGAGGTTTGCCAGCATAAAAATCTTCCCTGAGATATTTCAATGCCCAAAATGCAGCAGGAGGAGAAATAGCTATTACAGATGAAAACAGTTCCAGTCACTCAGTCCCATTTCTTTCTTCCACTTGCAGACTTGCTTCTTTACTTTCTGTTTGGGAATCCTCTAGTCTCAGTATCTATTTACTTTATTTTATTTTTATGAGTGTCCTTGAATGTAATGGAAGGATAAACATTTCAGTTTTCACAGCCTTGTGGCTTTTCATGGGATCTTAGCTTCATCCAGCATGTTTACCAAACAGAGCTGCGTCACTGCGCTTGTTAATTTGATGATTCTTGGCCTATCTGTATTTTGGCTGCCAAGCTCCCATTTAAATGCAGGGTTTGTTATGTTTTGATAGGCCCCAAGAGGAATTTCTTGATCAAAGTTTGAGAGTTGAACAGGACTGTCCAGTTTTGCAGCTCACAGGATTACCAAACCGCCAACATTTGTAGACCATTGGTGGGAACTCTGTCACGGCGAGGAGCCAGCCCTGCACATCCACTCCTGAGCCCATGGCTCCCTCCCAGAGGACATGCAAGCATGCTGAAGTCCCTCATTCTCACACAGGTGTGCTGTTGCTGGGACTGGGAGCAGAGCCATGATTCTGCTCAGAGTGGAAGTCCCTTTTCCTGACCTCCAACATGAGGTCAGGATCTTGGAGGAGGGGTGATGATAATCCAGGCTCAAATCTCCAAATATCTGGGAGTGATGAATTAACATAACACGAATTCCTACTCTGTGCAAGCAGGAAAGATGAGGGGAGGATGTATAGCACCTTCAAGTGGTGGAGAGACACAGAGTGGCCACAGCTGGGTGGGGATGAAGATTTTCTGTCCTGTGGTCGGAGGAGAGAAGGTAAACCACGGATATGGCTGGGAAAACTTGGCTGGAGATGCAGGAGGATACTATCGTGGCTCAGTGCATAGTGCAGCCAAGGTAAGCAAAAGAGTGTTTCTCTCCAACCACACATAAAAACAACATCAAACAAGCAGTATGGACTGTAGCTTCTAGGAAATTAATGGCTTATGGAGATGTTAAGATGAACTTTATAGAAGAGCATATACGTTGCAAGAGGTGGTGGGGGCAGGACTGATGAAAGGGAGAGATCTGTGTTTCTACTGCATGAGACTTACTGGGACCAGCAAGAAGGGAGATGCCAAGTTTTTTTGTTAAAAACTCTCCCTATGGCTTGTCCTCTGCCAGCACCTTTGCCTGTAAACCTTATTTATGTCTCACCCTTGCAAAGAAGAAAGCAGAACTGGAAGATCTCCACAGAATTTCAGCAGGTCCTTTACCTACAGCTAGGCACAGTAACATGCCACCTGAACAACATGGGAGTAATGACAGGTGCCTAAATGTGTGTTAATGGGAAAATTGCTCCTACTTTTAATCACCAAGATTTTACTGGCAAATATATACATTAATGCAGTGCCAAGATTGCTCACTTTTGAGTACTGAGCTCAGCAAAACTTCTGAAAGTCAGGACACATGCTAAGCATCTTAGTTCTGTCCCCTTTGAGCAATGCCCCAGCTTGCCCATTGCGCACACCTTGCTTTGCAGTATCACCGACCTCCTGGGCCATGACCAAGAAGAGCAAAAGTTGTATTTAGGATAGCTGTGCCTCCATGGGAGATACCTGCACCTGTCCTGTCCTCAAGCACTGAACCTGCTTCCACAAAACAATGTCATACCTACTGCATATTATAACCCATCTCTCCTTCTGAAAAGAACGTTGTCCAAGACCATACTCTCATCTAAAGTTCTTTAACTCAGAGATTTATCTTATATCCCACCTTACTAATGATTCTTTTCATGTCAAGGAGTCCTTTGCACATTGGCAAGTGGTGAAATGATGTTGTTATAGCTAATTCTTTTCCTGTTGATCAACAACTGGTTGTGGCCTGGGTTGACAGCTTGGTTACTTTGCTCAGATTTGCCCAGCTACTCTACAACCGTATCTTCTGCTCAGGGCACCCCTGACATACCACCAGTGCTTACTCTGTAAACTCTTTTTTTTCCCTGTGGTCTACCTGGACAGCTAACCCTGACATCTCCTTGTGACATACACACCATACATGTGAGTGATAAAATTACAGACATCACAAGCTTCAAAGCATTACTTCCAAGTGCTCTGGTTCTAAAAGAAAACTTTTAGAAGACTGAAGACAGAGCAAAGAAAGAGGAACTATAGTTAGGTTGTGCATTAGACATTATCTCTTATGTATAGATGTAGCAGAAGGAGAAAAGGGATGGAGAAGGATGAGGGCTGATCTCCCATGCCTTGATTTGTGAGTAAAAAAAGCAGGATGAAGTTGATATCTGAACTAAGGCATATCCAAATGGAATGGGGCTTCAGAAAGTCTTCAATGCTGAATACTTAGACTCAAATCAATGTTAATATGTTGTTTAGAAAGAGTGTCCAAAGACATGCTGGGGAAGGGAAAATTCCTGCTGAGCTTTCCTGTGTGCAGAGTCCCTGAGCAGTAGAAGCTTTGACCTTTTCCTGGAGCTGCAATAGTCATTAGCCCAAACAGGAGAGGGAACACAGGGGTACAATGACTGAAACCAGAGGAAAGTATGCAGTGTACCTCGAGAAAGTGTGGTTAAAGGAGTTCTGCCCTCCATAAGCTCTGATGGGTCTCTGAGCCTCTATGGCCACAGGACACTTGGTGTTCCCTTGCAGTCTTCCCTGGGCAGTACTGTTTTGGCCTGTTTTCCACCTGTTTATCTTCCTTCAGCCACTGGGGAGGTTATTTAAATAAGGAAAGAAGGGCAGGAAGAAATGTGATTTCCTTCATTCAAAGCAAACCTAGCACCCTGGGCTGAGCCTGCATGCAGTTAGGATGGAAGATGTGCCTTAATCTATCTCACATAGCATGCCTGAGTTTTTCCCATTTGCATACCATCTCTCTTTGGCTTAAAACACAATGTTTTGATAATGCTGACCCAGGACTGTAGACCTGTGGTAGCTGTTGACATGCTCAACAGAGTGACGTCTATACCTCAAGGCTCCAGCACATGCAGTGTCCAGTCACATCTTACTGTCTTCCACCCCAAGCTCTGCCCAGACCAAAGAGTTGCTGAGGTCTTTGGTTCCAAAAATAAGCAGCAGAAGAGGAACCATGAGGACATAACTCAGCTGCTGCCATGTTCCAACAACAAGTGTGTCCTTATTTCTACATTGTATCGTCTGGCATAATAGTGCACCCTGACACTTTGGAGAAAAAGCCATTCTCCCTGAACCCCAATGAAAGCCTTAGTCAGAGGAATGAAGAAATTTCTTCTTTATGATTCTTTTGCCACAAAACAAAAGTATGGGTGAGGGATAGCTAGGAATCTATCTTCCTTCCTCTGTTTCTTTGCTATTAAAAAACAAAACATCCACTGGCATTAACTAGGAACTGCAGAACAACAGAAGCTACCGTTAGAAATGAGTTCTCATTTAAGCCAAGATTTCCCACAAATTATCTAAGAAAATGCAGCCTATTGTAAGCTATGTAAGGAGTCACTCAAGATGCAGAACTCAAAGAATTAAAAGTCTCCCCAAAGCACAGGATTAGCACCATATCTATCTGACAATTTTAATGTAAGCTTCTGGAGGATGTCTGCCTCTTAAAAACACTCAGGGCTGCTAGGGCTTAAAATGAGAGGTGGTGGTGAAAAGTGATGGAAAAAAAAGGCAGAAATGTCCAGGTCAGAAGAAGAACAGTTTCTAAATCAAGTCCCTGCCTTATCTTCAGGGATTATGCCTCTTCTCAAGCATTAAAAATATTTTCTGCTTCCTGGTTTGCATGGAGGAGAGCATGTTGGTCTGTTCTGTGGAGATGCAGTTCTCAGGCTTGGTTCTTTCCCACCGGAGGCAGGTATGTGCTACACCCATCCTGTAATTAGTGCCTGCTCTGGGCCTCTTGTGGAGGAGGATTGAAGTTTGCCAACATACTTGAAACAACTCTCCGTGTCATTGGGAGTGCTCCCATGAAAGCACCCTGGCTTATTAAAAATGTCCAAAATCACATATGTGTCTGTCAGACAGGATCATCCCAGCTAAAGATGAAAAATGTCTTAGATCAGAGTCCATGCCCCTGCTAAGGTAGGATATGGCTCACAGCAGACACGCATATCTCTGTTATGCTTCTTGATTTCTTTGCAGAATGCATGCCAAGGGCTTTTATCATCAATCCAGAGAAGGATCTACACAAGAGAAATTCCAAAACAACATCAGGGAACAGTGTGCTTTTTTTCTTCCCTCTCTTATTATTTCCTCACATTAAACAATTCATTGACTTTAATTGTGCTAGCCTCAGGCAAAGAAGCCTGGCAAATCTGAAGACCATTTTTATTATTAGTTAGGTGAGTTTACTTGCCAAGCATACTTTCCCAAGTTCTCTGAACGTCCTACTCAACAGTCCCTAACAAAGGCCCCATTCACATGAGGGCTACCAAGCGGGTTTGAAACATGGTTCACAGCTGGCCCAGGCTGAGGGCTTTCAGATTCCCATCGTCTGCTGCTATGGCATCCAAGGTCATCCACCATTAAGGAGGGCACCTAAATCTCAGTAAAGGGAGGACTCACCTAAAAGAAGGCTCAAGTGGAATAGTTATGCCTTGGAACAAAATTGCAATTCAAAAAAGTGTTCTTAAATATAGATGTCTCTGCTGTTTAGCTGAACAGTCCCAGGGTATATCAGGCTCTGTTCCTTAGGATGCCCAGATCTGCTACATTTAGCAATTCCTCTTGCTTATGTGTACAGCCATTAGATTTTCTCTCTCTGTTTTAATAGGTCCCGAAATAGGAGACATGTACAGCTCCATCTTCAGCCTGAGGAGGCTTAAAGGATATTTTCCATTTTCCCAGGGAGAGTCCTAAGCACCAGGGCATGGAATACATTGTTCTGCTTTCTGCCTGAAGCTGAAAATAAGATTAAGTCAAAGAATTTATAGAAGAGAGAGGGTGAGCCTGTAACGGTTAGGAGATAAGGCCCTTTGGGACAACGAAGGAATTCAGCCCAGGTCCGAGTGCTGCCCTCTCAGCTCTGGAGGTGAGCCCAGCACCCAACAGGCTCTGCTGGAAAACACCTATAGGGCAAGGAGTGAGCGCAGGGGGAGTGCTACAGGGACACACCTACACCTTGACTCATCACCACCAGCTGACAGACAGGCTCAGAGAAGCCATTTGAAGTTGAGTGCAAGTTCATTTGTTTGTGACCTGGGCCAGAGCAAAACCTTTGTCTCATTTCTCGGTCTTTATGGCCCAAGGAGGGATAGGGGCTGAAGGACTTGCACCCACATTTGTCTGGAGCTGGCGCAGTACTGTGCAGGCAAAGAATAGGAGACATTTGCTTTCTGCAACACACTGCCTAGAAACCTGTCAGGTCCCAACTAATCTTGTATTTCCATGAATAGGGGGGGTGCAGTCATGAGCCTTCATAACAGAGTGCACATTTTATTTGAATGCTGCTTGACAGATTTTTGCTGAGATTTCAAATGAAAACTAGTTGGAATTTTGGTCTTTTTTGCCCCTGGAAAGCCCAGCTTGGCTGTGCAGAGAGTGTGGACTGTGCAATCTGGCCCTTCTGCACCCTCATCCCCATAACACAGATTGTGCCTTAAAACCCACAATATATCCTTTTATCTGAATACAATGCATGGGGCTACGCGGGACGGAGCTGCTGGTGGAAGAGGTCATGAAATTCCATTGCACTAGCATTTTGAAAGGGAATTCTATAAAAAAATAGCCTGTGACATGGCTGCAGAGAGAGATCCTGCACTCTGTCAATGTCTTGGCATGGAGCTAGCAGGGACTATCAGACTGGACACAAGTTGAGAGTGGGCTTTTCTTGGCTTTGGCCACAATGAGTGTAGTTGTCCAGGGAAAGCCTGTGGGGGAGGCTGAGGGGATAACAGAAGACAGACGTGTTAAAGGGAAGTGTGTTCCTACATAAAGAGACATTGTAACATACGTTAAGCAAAAAGAAAAAAAGAAAAAAGGAAAAAAAAAAAAAAAAAAAGGAAAAAGAAAAAAGAAAAAAGTCCAGGGTGGTGAAAGGGTTTCCCCAGTGAGGGGGCTGAGCAGAACATAGTTTTGGCTTACCATTATATGCTATTGTGTCTCTGTAGGCACGGGGCACTCACACTGGACCAGGCTTTGTGTCAAATCTAGCTACAATGCCTGGGTTCTCCGAGCCGCCTCTTGTCTGCAAATAAGTTTGGGTTTGTTTCTACCCATGCAGCTGCTATTTTGTATTTAGTCTAATTTTAGCACAAGTACCAACAGCTGCAGATGTAAATGGTCCCATTTGGTATCTAGTGTGTCTGGAGTTAGAAGTGGCCTGAGGTATGCTGGGCTCCCCTGGTCTGTACAACTTAAAAAGTAGACTAGTAATAAACAAAAGTTTCTGCAAAGTATGGTATTATGAGAAAGTGTATTGTGCAATTATTATTATTATGAGAAATTCTGGACACGGACTGGAAAGTTCATACATAAATATATCCTTGCACAACTCAGATACTAAGTACTTTGTCCCTGAGCTGCAATACCTGGAAAGTGAAACTTAGAGGAAGCACACAGGAAAGGGGGCAGAAATGCAGAGCTCTTGCAATGAGAAGTATTTTTGCTGATGTGTTTATTTCTGAAGAAATAACAGACAGGAGAATGAAAGTGAGGATCCAAAAAACTCATAAAAAAACTAAGGTGCTGTGGGAGATGCACAAAAAAAGATGATGCCTGATCTAAAGAACACAGAATCACACATGCCAATTGAGCTCCCCACCTAAACTGAGCCAAGAAAAATAAGACAAGAAGCTTATACTCATTCTTCAGATCACCATACCTCCATTCAAAGGGGGAAACCACTTTTATTCCTCTCCCTGATAAAGCAGGCAGGTCCTTCCCAGGCATGTTTTTTGTTGTGTTGGGCATGCTATGAAAGAAATTCAGAGGTGGTTAACCTTTTTACTCAGCCAAACTCAGATGTTTTAGTTGCTGAACGAGCTCCCTAACTTGGGTTATTCTTTCCTCATAACAGAACAAAATTAGTAATGTAGGCTCTTAATCTCAAGACTGTGCAGAAAAAGGTTCAATATTTGCTTGTTTGGGGACATACTTTGAGTTCTTGTCTTTTACCAAATGTGTTTCCACTTTCTAACTTGGGACTTGTACTAGCATAGTAGTACAGGTCCCCAGATCAGACCTATTCTGTCCTGGCAGTATTCTCCCCCTCCTACTGTGGTCCTGTATTTCAGATGAGAGACCAGATGGGTTTCTGTTTATTTTTATTTATTTTCCATGAGAGAGACAATTAAGATGGGACTTTAATAATAACTAAAATAACAGTATGGTAAAGTTATCTTATACCTGCTCGACTTAATCAGATTTGAAGTTCAATTTAATTTTTTTAAAAACAGCAATCCATACTACCCAAAGTACTTCTGGTCTTTGGTCATTAATCTTGCTGAACATGAAGTAAAAATCTGTTACACTTACTGAGTCAGGTCTATCATTGAATCTTGTGAGGATGAACACCACATCTGGAGGACTGTGTCAGTTAAAGATAGAAATGACAAAAATATTTATCAGGTGAGTAAATAGGGAATTCAGTATCCTTGCCTGAGCACTGGCTTGCCCAATATAGGCCATGGCTTTTGATTCTCTTACTGCCTGCCTCCTTGTTTTCTGTCATGAGCATGTCGTATGGTCCGCATCCTTCTCCAAAATGGAACTGGTGCCTGAAAGAAGCCAGACCAGTTCTGGCTATCTTTATGCTCCAAAGCAGCAGGATGACTTTTGTGTGTGGTAATTTTCTTTTTGATTGAAGTTTCAAGATCATTACAGGGTTGTCAATACATACAATGAAAACACAATCAGTGTGTGACTTGAAAATGATTATGGCAGAATCAGACCTTCGGCTATAATTCCTTCAGCTCTATCACTTGGTCTTCTATCATACTATTTGTACAATGGAAATAATAACCAGCCAAGGAATCCTATAACCAAAATAATTCTGCTTTCAGAGAGAAAAGGCAAGACAGGTCCTCAGCAGTGCCACAGTGGCTGTTATTTCCCTAAAACTCTGATATAAAAATTTTTAAGTATAAAAATTCCTCATCATTCCTGGTGAAAAATCAATAGATGATATCCTCCACTTTGGACGAGTCTCTGTTTTATCCTCAGATGTCTTTCACCATTCAAATATCCTCGTTGTGTTTTTTGGTTGTCATTGTTGTTTGGTTGATTGTGTTTTTTTGTTGTTGTTGTTTGTTTTGTGTTTTGTTTTACTATTTTTTTTTTTTCCACCAGACTTTTCATTTTAGGCATAGCCACCTAAAATAAGCAATGAATGCAGCTGGCGGTGGCAAGATGATATAATTCATCATTCACTACCATTTCCCATTTTTGAGATCTGCGAGTATAATTTTGATTCTTGGCCTACAGCAGAAACAAATAGTTATACTGAAAATGTATATCAAAAGGCACCATATTTATAATATGTAATTTAAAAAATAAAATTTCGGTCAAGCAGAAACACAGAGTACACTTGATGCTGCATGGCCTGTAGGCGTGATAACCTGTGTTAATAATAGCAGCTTGTGAATCAGCCATGCATTAAAAATGCTTCCATATGCTATCAGGCAACAACCTAAAAATAATTTTATGTGTCAAAATCAGATCACTCACAAATAGGGAAAAATACTCAAAATGACATTATTAAATATTTACAAAAAATAATTTTTCTAATCCCATGCTAACATGATACCAAAGTTGTAGCAACATACTTTTGCCCTGTAATGTGCTATTTATTTAATTGGCCATTTTTCTTTACTGACAGAAAATGTAATAAAATTGGAATACAAGACAGTGGGGAAAAGTAAATGTCTGCTTAGTTAGATACCTTTCTTTACCTCTCCACCAGCTTACTGGAAAGCAGAGGTGGGGAAATAAACACACATAACTCAAGACCAACATTTTGTTGGGTTTTATATGCCTTTTATTAAATGTGTTTCTATTAGCTGATTTGCTAGTGAGTCCTGCTCAGCTGATGAGAGCCCAACTCTTGCTGGGGTTCCTGCAGTTTAGGGAGAGAAAAATGGCCAAATGTTAACATCTCTTTGATGGCAAAACCACCACTTGCCTAGGATAAGAATTTTCCCTGCTCTATTCTCCCAGACCTGTCTGGACCCAAATTCAAAGTGCATTTGTCCCTACCTTCTTGGTGCTGCAGGGATCTGTTCCACCCGGGTACTCAATCGCCCAACCAAGACTTGTAGCAGCCCAGGATACAGCAGGGATGGGGATCAATGCAGATGTGCCCTTCCCAGCACCCACATCTCTCCTGCAGGATTCATCTTTTTCTTTTGCAACCTCACCAGAAACTCAAATTGCAGTGCACGCTCTGGGGTGTGGGTCCTGCTGGAGCCCCATCGCTCACCCCATGTCACCCTCAACCTACATCACAAGGTCTGGACAAATCCACAAGACTGCCGTGGAGGCACCCAAAATTGCTTTCAATACACTCAGCAGAACCTTCCTTTTCTCCTCTGTTTAAAATTGTGTCTCCCACAATGGGCCGTTGTGATTAACAAGTGAACATCTTTAATAGGCTTTGCAAAGGGAAGGCACTGCATGCTCTGAGCACTAAGTATATTCTTTTCTTAGAACAAAGCTGCTTCAAGAACACAGAAATTGTGCCATGTACAGTAGACATTTCTGGCATTGCCTTTATTGAGGTTAATATAATATTCATAACACTGCTAAAGGACTATTTGTTGGACAAAAGGATTTTGCTACTGGCATTTATCTATAGAAAAGTTTTTCTGTTTTATGCCCACATACTAGCATATAATTATAGTAATAAAGTCTAGTCCCTCACTTGAAGTGACTGCTGCCAGTATTATGAAATCATGGTAATGGTTGTAAAAATAAAAGAGGTCATAACCCCTCCACACACACACACACCCACTCTGTAGCTGATATCAAATAGCTTTGGTGGGAAAATACAGACCTTTAAACTTTCTCTACCAAACTCAATGCATTCTGTATTTAACTTATCCTCTAAAACAGTTTGTGTTATAGGAATTTGAAAACTGCACATAACCATGGAAAAAGTCTGTACTTAATTAGCTACTGAGTCCAGCTCGATTTAAGCAAAACAACAACCATTTCTTTGTGCTAACTATTTTTAATGATATGCATTACATGCATCAGCCTGTCCTTATGCCAAGGCTATTCGAGCATCAACTCCTGCTTCACTGTTCTAGTTTTGGCAGAGAGAAGTATCAGGAAACGCCTGCATGGAGATGCTTTTTCATGTCTACCGGGGCAAGAACATTTATTTCCCAGAAACAAAGCCAATTATCTCAGAGCTGCAGTGGCATCAAGCAAAACAGGCTGCAAAATCCCAGGTACCTTCTCGGAAAGCAGAGCAGGGAACTGGAGGAAAGGCAAGCATAAGTAGAAAAGGCAGCTGCTTGTGTTATCTGCAGAAATAATCCTAGGGACCTCTGCAGTAAATTTCCCCTTTTGTCATTTTTAAATATAAGCCATGGAAAAGGCTTTGGACAGGAACCTGCTAAAACGTCTGTGTGAGCACCACTGATTCAGCCCAGGTTTGGCATCCTGGGACAGGCTCTGGTTGCTGAGAAACTCTGGATGCAAAGCGGCACATAGAACTTCTGGGTGCCTTCCTTTTGGGGTGCTTATGCTGAGACCTCCTGGTACATCCTTTGTGCACAAAGTGTCTGAGCCTGAGCCCCATCAGGTGTTCAGAGCAGATCCATAAATCACACCCTGTGCACAAGTCTCAGTTGTGAAGTGAAATCGATTGTTACTATTAAAAATAGAGCTTCAGATCTGGCTTGGCCAAAAGAAGAGAGAATTGAAAGTATGGAAGCAAGAAGAGGACTTAGATATAAATCAAATAAGGAAGACTTGACAGCTTTTTTGTGTTTCCTAAACTCTTCATAGTCCAAAGAGTGTCAAAGGCATACAGTGGAGACAGTTGAGAAGTACAATTCCCAGCATGGCCCTAAGTGAGCTGAGAAGTTTTGTTTTCTTAGCTGAGGCCTTTGGAGCCAGTGGGAAAAGAAAAGCAACAACAAAACTCTCCATTTTTCACTCTTCTTTAGTGGAAGTGAAAAAGAAAGAAAAATAAGCAAAGTAAGAGGGGAGGAAGATAGCAGAAATAATTTACAGGTTGCTAAAGGGAGAAAAGATTCTAAGAAAGAGGAATAAAGGGTGTGTAGGTGGGGGTTGTTTGTTTATTTACTTATTTGAGAATGCTAAGAATGTTAAATAAAACTCACTGGGCTGAAAAGCTAGAGTCTTCCTAGTTTTTTCCTACTTCTCCTGTGTGTCATTCAGGATGCACTCATAAAACGAGTGCAAGCTGGACACAAACAGGTTAAGCTTAGAGAACAAAGCAGTAAAGCCAGAAATATGGTGACAGATCCCACTCTTGTTTATCCTGGGGTAGATCTTGTATTATCCCATTGGGATGATTCTGGGTTTGCCTCAACACAACTGAAAGCAGAATGTGGCCCTTGCACAACATGTCCAGATGTTCCTTTTTTCTATGATGAAAATGTGAGAGATTCAAAGAGATCTCTCAGGCTGATGAAATTCACAGCCTCCACCCTCTCCCCATGTGGTTATACTTAATTTAACTGACTTACACCAGAGACAACTAGACTTTTGGCTCACGGAATACACATATTTTTAACATTTTAGATTGCAAACCTACACTACAGGTTTGTTAGTGCATGCAGTTTAGTAAATCAAAGGCAGCACGATGCCTTTACAAGGAGGGCTGATCCAAGGGAGACCTGTCTGATACCTAGGATGGCAACATTTTTCTTTGTTTCTTACCTTATCTGCAGTCTGCAGAGTCAACCAACCACCTGCAGCAGGAAGTACTCCCCTTGTCCTTCTTGGTCACTACTCCAGCAGTAGATAACCAGCAGGCAGAGAGGTAATTATTCATTATTTGCTTCTGGACTGCCTGGTGCAGGGCTATATCCTTTATTTCAGCTGTCTCTCACAGTAAGTCCCTGGCTAAATGACCTCATTTTGTTCTGGTTCTCTACACTTTGTAAAGAAGCCCAGGGATAGAGACAGGATCCATCATTTTATACTCCCATGCCAAATTCTGGCAGCACACAAGCAGGTGCTCAGACATGCTGGAGATCCAGAAAATCAGGGTAATTACAAAATAAGATGGATAGTGGGTTTGCCTCACTCTGCACTCCCATGGATGTGCTCATGCTTAACCCAGGAGCCAAACATAGACCTGACACTGTAGTGCAGAGAATTTGGGAAGGGCGAGGGGGAGGGTTTTTGGTAGATGTGGAGCACTCTGATGTTTTCTTTCCCTGGAAAACCATCCATGTCATGAGTCTGGAGGAGTCATGAGTAGGGAATTAATGTACCTTGTCCAGCCTGGCACAAAAGACAGCTGCCCACACTTGCTGCTGCCTTCTCTGCCTTGCAGCCCAACGCCAGGGTCTGCCAGGTTCTGCCTGGGGTCAGCTGGACCTTCTCTTGACTCAGAAACCTGCCCACTCTGCTGGGCCATGGCCAGGGCTATTGTGCATTGTACTGTGATTACTTGCAAGCTCCGTCCAGTGATACCACATTGACTGTCCCCTGCAGGTAAGACAGATCTGACACACAGATTGCAATCCTGTCCACTGCCATCTTCAAAAGAAGATGAATTATGGGTGCTTTGTCCCCCATGTATCTAGGTGTGGAGAGCCAGGATTTACATGGTCATCATGGCCAGGGAGCCACCTTCCCTCTGCCACCCCTTTGCCCTGCCTTTGCTCAAGCTATACATCTGCTGGCACGCCGCTGGTGGCAACCTCTTTGCTCTCTCAGCTCTTTCGGTCACACAAACTTCTCCATGCTTGGTCATCTGCTACTGAAGCTGCAAAGCCTTATCCTGCCAAACCTGGGATCCTTTATGGATCTCAAAATGCCTTTGTGTTCAACAGAGAGCCCCAGGACTAGCCTCCCTATCTCCAGGTGTGGACAAGTGAAGACAAAAAGCAAAAACGGGCTGTGGCAATAGGGGTCAGTTCCACTGCCATGAAAGCCCATGGCAGACTCCTGTTGTTTTCACTGAGTGCATTTCTCACACACACATTAAAAAATAAATAAATAAATAAATAAATAAATAAAAATCTGCAAGAAAAATTTAACCTCAACAAGCCAGGGTGTTTCTTTAACCAAGAGCAGTTGGGGAAAAAACATGGTGTTACATGAGTTAAATCATTTACAGTGTTTTTGCTGCTAGAGCAAGGTTTTGCAGTTTCACTGGTGACTTCTTTCCCAGGGCCAGCAGGACAGTGAGACCAGGGAACAAGAACCTGAGGAAGGCCAGAGCTTATGGGTCTGGACTAGTATCACAGTGGTTCTCTCACAAATGTCCCTTGTTCACAGGGGATAATGTCCTCTCAGCTACTGAGTTTCAGCACAGTAATAAGAACATCACAATGGGTGACTTACGGCTAGCAGCACTGCTGTAGGTGGGCAGCATCTTAGCCAGCCACCCTGCACTCACTTGGTGGTGGCTTTATGTGGTCAAGCATCTATTTCCTGTGGAGAGTGGAAGATTCTCAAGTAAAGCTCCCTTCTGGTGATGTGCTTGCATATGGTGGGATGGAGCCTACAGAGGTTTCTCTAACACACTTGGGCAGACTGACCTAGAGAGCTCTCTGGTGAGTACCCAGACAGCTGAAATAAACCCCTTGTGTCATTGCTACGTGTCGTTATATGTGTCTCCCTAAGCATCAGCAGCAAAGTCAGAATTGTTAATAACTTTTGCCCAAAATGAAAGATACAGAGGAATACCAAATATCCAGGGAGGAAAAAATGCCCTTGAGTACAGACTTTAGATACACAGCAGTGAGTCACAGGAAGGGGGACGATGCATGACATTGCCTGTGGCCAAAATCTATTTCTCAGGGAAGAGTTCAGCATCACAACAGCAGCCTTCACCACCATGGATCTCACTTGGTTATCACAGGAGATGATTACTCTGATTAGCCTTAAAGTTAAAATCAGGATACAATACTTGGATCCATTCTTGCTAACGACTGAAAAGAGAGAATTGTACTTCCCTATATGGTAAAATTTCAGATCACTTTCAGAGGGAAAAAGTGGATTTTATTTTCTTCATGTGCCGTGGTTAATCCTGTCAGCTCATTTTAATAATGCTTTTTATAAACCCACTCTGATCCAGATGTTGTATGTTATTGTGTTCTTTTCAGGGATGCTGAGCATTTAGTTGACATTTACAGTACATTAATGATGCTCACATAAAAAAAATGAATCCAAAAGCTATAGTACAGTAATTATTTCTATTATTTTTCCAGTGTCTTTTTTTTCCAAAATGAATAAATTTTCTTTATCTCTTCAGAACAAAGTTTGTCTGCATACCAGGTTTGGAGGGAAAAAAAAAAAAAAAAAAAAAAAAAAAAAAAAAAAAAAAAA
>CM021797.1:18586481-18620978 GCA_011076525.1 Nettapus auritus
AAAAAAAAAAAAAAAAAAAAAAAAAAAAAAAAAAAAAAAAAAAGAAAGATAAAAGATCCTGGCTTGGCCTGAAGTTGACCTTTCTGTACAAAAGCTCTGCTATTATAGAGGAACCGAAAGCAGCAGTACTTAGCAAAACCAAACCAAACAAGCCCTGAGAAGCAGGCTGGGAGCTGGAGTGGTTGCCCAGCTGAGAGGCACAGCCCTCAGCACCAGCCCCTGCCTCTCTGCAGAGAAGCCAAATCTCAACACAGACCTCAGTTCACTGTCAGCAGTGGACCACAAGGGACCGTATTCTTCCCTGGTGTTGGAAAGCCTCATATCTAAAAGCAGGTTCAAACAATTGTGTTGTTTGTCTATGTTTTTCTACAGAAAAATGATTTTCCCTCCCTTCCTTCCTTTTTTTTTTTTTTTTTTTTTTTTTTTTTTTTTTTTAAGTCAAATGTACTGTAAGCCTCCTTAGTTTCATCATCCCGAAAAAGGCAAGTTCAAAGCAGGCTGCAACTGCTCAGAGATTTACTGGGGAATTTGGACTTGCACTTACTTGCAAGAATTTGGATTATTACTCATCCTTTAAATCTGAGACATTTTATACCCATGCAATTCCTAATTACAGAAGCTGCATCAAATTTGTGATTCCCTGCAGTTGGCTTTTTATGAGCTCTGTTATGCACTACAAGGATTTTTCACATGGGCTTGGGCATAAGTGTTGTCTCCCTGACCCAGTTCCCCCATTTAAGCTTCTGGTGCTCTGAGATAGCTGTAGGAAGCTGCTGACCACACTCCTGCTCTGCAGACCAAGCACATCTCCACTGCTTGGCAGAACAAATTGAGAAGTGGTAGTTCCCTTCAAAGATGATTTCCTTCAACTGCAAAACAAACCGTGTTTTTTAACAACAGCTATGCCAGAATTGGTCAGGTTTTTGTTGGAAAAATCTGGAAAGTGGCTCTCTGAGTACCTAAAGCTTCTCAAGAACTGCAGCTCAGCTTGTGCTGTGGAGGAAAGGGGTGGTCGCACCGCACCACATACAGTGCAGCTGCCCAAACCACTGAAATATTAACATGCCGCATCAATTTATGTGCTTCCTGAATGAACTATATTTTACTTTTATCAGCCATCTGTTTTTCAGACTTGACTTTGGCAGTTTCAGTTCTGCTGCTAAAATGCACCTTGTGCGCAAATAAATATTTCCTGTTCTGGTTCCTTCCCGGTGGCTTACAGAAACTGCAAGAGATCAGACTGTGATGGAAACTGCTGTGACCATGTCCTTCTGCAGCTGTGTGGCAGCAGAAAAACAGATGCAGAGGCTATTTTGTCGAAAAGAGGCACACATGGTGCAACCACCTCCCCATGGTCCCTCTGCTGAAAGGGAGCGTGTACGAGAGCCTGGCCCTGGTGGAACAGGGAAGGAGAGTTCTCTCTGTGCGACACTAAATAAAAATCATGTTGACAAAATCATCCTCTTATACCTCTTTATCCCTAGAGTTGGTCCCTTGCACCCTCTCTCCAAGCAGATTTGCCCTCCTGCACCCAGCTACAGAGCCAGCTGGAGTGCACCTTCTGGGATATGGCACATGTGGCCAGGTCCTGCTCTACTTGTGATGTTCCCCTCTGATTTGGTCCTTGCTGTACACCCTCCATAGGGCCACCCTGCCCCAGCCTCTGCCCTCCTCTACCTCTTGGCATCCTCTGAGCAAACCTGTCTTTACCCAAGGCACAGTCTGCAGAGCTTAGCCATCAAGGGAATGCCCTGTAGGAGGAAGGTGTCTAGGTCAGTGGAGGCAGAAGAGTGTTGAAAACATGAGGAGATTCCTCTTCACCTAAATAAATAAATCAACATGATTTAAGCTGTGGCAGGCAGTTCACCCATTCAGTTGGACTCCAGTTAGACTGTCTCATTGAGTGTGATCCATGGAAACTGTGGGTGATACCACACTTGTATCACATTTAGTTCTGGCTAATATTTTGATCACGTATAAATGAGTACAAGATTTGTATAAGTGAGTACAAAAAACAGCTACACTGCTCATAAGGCACTAATTAGAAGCCGGGGAAGTGGAAGCCTAAGAAGTGAGTGTACTTGGTGACAAGGCCATTAATGACTATGTTATCAACAAATTATCTTCAGAAAGTAGCATCAAAATGAACTGAGGTATGTATATTACACTGCTACCATACGAGTGGAAGCAAAGTTAGTCAGACTAACACTTCAAGTGCTTTATTAAGGCCAAGTGGATGATGTGGAAGCAACCATAAATAATTTAACCATCAATTTCCCCAAGCACCAAGGGATTTAAATTATTAAGTAAATGCACTTTGACTAATTCATGGAACTGGATTTCTAACATGACAAAATTATTACTAAAACAATTTGAATGGTAAAGGGTGGCTATTAATTGAATACTGTTAAACTGTACTGAGTTGTGTGTCTTTTGTCTCTTAGATACATTTATGCCCTGCACTGAAATTATTCTGCTGTGGGCGTGTTCACCTCTGCCTGGCAAACATGCCTGCCCTGCACACCCCAGTCTATGTGCTTGCTACCTTTGTATGCACACAACCTCCTCCTGCCATAAACACAAAGAAAGTTGTTGAATCAGTCTAAATTGTTCTGATACTTATGCCTCTTTTCCCCCTATTATATCAGTTTGTGCTTGTGCTTGTCTTGTTACTGTCTGGTTGACACCAAAGGTGTGTGGCCATTCTAGAGTCTGCTTATCCTGAATAAGCATGCATTTTAACAAGTAAAAGAATATTAAAAAACACCCTGAGCAGTATTTCAAACTAACTTTTACACACAGCAAGTGTATGGTTTTGTGTGCATGCTTGGTCACTCGTTTCAGAGGGAGAACTGCAGGGATGAATGGTCCACAGCACACGACATTGCTGATAAAACAGGCTGTACACCTGAACTGTCACTGGGACAACCCATGCAGTTTGCAGCTGCCTCACATATACATAGGGACCTCCGACAGCAGACCATGTTCTCTAGTCCCAAATTCTCACTCACACACTTGTGCACATGCATGATGAGCCTGAAGGGCCATGGGTTTGTTACCCAGAGGGGGAACAGTAGCAGTTTTGGAGTCTCAAAAGCTTTATGGAAGTGGAAAACCCCTTCCTGACCAGCCTGGCTCATGCTGACTGTTATGCAGCATGCAGCCCAGGGGAGAGGCTCTGCTTGCAGGCCAAGGCTGCCCAACAGCACCTAACCCATGCAAGCTCCCTGTGGCTCTGGACACAGCTTCCTGAGCTTCATGGAGTGACCTGGGAATTACATCTCCTCCGGGCATTTGGAGGACATTTGCTCTAACACAGGCAATCTGCCTGGGGCAGTGGAGGTTTTACCAAGTCCTTCACTAGGGTACTACTAGGCCACCATCTTCTCTTACAGATATTTTTTTCCTGAAGTGTTCTGCATTTAAATGCAACTAGAAGACTGAAAATGTTATTTTTCTGAAGTTTCTGTGGTTACTTCATATTGTGATGTACAGTTGTTTTTCTTAATTTTGGCAAGCATGGGCTGCTTGTGGTTGATAAGGAAAGAAGGGAAGAAGGAAAAGAAGATGGAAGGAAGGAAAAATGGCACGGTAGGTTGGCTGGAGCACAAACTAAGTTCTTGGATGTGTGAAGAATATTCAGCATGATGAAGCAGTCATCTCTTCATATGACTTTCAGATGTTTTTCCAATACAAACACTTTCAGTCATAACAAAACAACAATTAATAAAGGTAGCCAAGCTATTTCCTCCTTATTCATTTGTAAAGTGTCACATAGCTATTTACTCAGCTCTCTGCAAAAAGCACAGATATCAAGAACACTTTGAAAAGGCAGCACTTTTATGGCATTAACCTAGTTTGCTCTTGAATACAGAGCATTCTTTATAAAAAAGCAAACCGAGCAACACAGGCATCCACAATTTATAACAGACTCTTGCAAAAGAGCTGCATCTTTATCTCAATGTACATCTGCAATTATAAAGGTTGTGAGAAAACTGCAAAATAAACCACAACCCTGGAGGACCTGGTTCTGCACATCTACTCTTTTGTGAAAAAAAGGGATCTGACAGAACAAAAATAACAACAAAAAACCCTTTATAAGGAGCTCAGAAAGCACTGAAAATAAAAAATAATAAAAATAATAATGTAAAAAACAAAACAAAACAAAAACAAAAACAAAAACAAACAAAACAAAACAAAACAAAACAAAACAAAAAACAGAGTTGTGTATTCTTTGTGTATCCAAACAGTTTCCCAGAATGGTTTCAAGATTTACAGTTAGTTTTTGTGAGGAAAAGAAAGGAAAGATAGTAACCTTTACAGTGGATGACAGTGCTGTGAAAACTCAATACCGTGTGAAAACATATTACATTACAGATTGCATCATGAAGTGGTTTAATTAATTAGACAATATTAGCTTCTGTTGACATCAAGTATTCTTATTTTACCAAATCAAATTATAGACAGTTTCGCAACCAGAACAACATGTTTTTCACCAGAGGGGAAAAAAAAAAAAAAAAAAAAAAAAAAAAAAAAAAGTGTAATTATGTTTTAACATGATGGCCTCAGTTCCCAGGTTGCATTAACCACTCTGCAAGAGGTTTGTGGAACCTCTGGATTTCACCCTGGATCTCCACCAGACAGAGCTTCCCCTGCTTTCAGAGAATTACAGTTTCTTTATATTACAAGAAAAAATAAGCTGTGTCAGAGATACAAATTGGGTGCTCCATCTCTTCATCAGCATAATTTTTTGGATAAATACTGAGGTCCGGCAGTGAGGGCTGGGACACAGGGCTCCTGGGTTATGTGCCATTTTTGATACCAGTACCCTTTACAAATATTCAGAAATCCCGTAATTTTTCTGTGCCTCTGCCACCTACTTTCTGAATAAGTCCAGTGTTAACTTCACCAGTGGAAGGAGTTTGGAGAGGAATAGGTAAAAGGTGTTATCTTCATCCTATAGATTATCATTATTATCATTACTGAAAACAATGGTTGAAATACATGCTGTAAGGAAACTATCTAAAGAAGGGAATTAGCAGATGATGTGTTCTGGAGGAACGTGTCAAAGGATGTTTTGCACTGCGACAGTTCAATTAACATAAAATCATGGAAAAGTACAACTGGAAAGGACCTCAGTTACATTGCCATGTGATAAGGCAGTTTCAAGCATAACCACAGCATCCCAGACAATATTTGTCCAGGGACAGGGATATGGGTTTAGGGACAACAGCATTGCCACCATGTTCATAAGTGACCTGTTCAGAAGCTAACTAACTAAGTTTTCTTCCTGTCTAACATTGCTGACCTTTAATTAAGTTAATTGCGTCTTATCTCACTCTTACTGAATTTGGCAAGGAATTGATTCCTATCTTTTGTTTCATGGGTAGCTGCTATGTCCCTTTTCAGCCTTCTTTTGTTCTATTCAGAGTATATCCAGGTCCTCACACGTTGTGTTTTCTCTTTATGTTCTCTCTGATCTTCTTTGGACGTTCTCTCATTTGTTTACAACTTCAAGTGCTAAATCTGAGCTTAGAAATCTCATTTCAGCTGAGGGGCCTCACCCAAGAAAATGCAGCAGTTACCTCCCATGACTTTCACATGATGTCCCCACTCCTTCAATATTTAATGGCATAATATTTTCCTTTTTTTTCCAACAACTTAACACTGTTGGCTACACTAAAACCTTGATGTATTTTAGTAGGAACACTGCCTACTCATGTTTCATTGACCTGGGCTTCCTAACTATAGTGTGTCACATCTGTCTTAATTAACAGTCATTTGCTCATTTTTTACTCCTTTTCCCAGTCTAGAAAGGCCTTCTTTTCATCTTATCCTATCCTACAAAGTTCTGGCAATCTTTTTCAGCCAATTTTGTAGGAATACACTTTATTCCCTCATCAAAATTATAACCAAAGAAACTGAACATAGTGCTCCAATACAGACTGCTGAAGGCATCTGAGAACATCGAGTTATTGATGGCACCTTTCTGAATGCTATATTTTTAGCTAATTAATCATCAAAATTAATGCATAAGATACATCCTTAATTTGCTCATGAGGAGAAAGAAAGATATATTAGTATGAAATGGAGAAAACAGAATAACGATTCTTTAGAAAAAAAAAAAAAAAAAAAGAAAGAAAGAAAAAATTTTAAAAAAAGACTATTTCAGTGTTAAAAATGAGGACCACTTTCCTTCTATTTTCATTATATTTAACGTTAAAGAAATACAGAAATTAACAGAGTTGAAGTCATTGTTTACTGTTTGTGTGTTTGATCACCAAACTCTCATACTGTGGCAGCCAGTACTTCTACATTCACTGGATTTTTTGACTTAATTTTTGTGAAAGTCAGCACGTTCCAATAAATTTCAAATCCAGTGCGATACCAGATTTGGAGTGGCCTCAGGGCTGGCTGTCTTCCACCTCTCTCCATCTCTCCCAGGGCACTTAGGTGACTGAGCTCCTGCCTGTACCCCTTTGTAGAAAACCTTCCTGCTCATCCCTCACTCAGGGGACAGCAGCTTCTCCCCTGCTGCATTTGCCTCAGGGGCTCAGCCTGACACAGCTGCTTTGCAGGGTGTCCCTTTGGGAGCTGTGACTGCACTGATTCTAAACCAGGCTTTTTATAAAGTATAATTAATTTCTACAGAGGTTACCATGACAAACAGGTTTCATGACAGCACAGCCCACACTCCCAGAGGAAGGAGAGTCTGGAGAGTCTCCTTTATTTATTTATTTATTTATTTATTTCTGTGTCTTGTGGGAGGGTTGAGCTTTGCTTCCACCACATGAAGTGTCAGTGCATGGGAAGGTGCACATCCCAGTAAGCATCAGTGCCTCAGCCACAGGGGCCCTTCCTTCCCACCAGCCTCATGCCTGCTCTTGGCACCAGTCCCTTATAGCCAGTAGCAGTCGGCA
This sequence comes from Nettapus auritus, assembly GCA_011076525.1. Taxonomy (NCBI): domain Eukaryota; kingdom Metazoa; phylum Chordata; class Aves; order Anseriformes; family Anatidae; genus Nettapus; species Nettapus auritus. The sequence continues at coordinate 18,593,402 of CM021797.1, forward strand.
CAGACACTGCAATAAACCTGACATCTTCAGCAGTGACAGAGGAAGCTTCACATTTGACAATCATGTAAAAACAAACAGAAAAGCTTGCACTGGTGGCAGAGACATGTGCAGAGATAATCCATTGCCAGTACAGTCCTTTCTCCCTTTTAGTGCTGGCATGATTTGTGCCTGCATGCAGCTTCCCTAAAACCCACCTACAACTACCTGCTTGCCTTTCTCCTTTAGAGATTAAGCTTGCAAAACATTTAAATGGCAGATTCTGACTCCAATTTTGCTCTGATTTAACATCTTACCATTTGCGGAGGTGAATCAGGGTCTCTTCCAACAATGTACCATCTAACAGCAGTGCTGATATTACATCTTTAATACAGTAGATATGGAGAAATTTATAGGATGCAAAGTGCAATTGTAACTTTTCCATGATGAGCTGCTAGCGCTGGACAAGTGGAAATTCAGCTCTCCCAGTCCTTCCCTGGTAACACAGACACACCCAGAGAAAAACAACAAAGCAAGCTGTTTTTGGATACCATATTAAGCCTAAGTGGCTCTGCTGAAGATCCGAACATTGCAGCTGAGTCAATAACATCTTCTGAAACAGATTTATTCATTTGCAGACTGCTACCCAAGCCAATGCTTGGAGAAATCTCTCCCAGCCCATGGAACCAGGTCTCTGTGGGCTGCTTGTTTTCTGTTGCAAGGTGAAGTGCAGCTAGCTCTGAGTCTGTAAGGAGGGAGCACTCCACAGCAGGTGTGGTGTAGACTCTCCTTGGAAAGACAGTGCTGGGATCTGGGAGTTGACAGGAATGGCTGCTTTTCACAGTTGTCACATGGAACTGCTGAAGTCCTTGTGGGGTGAATCCTGATCTTCCCCACACTGTGGGGGTCTCTTACATTACATTAATACATCAATGCAAAGTCTTCTCTTGAAGATCGCATCCACTCCGTCTGCACATCCCCCTGGATGCTGCTGCTGACCAAAGACCTTGCAGGGAACTGGAGAAGGGCAAAAACATGTTTTTATGTGGCTTGGTAACTGTAGATGTGCAAAATTTGCCTTGAGTGCAAGCAAATCCCACAAGCAAGCCAAACATCCTCCTGGGAAGTGCCAGTCAGGAGTTTCAAGCCTTCTGCCACATGTGAAGCCTACCATTCTGCTGCTCCCAAAACTCTCTTGAATATGTTTCCTCCTCTAGCTGCAAAAAGCATGTTGTGCATTTTCCTGGCTTTCCATCCACATCCATGTGACAGTTAAGCCTGTAGTGAGCAATTAATTCCACTCATTAAGAGGCACCTATGAAAGCTAGTAGCTCATTGTGCCCTGAACATGGTTTATGACAAGGGCAACAACTTGTTGGTTTTGTAACTTGTGCTTCTTGCAAACCTGCCTTCAATCTCTGATTGCTTTAAAGTTATTATATGTGTTTAACCAAGGCAGAGGGAAATAAAAACACTTTGCCATTAATCACAGCTGGTCAAAAAGTAAAGATGTCATTCAAGTATTTTTTTTTTTTTTTTTTTTTTTTTTTTTTTTTTTTCACTGATATAGAAGGGTCAGAATCTCAGTGAAAATGTTCAGACAGCTTTAGCAGGCAGGGAGAGCAGATCATCTCACACACTGCTTACAGCCACACTGTTCTCTTATTCTCTGAATAATGAACTAGCTTCCTAAAGCTGGTTATGCTGCCTGCACTTATAGATACGGTTAATTCATGAGTTTGTGGATTAATAATAAAGCAGAACATCACTATAGAGAGAATATTGTAGTTACTACTAACAACTCTCCAGAGATCTGTGGGGTGCAGGATTCTGCTGCTTTTAATAAATAATATATTATTTCTATAATATGCCACTAAAGAAGATCTCTTTTAACCAGCTTCACTCATCATCCTTCACCTGCTGTATAATTGTTGTGGTTTGTTTAAAGGGGATTACTTGTCTCCCCTTGCCTCCTCCATTAAACAAGGATGATCTCTTTCCTCTCAACTATTATATTGTTATTTTCCAAGGGGACAACATTATATTGCACCTGATATATTGTCCAATATCCATATGAAGGGCTGAACTCGACCAACACATCTCCACAGGTCACTCAACACACTCCTGAATGCTTGTACATGTCCATATTTAACTGCATAGTTTATGTTGATATAGAATAACATTGTTTCCTTTCTCCCATAAAGGAATTACCAATGCTAAATAAGTTAAGGAAGAGCTATTGCCCTTTTTAACTACTCATACTTGAAAATGTGGTAGCATACGAAGATGATGTAAGAGAAAAACAGAAAATTTCAGAAAGCTGAATTCTCTTGTTTTTTAACCCTGCTCAGCCTGTTTTTGATTTCAGCTGGGGAAGGCAGAGGTATATTGAAATGTGTTCATAAAACAATTTGCATACAGAATAATTGCTGCACCGTGCAATCTCATTTGAATGTGGGTATGCAGGAATGCAAGGCTGCTATGTTACCGTGCAAAACACACTGGAAACTCACCTTATGACACTTATCTGACACGAGCAGGATAGACACATGTCTGGAGTAGGAACCTGATAATTTTCTTCCCTGAAAAAGGGGTATTTCTTTAAACCACTGATGTGCTCTGACATGGTGTCAGATTGTATTAGGGCATGTTCCATAAACCAATTTTGTGTGCGTGTGAGATGCTGTTCACAAAAGGCTCACCACCGAAGTAGATAAATATTTAATTTTAAAAAAATTTAATTGATGGACTGTTTGCGAATATCATTTTCAAGTTTCTCAGATTTCACAGGATTATCCAGTGAGTCTCCTCCTCTTCTCTATGAGTTACTGTTTGAAACATAAATACATAGAGAAGGTCTATATTCTGTGTACTTACCCACACGGGCACTACCAATAAAGAAAGGACTCTTGTTTGGTTTTCATCAGTGTTTCTGAACATTAAGATAGAATGCTGTTTAAAACCACAGTTGTGGTATTTTTGAAAAGTGCTCCTAGAAAATCTAAATATAAAAATTACTGTCTCCCATCTAGGAGCTGATCTTGATCCCACCTCAGGCAATGGAAAAGATTCTGTTAGCCTAAGTGGGGCAGAATCAACACTTTGGAGAGAAATCTGGGCTTGTCTCCATCTCTGATTTCTCTCTGCGTTGTGGGGGCTCCTTTCTCCTCCTGAATACTGCTTAAGAAAACAAGCGGGTCTTCTGTGTTTTATTGTATTTAACATCCCTCTTACCTGAGACAGGAATATTTGTGTAAAATTCCCCCAAGGAAGCTGAGAGGGGGGAAAGCTGTCTGAAAAATATAATCCATGGCATAAAACACTGTCTTTAAAATAACCATATACCATAAAGCTAAAGCGAGAGATGAACAATGTTCAAACCAATAAGACATTTTAATATGGGCTCCAAGAATCATGAAAATTGGGTAGATCAAGAAACAACTGTCATGAAAAAGTCTGCATATAAGTAAATTAGCACATTATGCTAGCACAGTTCACAAGATTTCTGGGACTTATTTAGCTCTTCCCTTGTGGAAAGTAAAAAGCCCAATCCAGGCACACCCGGGAAATGATGAAGTGATGTAAACCATTACAGCAGCAGTTGCTTTATGAATCTGTCAGTGGGCATGCCTTGTATACTTTTTCCTTCTACAGACATGGTGCAGATGTGCAGAGCCGGGGAAGATGAGGCCCATGGGCTCAGTGCTGTTGCTGCAAAAATTGTTATTGGCATTTGGGGAAAATCCCATTTACTCCCCCAATCCCACAGCACATGGACTCACTCCCTTGTCTGATTCCCTTGTGCCTTGCAAGGGACAAAGCAAGAACCATTTCAATGCCCACCATGGGACACAAGTTGCCACTGTGCCAAGCCAGGACTGACACATGGCACACAGAATTTCAAGCTAGATCTAATTCTATCTTTGCTCAATTCTTTAAGCAAAGATACCCAAAAGCAGTTGGAAAGATTTGGATGAGAACCAAAATAGCACCGAGGATCTTCAGGGATGAATACATGGATTTCAGGCAACTATCTGCAAGAAACCGAATTTTCAAAAACCTGTCTAACCTGCTGAGGCACTTGAAATACCAAAAACACAGTTTCTGGCAAAAACATCCTCAGGCAACTGTAGCTGTGCTATCTTGCATGGCCAATAGCAGCACACTCTTGGCTGCTCAGACTGTCTAGGCACCTATCTCCTTGCCTACGGCTCTGAAGAATTCAGAAATTAAGTGCCTCTGTGCCTAAATCTCCTGAAGAGCGTGATTTTTTATGCATACCAGGACACAACTAAGACAAACTGAGAGACTATATCTCTTCTGGGGAAGAACATGGTTTCTCTAACCCCCAGGGTGGCTAGCAGGACACAGAGTGTGCTCACACAGCTTAACTAACCTCCAAAGGGTGGTCAGAGTCAAGCTGCCCCTGGAACAGTCACCAGGATGGGCTAACCCTGCTACTGGACCTTGTCTGCCATTGCCTGGGTTGTCAAGAGACAAAATGTTACAGGCATAGTCTCAGGCCTACTCCTGGCCCCGTTCAGTTTGTTCACACAGATGCCTTTTCCTGAACAGCTCTAGCCCATGCACTGGGATGCTCCTGGCTTTGGTCCAGGCAGACAGATAGGGCATTTGCCTAGAAGTACACCACAGGGCTGCGGAGAAATATTTTGTCTCAGACCATGTATCTGGCTTTTATACAGACAAAAGCTGGAGATTCATATTTTGATAATTGCAGCACAGTTCAAGTGCAAGGACAGCACTTACAGTAGGTCAGCTGTCCCCTCAGTGCCCTGCCCACTGTCCTGAGCCTCCTGCCAAGGCTACTACTGCTGTTCTATGGTGATTTTACCTGTTCATCCATGTGACCACCAGTGCAGGTCTGGAGGGAAGCCTTTTACTGGCCTCCCTACCCTGTCTTCAGCATTTTAGCAGCTATTCAGGAAAAAAAATAAAGTGTCTGCTTGTTTCTCTGAAATCAGCCTTGGTGGAGGGCATTCCTCCCGAGTGCAAAACAAAGTTTGCAGGGAGGAGAAGAGGTGATATTCCCAAAGAAGCATTTTTTAGGAGTCTGAGGAACATAAAGAAGGAGGGAGAAGAGGAGGAAGGACAAAGGGGTACAAGGAGGCAGTGAGACAGAATTGTTTGTAAAGGCAAAAGAAAAGATATAGTAAAACTTAGAAGTGGAAAATCTGCTAAAAGTCAGGCTAGCCACAGTAGCAATACTCAGAGAAGGTAAATTAATGGAGGGTAGAGTTTTCTGCAAGGGCAAACATAGAACTCTGTTGTTGTTGTTGTTTAATGCAAATATTGTTTTATTATTTAATGATATGTTCTGCAGCTAGAACAAGCCACAGTTTGCCTTTTAGCAGTGAATTCTAACTCCTGGCTTGCAGCAATAGAGGAGAGAGGCTACTTAACCCTTCTTAGAGGATGCCCTTGGTGACCTAGCAGAAAGAGAGGGAAAGAGAACAAAAAATATGTTCTCCACTGGAGAGGATGAGAAAGGGAAGTGGTCAGACAAATAGTGTGTGCATTCTTGTTTTAAGATCCTGGCCAGAGATAAGGTCAAAAGAGTGATAGAAAGGCACAGTGTCTGAGGATGCTTGAGGTGGGGGGTATGGGTGGCAATATCAAAAGTGAGAGATGCACCTGGGAAATTCACAACACTTCCGCTTAACATTAAACAACCATCAGCAAAGAAGCAGAGCAGAACTGACTGGCTGGAGGGAGAAGCAAAAACAAATGTGAGAGATGCACCTGGGAAATTCACAGCACTTCTGCTTGGCAGAGCACGACCATCAGCAGAGAGAGGGTGGGACTGTGCATGCAGGTGGAAAAACAGTGATGGGGAAGCACAGAAAATGGCTGAGCATGGAGATCCTGGAGACAGAAGAGAAGCCAGTTTCCTCAGATGAAAGCTGCACAAATGGCTGCAGAGACATAACACATTTGCACCTGTGCATTAGGTACAGCTCGAGCTCAGGCAGCCATGTTTCCGTGTCAGTAATGTTTATTCCTTGTTTCAAGATGTAGGGGGTTGTGTAAGGTCAGCATGGGCTGATCTCCATGTTAGGGCCTGGGAGGGTGCCTGTGCTGGCAGTAGGTGTGGTGGGCATGGTGTGGGGTCTGCTGCTTCTCCACGGGTTTAGCAGTTTTGCAGGGAAAAGTCTCTGGAGACTGCCAAGGCTGAGGCCAAAACCAAAATTAGGGGAGGTTGCCAAACCGAGCGCATAAGTTATTTGGGAAAAAAAAAAAAAAAAAAAAAAAAAGTCACCAGTTCTTAAACAAATATCTTTCATAAACAGAGTGCCGGTTGGACTGCACTGATGGGAATGCGCGTGTGTGCTGCTGCCATTAGCTCACGTATTTGGCTTTCACAGATTTAGGGAGATTTGTGCTGCATGGGCCTGGACTTGAAGGGTGCTAAACACTCTCATCTTGTGGCTGGAAGCTCCAGCAGGCACTGCATCCTCTGCAGAGTCTGGCCACTGCCTGGGCTGGCCTCACCAGGGCCGGAGCCACACATTTCTAGAGGAATAAATGACACTGCCTTAAGAGCAGTGTGCTAATGTGATGAATGAGAAATGGAAAACTACTACAAGCACTCACAGGTTGTGGTTTTGTTATACAGAACCCTAAATCACAAAGCAAGACCCCAAAATCTCAAGTGGCTTAAGCCATGAAGTGGCTTGGCATTTCTAGAACAGCTTGCCTCCACTCCCTCACATACTGAGTGACACATTCCTTGCATGCCCTCAAATAAATGCATCTAGATATATAAGTATTAATACAGCCTCTGCTGTGAGACAGTCTTTGGAGCACATAGTCCCTATACAGATAGTCTGAGATACTTTAAAAATTACTCCTGTTTGTCAGCTTGCTCTAACCTTTACTGCTGTATCACAATATATACTAAAATGGAATGCAGTTAAGAGGATTAATGAAACAACCTTTTTTCTTCCATCATATGGGACATTTCACTCTTACAATCAGATTGTCTTTGCTACTTGGCACGTCCTCCCCACCATGTGCTGCTGAACCTCATTCCCACTCACATTGGCCACAGCCAATTTGGTCACATCACACGAGGTACTGGTGGCTCCACACCATGCAGTTCTCCATGCCGTGAGTTTCTGTGTCTTGGGGAAGCTGTGCCTTCCCTGTGGGCTGGGATCTTCACTGAGGTGGGTGATCTGGGTGCATTGCTCAAGAATTAGAGGTTCTTCTGGTGAACTAACGCTTTTCCTGGAGGTCTTTATTGCACAATCCACAGTGATTAAGGCTTCCACGTTCTCAAAAGGAAATGAATATTTTGCAGGCTACGTAAGGAAGAATTTGGGAACTTAGGTGGCTAGGAGGGACAGAGTACAAAAGAATGTAACTGGGTGAAAGATGAAACACTTCAAAAATTGCTTCAAAGGAAGGAGAACGAGAGGTGGTGAAATAATTTCAGTTAGCAAATTCACTGAAAGCTGTAGAATGTGGAAGAAACAATTTGCAAATTTTGACTGGAATCAGCCACCATTTAGAAAACAGGAGTTTGTTTTGTTGTTGTTGTTGTTGGTTTTGGTTTTTGTTTTTAAAAAAAAAAAAAAAAAAAAAAATAAGTGTTATGAAGACTTGGAATTGTTGTCTTTCACTCAAAAAATGAAAATAAAAAATCAAGGCCTGGTTTTCCAAATCTTGAAAGCTTGTTTTTCCACTTTTTATTTGGTAAAGGTCCTTCTGAAATAGACCTAAACATTAAGAAATAAGATCAAAATAGAAATATGCAACTTGAAAGTAAAAGAAACATATCAAATGAAAAGAAAAAAAAGCTGCTTCTTATTTTTTTTTTTTTTTTTTTTTTTTTTTTTTCCTTCAGGAATAGTGAAAAATTCCATTTCAGGTTGATCTATGTTACATCTAACTGTCTCCATTCGTCATATGATCATCAAGACAAAAACACACTATAGCTGTAGCTCTAATGAGTTACAATAGTAAGCTCCAACTTCTTCTCAGAAATAGCCTATATAAGAGATGGATCTGTTGTATGAAACCCCATTACTAGTGTGAAGTATGCTTAGTACCAAGCCTTTTAGCATACCTTATTACCTTTGGCAGACCTGGTGCACATTGTTGTGTCACTAATGTTATTGAAAACAGACAGAATGCAACTTGGCCAGTGTTCTGATAGCCACAACTAATTGCTGAGATTTGACCCCAGTAGTGGGGTATGGCAAAGCTTCCCATAATATTAATGTTTAAGAAAACATTTGTCTCATTCGTTTTCTTAACAAACTATAGTTGAAATACAGCTTCATCTCTTAAGAACACATACAATGCTTACAATCTTTCAACAGATAATTTCTCATATCACATTAAAAACACATACTGAAAATCCTGTTCTTCTTCCTTTTACAAGCTTTGTAAGGTGGTGGAGTATAGATAGGAACACAACACACCTAATACAGCTGAGGACTGATCCTGTTATCCTCTTTCTGACTATGGTACAGAGGTAACTTGGGCACAATAACAGCTCCTTTCTTAAAATAGTCCATAACATATTGGCTAGAAAGATCAAGGAGGAGGAGCTCAAGATTTGCCTGAAATTCTTCATAATAAGTACCATTGTACTGCTCAAAGTTTAATGAGGTTTAACAGTATCACTTGAAGGAAGGCTGTTTCCTCCCTCCACAGAAACTGCCTTGTGAATCTGTACAGAAGTGTCCTATTCTTCCTCCAGTGAACTGAGGCTTTGGTTAAGATTGGTTTCAGCGGTGCATTTCAGGAATGAAAAATGCACATTAATATGCTGCTGAACACACTGTGAAAATTTTGCTTGAAAATTCCTTCTGTGATGACACTTCTGTAGCTGTACATGAAAATCTTATTAAAGTATGTTTTATTTATTAACCTCTATTTTGAAATAGAAGATTTGGGACCAAGAAACTCATTTCATAAACGGTAGAGGGAGGGGGTACTTGATCTTAGATAGGCTCATACTACCTTTAATTGTGATTACATTGTAGATAATGTAATCGTGGGGGTGTCACAAGATGCAGAAATGGATACATTAAAACTGCATTTAAACGAATAACTGACTCATCACAAATATTAGGAGGCAGAGACAGCATGTTGAAAACAAAAGGAATCTTCAAAGAGATGTGGGAGTTTGGAGGCACGTGAGACATGTCTGAAAGATTACAGACAGGTAATTTTGAGGTGAGAAACTGGAAATATGTATAAATATCTGCCTAGGTTGGAAAGGCATACTACAGGTTTCTGTTAACATTTCCTATAATGGAATTCATACCTTAGAAACGGAAGGGCAACCAATTTTAAATGTAGGAATTGGGAAATTGTCTTTTTGCTTATCTTTGTCTTGTGAAGTTCACAGCAGGAAGATATTACTGTAGTCAAGAACTTAGCAGGAATTTAGTATTCCTCATTTATCTAGGAAAATCACTTAAAGAGAGACAAACGACCTAGGTTCATGCTATAAATCAGCAGATATGAATACAAGGGGTGGTTAGTTAGCAGACATATTTTTCCTACATAAGTCTTCTTGCTCCTTCCTCTGAAGCGCTTACGCCTATTCTCTCTTAGGGGCAAGATGCTAGACATGAAAGAACATCCAACTGACTGCGTGTTAACTCCTATTGCCCTTCCCCCTGGAAAGAGACAGTGGATACAGAACACTTTTGGGTGGAATAAAGAGCCAAGACTTAGAAAATGTTGGCTTGCTGTACGTGTGAGATATAATTATTCCCTCAACATGGCTGGAGGTCTGGGAGGCTTCAGACTGGCTGGAGACATCATTTTGTCACACGCCAGCCTGTTGGAAAACAGCTGGGAAGTCACCACAGAACAAATTACTATTCACAAGGCAAAACCCCCAAACAAAGCCTGTCCTTCAAATCCTGGTGTCTGAGTAGGACACAGCATGGTTTAGGACACTGAGGCATCAGCTGCACAGCCGGAGGACCTCCGTGGCCTGTCGCCAAGAGCCCGAGGGCCACATCTCATTTGCATGTGCAGGGTCAGATTTTAATCAGAGCTCAATGCACACAGTTAGAGCCCTGCAAGTAGACACAGCACGTCTTCAAACCCGGAGAGAGAATGGGTATGCACCTCACTTTGAGAAGCAGGGGGACAGGTTGTATCAAAGGAGAGATATGCTTAGGGCCCACCCTCTGAAACTCAAGTTTTGTTTCTGACACAATGCACGGTGGTTTCAAACTGCCAGGTGAGCATGTTCTCTGGGCTTGTGCAATAGGAACCTGCAATAGGAAATGCCTGCTCACAAATAGATAAATATTTCCAAAGAGCCTTGTACAAACAGCAGCCCTTATATGTAATCATCACCACCTAGGCAGCTATACAAATTCACCATGCTTTCTTGACTGTCTGGACTACAGCACCATTATTCGATCAAATTTGCCTCTGTCATCTAGATTTTCTTGAAGAAATCTGGTAAAAGATGTTTCCAAGTAAAGGAGAAAAATTGCCAGAATAATTACTGGGGATAGAAGGATTGTGATACTGCCCAGTGCTTGCTTTGAGGTCTCATACAGAACACACTCTTCTGATCTCATTTCTTATGCACTATGAAAGAGATGGAGGAGTCCATTGGGACTGAACATCCCTTTCCTATCCATGCTCTAAAGGTCACCCTCAGCCTACTGGGGAGACCAGCAGAACTTGTATTCAGTGACGTTGTTTGGGGATCAGGAGCATGTGGGGTAATTGCAGCTCCTGGTATATCTTCTCCTTGTTTACCCATATTAATCAGTGGGTTTGCAAAGAACTTGAACAGCTGAAAAACTCTCATCTTAAAAGAAAATAAAGAGTTATTTCATTCTCTATCTTGAGTTTACATAGTGAGTTAATTTAGATACTGTATCAGACAAGCTGGTAGGATCAGAGACACTCCTAATGTTCAGAATGCCAACATAATTCTTCTCATATATGTATCAAAATGCCGAGATATATGATGTACTAGCTAAAATCCAGTGCTTATGGTACATTATTCTACCAGTAACTCTTCCAGGTATTGATTGTATTATCTATATACTTCATATATATATATACCCTTCATATTCTTCACATTTTGTTAGCTAACGGAAAAAAAATGTGGATGAGATGACACATAATTTTGTCTCACCAAAGACAAGTCAAATTACTAGTTTATGTTAGCATGAGATTTGCTAAGATGTCTGTGTGGAATAGACACTGATTTGTTGCTCCAGTTCAGGACTCTTTCTGACCTGCTGCAACTGATGCATTATTTCACCCAAGCTCCAAGCATGAAGCAGTATGGTAACTTTTTCTTGAAGAAGGAAGCTAGCTGGTTATCAATATAAAAACAAAATGAAACAGCAACCACAAAACCATAACAACTATCATTGCCTTTATTAGCTCCAGTTTAAAACAAGAGATTTTCCTGACCAAATTTAATTTATGACCTAGCTACACTCATTTTAGGCTTCCTAGACTTCCTTCAAGGCAGAGTCACTTACCATTACTGTCACAGGCAGCTGCTTCTTTCCAAAGTGAGTTCACTTGGAAGAATTTATGGAGATTTTTTTCTTACATAATTTAAAACTCTTGAAAAATGAAAAAGATATAGACTAAAAACAGGACATGGAAAGCTTAGAGAGCATTTCTCTGCACGGAAAGTACTGGCAGTAGCTCCAAAAGACTGCAGGAGTGCCACAGTTAATGCAGAAGTTTAATTAAGGCCTAAGCTTCATAGGAATGAAAGGGAGTCTTGGGACTCTTACTCTCCAGCATGACAGCAACACATAGAAGCAGGGCTGCAGTGCAGAAAGCCCTAGAAAGCCAAGAAAATGCTCTGAAATAGCACTTAAAGAGAGCAGAGATTCTGAATGAGGATGTGGAAGGACAGACAGGGAATGTGATCTCCTCTTCAGTGACTTGGAAAGAAGGTACTCCTTGAGTCTCTCCCCATACAGCCAATTCTGCAGTCCTTAGTCACTCGCAGTGCTCCTCTCTGAGCCATCTTCACTGCTCCAGCATCACTCTGAGAAGTGTATGGCTATTCAGAGAAGCAACCACTCCAAGAAGAGCTGCATTAGTACCAAACATAGGTAGAGGCATAATCTGCCTTGTGACAGCAAGTAACATTTTGGCACCCCCTCCCATGGCTTCCTCCAGCCATAATGAATGGCCTGTAGATGTGGTTTTCCCCTCCATGCAGCCAAGGAACCATGTAATTCCTGGTGTGTGGAGGAGGAAAGGAAGGCCACACTCTGCACAGAGGTTGCTGATTTGTTGTCCTCCCTGTCTACGGTCATGACTACAAAACTCATAAATCCTCTTGCTCTAATCAGAGAAGCCCCATGAAGCTGATTGTCTGTCAGACTTTCCAGCATCTCTTCCCAGTGGCTGATTTCTTGTCCTGTAAGCCTAGTTTGCATTTGTGCCCAGGCATATCGTCTTAGAGTTGGCTTTTCTGAAGTTAACATTGCTTTTCCATGGAGTCCTCCAGAGCACAGTGTATCTCCATCCCATCTCTCTTCCACTTCTCAGTCTTTATGTCAATTGAAAATTCATTTTTTCAGGCCATTGATCAAATTATAAAATGGAATAGGACTCAGTAGAAGTACCTTTAATGAGTAAATACTCATATGCAATTACATTTGTGACATATTAAGTAGAGTATTTAATCTGCTTAATGCTCTGATGGTCTCTTGACACTTAAATAAAAATATCATATTGGACCATTTTTTTTTTTTTTTCTTTTTTTTAGGCAACTACACTATAAACACTCAATGAGCAATCTCGAAAAGAACAGCAGCCTACCCTAGGAAGATGGATTTACCACAACTCTTTGTATCTTGGCTATAATTATATTACCATCTCACAGTTTTTGTTAATTGAAACCTATAACAAAATTATTTTTCTTAAGGTCAAGAGCAGGATATGTCCTAGAGTTACTTATCTATTTTCTCTTTTTAATATTAGCTCAGCAGTATCTGCCTCCCAGTTCTTTGGAGTTTCTCTAGGGCTCCAGAAGGTATTAAAAGTCAACGGTATTGATCTACAAGCCTTTTATAATGTTCAGGTATAAATAGTCTTGCTTTACTGACTTACTTAAGAGTTTTTTATTAGCTACACTTCCATATTATCCTTTAATATCTTTGCAGTTAAGAGTGTTTCACTGCTATTATCAAGTATGAAAATATATTTTTAATATGTACTGAGCAGTTGTGATACTCCATCATAATTATTAAGTTCCTCTCTTTCAATCCACAATCTTGTAAGTTCTGTCCCTGAATATCTGCTGCTACCCATTTTGGATTCCTTCTTGTGTTTTTTTGTTTGTTTGTTTGTTTGTTTGTTTGTTTGTTTTCCATTCACTATTAGTCATTAGCAGCATTTTTCCTCCTAGTTGTATGTTCATTGGCATCATATTTCCTTGTTTCTTTGAATTTTGTATTTCAATCTCTTTCCCTTTTTAAAGTTGTTTTTAAATCAATGTGAATTTCTATTCTGATTATAGATTACATGTATTTGTGAATAAGTTTCAACTGTTAGCTACAGTTTCCTATTTATATTCTTTTTTCTCACTGGTTATTTTCAAGTTTGCAAAATAGTCCTTTGATGAGATTATATATATTTATGTATTTGTTTATATATGCAAAAAATACCATATACACATACATTTGTTACACGTAAAGTGGCAAGATCATGTATCCTAATCACTTTATTATTAAAAAACAAACAAAAATTAACTTGCAATTTCATATGCAATTTTTCTTTATCTGATAATATGAGAGGTCTAATACAGAATTCTCTGGGTTGGATATAACCTGTTTTGAGGCATTCTTAAAATTCCAAAGATACTGATACACTGTCAACATGAGACCACCAAAAAGTCAACAAGAGTTCATTGATCTCTATGGCACAGGCCGAATGAAAAATTTATCATTGTAATTTTCCTTCTTCAGTGGAATTTGATCAATTCCAGAAATTATCCTGCTTGGAAAAGCTAGTAGGTACGTAGTTGAAGTTTAGCACATGCTGAAGAACTTTACAGATGAGTCTGAATTTAAACACATCTTTAAATTATTCCCTAGCACCTTTAGCACCTACCTGGAAAAAAGTCAGAAAAATAGAACAACAGCAACTACTGTTAGTAGATATAATTCAATTGCTTAAAATTAGGCATATACTTAACACTACTCCTATGCTGCAGTAGGTGACACATGACTGGTTTGGCCTACATTTTGCTATATGCTACAGCATAGCATCCATGGTTAATTAAGAGGTCAAAGGTATCTATGTCTTACAGACTCACATCAGAGAGTGTGCAGATAAATGTTCACGACCTGCTCTCCAGAGACTTGATCCAGCAATGTACATTGGGATCTTCAGTAAAGAAAGCAAGTAAATGATCCCACTAAATCACAGGGCTACAGCTATGTTTAAAGGCCTTAATTGCCAATTCGGGACTATAAATAGCAGAGTAGCACTATGAGTTCTAACTATCCAAATTTCCATCATTAAAACCTGCCATCACTCCTTCTGAGTTAACATCTGTCAGAACTCAACAGTGTCCTGGCCAGCACATCTACAACTGCTTATCAGTCTTGTACTGAAACACAGTTCTGCACTGAAAGTGTGCCCTTGCTGAAATCAAAAAATAGCAGCAAATCAAAACATCAGCTACAGCAATAAATGATCCTTGGCTCCCGAAAGGAGTTTCTGGAGAAAGGGAATGAAAAAGAAAGCAAACATGCAAGCCCTGCTGCAGAACCATAGATATGCTGACCTACACCTGGAGAGGGAAAACCCTTCTACCATGCATGTGTTAGTGCCCAGGCCAAAACTCCTTTTCCTACCCCAATGAATATTTAATTACTTACACAATGTGAATCAACTGCAGTGGGAAAAGGTTTCTCCTAAATTAAATCCCAGTATGAATCAGGTGAAGCAGGGATTTGAACCTAGCATGTCAGAGTTATAAAAGTTATGTGCTGCAGCCCCTCTGTTGCAGAATTATAGGAAGGACTTCAAATTAAAAGGATTGTGTCTCTATGTGTATCTGAACTCTTGAAGAATGTGAAGATAAGGAGTAGAAGGAAGAGCTGATTGAAAAGCAGAAGCAGATGTAGCCCTGACTGAAGTAATGAAACTGGGAGTTTGCAACCACATCACACAAATGAGAGCATGTGCAACACTACCTGTGCTTTGAGGTAAGACTAAAACCCCAGACCTCTCCTCTTCCTCATCAATTGCACTCTTGCTCAAAGTGAGAAAGGGAAACAAGAGCTAGCAGTATTTTTGCTTTTGCCTTCTCTTCCTTGGCTTGTTTTAGATAAATAAAACCAGTGGAAGAAGTGGTGAAATGTTTGCATTCCTGCTGGACTTGCTCGGCCTTGGAAAGCAAAATGAAAGAAAGGATCATCTAACCGATGAAGCATGAAGTTTAACGGTACAAGGAGCTGGACCCTGTCTCTCTGCCAGCCACCTTGAAATGTCAGTGTCTTGCTTACAAACACATCTGCTATAACATCCCCAAGCCCTGCCTCTTTTGGGGATGTTCTCTATCTCTAAGTCACTCAAAAAAGATCAGTCTAATTTGAGGATTGGTCAGTGAAATTAGTCAGCTCCAAAGACATGTGCGGTACATACACATGGTGAGCCAAGATGCTTATGCAGAAAATAGCAAAACTCTACATTATGTTTAAAAGCAAGCCCAAGTAAAAGTATTTGAGGGTTTCTCTCTTTAGAAAGTGCAGATAGTTAAGACCAGTTAATGCAGGAATTAAATAATATGTGCTGTTGATTAAGGATTTGCAGTGTCCTGCTGAAAATACCTAGCAGTACTCCAAGTTGCACCCCTTTGCTCACTAGCCAGCCCCTTGAGCAGGGTTGCTCTCCTGAGCTGTGCGCCGGCGCATCCAGGCACTGCCAGCTCTGGAATGCCGCACTCCCACTGCTCTGTTTTCCCAGTTGTCAGCTCTGTTTATAAATTGTCTCTTTATAGAAAATCCGGCACCTGCTATGGACACCTCAAGCTGCCAAGTGCTTGAGTATATCTCAAAGTGAGCCACTCCACACTTTAACAACTTATGCTCAACCTTTTATTAATTCTAAAACAGCTTCCCAGGATTTCTGAGGGCAAGTTAAAAATGTTGTGAATGACCTGAACAAGCCATTAGAGTTGCAGACTTAAGACTGACAGTGTTCCTTCTCAGAATAAAATCACAGATCTGCTGGGCCTTGAGCATATCATACCATTGTCTGTAGGCCTTGTACTTTTACCATTACATAGCACTTAAAGATGAATCCAGAATTTATTAATTTATTTATTTTTTTTTAAATCCCATTGAATCTTGCACTGTTTATTTCAACTGATTTGCAATTTTGGTATTACTGGAATAAGATGGTTATTCATGGATTATTACTAGGTGGAAAATATCAGATGCCTGGCTTTGTTCAAACTCGTTCCCGTCTTCCTTTAACCACCCTCCCTCACCCTAGAGGTGTTCAAACAGCAAGAAGCAAATGCCCTGTAACACAGTAGCAGAAAATGTAAAGGATATGTGTCAGCCTTGCTGCTGGACTGGCCCAAGCACAGCCCAAAACACAGGCTGCCTGTGTAGGGGTGAGCATGACCCAGCTCTGGCTACAAAATCAAAGCAACCCCAAGGGAAACTCTAGCTGCCAGCCTGCAAAGGCAGAGGTTCCAGAGCAGCCTAGCAGCCTAGGGGGGAGCTGGGGCTGGTGCATCTTCAGTCGAGGGAGGGATTTGGGGAGGCTGCAGAGGTTTCTCAGTCATGGAATTCACTCCTCCTCCCTTTGTACAGAAATAGCTCAAAATTCTTGACCTTCAGGCATAGTATAATCAGTCCATTTATTAGTCTGAGCTTTCGGAGAGGCTTCAGATGTGCACGGGGTTACTGGGCTCAGAGATTAATGATTTTTTGGGGTGGCTGCTTTTCACTGGGGTTAATGATTTGCTTCTGCATTTCTTACATTTTATGGGGCATAACTGGAATAACTCGAGGCTGTCAGAGTATGACATGAGCTTTCTTCATGTAGCCAAGTCAGAACTGATACAAAGGTGAATGAAATGTGTCCTTGATTGTTATAGATTTCTGATTCTCTCAGGACTGTTCATACCATTTGCTCCAGTGCAAAGTGAGCACAAAATGCCAGTGAATAAAAATTCTCCAACAATAATAGCCTTTTACCCAGGTCAGGCTGATTGTACAACTCACCAGTGACCCTGATCTATGAGCACTGTGGTGCTCACAGCTGGACTACACTTACGTAGGAAGGGTCTGCACACCATGAACAAGGTGGTCCTGGTGGTCTCTCTTCAGGAAAGCTGGCACACAGTGATGCTAAAGAGTGACAGCATAGAACCACTTTGAGAGTCTGGGAAGCTCACTGCCCCAAGATAAAAGGAGTTCAAGTGCTCGATAGTATTCCAAATAGATTACTTTCTGTGCTGCTCCTGCAAGCTTCTAGTTGTACTTGACATTCACAGATGATAGCAGAGAAACTGTAAGATTTCAAGACATTATCCAGCCATTCCTGGAGGAGGGAGAGAGAGAGAGAGAGAGAGAGACTTTATTTGATTTCTCAGAAGCATCTCACAAAGCCAAGTAAAAGAGGAGAAGTTGACCAGAGGGACATCACTACCATATGACCATTCCCAAACACTTCCAAGGAGCTGCACACCACAACTTGCCAGGAGCTAAGCACAGGGGCAGTGAACACCACTGCAGCTAAACAGAGGCCTCACTATCACTGCTGCTCTTGGGCCTGATCCAGCACAGGCAACCTTACAGGGCAGCTCCAGTCTCTTAGCCATAATCCCCACTGGTCTGGGAGACACCTTGATTATCTAATGGAGTGCTTCTAAGAAAAAGGGTACACAGACATATACCCTGAGCTTGGTTAGCCCAGGAGGTGCCAAGTGTGCAAATTATGAGCAAAATGTGAAGGCAGAGTTTTGGCTGGATGAGGCTGAGTACCATGGGGATGTAGTAGGCTGGCTCAACTGGCAGCAGCAGCCCTGAATGCTTGCACCTCACAGGAGCCAAGAGCTGCATCCCAGCCCTTTGCTCTGCTGCTGAGGAAAGGCCAGGAGCCAGGAGCTGCCTCCTGACATGGTGCATTTCTACCAACACAGCCCTGCCTGCAGTCCCAGGCTCAGGCTTCCCCTTTTTAGGGGAAACTTTGAGTTTCCCCTAAAACATTGTAAAAATGCTTTGAAATTCATTGGTCCAGACTTATTATGGGTTTGTTCCTCCCCCCTGAAATCAAATAGATTTGTATCTAGTATGGGGAAGGTATGTAAGGAAAACAATACTTGTCAGGTTTCCCAGATATCACTTAAAATACTGAGATAATACTGTCTTAAGCATATGACCTAGACCTTAACACATAGTTTTGAAATATGCTTCGTTATATTTATTATGTAGAAGAAATCTAAGAATAAATTCAGACTTGAAGCATACATTTAGACCCTTCATGCTCTAAATCAATCCAAGCCTAATTTTGTTCCAGTTAATTTGAAGAAGTTTTAAATTGAGCACATTGCCTCTAACTTTAATGTTACTCACTTTTGCAGTTCTGTTTTCAAACAAAGGTATTGTAAGAACCATAACAAGCCCACTGGCAATCCAATCCTTCACACCAGAGATTTGCTTTTCAGACTTCAAAAGTCATTTTGAAGCACTTAGGTCTAAAAATGCATTACTTTTTCTGAGTATGGATTAGCAGGGAAGAGAGATTATGCAGATCTAAATTTGTATGCTGCTACCAAATATAGGAAAAAGGGAATCTTTGAAGCCCAAGAGCTAAGAATAATTGCCAGTAAAGAGATGGAGTCACATGGGTGGGAAGTAATACTCACATTGCAGCTTAAGGCAACTTTCACACTGAAACAAGAAACCAGAAAACACTCACTTCAAAACAACACTTAGCTTTACTAACCTACTTACAGTACTTCTATGCCTGTGGGTCATCTCATATAAACTGCTTTCTTCTCTTTTGTTTTAGCATTGGTAAATAAAATTTCTTCCCCAGTAGAATCCTGAAATAATACTATGTATAGCCATACAGTGGTGTTAAATCTTATTCACCAGTGAAGAATTTCAGAAAATGACCATTGAGGCAGATTGATACAGGTAAAAATGTTTACTAGAGCTTTGAAATCACAATTAAAACTATTTTCAAATTATGAGGTTAGCTCTCATATGCCCATTAACATTTACTTCCAGATCTCCCAGAGAGCTCAAAAAGTTGTGTGTCAGGAGAGTTTTTTGGAACACAGCCATCAGTTCCAAGCAGAGATGGTTGAGTGAACACTTTTTTAAGTGCTTGAGGGCTGCATGCTGGAAAACATGACCTACTTTGAAAATCTGGCCTACTGCAATAGGGAGAACAGAAAATATGGTGACTGTCAAAGAGCTCATTTAGCTATCAAGCAATGCATTTCTACACAGACTACTGTAAACATTCACTATTCTGGAAGTTATTACATTGGGATGGATTCATAGTGGAAATATATTGAGGAAAATGTTATATCTGCCTGGATGTTGGCAAATCATGTCCAACAGGTATCCACAGACAGAGAACAAATAACTGTTGCCAGATTTGAGGAAATTCAAATTTTCAAGGTTAATCTTTTAGAGTGTGTTTGGATATTAGAGATGACAGTTTTACTTGTCACATGGTACTGACGTGACAGATACCTGTATTCGTGCCACATAGCTTGTGCAGGCATGTAGTCCTTAAAAGAGGCTGCAGCTTTTGGCTCCAATCAATAATACGTGCACCTTGACACATTGCTTTTGTTTAGGGTCTTGGCTGAAAGCCTAGCCTTTGGGTCACTGAGTCAATGCTGCACAGAAGATATTTTCCTGTATTTGGTAACACCAGTTTTTGTTACAAACAAGCCAGTAGTGCTAAGTGCACACTTTATTTTTCTATTTCATATTTTCATACATATGTCTCAGTGGATGGCATTGCATCCTGTCTCTGCGTGTTGACTTGCAATAGCTCTCACTGACCTCTAGTAGCTGTTCAATGCCACTGGTGAGGAACTAGATGATGAGCATCTATGACTGTCCCATGATGTGCACCCTTCAGTTGTGATGTTTCATGCTATGCTGCACAGCACGTTTCAGACCATGCTTTGGAATAGGTAGTTCTGCTCCACAAATCTCTCCTGGAATTTGCCTGAAATATTTTTATCTCTAAGAATTAATATCAATATTGCCATAACTTTGACTTCCTTTTCTGTTATGATAATCAAGTTCTATACTGTATGATATTCTCTCATTCAGGCTACATGGGAACACTACTTCTAATGATATAAGACTCTACTTTTCTCTACTTTCCTCAAATCCAACAGGGAAAAATCAGGCCTAAGTTTTGCATACAGAATGGAGATAGCCTAACTGTGAGCAGTGTACAACGAGCAGGCTAAATCCTACCATGTTAATTCACCTTTTCCAGAGGTGCATCTGTTGGATGCACCTCAAGAAACCTATGTTTTGTTTATGTCTGCCTTGTCTATCACCCTTCTGGGCCACCTCAGGCAAATCACCATACAACGCTATGTTCCAGTTTCACCATTTCTGCAATAAGACTAGCAATGTTTCCTTGTGGAGCTTGATGATCAGTTGTTGAGAAGAGGTATTTTACCAAGATTTAGGAAAATTCATGTAGTGGCATTGTGGAAGCTTTTCACAAATAAGGAGAAGGTGGGTACTTTCCCTGAAGGGGGTGATATCACAGGATGTGATATTTCTGAGGTACAGCAATACCATTTTCTCCCTGCTACTGTCAGGCAACAGATCACAGGCTCACAATGCCGGCTGAGCATCTATGTCTACCATCCATGACATCCACACCCAGCCTCACGGGGCACTTGAATTCCCACCAGTGCCCTGCTGTAAAACCACATTGCCTCACAGCAGAGACTGTGATCAAAGCCTTGAAGGACAAAAGCTAGAGTGAAAATAATCATTCCTTGTTTAGGTGAGCCTAGAGCACAGTCAGTTCACGTCTGAGCAAAATGGGTATGGGTGTCTATCCCAAAAGGTCAGTAGCTTAACAATTCATGTTGGTGAAAGGTGAGGAGAGATCATGGGCCTCTCAGTCCCTTGGTGAGACTGCTCTTTTGTCTGACTCACCATGTATTTATTGGTGAGTGTAGATGCTGTGTAACTGAATGGTTATAGGAGCAGGCTAAGATGACAAACATCGATGCTAGGGTCCCATCTGAAATAAAACTACACAGAACTATGCAGTTCAGAAGAAGTCACCGGCCACATTTATTTTTCCAAAGTAGAACATGGAAAATATGAGGTCAGGTTATCCATCTGAATCAGACAGAAAAAGGACTTGAACTGAAGTCTCTCACATGAGTAGCCTACAGCCGCCTACTGTGTCTCAGCCATAGGGTGGAAATGAGGGAAGGAAGGAAGGAAGGAAGGAAGGAAGGAAGGAAGGAAGGAAGGAGGGAAGGAAGACAAGCTTCAGATAACGCAGCATTTCCCAGCAGATAACTGGTCCTAGAAACAATCTTCCTCAGTGTTTCCCCAACAAGGACTCACAAATACAGCATGCTGGCCTTCATGGGCTTCCTTTTAAGATGACCACTTGTTCTTTGGTTATCCTAAAAGGATGGTCATCCTGAAAGTCACTTGTCCTTCCAGTTAACTCAGATTTTCCCATTACCTTGTAGAGTGTTTATGTGGATTTCCCAGTGCACCTGAGAAACATGTTAAACAATAAGTCAAAAGAGATAAAGAGAAAACTTTCTTTTTTCTCTTTTTAAAAGAGATAAAGAGAAAACATTCTTCGTGAGTCCTAGTTACTTAGAAAAGGAAAAAAATGTTATGCCCCACAGCATGGTAAGCAAACCATATTTCATTTTAAGGTAGACTACTATAAAAGTAAATAGTAAAAAATATTATATAAAACTCTCAAGATGTTCCCCAAAACATTTTCTGATCTTTTTATTATTATTATTATTATTTTTTAATAAATATGGTTGTGTTTTCTTTTCCTTTTATATAGAGTCTACACTTTCCTTCCTAAGGGGTCAATCTGTGAATCTTTGCAGGAGGATTAGAGTTTAATGTTAAGCTTATTTATTTATTTATTTATTGCTAGGTATATGAATGGCATTTAATGCCAATTAAAGGTTTAGTAGAAACTCTCCTACAAGGAAACAAAACTTCTAGCAAACTATTTTAATGCTGTGAGGACAAACAAACTCTCAGGCAAAGCTAAACACAGCTCACTGTAAATTACAGGGCAGTCCTTCCCCAAGTATGAAAAGATATAACTAGACTAAATTGTCTCTTTCCATGCTCACAAATGAGGAAAAATGTGGCAGAAAGAGTAGCCATTTGTCTAATCCTAAAATAAAAGTACCCAAGATAATGTTATAATGACACTTTTGTACATCCTAAGTATTACTTCTCTGTTTTATGCATTAGCCTATGCCCATCCTTGCAGATTGCTCTCATATGTGCAGGTAAAGGGGACAGGAAGCTCCCTCATAAAAAGATCTGCCAAGACTAGAGAATATGAAAAATTAGAGGAAGAGGAAAAGCTTACCAGCAACAGACCTAAGAGTAGGTAGGGATCTGATAGACCTGTTACATGACCAACATCACATCTAGCAGAGAAAGCAGACACTGTGGGACAATTATTTTTTCCATAAACAGCTACTTTTACATTCTGACCTCTGGACACAAGAAGATTTTCTTGTTTAAGTTCACAGGGCAAATGGAAGAAGTGAACATGGTCTGGCAGGTTTTGAAGGAGAAACACCTTAAATACATGGAAACAGATAGTTTGTCTGCCTCTGGAAAGCTAACTCTGCTAGTTAGGCTTGATGTAAAACGTCCAGCTTCAGAAGAGCTTTCCCATTTAGTGCTCATGTACAAGATAGTTAACCAAACTGAAATCACGTGTATTTCATTAATAGAAGTTGCTGCTAAAATGAAACAGATTTCCTGCATTCTTTTAAATAAAGCTTCCAAAAATAGTCTCAGACCACTGCCTGAAAAGTGAATGCAATCCAAATTCCCATGGAAAGTATCAACATGTGGTATTTTCTTCAGATGGTATATAATTACTGACAAATTAAAAGAAATGTAACTCACCTGGAGTCCAGGAGCCACTGCCGTGATCCATAAAAAGAAGGCTGTGTAGCAAACTATTCCTTTCTTCATTTAGCTGTTGAAAGGAAAATGATTATAATTATGGGGCTTTTGCATTTACAATACGTTGTATTAATAGGGTCATTACATATATCAAATAGTAAATATACACTGTCCTGAAAAAAATTGGCAATGGCTGTACATCAAGACTAGGAAGAGTAGCAGTAATACATGTAGAAAGCTGAATTGTGAAGGCCAAGTCTTATGAGATACCTTATGAGTGGTCTCACCTTGCTGAGAGTACTAAGCATTGTTTAGTCTCTGTAACTACCCTCAGTAACTCAATGGAATAACTCACATTGCCAGGTCAGAAAGTCTAACACAGATCCTCCTTAGCCCTTTCTTAGGAAAAAACAAACAAACAAACAAACAAAAATTATGTTTTTTTGTTTGTTTTTTTTTTGGTTTTTTTTTTTGTTTTTTTGTTTTTTTGGTTTTTTTTTGTATTTTTAACAGACCCATACTCTTGGTTTACAGTTAGGGGACGTTAGGGGATGTTAACTCTCAAAATCCCTCTCCACCTGATTTTCAATATAAGTCATCTTGGGGTGCTTTAGATGGACCAGATGGCCTTGCAAGCTATTCTAAAGATCAGTACTTAAGGTTAATTCATTTATCTCTGGTAAGTTTAGCAGAAGTGTAGCAGTTATTTTCTTTGAAATAGGACAAGATCAGTATTGTTTCAGTTGTGATTTTTTTGTTTATTTATTTATTTATTTATTGTGCAAGATATGTAAGAAACTCTTATCCTTAAAAGTATTTTCATGCAACCCAACATAGTTCATTGTGACTGGAAGCAGGAAACACTATGGAAACTGAGGATAGTTAATAATTAGAACAATGTTAATTATGTAGTGAGAAATTAGCTGGAATAATGTTTCTGAATTTCTTTCTGTTTGGAACCCCCTAAAAATCTGTCAGTGGGGGCAAAATCACCTTTCCAGGTGGAAAAAAAAAAAAAAAAAAAAAAAAAGCAAACAAAAAAAAAAAAAAACTTAAAACAAAAATACTTTTTTTTGGGTTGTCTTCTGCTAACCCTTTAGAGAAGTAACTGCTAAGCTATGACACTGATATGGAGATATGGAGGCTCCATTATAAGTAATGCTGTAGGTTCTTTATGATGTACTGTAGTGAGTACTTCAGTTACTAGGATTTTAACCATTGAAAAGATATTTCTCTCAGCAATAACGTGCTCAAGCACCATCCTTGTTTGAGCTGAGGCAACGAAAAGCAATACTGGTATCTTCTGAATTTATTTGGATTTACCTTGGCTAATTTCTGTAACACTTTAATAAAACTTAATTTGATATTACCTCTGATCATGGATTGAGAAGAAATACTTCAGACAGAGGCATTCTTAATTCCCAGTGTTAGGTAGCTTTAGTTCTAATTTCTAGTGGTTACATAGCCATGACCTTGCTGAATGATGTAGCATAATGTGATTGTATTTAATGAACATTTTATAACTTAGAATATTTATTTGTTCAATAAGAAATATTTTTTTTTTCAAATATATTTGTAAAATGTAAGGAGCATATATTGTTAATTTCTACCTTTTTTTTTTTCTTCTCTTATTTTACCTAGTAAAGGTCCTTTCTACATTTTGTCCTTCTGTGCATCTGAGGACGAAGTAGCTAAGGCTTCTCTGGGATATATAACACTGATGATAATCAAAATATCACCTACAATCCTTCCCTACTCAAGAAATAGCCTTGATCAGTTTTCTTCTCTTCTCCTATGTATATGGAGGACTAGACTTCTAGGATAATTATCTCACATTTTAGAAGGATTTTAGGATTTAGATCCAGTACTATTTAAGAACAAGAAGCATCCATACTGTAGGCATTCTTTCTTCTGCAAATATTCAGTAAAGATTAATTTCTTACATACTCCGTGCTCCTGTAAGCTTGAGAAATTATTATTCCTTCACAGGGTGAATCACAATAAGAAGTTTCTTCCTAGACTGAATTTCAACAGAAGAGCCTCTGGCCTTCAGCATTAGTAATCAAGCATGGTCACTGAAATATTGGTTATTTTTCAGTTAATGAGAAATTTTGAGGTCACATTTGAATATAAGTTTTTCCATTTCCCTGTATCTTCATGTTCTTAGCATGTTGTTATATGCAGTGTATCAATGCTGGTTAGAGGAACTGCAAACAAGCTGGAAGACTTTAAGTATGTAGCCACTTTGTTACATAAGACTGTTGCATATAATTCTGTAGATCATTAAAAAATTAAAACACCTAGTGTGGATACATATGAATATTTCCTGATGGCCTAAAGTCTGCATCCATTAAACAGCCTTTGGATTTGCTTGGAAATATAATTTGGTTATTTACTGTCGTTTTCAGCAGAAAAAGAGTAATTTATGCTTCCTATTTAGCTTCTTCAGCCTCAAAATCTAAAACATTGCCCCGAACAAAGAAAGGAGAAGACATAACTTGGCATTACAAACTGAAACTTTTAAAAAAAGGTGTTACAACACAGAAATATTTTTATGCTCAATTACATATCCCCAGTGTGAGAAACAAAGTTGTGTTTTTGCAATAGAAGGTGTTTTTGCAGTGGAAAATTCCACTAACCTTGCATATTCAAAAGTCATTGTGCGGCAAAGCAGTGGGGAGTATGTTAAGCAGATAAGTGGTAGGTCTCCCTGTCACCAAATAAGAAGGATAGCTAAGATAAACAGGATGAGCCATGTGAAATCAGTAAAAACAAAAATCATGGGACCTCTAGTCACAAGAGAAGAAGGAAAAACAAACAAACAAACAAACAAACAAAAAGTTTGGTGAAATAAAGTTGAATATATATGGTATGGAAGGGCGTCATGTAGATTGTGAACCTGTAGTACTCAGCCAATGAGGAAACAGGAGAGAAATCAGGTATCAGGTAATAGGGAATATAAGGTTATGACATGCTTTCTACTATGTGCTCCTATTTGTAGGATGCTCACCATTGAAATTGCAAATAAAATACCTTCACAAAAGATCCTGTCCAAAGAAAATTATTGAGATTTTTCTCACACCAGATTTAAATGTGCTTACACAGACTATGCAGTTTTGGATTGGAAATCAGGTTGCCATAGAAACTGCCCCAGTTTCTCTTTACACCCTGAGAGTTCATCAAGGCTGTAGGAAGAGATCACCAAAGAGTCTTCTGCTTTTGAACATTCACATAAGCATGTGTCGTGATAGATTTCAATTCGTAACAGACAGATGCATTTTCACTTGCAATCACTGTGGAGTCTGAGTTTCTATTTTCATCTATTGCATGATGACATGCAATAGAGAGGTTGAAGGTAAAAGAGCAATGGGCTAGATTATTTATCACAAAATAGTGTCCTCCTTTGAACCCAGATTGTGTTGATTCTTTTCTGACAACTGTTAAAAGGCTTCTTTTGATTCACCATGCAGAGGTTTTAGTGTAACCATGCTGATGATCTAGAATATGAACTGAGTGGATACTTGCAAAGAGAGTACTTATGAGATCTTTCTTCATGTGGAAAAGGTCGCATTTAAAAAAGTGGCTCCAGAGAACAGAAACCTAAATGTGAATATCTCCAGAGAAATAACAAACCAACAAAGCAGCAGATGAACTTAATGAGTCATCTGAAGACTTGAGATAAGAAAGGTAATTTCTTAGAGGAAGAAAAGATTAAAGACTGCATGTTTTAGGAAACAACTCATGTTCAGAAAGAAAGTCAGTGAGAGAGAAACAATCCCAAATTCTTTAGCCAGCAGTGATCCTGATCTCGGAGTACTGAACCCAAATTTGTAAAAAAAAAAAATAATAATAATAATAATAATTTAAAAAAAAAAAAAAAAAAAAAAAAGTGAAAGAATTTGTTGTTTGATTTATATATTTTCCTAAACCATCTAGTATGTTATGTGAGTTACCTGTTGTTTATCTGAAGAAATAAAGCAGTGAACCAAAGCAGATATTTGATCAGACTCCTAGAAAGCTCAGGCTGCAGAGATGAAGCATTAGCATGGCCTCTGAGATGTGAGGCATCCAGACCATGCGGTTCTGTTAACCTGCAGGACAGAAAAGAACATCCAGAAAAACTCAGCTCAACCACCCTGAGATGCAAGATGAGGATTTAGCAGGGGGAATACAGACAGTCACAACCCTTGTAGCCCTGCAATTTGAGATTGTGGGTAAGCAAATGCAGTGGGGCATGGATTGCCTCATTGGTTTTGGATAGCGCAGTGGGACTCGCATCTCAGCTGGAGTTCTCAAGTACCACATAAAGCAAATAATGACACTCACCACTCATAAAGCTACAGAAACCCTGACTCTCTTTCAAGGAAGGCACCAGGATTATTAATTCCTGGTTGGGTAATGAGACTAAACTCTCATAATTTATTTTGCTCTTTTTTTTTTTTTTT
>CM021797.1:18627575-18648885 GCA_011076525.1 Nettapus auritus
CTCCTCTCCTCTCCTCTCCTCTCCTCTCCTCTCCTCTCCACTAGAGCTTGCCTACACATGAGATGTTTCCTTCACATATTACTTTCAAGATACTTATTGTTCTAGGGAACTGTAATACATATTTCCTGTCAGAACTTTGAATTTTGATCTCCAAAAATGTCTCTGGTAGAACCACTTTTACTTTACAGGTTCTGACAATACTCAAATGCATTGTAGTTGAAAGAATAATTAAATTTGGCATGGCCAGTCTGCATTTACAAAATACACAACTTTCAGAGCTAAATACGTGCAGTGTGGTATCTGTATGATCATGATTCATCTGTCTTCCACAGAGAAGTCCCTGCCAAGTTTCACTGCTGGTAGTTTTGTATAATAAAAAGATTTGAAATCAGTATGTGGTTGGCAATAACTACAGAAATAAGTTAAAAGATCCCAGTGTGTTATTTATTTTTAAAGTGTCTGGACAGTTTTCTTTCTCAAGTCAGTAGCACAGATCACCCTTTTTGTGTGTTGGGCTAGGCTTCTTCCAATTGCTGTTTCACAACTACAATTTCACAACACTGAGGCAACAGACAAACTTGTCTGGCTTGGAGACAGTCATTGCTACCAGTTTACATTTCCTTTCAAATACCGCTGGAAAATTAGGGTACAGGGGGGTTGCTACAAAAACACTTTTTTTTTTTTTTTTTCATTATTTTTTAGTTAGAGGTGAAACTAAACCTTCCACTGTATTGCAAGAATTTTATATGAAGCATCATGGATATATCTTGATTCTGCTTCAAATGTTTCACCATTTTTTAGCAAGCACAGCAAACTTGGGTTTAGCCACTTTGTGGGACGCAGACAGGATAGCTCAGGTAATGAGGACAAGCCTAGCTAACAGTGGCCATTATCATTAAGTTGAAATCTCAAAGACAGATACTGCTGGAAAACACAAACCCTCTGCCTGGTGTATCTGCCCTGTCAAGAGGCTGCATTTTCCTCATGGCTTCCCAGAGTAAAAGAATGGCTGTGCTGTGCTGTGATACTGGTGTCACAGGCTTGCAGTGGGAGGTGACTTGGGATGTCTGTTGCTGTCAGTATATTTATAGAAAGGACTTGTCCATCCTTTGCCTGTGCCCTGCTGTGCAGTGCTGTGCTGGCCCTTATGGTCCTGCTTCTCTTAAGGACAGAGGATTTCCTGTCTCTTCAAAGCAGGCAGGTATGGTGATTTGTCTACAGACATTAAAATGGCTGTTTTCTCATTCCTTTTGTTTACAGACAGCAGCATTTAAAGTCACAAATATGAACAGAATTGTGGTGACAGTCATCTGTATTGCCTTCTTCAAGGACTTTGATGTTGCAGTCCCAGATAAATTAATTTCCTCTGTGCATCATGTCTTCTAGTCAGTAAGACTTTGAACTATATTTAAATGCATGTAGTCACAGAATTTATTTACATGGTTCAGACAACAGGGAAGAAATGCTTCTGGTTTTGAAGGCTCTGCCACTGTGCTACTGCATATACAATATGTTTGTATTTGACTGGTTCATAAAATGCAAGCAAATTCTGATTCTGTTTCTTACTCCTGTTTACTGGTTCTTGTGGTAGGGTAGGAGACTTAGAAGAGGCTTGGACAGAAATGAGAGTGATGTCTCAGTGTGTCCCGCTGCTCTCTTGCAGGGTAAGCTGGGCTGGGCCCAGCCCTTCTGCCAGCCTGTGTTGGCTCATTTCTCTTCAGAAGCAAGGGACCTGGCTACTTAACACGCTCTGTGCCAGCACACCCTGCTCTCAGCTGCCTTCAAACCATGCCCATCCAAATTTATCTAGCAAGGCAGCCATGGCAGGCAGAGCTGGGTGTCAACATTTGCAGGGATAGTCCAAACAGCCGTGGAGAGTGTATTGGCGTGGGGTGAGGAAGGCTATGCAGAACGACTAGAAAAATCCCAGGTCCCCTAGGCCTCATCCCAGTGGTTTCCTACTGGACTCCACTGGGGCTTGATTGTGCCAGGGTCTCCTGCAGTTGCTATCCTTCACACACACTTGCTGTGGGCAGCAACAAGGTTTTCATTGGGAAGATCTGCTGTGGAGGATGGGAATGCTTGTAGAGCCCATCTGACAGAAGGTGACATTATTACGGTTGGGACAGCAGGGCAGATCTTCCTGTAGATAGCAATGACTGAGTAAGTATATAGGCAATAAATAGACCAAATGTCATTGTTGTATTAGAGTCAGGCTGTGGCTGTACATCAGGACCTTGTCAAGAGATAATGCAGCTTTAAAGGTTATCAGCCGATGCCCCTTGTTGCTGCCTCCTGGGCTAGAAGCAGCTGTTTCCTCTGTTGTGCCAGTAGCTGTAGCTGTTCCTTAAATTCGGTATGCTTACAATCTGACTCAAAAAATATCAAACAAAAAGAGTGACCTTTAAAAAAGGTTCTGATTCACCAGGGGAAATAGCATACCTCAGGATAGCTGACAAGGCACTTATTGACAATTTTATTGGCCCACTCCCCAGTTGTAGGCATGGCTGAAATGCACATGAACGAGCTGCTGAACCAATGCAGTATACAGAAAGATCTGAAGGTAGAAGCCACTTTGTAATCTGCAGTTCTTGGGCAGCTGACCTGTGAGCAGCTCAGCGATCCGTGTATGGAGAGCAGTAGACTGAGTTGCCATCCTCAGCTATGCCTCGTCTGCTTGGGAATGAGCACTCTTGGCAGAGGTTGCTGGGATTTTAAGCAGGGTTGTTGCATAACTTTGCTGTAGACAAGCCATAGAAGAGACAGAATAGGCACAACTGTGGGGACATATACTTTTGGGATGCTGAGACCAAGCTGCTGGGCTCAGACATTTGGTAATGTCTTGAACAGATCTGCTCCCAACTGATTAGTCATGTGCAATGGGAATCCAGTTTGGACACAGAGATAACCCAGATCAGAGTGCAGGATGTGAGTATGACACAGCTTGTGATTCAGAAAGCTAAAAAGGGAGAATACATATATTCTCCAGTGCCAATGTTTGGAGGTTTATTCTTCCAAAACTTTCTGGATTTTATACAGGGAAAAAAAAAAAAAACCAAAAAAAAAAAAAAAAAAAAAAAAAAAAAAAAAAAAAAAAAAAAAAACACCACTGTGCATGGAAAAGAAACAAACACAAAAACAAGAACAAAACAACACAAACTAGCTAACTAACTAAGTAAAAGAGACTAATAAGAAACATAAGTTTATTAAATTTAAAATGAAAAAAAAATAGTTTTCTTCATGGACCAACACTTAAGGAAAGGTTAAATGTGAACAGTTATAAATCTATGGCCTATTCCTGCAAATACTTATTTGTGATAAGTTCTTCCTCATGTATATCTGCACTTCCTGTACTGCATTCTTTTTTAAATATACATTGTCACAAAGCCTGCACTTCCTTATCCCTTCTGAGACAATTTCAAAGTATCTTTCAGATATATCAAGCCATGTCAAATTCATGACCTGACAGTTTCCAGAGTGTTCTTCATTTGAGGTTACCATGTGCAGTTACGTAAACAGATTAAATATGATTTTTGTAGTGACAAGAAGTCTTTGACTTACAGTCTTGAAAAAATACATAATATCTACCTGTTGCTATGTATATCATTTTATTTTTCAGCACAAAATTCCCAGAATTTTCAATATGTCTTCTTGCTACTTTTTTATGTCTGAGGTGATGACTTCTAGAGCTGTAAAATAACCACAATGAATCCATGCTTAAGGAGAGTTCCGAGGTATGCATGTTGAAGTAGTCTGCTCCTAACTTTTTGTTGATGCACACATATTTCTTCTAGTAAGATATTTTTCTGTGAATGAGCTTATCAGGAGACACTGAATAAATACCATTGGCTTTCTCTCTAAGCAAAATGATGTTGATAGCTTTGATAAATGTCCATCCTAATTTGGATTTATTTTTGCTCCAACAACTGTTCATCATGCTGACTAACTGCTCTGGGAAAACTGAGCAATACACAAAGATTGGTTGCAGTTGTATGGAGATAGAAATGTTTGAATATATTTTAGGTGCTTCCAAATGAGCACTTCGTCTGGTTTAAAATGATTTTGCCCAAAGGTTACTGCAGTGGTCAGAGGAAAAAACTCCTGTGTCTTAAAGGCAGCCAAGACTTCACTTGTCTGTAAGTGATCTCCAGAATCTTGTGAACGTGACAAGTAACAGACCTGAGCAAAGGTATTCTGCCTGTAGAAGGACTTTCTCATTTCAAAATTGGGCTCACTTTTGAATTTGATTTTTTATTTTTTTTTACACTCCATGTGAAAACTCTGAGGAAAAAAACACCTGAAATCAACACAAGTATTTTGCGTGGATGAGATATTTCATTTCAGGTTTAATTGCTGTGTGATTAATTTACATATTATAATATAAAAATAAATAACTTAAAATACACAGAAAAAATAATTTAGAAGACAGAAGAACAGGACATTTACACCTTATCAGAATCCTTAAAGGTCTCCTTTGCTCAAATGAAATTCAGACAAGCAACTGTGCCAAGCACTATTTTATATGTGATTAGATTTCTGGTTAGAAAATCGTTCCCTTAACTCCTTCTGCTGGTTCTAACTAGCAGTAATGCATGGTATGTATGTAAAAATGATGTGGTAGCTTTATGTTAGCTATGCCCCACATAGCATATAACATGGATGTTACATCTTCTTTTGTTCTCTCTTTTTCCCTCGGACAAAAAGAATTAACTGTCTTCCCAGTTCCAGTAAGGTATTGATGATAAAATGAGGCTGTAGTTCCTTTCCCATCCTAGGCTCCTTCTGGCAACTTGGTAGCCTTTAAATGTACTGGACAAAGGGTAAGACAAAGAAAAAGGTTACAGATCACAGTGCCTGTGCTGATCTGCAATTTCCCCACGTTTGTTTTTTTTTTCCCAAGGGGAAATAAGAATACCAGAATCCAGAAGAGGGTGAAGTATTATTTGTAACAAGAACTCAAAAGAACTCAACCTGTTCATCTGTGAAACTGTGCTAATGACGGTGACCTATTCATAAATTGATTCAGCATGTCCTTCTATATAATATTGGCGTTAGCTAATCCCCTCCCATACACTAACACAAAAAAGACACTGAATATTTTTTCTCCTACTATAACAGACAGTATACTGTAACAAATCAATCATTTCTATTTTTCTGAGATCATGACTTTTACTGACTTGGCAATTATGCAAGACCATCTATTCTCAGGCTTTTTCAGATGTTACAAGCAAATCCAAATGCAAGACCCATTGCATTCACACCAAGTATAAAATTGCAGGACTGCTGAACTGTTGTTTGGAATGACTCTCTTGAGGTTATCTAATCCAGCCTCCTGCTCAGAGCAGGACTATTGCCAGCATTAAATCAGGTCAGTTATGGTGCTGTCTAACTGAGCTTTGGGAACCACCAAGGATGGAGATTTCACTGCACCCCTGTATCCTGTTCCAGTGACACAGGAAGATGGTTTAGCATTAAAAAAAAAAAAAACTCCTAGAACCTGCTAGAAGCCCAGTACCTGATAGATCAGTGTTAGTACAGTCTTGCTGAAAATGTAAGCTAAATTTAACTCTGCATCCTGAAGGCAGGTTGGAAAGTGGGGTGATGTTTCTATACTTGCTATATGATCAATCATTTTTATTGTTTTTTTGTTAAATGTGTTGTGTGCTCTTACTTTGGCTTATTTCTATTCTGCTATAGTGCTATATTTTGGCTGTTGGATGGTTTATTGATCTGAACATAACTTCGGGTTGATTTTTCTGTGGCCTTAATGCAATGGGGGAGAGGACCTCCAGGCATTTTCCAGATGCTTCCAATACCAATTTCACTGGCAAAAAGTAAGTTCTTAGAGATGGAGATGCTATTAGGAGCTATCATTGTATAAAAACATTTAAAAGTGAATCAAATACAACTTTTTTTTTCTCCGAGTTTATTCTGATTACTCTGTAATCAGTGTAAATCACTGGTACATCATTACAAGGTTAGAAGAAATGTGATCCTCAAAGCACATCCACAGCAGGACAACTTAGAAAACGCATGTGGCTTTGTGGCTGTAACACTGAATTGGGCAGACACGGGTTTTTATTCCCAGCTTTCTATTTGCCCACAATAGGCAAACCATTTCTTCTGTTCTCCATCTGTGAAATAGAGTAAATGGCAGTGACCTACTTTATAAAGTGCTGAGATCTATTGATGAAAAAAAAAAAATAAAAAAAATGAGAGAGACTTTGCTGATACTAAATGAAAGTGGTTTTTTGTTTGTTTGTTTGTTTCTTTTTTTTTTCTTTTTTTTTTTTTTTTTTTTTTTCCCTGGGAATTACGCAGTGATGCTCTGAGTGTTCATACAAGAGATTGCTCTGATTTAAAAATCCTTCAGAAGCTGATTCAGTTAAATCAGTGCAACTTCTGTGATACAGGCAAGACCAAAGCAATAGCCTGAAGCAATAAGTAAAATAAGTACAGGGGAAAGGGAATGTATTTGTAGATAGGTCAGGCAGTGCAAAGCAAAATTATCTGAAGCAACCACTTCAGTCACAACTAGTTCTCACTGGCTTTGACCACCTCTCAGTTTAATGTGAGATCATTCTATATAAGTGACTGTAATGGCAAATGAGATCCATTTTTTTCACCTGAAGTTCACTCGTGTCATTGTGTGCAGCAATATAAAACATATTTGCAACTTTCAATAGATTGTGCAGGAGGACAAATAAAAAGAACTGAGGAACAACCTGTGCCAGACATGGAGTTCCTAGTATATTTTAAAGTAGGGATGATTCATTTTGGCAGCAGTCCAAAGCCTGGGGGGAACTCAGCCTGAAGGATAGATGGTGTTGTCGCTGTCATCCTTCCTCATAGTTTTGTCTGGAACAGCTTAAGAGCCTTTTCAGCAGAGCATGCTGAATCAACTCATTCTTGGCCAGCTCAGTTTGCTTTTTGCTGAGCCCAGTGCCAACAAAGAGGAGGGTGTGACCACCGCAGCCTCTTTATTCTGCAGACTTCCTGCCCCCTTTGTCATGGTTTCTACTACCTGGACCCAGTGAAAATCCAACTATGTCCATTGTCCAATGTCTATTGTGACTGGAGCTGCAATTTCTGTGGATGTTCCCAAAGTGCAAAAAAGCTATGTGATTCACTGTGACATGGTCACAAAACTCCTTCTGTAATCGTGTTATCAAAAATTATTAAGGCTAAAAAAAAAATAATGTCTTTCTTTTCTGACTGTAACAAGAACAGGAAGAAAGTAGAACACAATGGCCTGGATGAATTAATGCAATCCTGGATGATTATCTATTAATTTTAAGGGGAAGTGCATGTGCTTGCAACAAAGAGAGTTAAACATATTCTGCATTAGATGAGCTTGTAAGGATTCCAGTAAGATTATTCAAATGCTTGAATCCAAGAGAAACGTCTAGCCAACCTATCTTAACTGCAATCAATGGCATTTCAACTAAGAAGCACTGAACAAAACATTAGATCTTTCTCTTCAAAACACTTATTGCTGAGGCAAAGAGGCAGCCCAATCTGTGACATGGAAGCCCCATAATTCAATCATCTCTCCAAAAGGAGATGCGCTTGTGCCTGATGACTGGAGCAGATGGTCTCATCCCATATCCAGCTTAGGCCATGAGTTTTCTGTGTGATGGTAAGTTGTTACGCTTGGTTGTGCTTTAGAAAGTACTGTCATCCACATAAAGTCTGTATATTCATAGAATGACAATGTTAAAGTTGTGGGTCAACCTTAACAGTTTTCCTCAAAATGAACAATTTGGTTTAAGTAGATAGATATCCACATCAACACTAATGCAAAATGCCACATGCTGTCCATTAGACGCCTGGTACGAAACACAGTATTTTGATTTTATCTTTGCCTGATTTGGAAAAATATCTTTAATTTTTAAAAGGTTCTTCTAAAATTGAACTTCTTACAGGGATGAGATCCAGAACCCATAATTTTAGGAACCAGGCAAGAGCAGGCTTTGGGCAGATGTCGCCTTCACTGGGCTCAGAAACCTTGGCAGGAAAGGTAACATCCTTCCCCAGGCACCAGACCATAACTGGTGCCCTACAAAAGCTTAGCTGAAAATTGCAGTGCTAAGGAGAAGTGGGCAGATTTTGTCTCTTCTCTACAATTTCAGAAACTTCCTTTTTCCTCTTCTAGACCAATGAATGCCAAAATAAATCATATAGTAAGCTTGGGCTTACTACCAAAATTTTCATTCATACTTTCCCATCTTCTGCAGCTAGTCTAGAATGTGAGACATCAGTGGAATTCAGACCTACGACCTTCTGAATATTCACAACAAACCCTTTTTGAAAGCATCATACACAGTCTCAGGACAGCTTTTGTTGTCTTTGGTGTGGTACCATTACTAAAATAAGGTGGTTGGAATGTCTTTCCATGTACCAACACAGACAACAAACACCCTCAACATAGTTCTGTAACATGCATCTGACATCAAATCTACTTTTGGCTACGGTTTTAAGCAAATTAATGGCTTGTAAAGGTAGTATAAGTCTCACATAGGAACCCTTATTATGCCAAATAGCAGCTATTTATCTCATGCCTTGTTGGGGGCAAGGGAAATAGAAATGTTTGCTTTTCATAGCTGCAACTTTGGCTTTCATGACATCATCAAAATGCATTGGAATTTAGCTTCTCTTCTTTCAGTACTTTAAAAAAAGAGGGAAGGAGGAAAGAGACAGAAGTTTATGTTACATGCCTTTCTAATATACTGTCATTAGCAATAATTTTAAAATGAAAAATAAGACCTAAAGATAATTTTCACGAAAAAAAAAATGCAAAGATTTTTGCATTTATTGACCAATTAACAAACCTGCTCACACAAGTTAGAGAAATACCTTTACGTTAGAGATAAATGAGTTGCTTTAACCACTCGTTTTAAGGGAAATGCTGGATTTGAAAATATTTTTGTCTTCCTACAGGTACTACAAATTGGCCACATTCTTCCTTCATATTTTTTCAGAAGTGATAATTTTCTTCAACTTCCTTCATACTTCCTTCAAAACTTGATAGATTAGGATGTTGAAAAGATGTGCTGTGATGTTCTTTAACTTTTAGGCTCTAGTATAGCACTTTACTCACAACTCAAATCTTTTAAACTTTAAATGGGAAGCTTCTGGTGGACACATAGTTTGCTACAGAAATATATACCTGACTGTTGTCTTGAAGCTGAAGATTCCTCAAACCCCAAAACCAAAGCTGAGCATTGAAAATCACAGGAGATTTTTGGAAATGAGGAAAAGAATAGGGACTCTACAACTCAGGAATAGGAATGTCTACTGATTGATGATGCATCAATGACTATCTATTAAAATCTAATCCGTAGGATAAAAGAATAAAGGAACCATTAAACAGAACTATGAGGCTGTTCTAATATATGAAGATAAAAGTATCTTTTCTTAAGTACCTTTTTTTTATGGTTTAAGGTCTTTAATGTCTCCCTGTAGCTTAACTGACATGGAGAACTGAGCTATCCTGATAGTTAAAATAAAATATTGCTGCAATTATATGTGGGTGCTTTCACTGGATTAAAACCAAATAAATCTGAGTTCACTGGAAAAAAAAAAAAAAAAAAAAAAAAAAAAGGACAGGGGGAAGAAGGGATATATACTGCCACAATTCATAGTAAACATAGAGAGCTATAATATGTAAAGGAAACTGGGAATAAATCAGGAAGTTTTAGTTTCAGGAAGCTGAAAATAAAAGGAGGCATTATTTTCTTTTTTTTTTAGCTTCTTCAACCCATGTTTTATTTGTACATTTGTTATCTTTCCGTATTTAAAATGCACATGGTATAATCCACAGGGTGCAAGAAGTTGTTTGAAAAGGGCCTCCAGTAGTTCTTACTGTATACTGAAATGTACGTTACCACCCTAAGAAGGATCGTTTGTTCTGGTTAAATAAAG
The DNA here is from genome assembly GCA_011076525.1 of Nettapus auritus. NCBI lineage: Eukaryota > Metazoa > Chordata > Aves > Anseriformes > Anatidae > Nettapus > Nettapus auritus. The sequence goes on from CM021797.1 coordinate 18,637,500, forward strand.
CAAACAAAAATAATCTCACAACTTCTGTGCCTAATATGTATATGTCAATACAAGTTCTTATCTTGGATAGAAATTAAAAGGAAGATTGTTCTTTTTAACAAAAAGCAGATAATTCACACAGCTTTATGATTAAGATGTTAGAGACTACCTAATAAAGCTAATATAATGAACTTGGTGTTAACATCTGTAAATAAAACCATCTCCAAATCTTGTGTCATGGATGAGAAGCTAGGAGTGGCAGCTCAGCTGTGTTCATTTGGTAACAAAACTCAAGGGAAAATAGTGACATGTATATTTGATATTCTCTGACTTGCAATGTTAATACCGTGCGTGATAAACTCAATTAAGGCACTGTTATTGAAAAGCTGCTACACAACACACAGAAAGTGGTTTACATGGTCAATACATTCAACAGCAGGTGGTCAGTTATGCTGTTGAGACTTGTATGCTTTTGTTCAAAATTTGAAAAGTTTTGGCCTAAACCATAAAGAAAGAGGCAGATAGGCAATCTGTCAAAATAAATGATGTATCCTACCTCAGCAAGAGCTATATTAATGCTGCCCCCCAAATTCACACAGGCCATTCTTAGCTTTTCAAGACTTTTCAGAGAGAAAACATAGAGCAAGTAGAGTCAGCTCAGTTTCTGACAATGTTTCTAGGTTTAATTAGCTAGGTGAAATGATATCATGAACATTAAAATTGCAAAGTATATAATATATAGAATCTGTTAGGGAAGAAGCACATATGTATTATACATATATCTACAGTATATACACATATTTAAATTACATGCAAATTAACTTTGTGGATGTTAAAGATGATCAACTAGTACATCTATTTTCTCTGATTTCAGTATCTAACAGAAGGAAGGTAAGTATGTAGAAACCAGTGGATTTATTTACTTATGATTTATTGATAGGTGAGATTCATTAGTCTCTACAAACATCATAAAATATCTAAATGAACTGGGTGCAACAAAGGAAGCTCCAGTATAGGGCAGTAAGAGGTCTATGAATGATAAATGAACCCCAGGAACAGCAAACAAATTCAATAAGTAAGTTTATACTGTGGAATACATAGCATATTTTTTGTAAAATCTTTTTATCAATAAACCAGATCTCATGTCCACATCATCTTTGCCTTTAAAGGGTGTTTAATATAGACAGTAGCTTGTGACTCTGTGATCAAGTGGTTCTGGAAGCACTACTCTCAGGGACTGCCACTTGCACACAAACAAGAAATTAGTGTTGGTCTTACTGTAATTGCTGGAAGGAATAACTTACTTAAGAGCTTAGGAAAAATACTAAGTGGCCTTTTCTAAAAGGTGGCTATAATAAAGATCTGGCTGTTTAGACATAAAAGATCCCATAACTACTTTTAAGGTCTGTAGACTCCTTGCCACCATTACAGCAAAAAGAAATTTGATTTATTTCTGCCATGGTGCCAGAAAATTGACGGGCTTGTCATGAAGGGATCACATGATGAACCAGGCACTAATGTTGCTGCTGAGTTTTGTTGTTCCCTCTGACAGCTGTGAGGACCTTGGCAAAGTGTGCTTGCTGGATTTATGAAGAGGAACAGCACTGCCACCACTGCTAGCCATCATGAATGAAAGCATACAGACAGCATTACTAGAGGGGCCGGGTGGAATGAACAGAAATAAAAAGGCAGGAGAAAATGTGTCAGGCAGGATGCCATTCCCGTACCCAGAAATGATTATTCAGTTATGCCCTGGCTCTGGAGAAAGCAAGCAGGGTACTCTATGGAGGGTGTTCTTGCCAGTTCCTTCCCTGTCTGGTCATTATTAAGGGAGGCAATTATCCAGAGAGGCAGCTGTCAAGATGTGTCCCTCTAGTCTGACTTCTTCTACAGGATCCTCATACAGCTTGTGTGGCATGTGCTGAATATATCCATCATGCAAGACTGTTGGTTCACAGCCCGCAGCCATGCTGTGACACACCAAGAAAACTTGGCCTCACTTCTGTGTTTGCTGTTGGTTGGATGTTTATGCTGTTGTCATGTTACTGTCCTCCAGTAACTGCAGTTTATTGTTGGTACTGTATGATATGCTGCTGAAAGAGTAGCAGACAGAGCAAAAGAATTACTGCAGGGTCCTCTTTGGTGTGAGTAGGGAGGTGGTCCTTCTTCCATCCTGACCTTTCTTGATCCCTTTCAGTACGTAGCTATATTGACCTTAGAGACAAAAATATCATTAAAACTCTTGCATTTGTTCTGTAATAATTTAGAAATCTGTAGCTTCCAACATGGGACAGCTTCTACAGTGTATTAACAGCTGTGCTTATTCCCTGCGCCTTTGCCTCACAGAACAGAATAAGCGCCTAAACTGAAAGGGATGTGACCACGAGTAGCAGCTTTAGGGCTAGGGAAAATGAAGCTATTGCTCGAGTCCGTGGTCTGAAATAATGCAGTTGTTTTCCACAGGAGAGGGAACTGATAGTGGTGCTTAAAACAGAGGTAAGTGTTGATCAGGGTGAGAGCTAGATTGTCGATTCAGTAGTCTGGAAGAATATAAGAAAAAGAGCTGATGGCTGCAATAATTTTGGTAGCTGTTCCCAAGTGTTGTATGAGAAAAGGTTTAACAAGGCTTGCCTACTTCATGGTACGCTTCCTGCAAGCAAGGGATCACCTGGAAACTCAATAATATCAAATCCATCACACCTGAGGCAAGTAAACATTTTAGCCTGTTGCAGTTGGGAAAATTTGGGTCATTGAAGGACGGTGACTTATTTGAGGTCAGAAAAATCCTCTATAGCACTGCCAGCAAGAACATCCAAGTCAGATGTCAAATTATTAAAATTATAAAAAGTATCTGAGATGACAAATAGAACTGATTTTAGTAGTTTATGCAAAATGTACTAAATAGTAAGAAAAAAGTTTTAGGCAGCAGACAGGCTTTTGCTGTACAAGGGCTGTAGTCTAACTTGGGAATTTCACCATTTCTTGCCTGTCATACTTAGATTGCAAACTCTTTAAAAAGGATTCACCTCTTTACTTTGGATCACATGGTGCATACACCAAAACTTTTGCCAGTTCATGACTAGACCATAGAATCACATAAAGGTTTGTGTTAGAAGGGACGTTAAAGATCACCCACTTCCAACCCACTACCATGGGCAGGGACACCTCCCACTAGAAGGTGCAGTAGACACTGCAGCCAGAAAACTGACAGCTGTGGTGAACATGGCTAGAGAGTACAGGACTGTTGGAAGAAATTTAATTCTCATTCAGAAACAGAGAACTGTCCTTTGGCAGAAAAGGGAGGTTGTATATACAGCTATTTTCTTATATAATGTGTTTGACACCTAGGTCAAGATGTAATCTTACATTTTGTGGACCCAAACTGGATTTTTAACAGTTAGTTGTGTGTGAATGGAAATGTGAGGGAAGAAACCTTTAAATGCATTTTGCGTAGAAATCAATACTGAAATCCATAGGTAAACTAAAAAGAAAAATAAGTAGCAGTAAGACTAGACATTCCCAGTGTCTGAAATAAAGATAGAAATGTCCTTGTAACAGATTCTGTTTCTCCCTGGCTTTCTCCCTCTTGAAAAGTGATATAGCATCCTGATTTTCTTAAGTGGAATAGCTTCTAAAAGGCACACCTGTTACATTAGGAAGTGAGAGCTGAGCATCAGCAAGATGGCAAAGCATTTCTAAAGGCAAGAGAGATGCCAGCACATTCTCAGCAGGTCTGTGGAAACAGAATGAAAAGTACCTCAGGCTCTATGTCCTCGTTTAGTTGCTTGACTTCTCCATTACACAGAAGAATAAACAGGAAAGGATTAGGGCTTAGGAGCAGGTCTGCTTTCCCTTTCTCACAATGGAAAGAATGAATGGAAGATCAAGGTGGGGATAAGTATTTCTACACAGAAGAATAAGGCAGGGAGAATCTAGTCTGTATACGGTATTATAGCACTTTTTGCATGTTTAGTCAAGACCAGAAGCTATGGACTGTGTTATCTCTCATATTTATTCTGTTTGTGGATGATGATGCCTACTTTATGTATTCAGAGGCATGGCAGATTCCTATCTCTAGCGTGTTGAAAATTGTTGGTTATTCATGACACTGTTACAGGTTTTATGCAACAAGGAAACTCCTTGGCTTGCAAAAACTTAGTGTGTTCCCAAACAGAACTTTCTTTGTGTACAACAGTTGATGTTCCAAATATTGCATGATGCTAATTTGAGGCCAAAGGCTTCTGTTTCATAACAAACCCTGAGTGCCGCTACTTACGACTTAGGGGAAACTGGCCCACTGAAAACTGCTAAAAGTCTCATATTACCCTCCACAACTGTATTCTAAATTGGAACCTTGGAACTCAGCACTGTGACAGACTGAGAAAGAATATGTGCAAGAGGTAACTCAATATCTTTCTGGGTTCTTCAGTAAGTTCTATGGTGGTTGTTTTTTGATGTTTTGTTTTGTTTTCTACAATCAGGTCAACTCCTTCATTAAGTGCAAAAAAGGGTATTTTAGAGGAGATCACAAGAAAACACAGACCTCTGAATATTCAATTAATGATCTCAGAATTTAGTACTTCTAACAGAGCACCTGCCATGCAGTATCTCTGTATTGTACATAATTCTGTGTTGCATACAGACTTAACATTATCTAGCATTCTAGAGTGAGGCATGGCAGGTGTCTTCTCATTTGCCATTGTGTTCCTCGAATCAAGGCAGAGTGGAGAGACATCCATTCAAAACAATGGGACAAATATAAGTATTACAGCCAAACGTAATTTATTAGTTGGATTTTAGTCAAAAATCATGGGATAAACAGCCCTTATAAGGCATGCCTTGTATCAATACATAAATAGTGATGTTTGCTTTTTACCCAAAAAGTAACTAAAAACCTTGCTAGTGCAGGCCTTACTCAAATGGCAAAGCCGTGTGTTAAGAGGAATGGCGACTGCATTTGTCTGCATGCTGGTGCCTCACACTACCCCTGGATTTCATATTTTATCCTGTTTTTTCTCAGCTGCTTTCCAGAAACATCAGTGCACGTGTACATTCCTCAGTACCCAAGTCCAATCTGACATTTTGCCTCAAATTTCCTGAGTTTCCTTCTGTAGGTTTTGTTGGAGCCTTGGCACCTGGGAGAGCTGTGCCCTGTGATTCTGTCAGACCAAAGGATCTCCCAGATCTAGTTTTATTAGAGATTTGCTCTTCTGTTCCTCTCTCTATCCCTTTCTAACCAAGTGATTGCTATTCAAAGCTGCTGTTCTCCATGTGACCTGCATTTAGTACGTTTGTAAAGCTGTTTTATTTCTTTTCAGAATACTTCAAAAATGCAGTGTGTTTGTTTTTCTGTGGATGTGATTTTATGGCACAGAGGAATATACAAAAAAGGTATAATTGTGCACTGTTGTTTTTTCCTGTTGAAAACTACTGCACATGCAGGTTACACTGCCAACAACTGGTAATAATTTGAGTTCATTTCAACCATCTGCCTGAGAATTTGCATGCAACTAATCTCCTCCTGTTTCTACAAAACAAATACTTTTCTCTGCTCTTCCCACACTTACATACTCAGTAAGGCCTGCTTTAGGAATCCTGCAGAAAACCATCCCTAATTTACTTATAGTTGAGACTCTAAATAAGAAAACTGTCAAATACAGTATTTATGAAATTCAGAACGACTCTTTAGCTGTACGACCCTGAGCTGCACAGGAGGATATTTAGATGACCCGTTTATCCCAGAGGTACCTTACTTACAAGATGACAACAAATGCAGCTGACTTTTGCACGGCATCCTTCAGTGGAAAACTTTTATAAGGACGGTCGCAGTGTGGCTTCTTGGCAGACCATCCAAGTGATCCACTTAGCGTGACCTTGAGGCCACAACCATTGCAGATATTAATCTGCAATTATATGGAGCAGCATTTGAAACACTCTCCTTGGGCTTTTTGTCTTGCATGTTTAGAGGGAAATAACTCTTCTAATATACTTGTGGCATCCTCCAGAGAGGATGCTATGTTTAGGTCAGCATCTGATCATGTATGTTAAGGAAAGACTGTGCTTCTGGTAGGAGGTACTTCTCGTCCAAGCTGCTTAGTGTTGTACTGGGGGGACGCACAGCAAATTCTGCAAAGTAAGTAAGATACTCTAAAGAAGCGTGGTTTAAGCTGTGCTGAGGGCACAACCACCCTGCCTGTGGCTGAGGGGAAAGCCGAGGAAAGGCTGGCGCCCAGAAGGGCTCACGGCCGGCAGCAGGTAGCCGCCCCTCCCCTCCCCTCCCCTCCGCCTCCCCTCACGGGGCGCGGCCCGCCAACGGCCGACACCTGCGCGGGGGCGGGAGGGGCGGAGCTACGCTTGGCCCCGCCCCTCCGCACCTACCGGCGGCCGCCCCGCCCCTCGAGGCCAATCGGCGCCCGCTCCCCGCTACGCCGTTTGCGCAGGCAGCGCCGTTTCCGCAGCGGAGGGGAGCGTTGGCTCCCCCCCCTCTCCGCCCCCCCCCCCGCCCCGACCCGATCCCCGTGAGCCCGATGTGACCCGCCAGAGAAAATGGCGGCGGCGGCGGGCAATCGCGCCTCGCCGTCGGGACTGTCCGCCGAAGCGGCCGCCGCCGCCGCCGCCGCCTGCGGGAGCCCGAAGGGCGGCAGGGGAGCGGGGAGCGCGGCCGCCAGCGGCAGCGGCGGCGGCGGCGGCGGGCCCCTGCGTGAGGCGGGAGGCGGCCGGGAGCAGCGCTCCGACTGGCGGCGGAAGCAGCTGCGCAAAGTGCGGAGCGTGGAGCTCGACCGGCTGCCCGAGGCGCCCCTCTTCCTCGCCGCCGCCCCGGCCGCCGCCTCCTCCTCATCGTCGTCTTCCTCCTCCTCCTCCTCCTCGTCGTCGCCGGAGCCCCCCGACGCGCTGCTGCTCCACTACCTGCCCGGGCCGCGCTCCGGCCCCGCCAGCCCGGCCGCCTCCCCCAGCCGCTGCGCCGAGCCGCCCGAGCCGCCGCCGGCCGCCGAGCCCGCCGCCGAGAGGAGGAGGAGGAGGGCGGTGATGGAGCCTCCCCTCGCCGCGAGGTGAGGTGACAGCGGCGGCGAGATGGGGACGGGGACGGAGGAGTGTGCGTGCGTGTGGGGTGGGGGAGGAAGGCTGGTGGACCCGGAGGTGCGGGGCAGGAGGGAGAGGAGGCAGGGGGGAAGGCTGTGAGGGGGGCTGTGAGGAAGAGGAGGTTGTGAGGAGGGCTGTGAGACTGTGAGGAGGGAGGCTGCGAGGCAGAGCCCCCGCGGCCGCCCGGAGCTGTCAGCGCCCGGTGCCCCGCGGCTGGCCCGGGAGGGCTGCACAGCGCTGCTGCTTCTCCTTTTCCTTTTTTTCTTTTTTTCCTTTTTTTCCTTTTTTTTTTTTTTTAAGGGACTTCTGGAAGGTCTTGAGGCCGGTTCGCGGCCTCGCGTTACTGCAGGACATTTTTTTTTTTTTTTTTTTTTTTTTTTTTTTCCTGCGGGTTAGCGGTGAGGGGAAAGCCCGTCCGCTCCGCTCTTACTTCGGAGTGAAGCGAAGCGGTAGCGCAGCGGTTTCGCAGCAAGCACAGCCCGGGCGCTGCCTCCCTTCAGGGCTCGCCGGGGGCCCGCCTGTCGGGAGCCCTCGGAGCCCTGAGGCTCCGCGCAGCGCTCGTGTTTGGCCAGCGCACGGGGAAGCCTCGGGGACGGAAGCGAGCCCGCCCGCCGTGCAGCAGCCTGCCTGCCCCGGAGCACGTCCTGGCGGTGATGTGCCCTCAGCGAGGTGTAGCAGGACGGCACGGTGACGGTGCGAGGCTGATGGGGCTGGTGACTTCGGACGGGTTTCTTGTAAGGCGCTACAAGATGCGGGCTGGGTAGCGTAAGGACTCGGCCGTAACATCAAGAGATGTGTTCTAATGAGAGGCCTTACTGCTAGTTTGGCTCGTTATTTAAAATTCCCGGTTTAACAGATGATGTGTATTCTTTATAGCTGTGTCTTATACCAGTTAAACCTTAAGGATATATTTTAAAGGTTAACTTGCGTGGGAAAAACTGTAGAGTTGTTTTCTAGACCAGTGTCCTATTTATATGAATTCTGAGCTACTCCAATGGATTTTGGTCAGTGCCTAGGTCAGTGAGAAGATACTTGATGTGGTGAGGTCCTAACAGAGAGGGAGTTCCTCTGAGGCTGTAGAAGGATTAGTGGAAATCTGAAGTGTTTTAGGAAGGTAAAAAATCATGTACGAATTTTAGCAAGTAACTTAATTCTGACTCTTTAGCACCATCTCTCCCTCTGTCAAGTCGTGAAAGTATAATGAACTGTATCTTGTAGTACAAATGGTTGTCTTATGGCGATATTAGGCTGAATGTTAGAGATTTGGGAAGGTCAATGTATGTCACATCAGTGCAGGAATATTGACTCCATCCTCGCTAGTCAGTCCCAGGGCAGCAATGACAGAGCAGCTGTGGAATTTTTCCTTTTGCATGGACAGTTTTGCTTACTTTAAAGTACCTACATTTGGACAAGACAGTGTTTTGAATGTGCATGCAAGTTATAACCCTTCTCCCCCACCCAAATGCTCTCTCACATTTGACTAGGAATGTTCACAAATCACAGAAAATGGTAAATGGCAACTGCTTGTCTCTTATTTATTTATATATCTCTTCAGAGATGGGCTACTTTGAATTTCTCATGAGTATGGTTGAAAATACTTGGCAGCGTTAATTTTAAGTGTCCTTCAGAAATACTCTACACAAGGATTTAAAGTATATCTCAGTAATTCTGTATGTCCTGTTACCCGTAAACAGATGTTAGATAAGTACTACTTTGTCAGGCTATACTGAGAATTTAAAACATCTCTGCCTTTGTTGTGATTTCAATAACTTGTTCTAGCCAAAGGAGGGGGTTATTTGTTTGTGAGTTATGTGAGTATGCAGTTAGCATATTACACATTAAATAAGTCAGTACATGCAGTTATTACCCAGACACTTATTAAGAGGCAAGCTGAAGGACGTGATCAAAATAATATGTGGAGGTTTTCTGTTCTGGTTTTAAATAGAGCAGTTATACTCTCCCATAAGGATCTACTGCTCATTAAAAGATACTGTACTTGCTCCAAAGTCCCCTTGTCAGTCTTTTTGGTATTACAGTCACTTACTTTCTAAATAGATTTTCTGTTTGTGCGGGAAGACCTGCATGAGCCTTAGAATGAAGCTGAAAAGGGAAACTGACTCTGCTGTTAAGTCATAGATGTAAATATTACCCTTTTTCTTCAGTCTCTCAAGACCTCTGTTTGTCACAAGAGCAGATCCCATTTTCACTAAAAGCTGTGGCATTGTAAGCTATCTCTTTATACCACTGTAGGAGGAGAAGGGAGTTATTTTACTAGGAAAAGCAGCTTCCACATAAAACACTTAGAACCCTTTATTCCATGGTGTATTGATTTGGTCTACATAAATAGGTCCTAACAATGAGTTCAGTGGTAACTGTACTAAGATTTCTTGTAACTTAAGCTATAACTTCTGATTTGGGGGGAAATCCATGAAGGCAAAATGCATCTCCTCCTGTGTGATCTTAACGATGTTCTTTTGAAACTTTCAGACCATTTTAAGTGATGTTTATTTGTGTCAAAAATTGGTGTAGGTAACTTACTGCATTCCTAAGCGCAGTATTGGTTATGCTGCCATAACCTCATTTTTATAGAAACGAAAAGCAGGAAATGCTGTGATTTGTCCTCTCTTTATACAGTAACCATGCACTGTTTGAGTTGCATGAAAATTTAGTGTTCCAATTTCAAAATGTATGTGCTAGATACAGCAAGCTTGTGAGTTCAGCTGCAAGAAAACCTGTGTAGGTATTTACGCTGTATTATCTGCAATTCCTGTTTGATGCCTGCTAGAGACAGTAAAAACACAGTGAAAGCAAAGTTCTGACAAGTACAGGAGTACTGGTAAAAGCTTGCTGGTCTGGGATTTGGTTACAAATTGTAGCACCTTTAAAGGAGCGCATGAATGCATTAACAGAGCACTGGTTTGCGCATTGAGGTGGGAACAGGGAGAGCAAGTTCCGTCAGAGGCTCGCCTAGCGAAGGTTTGATTTTTCTTTTCTTTCCACTGAAATGATGCTGGTCCTGGCTCATGTTGTTGGATTGTACTTATAGTTAAAATATATGGGCTATTTACCATAGCTATTTTCAGCTAACATAAAATATAATCGTGTGTTTTATTGCTTTTCATAACTCTTGCTATTTTTCACTGGCTGCTTAAATAAGCCGCCACATTTTCTGGTTCCAATTTAAGCTGAATCCTTCTGTGAGAGAAATTCCACCTCCTACCTCTTCAGTGCTCTGTGGCTTGAAAGTATTTTTGGAAGAGGGTCACCCTCTCCCATGTCTGATTTTTATCACTCTTAGTTATTGCAAGTGGTAGGGTTCTGCTTAAATGGCTTGATCTGCTATGGCAGTTTCTTTGTTCCTATGCAAAGTAAATAGATTGTAACTAACTAATCTGGAGCTTTCTGTCTGGTTGGATTTAGTGATACTAAAGATTCAGTCTTCGCTGTCACTGAGAGAAGTCTAGGTATTGTTATGGAGCTGGATACATGGGGGCAGATGCGGAACCGGGCCTTTCCCAAAGCTGCAAGATATTCTGTCAATTACAAGATATCTTTGACGATCAGTTTGTCCTTCTGTAGATGGGTTTGAACCTCATGAGATCTTTTGGAGCGCCAGTGCATTTCTTAGTGTTTGAAGTCAGAGTAAAGGTAATGGTGCAGCTGTGCAAGAGTTTATCCTGGTGCGTGAGAGGATGAGGTGGGAGTGGAAGCAAGCAGCTAGGGGTGGGGTGACTGTGGGAATGCCGCTGTTGGCTTTTGCTGGCTTCCAGTGTTCGTGAAACTTGGCTCCAGTTTGCTTAAAATAGAAATTATGCGCTGCCACGTAATTGTTCTTCAAACAAGCTTTCAGAGGTGGTTCTTAGCAGCGGCTGTGATAAGAGAACGGATCAGTCCTGAGCTCTGGAGTTTCTAATGCTAATTGCGGTGTTCTCGGAGAGCTCTGTGAAAACCCCAGGGCCATCTTGTTTTACTGTCTATCTGCTCTGCTCTCACTTAAAACTCTAGAATTACAGTTCATTCTTTTGCTTGAGACAAAGTGGACAGAAACCCTGTAAGAGGGCTTCGTTACTCGTGTCTGGGTGACGAGGCGAATGTTGTTAAATGGTATGTTGCTTTCTGTTGCTTCCCTCCCTTTTTATCTTTACCATGCTGCCTCCAAAAAGCTTCTCAGTTCCTGCCTGACCACCGTGCAGAACTTGAGAATCCTGCTCAGTGGTGAATCTTCTTGATTTTTTTTTTTTCTTTTTACCCTGTAAGATAAACTGGGGGGGGGGGATCTTTTTGTATGTTGGGTTGGTTGATTGTTTGGGGGGGGTGGGGGGGGTTT
>CM021797.1:18648985-18737835 GCA_011076525.1 Nettapus auritus
TTTTTTGTTTGTTTGTTTGTTTGTTTTGAGGGGAGGTGGGAGGGGTTGTTTGCATGGAGCTTTTTGTTTGTGGTTTGGGGATTTTTTTGAAAATTGATTTTTGTTGGATCTCGACTGAAAATTGTCTGGGGAGGAGGGGGGAGGGAAAAAAAAAAGGCAGCTCTTTTGACCTGATGCTTAAGAAATCTGAAATTGGGAATTGTTTACCTTCTGCCTGGAGACTGACATGGCTTTTGAAATCTATTAATACAACAGTAATTGTGCCTCACCCCCCTTAATTTTGCCCAGAAATATTTCCTAATTTTTTTATGGTGCTTGGCGTCCAGTGACGATGGACTTGAAGGTGTTTGCAAAAAGGGTTTTCATTCTTTTTCTGTAACCTTAGAATGTCATTGAGTATTCCTGTTTCTCTGCTCTGAGATGAGATAGGAATTGAAGTCACGACCTGTTTCACACTTTCTCAGTATATTTCTTTTGTATCCCTGAAGTGTAAACTATTTGTGTAATTTGTGGAAATTTTACATAGTCCTGCTTGTTCTCATCTCCCTTGTCCTAATATTCTGGGTTGTAATGGAATAGCCACTAATTACACCAGGGGACTTATGTCCTCCCATAGTGTTTCTCATCAATACATTGCATATAATTTATTGCTGACACACTGCTGTTGATAATTAACCGCCTTATCCAGGGTCACTGGAAGATGGGAATGGAACACTGGAGAAATGGATTGTGTCTGCTAGTCCACGCTGACATCTAACCACATCTGACGTCTTGTTGTCTGTGCTCTCTTTCTTTTTCAGAGCATCCTGTCATCTTGCTTTTGAGCAAACAGAAATGAGCTTTTGCTCAGTTGTCAGCAGTGATGATCAGGTCACTTTGTGAGCTGTTAGTTAACCCTCAGAGGTGTGCAACTAATACTCCTTGTTTTAACCCACAAACACATACTGCATTTCACTAGTTACTTCTGTCAAATAACACTCTTACATCCTGAGGACTTTTTTGTATATCCTAATGACCACTATGATTGTATCTTCAGAATTGTTCCTCTTGGATACTGTTGAAGAAAAAAAAAAAATCTAATGTGTGAAAATACTCATTTGAGAAGTTTATTTTCTAAACAAACTCGGTGTTACCTCCCATGCTACTACCAGTAAATGTCTGCAGTCTTTTTTTAGTAGTTCTTTAAATAGGCAGCTTCAAAGGTTAGTGAATAATCAGGTCTCCTGATTACCTACAGGTAACATTTACCTGTATTTGAAGAGGCACATGAAATGCAAATATCTGAACTGTATGATGAATCTTGCAATGACGTCCCATTTGCAGTTCATGTAGAGTTTACTGACCTTGTCAGATTAATACACTCTAGCAGGCAAGTGTTTGTTTATTGTCATGGTTAAGACAATATTCTAATTGTTTTGAATCATGACAGAGTCCTTTAATTTCTGATTGCTAAATGTGTTCTTTGAAAACTCATTTGTAGTCAGGGACAGTTCTTTCAGTCTATCAATGTCTTGTGCTTTTTTTAAAATTTTGTCACGTTTGTAGACTGTTGAGTTGTTTGGTATGATACTAATACTCCTTTCATTTTTTTTTCCTCTTGTTGTAGGTGAACTTTACAATACTGATTACATATCTGATGGCAAATGTTCCCTTAAAATGCATCTGAAACGTTTGTTTTTTTCACTAAAGTAAATATCAGTGCAGATGCCTGGCCTGTGACTAAAGACTTATTTGCTTAATCTACAAAAATATTGAAGTTGTGGTTAGTACGGAAACTCACTGAAATAGTGCTAATGTTCTTAAAAAAATGGAAAGTATCTGCCATATTAAGGATCCATAGTGCTTATTAATTTTGCTGATTTGTTCATAAAGTAAAACATATGTGATGGTTCATGGAGCTGTAAAAAGTTCGTTCTGAGGAATTTCAAACCTGAAGTGGAAATGTCAACAGCTGGGTTTTAAACAGAGGGGCTGGATGGAGTTTTTCTTAAAACTCCAGTGTAAATATCAGTATGGATAAGTTTATTTTCAAAAAGTTAGTTCAATAACATCTTGTATTTCCAGCAAATGAGAACTTCCGTAAATGTAGAGCAGCCATTACTTTGTTGTGTTTGTTGTTGTTGTTGTTCGTTTTGTTGTTGGCTTTGTTTTTAAGCTGTAAGTTCTGCATTTATTTGTGATGACCATTTCAACACAGTAGGTTTCCTGCGCTTTGCAGGCACATCAGATGCCCCAGCCTGTCGGGAGGGCAGGGGCAGTGTGCTTTCTGTGAGGGTTTCCTTCACAAGCGTGGAAAGTAGTTCGTCCATGCTGCAGAGCAGAGTGTGGCCACTCTTCCACACCTGCCCTGCAGTTGTGGCTGCAGGCTTCTGGCAAGGCTGGTGGGCAAGCAGAGCTGTCTTTGCCTTCAGCCTCTGACGGCAGGGCTGGAATCTCCTGCACTGGTACTTTCTGCTCCACGTGGGCCTGTTCGCACCCTCAGATGTCTTCCTGAAGTTAACTCAGTTCCCATTTGGTGCCCTGGCAAGAACTTGTTCTGAGTCAGAGCTGTGTGTTTCTTATTCCTCCCAGAGGTGCTTGGGAGGAATAGCAAGGGAAGAGGTGGTGGAGCAATGCAGGTTGCTCTCTGTGTTTGTTTTAAATCAGTGTTACATGAAGAGGGAGGGGAAGGATCTCCCTTCCCGCCTTCTGTACGAGAGCACGATATGACTCTTCCTTAGGCCATGCGGATCTCAGGCAGAGACCAACGCAGATAATTTTCAGGGCTGTCATTGTGGGAATGCGTCGTGCCAAACCGATTCAGAAAAGGTTGGATGACTGATGTTTTATGGTTTCTCTTCCTGTGAAAACTGTTATGCAGACTGACACTAAAACTGCCGCTTTTGTGGAAAGCAGGCAGACAATCCCCATGAAGGAACTGAGTAATTAAACATTTTGGATTAAGTTAAGAAGCCTTCCATCTGTTAAAAGTTGTAAGGTACTTTCATGTAAGGAAGTGTTAAGTACTATAAACTGACATACACTGATATCTTCAGCAAGCTGAGGGAGGAGAAATATTAAGGACTGGCAGAGTGTTTAGTGCAGGCGATACAGGGCAATTTAGAACTGGTGTAGTGCCTGGCCATTGTTTTTGCTTTCTGTTCGAGGTCAGCATGCATTTCTGTTGTCTCTGACCCTAGCAGAGCTCTGTGAAGTGATGGGGGAACAGCAGGTCCAATAAGAGAGGATCAGCAGGCATTAAGGAAGCGCTCCCTTCTACTCCTGCTTGGAAACACCATCATCTGGCTGCCTTTTCCAAAGGACTTCAGGTCCATTCACAAGTGTCCACATTGTTCTTAATTTCAGCTTTATTGTTGGTAGTGAAGGATTCAGTTCATAACAGAAGGAAAGCTTTTTCCTTTTTCATGTATTTCAAAGGCAGGTGGGTCAGTGACTTTCCTGGAAATGGAAAACATGGAGGAAGGGTTCAAAAGCAGCAGATCAGTAGAACAAACAAACAGAAACTATTTCCTTGTACCTGAGATACACATTACTTCACACACTACTTCAGCCCAAAAGAATTTCTCGGATCAAGCTTTTTTTTTTAATTTAATTTAATTTTATTTTATTTTTTTATTAGAGATAAAAGTAAAATCAGGGCTTGCAGACTGCACTCCTAACATATCCTATGAATCTTGTTTCACCTCTACATCTTATGAATCCTGTTTCACCTCTACAGTTGAAGTTAGGTGTCCCCTTCTGAAGGGGAAACAAATGTTGGAAGGTTTTGAGCTGAAAGCTGCCCTATTAGATGTCCATGAGAAGGGTCTTGATGCCATCTCATTCGAGTACTTTCTGTACCATCAAATGTTGGTGCGGGTAACTTTCCCTGACTGTTCCTGAAATACTGTATATGATGCAATTTTACTAATGTAACATTTACCAATAATAACATTGCAAGCCTTTAGGAAGACTGGCATTTCTCAGAAAAGGTACTGTCTTTACCCAAAACTCTTCCCCATTTTCTCTAATTAATGATGGTAAACTAATTAAGTTGTTTAATGTTCATCTTCCTGAACTCATTTAGAGTATAATTATATTTGCTCTTGAAGTTGCCAAGTATAATGGGTAACTTACACTGGAAAATTTTGAAGTATAGATGAGCTCTTTAGAAGATTATGCGTACATACTGTAAGAGAAACAGCACTAATGTTTCTTCAGCCTCTCAAGCATGTGTTCCTGCATGTTCAGGTACAATGGTAAGCCATCTTGTCCCAGAAAATATGCTGAAGCATATAATTCCCCTCAATACCTCTGCAGAAAATTAGTATGCTGAAATGGTTGCTTGTTACGACTTGCTCAGCACCACGCATGTGTGTGGCAGTATTTTAGTTCTGCTACCAGCAGTGAAGGTGCCTGATGAAGCCAACTGGAGAAGGACAATGGTTTCAGTATTTCAAAATCAACTACGTATGAATTGCATTCCTATATTTTAAAATTCACTGCAAAAGGGAACAGCTATTCAGTGCCAGGGCAGGCCACTTGGAGACCCTGGGAATCTAGGCTGCAAGGAAGAGTGCAGCCATAGAGTTTAGGCTTTTGGCTTCCTTTCAGCCCACAATGTGGACTGCTGAGGAGCTAAGAAGAGGAACCAGTAGGAAATCTGCCAGCCTTTACCATGTAGACTGAGTTCCACAGGGACTTCATCAAATTGTGCCTTTGACTTTTTTGATTAGACAAATAACTTTAAAAAAAAATGAAGAATTTATTTCCAGGCTGCAACTTGTCTGTACTCATAAGTAGTTCCATTACCTTTAACAATACTCACAACTGTAGAAACAATTGAGAACTAAATAACCATAAATAGCAGGGACCTAGAGGAAAACACAGGTTTTAATCTTGTGATTGAATCTCTAGTAAAACTTCTGCAATTGTGTGCCTTATAGGCTTAATTGTTGTTCTTTGTAAGCAAGTGTCCACTTTTCATGTATTTATCTGATTTGTGGTGTTGGTGCCTCAGGCTGAGATAAAGCAATGTGTATCACTAAGTGACCCTCTGCTAATCTGTGTTTCATTCAAAGCCTGAATCCCAACTCGGGGAAATCAGAACCAAATTAACACTGTGTTCACCTTGGAGATGAGTGTGACTCTTGCAGTGTTCTGGATGAAGCTTCTCTGCTCATCTGCCCAACAAAGCTACTGGCAGCAGGGTTATGCTAGCACAGAGACTGCTGTGCTCACAGTACACACAAGTGCTGTGCATCTTGTAGCCCGCAGCCACATAAAAGCTTGGTATGGGGCTTATAAGATATGGGGGCTTATCAGAAAAGACAAACCTTTTGTGATGCTTCAGGTGACTGTTGCATATAGCCTGAGCTTTCATGGAAGAACTTCCAATAAGCACTGTATTTGTGGTTCAGGCGAGAAAACAGCTGCAAAGAGTAGGGAAGCAAAGGCTTGAGGACAGAAGTGTACCTGGAAGAAGATGAAAGGAAGTGGAAGAGGTAACACGTTAGATGAAGGGATACCAACATGAAGAAAACATGGGGTTGGGTCTGGAAAAAGAGAAGCTGGTAATTGAAAGAGAATAAGTAGTTGAATGAGTAAGCTGGAGGACTGGAAGGCAATTATTTAGAAAGGGTGCAGTAGGAGAAACAGTTGTCCTGAGAGGAGCTGAAAGTGGAAGAAGGGAGCTAGAGAAGATGGAGTAAAGGCTTAGAGAGAGAGTGAGAATACCAATCCACAGAATTTCAGAGAGTGAGGTAGGAGAACATACAGAGACATACGCATATATGGCAAAGAAGCTGGTAGAGATTTCAAAGGCTGACTGAAAGAAGAAAATTTGGGAGGAAAGCATGTGTAGAGCATGGTGGAAGGAAGGGTGTAAGATCTGTTAGTGCAGCATGTGTTAAAAAGTGCAAGACCCCATGCTTTAACAGAATCTCAGCAACTAAATGTGTTTAAATTTAGGTGTATTTATCACTCTAAGGCTGCATCTGCTAGGCTATGCTGATAGTGTTTTGATGTATGCTGATTTGAGAACTTTAAAATTATGTTTCTGCCACACTTAAAACCCTGATTCAAAAGATACAAGTGAAGGATGTCAAATGAAGAATATTATTGTTCTTTCTTTTTTCTTGTTCTTTTTTTTGTTGTATAATGCACTTAGTACCTCTTCAACTATAAATAGCTATGCTTTAGAAGCCCTACAGTTTTTGAAAAAATACTAGTTTGCATTTTTTTTGCTTAATGGGAAATTACTCTGTTTCAATACAAATTTATAAGAGAAAGACCACTGTAGAAATTAATTCTTCCTCTACCATTTGTACAAAGCTCAAATCAAGTTTCTCTGATCTTAAAGCTGAAATGTCTACACATCTCCCTGATTTGCACAACTGGTAAGTAGGTAAATTGGCTTGGAACAAAGCCAAGAATAGATGAAGACCCGATTTATGCAACTGCTGCATTTTGAGATCTGTGAAACCATCTATGCAAAAGAGCTGTGCTGGTTATACTAGTGGGACCAGCTGTGCTTTGTCTCCCCTCTGTGGGGAGTATACAGCTTGTGATATAGGAGCTGGTAGCTTAAGCGTGACATGCCTTTTTTTTTTTTTTTAACCTAAATATTTCCAGTAAATCTTGTGGGGAGAAGATACCATTGCCTCTAGATTTCAAAACGCTTTCTTGTGCAGCCAACGTGGTGACAAATTTATGGTTTGGTGGAGGCACAAAGCAGGCCTATGGATCTTGCCCTACAGAAATGCTTAAAACTAGTTTTTCTTGCTTGAAACCACAAATATCAAGTGGGTAAGCATAATTACAGTTGAATTTCTCATTGTAGTTAGGATTATTAGCCAAGGTTTTTAGCATTTGTCAGTAATAATCAGTCTACCCAATCTTTCTTCAGGTTTCTTTACAATCCGTTTCAGAAAAAGCAATTATATGGAACTTGTTCTTTTTTTAACTTGTAAGCTCACTTGCAAGAACCAACATCACGCTTTCCCTCCCAAAGGTCCAGCGTCTGCTTCATTGGATTTCTGAGCCTCATTGTGGTGAGGTTTGCATTTTGATACCTAAAAGGAAGTGGGAAATGATGCAATCTGGGTCTAGCACTGTTACTCCCTTTCCATGTTCAAATAAATGGCATGTTTTTATAACTGGGAGTGGAAAAAGCTGGCTCTCATGAGGGAAACAGTCAGTATAGCTAGTTCTTACTATGGCAACTTTTGATAAGGATTTGTCGGGTTACGGTATACTTCTGTGCAGTTGTCAAAATAATCTATAATTACATGACTAAAAATGTTTAACTCTTAGAGTTTAACTACATTAGTATTTCAGAAGCTGTGAATGAGCAGTCAGTATAAGTTGTGAGAACTGTGCTATTCCATAATCATACAGCAGTTTGTTTCTGATTTTGTGTAGATGAGTGGCTCTCTGGCTAATGCTTACAGGCATTAAGGCATACTATGTAAGTAGGTGGAAAGGCTCTCTTTAGAAAGCGATGAGCACTGCAGACAGGAAAGGTCAAAGAGATGTAGCTTGAGTCCTTTATTTGAATGTTCACATAGTATTTGTTGTTGGAAGTGTAACTTAAACCAACTGTGCCAATGTCTTTGGTTTTCCAGGATATAATTGTTTGACAGTACATTCTTCATTTTTCCTGCACAGTCTGGACTGAAATCAGCCCAGTTCCAATTTTATTTCAAAGGCTGCATTTTCTGGCATCCAAATGGACTTGGGGCTCTGTCACTGTAGTTGTGAGTTCTGCAGCCCATTGCCTGGAAGTTTAGTGTAGCAGTTAATCCAGTGAGGGATGTTAGTCTACAGTGACTAGTTCACAGACAGGCCAATTCCAGTACCTGGTCTAAGATTAACCTGTTGAGAAAAGTATTTCTATAAAGAGTCCATTAGTGCGGCACAAGGACATGATTTGTTTCATGCACAGACTTCCCCAGGTAGGGTTCCATCAGTATTTCCTGGAAACTAGCTTTTAGTTTTGCTTTCTTATATGTGTGGTGTTTTTTTGTAGTGGTTTGAAAAGCGCCCTAACACTCCTATTCAAAGAAATGAGACTGCTGCCTTCTCAGTTAAGTTATTGTCCCATTTCTGAGAGACTGTTATTGTGACAAAAGTCCTCATGGTAAGAAGTAAAATGAGTCTAAGCCATCTTTAGTCATCACAAATGTTTGTTTTAGCTTTGAATATTTTGCTAAAACTTAATAAGGAACTTACCTCTGTGTTGAAGCAAATGCTTTTTTTACGTATTTTTTTTCCTAGTTTTCTCATGTAAAGGTCGTCCAGAATATTGTGCTTTTCAGTGACTTTAAAATCAACATATTTCAAATATTTCAGTGACAGTAGTTAAACTTTTATGCTTTTTATTTATGCATTGATTTGACAAGATTCCTCTTGTACTTGCTTAATATGTGGCAATGCCATTAAACTAAAGTAAACCTCCAAAGTTCTAAGGTGTGGATTCTTTGCACTTTTTCTTTCATGGCAGTACTTACATTCTGTAGCAAAGTAGGAAAAGTGAAATTGGGTTATGAATTTTTAATAAGAGCTGTAGACAAATTACTGTGTTATATTAAGATAAGCTGTTTTCAACTCTAAGGTTGAAAGTCCAATCAGAAGAATCCTAACACAGCGGAGTGGTCAGAAATGGGACTAAACTGGTACAGCTGCCAAGCTTGCCAAGACTGCTTGGTAATCGTCTGTTTCATTTGTTGCTTCTTTATCCTTTCATACATTGTGGCACAGCTTATGAGTAAAAGCTGTCTTAGCGGCACCTCTGGGAATAAGTTCAGATTCAGTTGTTGGTGTTGATTTCTTTTGAGTGAAGGAGGTTTCCTCAGTAACGAGGGCTATATTTTCCCCTTTTGGTGTGCTTCTATTTTCCCACATTTTTATGGGTATTATATTGCTATAGTAGGTATTACTGCTTCAAGTCACAATCCTTCTTTGTAGAGAGAAAGAAACATGACTGAAGGAGATCGTCAGTAGTACTTAATTTGTGTGTATGCATATATACTTAAATTATACAATATATACACACTCCCCACCCCCCCCCCCCATCATACGTTAGCTGTAATGGCAGAGAGGGAACATCTGCATTATGTCTCAGGGTTTTATAGAATCATAGAGTGGTTTGGGTTGGAAAGGACCTTAAGATCACCCCATTCCAGGCCCCTGCCATGGGCAGGGACACCTCCCACCAGACCAGGTTGCCCAAAGCCCCATCCAGCCTGGCCTTGAGCACCTCCAGGGATGGGGCATCCACAGCTTCTCTGGGCAGCCTGTGCCAGGGCCTCACCATCCTCACAGAAATAATTTGTTATATCTAATCTAAATCTACCCTTTTTTGTTATAAAGCCATTCCCCCTTAACCTATCACTCCACTCCCTGACAAAGAGACCCTTCCCAGCTTTCCTGTAGGCCTCCTTTAGGTACTGGAAGGCTGCTGTAAGGTGTCCCTGAAGCCTTCGCTCCTCCAGGCTGAACAACCCTAGCTTTCATACTGGGGGTATGTAACCCCAGGTTTCGCACTGTTTCAACAGTTAATCAACTCTTCATGTTAAAAATTTGGGTTGTCTGACTCCAAAGATAAAATTTCAAGTACCTATTTGAACCTCACTTTAAAGTTATGCATTGTATGTTGTGGCAACCATTATATAACTCTTATTTTTTTAAACAAAATGCTAAGTTTTCTTATGTTCCATCAAAATTAAACTAGCTGATAGTACTTAATACTGCTCTTTGAGCAAAGATTTCTGAAGGGAGAGAGCTCACAAGTGGTTTTGCCATGATTGTTACCATTACCAGTGGAGTGTACTTCTTTCTCAAACCATGTGCCTTTTTTGAAGTATAATGAACACCACTGGTTTTACGCATCAGAGTTTGGCACCTCCTTGCCTAGTGTGTTTTGTAGGAGTTCGGTAACATGAAGGAACATAGAATGTTCACATGACGAGGTGGAAACTAACATTTCATTTAAGAAATTATTTAAGGTGTTGATATGATTACTATAACTAAATTATCTTCTCAGTTTCAGAAGACTTTTTCCTGACCTTTCTCATACCCTACACAAATATTCCAAAAATATTTTTGGTAATGTCCTAATCAGGTGTATTGTCAACTGAAGGCATTAGATAGAAGGCTGTCTTTTCAAGTGAGATTGTGTTGTACAAGAAAATTTTTGGGACATCAGAACAGCTCTAGCTGTACTTCACAGAGAATAAAATGAGCTACAAAAGCCTTGGGTGCCACTTTTGTGAATGTACAAACTGCAGTAGTCATGAAATACTGTCCAGCTTTCTCGAAGATGTGTGCCAAGTGCTGCTTGTTCTGGTAACAGATACTCGGCTTCTTCTGCCTTTGAAAGAAGGGGTAGTGGGAAACGTGGGATGCAAGTGTTCCATAAAGTTTCACCATACATTAGTCTCTCAATTTAATTCAGCAGGACAGATAAAGGTAGGGTGGAATATTGTGCTTATCGATTCTGGTTCATTCTGGTTATATAATCATGTACAAAAGGTTGTTAAGACAAGTGCCCTTAGGGCTCTATTATGGCTGTGGTCTATCCTTAGGCTATGCATTTGTCTTTTAGTTAAAGTTAGCAGATCTAGTTTTAATACATGATTTGATTGAGGAGAATAATCATCATTAGCTTTGTTCTTTTTCTAAGTTCCAGTTCCCTACATTACTATGGCGAAGCTATGTTACAGTCTAGTTCAGTACTGTTTGGATATCGGTAGCTACAACACTTTTTTCATCCGTGTTTTGTTTTCTTTCAGTGGTGGTGCACAGAAATTAGTTTCAGGTTTTAGTTGGTATTTGTTAAAGACAATTTAATAAGCAGCCTTACTTCAGTAGTCTTCTGTATTGTTGAAATGTCTGTGTTGGAGGTGTTGTGTAAGAGAGACTTTCTTGCCTGTTTCTTATATTTTAATGCATTGCTTAAAAAATCGTCTTTCTTTGGGGTACTGCTGATCTCAATATGGATTCTGTTTTTAAATCCTCACAGACTGTCAAAGGGTGGACAACAAGCAATTTAGTGAGGTGTTTTACTTGTGGCTATTCTCGCATAAAATGCCTATGAAATTTTTGGAGGAAGGCTTATAAGGCAGATCTGAAAACCTGGTCTTTCCAAATAAGAGTGCGTTGTCTTTAAGATAACCAGTTCTTCATTTTCATTTCACTAAAGTAAAACAGCTGTGGCTATTTGCCACTGATCACTAAAACTTAGGTGTTGACTTAGGCAATAGTGAGTTAAATGTAGTGAAAATAATGTATGTAACAGTAAATTGTCATTTTAGTAATGGAGATGTATAGTGTTTTCTCCTCAGCAAGTAGCAACTTATGAAAATGTTTTGCTTTCATATTACAACTTAGTAGATATAACTGCTGTGAGTTCGTGGTGCTTGTTTAATTTTTCTCATATCCAGTTGGATTTTCATTCATTGTAGTCTCATCTTCCCAGTAGCTAGGCTTTTTTCAAAGTAACTGTCATATTTCCTTTTCATTTTTTTTTGTTGAAAAGTTGAAGTTGGAAGTCGTTAATGGTCTTCCAAGCATAATGCCGAAATTTTACTCATCTCCAAATACATAACTTTCTTGAGATGCCTTTTGTTAATCTCCTGTTTTTGAAGAGAAACTACGTGGCTTTATTCACCAATTCAAAAACTGGTAAGGCTTTTTTGAATGCATATTAACGGGCCAGAATTTATTACTACATGAAGAAATGATAACGAGACTTTGAAAAGACATAGAAGCTTCAGCTGTTATTAGTTTAATTTCCCGTAGAGTGTTAAGTTAAAATTAACTGGAGAAGTTCTGGGAACCAGAGTAAGACACGCTTGGAAGCAGAGATGCACTTATTCTTTCTGGCTTTAGGACATAATGGTATTCAAAATTTATTAGAGAATGTTTCTTGAGAAACTGTTAATAAATGGAAGTAAAAATCTATTGCAGGAATGCATGTGTTAGTTTCAAAAATTCCCCCTAAAACTGTAGTACAAGAAGAGTATCTCACTTAGTATATTAATTTTGTGTTTTGAAGTAGACAGGGAGCTCTGTCTCAAGGTGAAATGTCAAAATCTGCAAATTATCAGGCTTTTGGACTGAGAACTCCCTGGAAAAACAGGGCTTCAGTCTCCTATCTCAACTTGTTTTGTTGCTTGTGTGTGAACAAGGTTACCAGCAAGCTTGGGTACGCATCCCTGTGGAACAAGTGACAGTTATAAGATACGTGAAAAATGTGAAAACAACTTGCTGTATTTTTTTCTTCCAGATTCAGTGTTAATTGTTTGCTTGTTTAGATAGAATTGCTTAATTGATTTGTGGGGCTACCATTAACACCAGCATAGCCCTAATGTCTTTTGGTCTGATTGCAAGTTGTCAGTATGTTTCTATCATTAAGCAAGGCTTCTAGTGTAAAAATTGTTTGAAGCACTGAAGGGATATACAGTGGAATATTATTTTTGCTTTCAATTATGTTAATTGCTAAGTATACAAAGCTAGAAAAATAAGTAGACGAGATAGCTGCTCCCTACTGCCCCAAACACTAGTGGCATTTGTGCATTGTGATGAATTAGATCTAGACTTTATTTAATTTTTGCTCTCATACATTCGAATCCTACTGTCCTTCATAAGGAAGAAAAGCTACAGATAGTTATCTGGAGGTTTTCTTTTAGTTTACTGAATTAAGCTAACTAGCTTGACATGTAATTGTAATTTTTGTTAGCCACTTTTTCACACGTTGCTAGCTTTTACATCAGTGAGAAAGTTGCTTTTAAGTTAATGTTGTTACTACCTTTTTTTGCTTATGGGGTCCTGGAACAAGGAGAGAGAACAGTGCGCTGCTCTATGGATCACTGTAGGTAATTTGCTCCATGTGCGATGCCTTGTGAACCTGAAGGTGGTAGTTAGTAAGTGGAATAGTCTGCTGCTACTTGCACAGTAACTCACACCTCCCAGATTAGGTAATATTTTCCTTTGCCTCTTCAAACTAGATTCATTATATGCAAATGACACAAGATTTCTTTTGTAAAGAGGATAATGTTATATGATAAATACATGCATTTTGTGAACAGTAAAATAACTCCTCTACCCCCCTGCCCAAATAGGTCTGAATTTCTTGCTCCTAGATGAGCTGTTTTTTTTTTTTAAAAAAAAAAAAAGAAAAAAAAAAAAGAAAATACTGCTGTAGAAGTCTCGTGAGAAGACAAACTTAGCTTGTGCATCTGTTTCTTTAGTTGATAGTGAGATTGCCACAGATTTAATACAAGGGGACATACTGCAAGAACAATTCCCCATGAACGTGTTCTGTGTTGCAAGAAAACAAAGTACTGGTCTCTGAGTTAATGTTTCCTGTTGTGTTCTTAATGTGTCCGTCATAGTAAGCTGTTTATTAATTAAGCAAATCTTCGAAGGAATACTACAGATCATATGGTATAGCAAAATTCATTTCTGTGCCAATCATGTGTGTCAACTTTTTTTAACTCTTTTGTACTTCAAATTGAGCCAGCTGTATACCATGCTATTCATAACAGTTCAGTGTAAAAGTCACATAATACTGTTTGTCACACGTTTCCCTTCTTATAATTGTTAAAACAAACAGCTGTATTTCTACATTGTCTAAACCAACTGCTTTGTTTGGTTTGGTTTGTTTTTTTGTTTTGTTTGTTTGTGTTTAATCTAAGGATCTGTAGAAAAGGAATTGCTGCATAAAATGTGCTCAGGCATTAGGACAGCACTTGAAAATAACCTGTTTCCCAGATTTCTGCCTTCCATTAACTTAGTAACAAAGATTTGATGTGTTACACAGGAGGGAGAAGGGGCTTTTCTTAGTCAGGAGTAACCGAATACATGCAGCTAACTTCTGCAGAATGGTTTTTCATTTCCCACTTTTGCAAGGGAAAGATTCCTTCGGAAGTCTTCTTTAGCTTCCCCTAATAGCTATTTTTGTCTTCATACAATTGAAGAATTGTATTGTCAGATACAACTTTACCAAGTGTATTGAAACTTAAGTGTTTGTTCTTTTTATTTTTTTCAGAGAGAATAAAATGCATCTTTCTGGATGCATTCTCCTCCATTCAGGCCTTGGGAAGGGATTGCCTTTTGTTATTAATGCCTTCAGGAGTTTGGGTTTATGTTTTTGTTTAATTCTGATGTAAGCTTTCCTTCATAGCTGAGGAACCATTTTCAGTGTGATAATGAAACAGTATCAACATCCAGCTATGTTAATCTATTCCTGCCTGCCCATTAAATGTTAAGAAAGTGACTTAATAGTTTAGAAAGTTTTGCAAAGCAGGAAATTACAGACTTCTTACACTTTGTCACTGACTTCAATGCCTAGAGCAGGAAGAACTGGTAAGGTCCCTAAGAACATGTTCCAAGGTGAAAACACGTGATGTTTCTGTTTTAGTTTCAACACTTATAAGGACATTGGTTTAAGTGCCTTAAAAATGCAGAAAAGTTAATTTTGATAGAAGATGATTATCAACTGTTAGTTAAGATATGACTTACAAGTGATTTTTTCACAACCTGGGGATCAATCATGCCTTATTTCTAAAAATTCATTGCTGTAGTATAGTTACCATACAGAAAGCCTTAATGAAATAAAGCTTGCCTTGCTTTCTCTGCTGTTTTGGGCTGTATGCATGTGATACATGGACAGATCTGTGTTTTTTGTTGTTTGTTTTCTAAATGTCTTCTTGCATGTACAGCTTCTTTTGGAGTTTTTACGTAAACCATAGTTGCATAGTGTCTCCCTTTCCCACCCCAGAAGGTGGAGTAGGGAGTTCCAAACTCCCCATCTGCCAGTTTGGTCTGCTGAGTGAAACATCCATTGAATTCTGAAAGTGTTGTACTATCAGATGTCCTAATCTCAAGCAGTATTTCTGTTTCCATCCACCCTTACCCCTAAAGGAGAAAAAGTTTTAGGGGAAGCTAAGGTGATAAATTACATGTATTGCTGACTGTAAAACTGCCAGTAATATACTGGTAAGATATAACTCTGTAGTTTTCCACATTGAGAGAACAGTGGTGTTTTGTTTTCTTTTCTTTTGTATTTTAAATGCACTTGTATATAATGGCTTTTCTGGCGTAAGTTTGTCTCAACATTGAAACAGTGGGATTTTTTATCAGTGTTCTTGCATGTTCGTGCTGATAGTGTCATGTGTAATCAAGAGCGTGTAATCTCTTTTACCAAGGGCAGCTAAGTACCTTCTTAAACTTATTCATAGCAAAAATAAGGAAAGCAAAGCCCATGCTCTTATGGACCAATTAGTTTTACTTAGTACAGGGGGAGCTTGAGGTGCTTGTGTCTTTACAGGAATTCTTTAAGTTACTGTATCCCCAGACCTTCCTTTTTCTGTTTCTGTCTGTGGGGTTGTTCTCCAACCTTCACTTGTACACAAAAATCAGTGTATAAGCTGACGGGAATAGACAGTATGCATTTACCTCTGTGTCCCTAGCATACCTTTCTGTAACTACGGTTAATCTTGGCTAACAGCAATCTTTGCTCTTTTCTCGCATTGTGGTGTGGTAAGGAAACTTTTTTCACCCTGATGTCAGCTTAAATTTTTTTTTTAAGCACCTTGGGTCACTTCATGTGACATCCCTTGGTTTTCAGCATGCAGCCTACATACAAACCAGAAGGTAAAAGTTTACAGAAGATCAAAAACTGGTCGGGCGAACACATGCAGAGACATCTTCCTTCAATTCCTCTCAGGCCGCAAATTGTAGGTGATTGTGAGGAAGAATTTGAGTAGAGGAGTTGCTCCAAAGTTGTTCTTATAGTTTTACCGTGCTGTTCTTAATAAAGATGCTCTCAGGGAAGGTCCTGTGGGGTTGCAGACTGCCACTGGAAGCCTTATGAATGTGCAGTGGCTGAGGTTAGTTGACTGTAAGCTGATTCCTACGTTTGTCTTCAAATAGTCCTATCACACTTCCTTTCTGTCATGAAAATGTTTTTCTTCCTACCGTAAGTAGTGAGCAAAGGAAGTAGTTATTTTGGGGAGTAACCTCTTAACAGAAAAATCAAAAAGTGGCATTAATCTCTTCCAGAGCGTTAAATCCTCCAGTACAAATAACCTCATGGGTGCAGGTCCTAGCCCCGATATCTTGCTGAGCAAATTCAGGTTGAAAGAAAACAAACTTCAGATTTTGGTAGGGGCTATAATTCCTACTACTACAGCTTCATTTTAGTACTAAAACTTTCTCCATCCTATGAAATAGTTTTTGTTAAATTCCAGAGCTGAGTTTGGGACATCTTCTCTGCTGGAAAGCGTATCACAGTGTATATTTACATGCTGTGTGCATATGGAAGACCCAAGTACTGTGTCTGCAGAGAGTAACTGAAGCTTGTTGCTCAGAAATGCCGTCCTGTGTGTTTTCCAGGGAAGTTGTTGTGGGACCGTGCTAGGAATTGCATTGCAGAGCAAATCGAGCTCACTGCTTTTCCATTTTTCCTTCTTCCTTTCAATCTTCAAGTTTCAAAAATATTTTTTAAAGTCGCAGCAGGAAGGAATAGAAGTGAATAACACAGGTAGGGAGGAGGAACTCCTTAAACTGACATTGCTGCTGAGAAGACGGAATACGGAACTGTTTCAGCGAGTCACCTACCAAGATTAGGATAGCTTCTGACCCTTTCTTCCTCTGTAGTGGCATATGTAGCTGTTTATTCAGAGCCTAAGTATTTAAATTACCTAATAAGTTTCCGTGCTTGCTGTCACTCCAGTTCTAATGTTAGTACTTGATCTAAGATCATTTTAGTGGCAAATCCGAGATCCTACTTGCATATAATCTTTTATGTACTCTTTGCTGTTTGACTTTAAAAAAAAATTCAGTGTGGTTTTTCATGTTTAAAAGCATCTTAAACACTTCAGAGTTTTGTAGATTATGGCTGAGTCTTAGATTTCTAACCAAACTGAAAATCTTGGAGTAATCACAGCATGTGAAACTGAAAGTCAAAGCTGATACTTTACTGCATAAAAAGAAAATAATGCAGGGATAATTTGAATAAAATCTCTGTAAAGCAGAATCTAAGTTTCTCCAGAGCTGTTCTAAATAAAATGCAAAAATCTGGTTAAGTCCACTGCCTCATGAATCACTCTCACTAATTCCTAGTAATGATTACTCTTTTGATCACGCACTAGTGGCACTGGTATCTAAGAAGCTGAGGAAAATAAACAACATATCTGTACTTCTACATCTGTTCAGGTGGCTTCAGGAGGATTATCACTTGAGGATGTTGTTTTTGAGGGAGTCATTTTTAGAAATGTAGGAAAACACCAGTTAAGCCAAGAAAGTGTTCCCAGTTGAGTATGTTTATTGGTAGTGAACTTCTGTGCTAAAGGTTTCAAGGGTCAAATACAAATGAGTAAAGTACAGCCACAGAAGCAAAAGTCATGCTGTTAGTCTCCAAATCTACTTATTGAAGGAAGACAACTTTTTTTTTTTTAAAGGTGGGGGAGCAGAGGTGAGGTATCTGGGGGAGCAATTTTAAAAGCTGAAAGCATGCTTATGTGTTCATGCTTTTTCTTTGAAGCTGTGGACTTCACTGAATGTTGCTGTCTCAGCTGAAGCAACGTTTGAGGATACTGTGCAAATGGTTAATAACCATTAATAACCTATCTGTACCTTTCTGGGTCCTATAGCATCGGTTGACTGCATGGCCATTCTTAGAACCGTGCTTTCCCTGCTGATATCACTGGTCTTAAATGGTAATTAATGACTGGTTGGCACCATACAAGAAATTGGAACCTACTAGCTTGAATGCTGGCAGTCAATTTCTGACAGTGTAAGTCTTAATAATTTCGAAATATATTCTTTCAACATGAACATTTTTCTCAATTAAATGTGAAGCCTGGAGAGTACATTTACGGAAGTGAACTCTTGTGTGCATAAAGCCTGGGACGTAATAAATCCACTGGATATCTCAATGTTTCAGAATAAGCAAATAAATTAGCTTCTGGAAATTGACGTGTACTGTAAAGATGCCAACAGAGTTTTGAGAAACTCTGAACAGGGAGGTTTGGTTTTGTTGCCATATCAGAGGTCTGGGGTTGGCTTCTTTCCGCTTCTGTGAGAGTTTGTGTTGTTTGACTGCGCCGTTTGTGTTGTTGTTTGCTCTGGTGGGCAAATTCTTGTAGAGTTTGACTTTAGCAGCTTAAAATGGTACTGTCTGCGTGCACAGCCTTGCAGTGTGGATGGAAAGGGAAGCACTGTCCCAATGCATGTTTGCATTGTCCCAGTTTACCACAGTCTAAATAATACCTGTGTAACCTTTACCTGGCAAGTAAAAATGATTTGGTATTGTTACTTGTCCAAAAACCAAGTAGTTGTTCTTCTTTGAAGTTATGTGAATGTATCGTGTATATATATATGATTTATTTATGATATATCTATATATATATAAAAACAGCAAATGCTAAGAGGAGAAAAGGTAGATGTAATAAGAAGCTGACAAAGACAATTATAAAGAAAGTTTTGATGTGTTTCTAATGGAAAATAAAGATAAGTACTAGGATGGTAGGAAAATGGAAAACAAGTAATGCAGTCACCACTTGCCCTGAGCATCTTTTCCAGTGCTAATGAATGAGGATCTCCTGTTACTAAAAGCATGAGGTTTCATTCCAAGGTGGAGCTCCTTCTATTGCTGTGTGAACGTTTTAAAATATGGGTTTACTTTTAGAATGTTCAAAAATAGTCTAAGGCATTTTATATAAGAAACTTATGGACAGGTAATTCATGAGAAGAATCTGAAGTCACACGCTTTTAAACATTTAACATTGACAAACATCCAAGATTGAATAAATACTGATATTGAGCATTTTAAAACAAGCCACAGAGGAACACAAACTTGAATTGTAAGTGTATCACAATATTTCTATATAAGTTCATTTTTTAAGAGAACATGATGAGAGAGAGATCATTGCCATTGAAAATGTTTCCTTGGCCTGATGTAAACAAATATATGCCAATGCTGTAGATAATTCTTGTACGTTTGGCATGCATCTCACTGAAAATACCTTGGGAGCTTATGCTATAACCAGTGCTGTTTAATGCAGTTCTCTCAATAAGCAACTAAAAGCTTTTTTTTATAGTACTTGTAGTTTCAGCTGTGTGAGACTACTTCCTTTTCTAAGACACAGTTTCTTTTTCTGCTTGTAGGTTAGGATGAATTAAAAAGCTTTCTTATGAGTTGCTGTATCAAAGTATCAAATTAAAGAAAATTACCTGAGGGCTGCAGTTGAAATAAGTGTTTTTGAGGTTCCCATCAAAAATACTAGTGTCCACAGAACTTGCATTCTTGATCTGTGCTTATTCCTGTTTAAAAGTTTCATGGTTTTCACAAGTTTTTTTTCATTCCCTGATTATTTTAAATCAATAAAAAGATAACATTGTTAAATTCAGCTGCTCTGATTTTGTTTAATGATAGTATATCAGGAAGTTTGAGTTACTGTTGTAACTTCATCCTGGTCAAAACCAATACTGTTACTTTGGGGAACAGATTTCATAGAAAACTTTGAGGAATGCAGAAAAGTTTTTTTTGGGGTAGTTCATAGTTCTGCCAAACATAGCTGCAGTTGGCATGATCTGAAGTGTATTACTTACATTAAAATAACATCACTACTTATTTTCAATGTATTTTATAGCCTTAAAGTCCCAGATTGACCAAATCTGTCTCTACTCTAATTTCAACTACCAAGTAGGTATATACGCCAGAATATTTGGGTAATATAAGAGTGGGAAGCAGTTGAAAATCATGGCAGACTTTTTGTTCCATGTTGTGGTTTATGTTGTCATGTTGGTCATTTCTTTCTGTACTTCCTTAGATACGAAATTGCTTTCAGTGTTCAAAATAGCATGGTGGCCTAATCAGTAGAGTGATGATACTTTACAAAATCTTGCAAAATGGTTGCTTTACACAGCCTTGATGGAAGGAAAAGATTCCTTGTAGCTGGGAAGCATGGCAGTCCTGAAAAGTGCTATCCTTAAGTCAAAAGTTGCTACTAATATCAAAAAGAAATTCAAGAAGTGAGAAGCCAGTAGACTTCTGGAAGGCAGAAGTGAAATCACCACCCCCAAACTCTGATTATTTCCTTGATTTGAATCCAAAACATTATCTGACTTTTTGCAATACATGCGGGTTTGCTTTATTATTTTTCTGCTGTGCAACTTTCCCTGTGCTGGTTACTGAAGCTGTTGATCTAGAGAGTCGTGGGTGTAGTCCAAGTGGGATGCAGGAGCCAGCATGAAGAGCTGCACGTACTCAGAGGGTTCAGGAAGCGAAGGGTTGACAGAGTTCTTGATGGCCCACAAAACCTGATGGAGGCTGGCAGCTGTACATTGGAAGTCACTGTCTTAACCCAAGTCTGAAGGTAATGGGGACATCTTTATTTATACAAATCAGACCAATGTCTTCTTCAAAGTGAGGCTTTCCACTTTTATATCAAGTACTGATGCTTTCTCATTAATCTGGACTTGTTAGGACCACATGCGTTTTGCTAGGTAAAAAGAAACGTTGCTTGCTGTATTTATTGGTATTGTTTCACAGGGAGGAAAAAAATGATATCCAGCTGACTGAATAGGTCTTGTTGCATTTTCCCTCAAATACTGTATAAATGTTTAATACTATTGCTAGTTACCCATGCACAGTATGTCTTAAGGGCGTATGACTATTCTTCTATGAGTGTGCTTTTATAAGTAATATATGTCTGTGCTCACACATCTTTCTAGATATACGTAATGCTATTTACATCTTTTATGGCAGGGTGCCCGTCATTTTTTGAAACTTTTTTTTTCGTAGGTGCTTGATTGCAGGAATAATGTACTGTCTCGCATCCTGGGAGAGAGTGGCTCTCCTGAAACCTGGATGCGAGGACTTAAAAATCAAATTCTGTTTCCCTCACGGAAACATCCTTTCTCAAATCGCTGGTGACAAAATAAAACTGTTGTAAAATGTTTCTTTACTGGTATGCATTCACACTACTTACTACATGAATGCGTTTGCAGTTTTTATGTCAAGTTTTAAGCAAATGCTGACGATACCCCTTTTCATTTATCCAGACTCACAAGAAAGAGGTGTGAATTCACTGCATTTTTTTTTACTCTGACAATATGCAATTTAGTATCAAGAATTGTATTTCTAAAGAAGTGTGCATACTGTAGGTTAAAAACTTGAGAACATTGTTAAAAATGGCATAGAAATGTAGCAAAATTTCTCTCTCAGGAGTAGACTGAGGATGACAACAAAAAAGGTTTTTTTTTTTTTTTTAAGGAGTAGTCCATATACTTGCTGTCCCATAGTCAGCTTCCTTGGTTTGTTGTCACAGGTGTATTTGTTTATTACTCAATTCTTTTTATTGCAATTGCTTGAGTTACCTTACTAAATATTCTCCTCGTCAGATAAGATAAAATAAGTGCATAAATCTTTATATTCTGTGTATTTTAAAGAAACTGAGATAGAAGATGCTGAGACCATAACCATTTTTAGCCATATGCTTGCAGAAGTTTTGAATGCCTCTTCCTGCCATTTGTTTTGTCATGCTAGCTTGTTATTATCGTACAAAAATAAACGTCTAATAGCAGCAGCATTGTTAAGAGTGGGTGTAGTTACTGTATGCCTGGCCTGTGTCTAGACTAGTTGATGGACATCCCCAGGTAGTCACTCCCAGTTGCACAGAGAGGTAGTGCTCTCCCCATACAGCATGCGGAATTTTGTATAGCATGCAACAGCACTACATGTGCCAGAGTTTAGGAACTGAAGATCCTCTGTCTGGATGGCAAGAGCAGAGATAACCTCTGACTTTCTGCTGATCAGAAATAACCCGTCCATGATGGATCTACCATGAGTGTGTGAAGGGGTTTAGTATGTCTGTATAGGTTGGTGTTTCTTCACCCAGCAGTTACTCAAAATAGATTGGCAAGCTTTTTTTTTTTACCTTATTTCTGCACCCTAGGAAAGATTTTTATGCCAGAGTCAGAAATATATGCAAAACTGTATAGTCCTCTTTGGCCATTGGAGCGGAGTTCAGCGTATGCATGAGTATTTGCAGGACAGGGACATTTGAATAGTGTCTGGTGACCAGTGTCAGTGAGTGAGACAGACCTCTCTTTAGCATGGTTTAGTGCTTCTTTAATACAGCTTGTTGAATCTATGTATCATAAAGAATCAAATCAATATTAATTCCAGTGTAACTCAGATTGTCTTCTCATTTTATAGAGCTTGTACATATACTTAACAAATCAGAGCATAAGATTCCGAAAGATGAATACCAAATAACAAAACCAAATAACAAAACCAGGCAAGACGCATAAGTAAGAAAATAAATTGAGATGATTAGGTCCTGCTTCATGCATCCTAAATGCTGCTTTTGTCCAACTAGTAGATGACAATTTGTTACAATGCCATGAAACCCTGGGGAGAAATCTGATTTTTACCCTGGATGCATGGCATTCAAATCATTCTTTAGAAACAAGCAGAGGAAACTTGTTAAGTCTTTCTGTGTCTCTGGGCTCCTTCTGTAAGGCTGTGGATTGGTGGGTGTTACTACTTTTTGAATTTAGCTCTAAGTCACTTACAGGCTTATTATTTGTTTTGAAAAGAATAAGTTTGGTTCTCCATTTGCCTTATGTATCATTTGCAGTCTAACCAGTTATTTAGACTTAAAAATTTTAGACTGTTAGGTTTGTTTGCTACAAATAATATGTTTATAACCTCGTATTTTTCTTTTGCTGTCTTATGCGGCTTACTTTTATGATCTTTTGCTGAGTGTACTTTAAAATTCTCATTCTAGCAGCAATCTTGGAACAGCTAATATCTGCTGATAATTCTGCAGTTTTGAGCTGTCCCAGAATGGTCCAAATTCTTTCGTTTTTCTTTTAAATCCTCCAGAAATGATTTAATAGGTTGTAGCTTTGGAAAATCTACGTAGCTAGTCCTGTCCAAGTTGCTTCTTTGTACACTTTCTTATTTATCCCATCCATTTTGAGGTGGGATTGTGTTGTGCATTGTTTTATCTTCTCATCCCTATCATCTTTAGCTGATTCAGAGTATAGCTTCTATTTTAAATGTCTGATGTTCTTATCTGTTGAGGCTAGGGGGGTCAAATTGTCTAAGAAAGTTTATCTGATGCATTATGGGTGGAGACAGTCATCCAACATGCAGTAGGCAATTTCAGCTTTGAAGCAGGACAGACATGAACTCAGAACAGCATGAGTGTTCTTATACACTTAATATATGGGTATGCAATAAATCATCTGCATTGGGAACTTTGCTTTATGGCTTCTGGTTTGGGTTTTATCATACCTTTTGTCCCATTTTTCTGCTAACGATTTTAGATTTCTACATCAGCAAGGACCACACGTATTTTATTTAACCTGACCTCTTCTGAATCTAGGCCAATTACATTTCGCCGAATACTCTTGTTTTGGGGTATGACACACTTAAAGAAACTGAAGATGAAGTTCAGTTTGGTGCTTAAGAGGTTAAACTGTGTAACACCAGTGAAGAATTTGTTAAAAGAGGAGTTACATGATGCATGACCAAGCAAGTACTTGGTCTTGTACCTCAGCGCGAGAGAGCGGAGGGCTGAGATAGGCTAACCTATGGAAAAGTCCCTTTCTGATACTCTGTTCCTGCAATCCTGTGACTTTGTGTAGATGAATTAATTGCATAGTTGACTGTCAGTGAGCATTCATATTGCAATCTTTGTTTTTAATGACATTACTGCCGTTCTTGGAGTAATGCCCAGTAGTGTGTCACACAGGGATGGGCGCAGGACACACGCATTCTCTTCCGTTGCCCCAGTGTGAACTGGGCATGAACTGGATCCTTCTCTCTGGGTATCTGGAGTTTGTTGTACAGTAATAGACTTATTGAATCCTTGTGTAAGCTCTGTTATCATACTTAGATATGTTCAAATACATAGTTTTGAGAAAAGAATTAAGCTGCACAACTGTTAGTGTCCTTGGGTCTCCATCAATATAAACAATTGTATGTTTCCCATGAGACTGTGCTTCCAGAAATTCTACTCAATGATGGAATAATCTTTTAGCTGTACAGAGACAAAATACCACTCTCCCTCTCCAAACCTTCTGCTATGAAAGCAAAGTGTTTGAGAGATACTTTAAAGGAACTGCTGTTTTTACTTCTTGAAAATAGCATAGCACATGGATACCTTGATGCATTAGAGTAAGTATTGAAAGATTAAGTAACAGCAGGAGGAATTAGAGAGACCTAGGAGCTTCTGTGATATTTGCTTCAGAAGATGTCTGACTGCTTTCATAGGAAGCCAGCAGAACAGAAGTGCATGTCATTACTTCTCTGGTAAGCATCTGTTGCAGACAGAGGCCAGCATTTCTAGTCTTGCTTTGTAGGAGACCTTATTTTAAGTGGTACTGGGTAGTCCCTATGACTAGGTGGCTTCTGAGCAAGGAAACCAGCGAACTTTTTAAAAATACTTCAGATAAATAGATTTGACTTCCTAGGAGTTAGAAAATGCAAGCAGATGGTATACCTTCCTAATTTTAGACATCTGTCTTCTGAAGGTCTGAATCTTTCAGTGGTCCTTCTTCACCAGGGCTTATGAGGTTCTGCTGGAGCTGGTGGCTCAGTTTTTACATTTCTTCTGTGTCCTGTTATTGGTATTTTATTTATTTATTATAAATGTTTTCTTTGACGAATGTACCTTTTGACATGTCAGTCAGGTATGTTTGGCTGTAGTGGCCTTTGAGGACAAATGACTTGATAGGGAGAGAAGATGAGGGATTTAACTAAACTGAGTAAGTAATGAATATTATTAAACTAGCAGAGGATCAGTAGCTTTGGGTTTACAATCAAATAACAAAAGATTTTTTCCGCCATGTTTTCATATTTATAGATTTTTTTTTCCCCTTTTACAGAAAAATCCTGGAAGAAATAGCATGGGCTCTAGCTTCTAAAACTAACTTGCCATGAAAATGCACTGTCTGTCACCTAATGGTGTTTTCCAAGATGGTTTCTCACACTGTTGTCTGGGATCCAGAGATCAGTGGAAGTTCCACAGAAGCCTTTTTGGTGTTTAGTTTCATCTTTTGTTACTTCCCAGGCCCCATTTATTCTTTCTGTGTGTTTGTTTTTTTTAGCATGCAAATGTGCATATAATTAGTAAGTATGTTTCAAAATGTATGTGGGAGATGCATGTTACTGTGCTTGAGGTAAATAGAAAGGTGTTTCTAATGCAAAATGTTGGTCCGTGATTCATGCAAATGACCTAAGAAGAGTGACGCTCTTGTTGATATGAAGGAAAGGCAAACCATAAACACGGGGCACCACTCAATGCATTCTCCTTGTGAGCTTCAGGGGACAGTGTTGGTCAAACATAACGGTCTGTGTCGGTCTCAAGGGAAGATGATGAAGAGCTATTGGAGAAGCCAAGGGAGCTAGGAAAAAGGGAATACTATTTATTGTTTCCCCTTTTGTATTTGTCAGCTACTCCAACAGAAGACTGGGACTTAATTTCACACTTACATAACTTTTGGCTGAAATCCCTGTAACTATTTTAGGAAGCCAGATTCATTAGTCTCTGTGAAGTAGTGTGTTTAGTGCTGTCTTTTTGTGGCAGTTGTTGACATTTAGTGTTAGGTCGAGAGAGCTTCCTGTTAAGTTTTTCCTTGTAAAGAAAGGTGTCATACTTCATCTTTGGCTTTGTTAGGATGGACAAAGATGGCTAGGTGATGTATGCTTGCAGTAGTTGTTCAGGAGGAAAAGGAGCAGAAAGAAGACTGGCAGGAGGTCAGACCATGTCTTGCCTGCCCATCTTGATCTGATTTTAATGATCTTGATAACAATACAAATATTTAATTGCAAAAGAAACTCTAAGGACTAATGCAAATGTTAGTGGCCAGAAGTTATATAAAACATTCGTAGCTGACCTTCTCAATCCAGCGAATTTGCTCTGAGAGGAATATGTGATTTCTCCCATATTCTTTCCTTCTCATTCACTGCTTATCCCATTTAACCCCAGGCTCTCCTCCTCACAACCTGCTATTAAATGCATCAATTGTTCTCTGATAGAGCTCCTGTGTGACCGCTTTTCTTCATCAATATTTTACTATAGCTGTGGTCATCCGTGGTTTGACTGCTGCTGGTATTCAAGTCACCTTTACTAACGTGTTTGAGACAAGTATTTAAAAAAAAAAAAAGTTACCCAGCGGTTAATTTTCCTCTGTACAATTGGGTATTTGTGGATATGGCAGACAGAGCTTCCCTTTTACTGATGAATTGATTCTTTCCTATTTCAGAACTTTTAGACCTCTTTCCTGTTTTCCTACTGCTAATAAGAAAATCTGGTCCAATGTGGTTTATGGATACAGCTGTTCACCCAAATAAGATAGCAGAGAAGCCAAGACATTCAACTAACAGTTTCTAAGCATTGAGAAGCTCAGGAAAATGTATTGCAGCTACCATTCAGCTTTTTTTATACTGTTATATGACCTTTGTAAGAAAAATACTTGCAAAGAATTAGTATTAACATCACTGAGCTGTTCAGAAGTAAAATTTGTTTGTATTTTTCACAACAGTTTGCTGATTAACATGTGTATTGCATACCTTGTATTAAAATATTGAATCATTGATCCACAGAGATCCAGTTGTTAATAGTGTAACTGTTAAATTACTGTTTGCAAGCCTTCAAAATTGGGACAGAAGCAAAGGACAAAGTTTTGTCTTTTGTATTTCACAAGATGTTGCATTAGACATGTATGTTCTCATACAATGCATTAATCTTAGCTTTGTAGTTCATGAAGCAATTAATTCACAGTGAAAAATGCAGTTATTGAGATGCATACCACTGAAATTCATTAAAAAACAGTATTTGTCAGCTGTGTAGCTGTAAAACTGCTACAGAAATTTAAAGGATACTTATTGCTGTCTTTTTGGTTGATCAATGAAAAGCTGAAACATTTAAGAGCAAATCCTTGATTCCTCATGAAGCAGGGGGTGGTATGTCAAGAAATGTCAGGCTCCCTAGCCCAAGCTAGCACATTAACTGAGATTTGTGACCTGTTCTTTAGCTTTCAATTGCTGTTCAAATCAAGTACCACCTGACAGTCACTTACATCATTACTTTGACTCAGGAATGGATTTTGCTGTATCAAGATCAGGATGCCCTGTACCTTGCAGGGTCAAGTCCTCTGTTGTGTGCCCTGTGGGTTTTTTTACTGTTTTTATTTTGTATAAGTTACAGCAATCCGGGGACTGACAGCCCAGTCACACAGGCAAACTTCAGCTTGACTAGAATATCTTTTTTCTTTTGATTAATAAATATATTTAAAAAATTAATAAAAACAAATAAACAAAACCTCTGTAGGTTCAGGACACAAAATGAGGTTGTCTGGCAGTATACAGGAGACTTAATGGAAAAAATATTTTTTCCTGTCAATGCACAGACCCAACAGCATAAGAATACATAATAAATTATAATTTTAGCCAACTTTGAATTAAAATCTGAAGCTTTCTAGAACGTTTTGGAAACTGTTCTATGAAAACTCACACATTAATTAAAGTCTGAAAAAAAAAAAAAAAAAAAACCCTTGGTCTTTCCACCTGCATGTAAGAAAAGCACAAGAGTTCTTTGTGCAGGCAAGAGCAGATTGGTTTAACTGTCACATGAGAGGAAGATAGTTGCTTCTACTTTTTAGAGAACAAGTACAAATTGTGAAGCCTTTGCTGTTGTATTACATTGTTCATTAATTTGAGTCCAAGGGCCTCTAGAAGACTATAATATCTGTTGGAAACTCTAATTAGGGTTATATAAGAAATGAAATATTGTGTCATTCTTTCACTGCAAGTATAGTGTTTTCTCTCTTGTATACAAAACAGTTTGTGCCACGGAATAGTTAATACAATAACCAAACTAACCTATATTTTTAATTTGCACCTATATTTTTTGGAGCTTTGTTTTTCTTATGCAGATGAAGTTTTTTGTCTTTGGACTTTACATTTGTTCCCCAAACAAAACAAAAAAAAACCAACCCTGTATAAGAATAGACAACAGGTCTGCTTCTCCTCCTTCCCCCCATTTTAAGCTTCTGGCATGTTTGAACTCTTCCTGTTCCTGTAATGTCTTTTCTGTGAAGGAAGAATCACTAGTTCTTACGTCTCTTTCTAGAAAGTAACAGTATAATTTCAGTGCTGGAACAAAAATAATTTGTATGTCACTTGCTTTAGTTTTGAAGTTAAGGCTTACCACTTAACATCTGAAAAAAAATTATTTGGATTTTCTATTTTTAAACTTTTTTTGAGTCTTCAGTCATTAAACATGGTTCTGAGTATCTAAAATTGGTTATTAATGGTAGATTTAAATGTTGTTTGAAAGAAAATGCATTTTGTTTACAGTATCCATCTGCTTATTACATTTCAGCACTGAACAGGAAGAGTTATTTCCTGTCTCAGAATACTTTGTTTCCTTTGTCTCTACAATAAGAGAAGAAAAAACATCATGCATTCTCTTTCTGATCAATGAAATCTTCTCCTTATTCCAAGTCCAGATTTGTAATAAATAAACCTCAGTAATGTAGTGCTGGTGAAGATATATGTTGTAATTTTAACATCTTTTTATTCCAGAGAGTATTGTAGGGAAAATTGTAGGTCACGCTGTCGTGCAGTCATACAGTACGTAAATGCAGTTGTGACTGCATAGCTAAACATTTTAGATGTTGAAGACTGCAGGCGTGAAAGCTGCAGCTGTAAATATGTAGTTACTTCTCATTGTAACTAAGTTATTATCTAGCAGTTAACACCTTCCACTTAGAGTTGTGACTATTTTTTTGAAATAAAACTTCATCATGAGAGTTGGCTTAATTAAGCTTGCTTATTTTTAAAGACAGCCAACATCAAGAAGGTGGGTGGGGATCATGTGCTACTGCTTAAGAATGTGGTTTTCTTGGTGATTTAGCAGATAGCTCAACAGAATCAGGAAATCTTCCAGACTGCTCATATTTCTTTTTCAGTGTCTGAGAGGGTTTTTTTTCTTTCTTTCTTTCCTGTTATTGCCAGCAATCACAGGCAGCTACATTGCTGTAGGTCAAAAAAGTACAAGCCAGATGGATTACACTTTCATTTTACAGATGTGAACTTGCTGTGAATTTTGGTATAATTGTGGCTGACTAGGAGTGCTTTTGAGTCATCAGTCACTCAGAGCAACTCTCAAGGACACTTGCATTACTTTTGTGACTTCTGTGCCTGGTTTAACCATACTCTGTGTATTAGTTTACAAGCCCTCTTTTTGAGGAGCTCACGTATGGGAAGAGGCACTACACAGTTGCATGCTTTTGCATCCAATGAAGACGTGAGTTTTTCATTTATGCTCATTTTGCAAATTGTTTTTGAAGTAGAGCTGGCAAGCTTTGAATTGCCAGTGCATGCGTGAACAACACTTCTGAAAATTTTGGAGAATGGCCCAACATATAGGGTAGTTTTTGTATTGGTTTAATATTTGCCAAGATTTCCATTTTTAGTGGATGTCCAATACAAGCAATAAATACGTCTTAAATAAATATCCCTCAAAAACTGTATGCTGCAGAGTGAAGAATAACAAAATCAGTTGCAGCAATTCTTAAGAGTTGCTGCAATCAGTTGGAATTAATGTTTCAGTAGCTTCATTATAGGGAGAGGGAGAATAGGATGGTACAAAGATTAAGAATGCTGTAATATTATACTTAACTAAAAATAACTATTTTTTTTT
Organism: Nettapus auritus; assembly: GCA_011076525.1. Lineage (NCBI taxonomy): Eukaryota > Metazoa > Chordata > Aves > Anseriformes > Anatidae > Nettapus > Nettapus auritus. Next base: position 18,678,700 of record CM021797.1, read on the forward strand.
TCTTTGCTGTAGTCGTGACATGGAGAATAAAGAAACCTTGAGGGGGCTGCAGAAGATGGATGACCGCCCAGAAGAGCGCATGATCAGGGAGAAACTCAAGGCAACATGTATGCCAGCTTGGAAACATGAATGGCTGGAAAGAAGAAGCAGGAGAGGCCCTGTGGTAAGTAGTACTGAAGGGTGTTATCTGTAACTATTACAAATAAAAGTTCCTTAAGATTTTCTTTTAGAAACCTATATCTTAACAGTTTGCAGGCTCTTAGTTATGATCCTCTTGTTCATTTTTTTAGTCTGTTTAACAGGAAACTGTGGTTCACTTTCTTAAATATACACATTTATTAAGCTTTTTTGAAACAAATGTATAGCTGCTATGATGGTTTTGTGGTATGGAGTACTGCTGTGGCAATACTGCCCTCTAATGTCAACAACAAAAGTAACTGTTTTTTATTAGGTAAAAAACTAGTATTCTGTACTGCCTTCATTCTTAACGGTTTTATGGCTTCATTTCCATAGTTTGAGAAAGTTAAATTGAGGTTTTCAGCATGTTGTAATGTGGAATTTTTGTTAGATAGGAAAAGTGAAACAGCCAAAATGAAACAAACAAACAAACAAAAAAAAACACCTGCAAGCATGCTAGAAATAGAGAAAAGCAAATCTGAGTACTTCCTTCACGTAAGTTTTAACTGTGATAAACTTTGGATGCCAGAGAACCTCATTAGCCTTTTTCATTAATGCTTTTTGTATAAATGCCTCTGAAATAATTTTATAATCATAGAGTATTCTGAGCTGGAAGGCACCAACAAGGATAATTGTGTCCAACTCCTGGCTCCACACAGCACCACCCAAAAATAAAATCAGATGCCTGAGAGCGTTGTCCAAAACCTCCTTGAACTCCAGCAGGCTCAGTGACCTCTGCCCTAGGGAACCTGTCCCAGTGCCCAACCGCTCTCTGGGTGAAGAACCTTTTCCTAACCCCCAGCCTGAGCTTTCCCGTCACAGCCCCCATGCTCTTCCCTCAGGTTCTTTCTTAAGTAATTTTAAGAAATTGCAGACAGATCAAACCCCAAACTTATTAAACAATTCTAACATCAACATTAAGTATAATGCCAGTTAATTAATAGCAATTAGTTACATGCAAGCTTAGTTGTACTCGTCAATGTGACTCCCAGTGTCACTTGATGGGAGTGCTCATTTAAAGCTAAGGTCATCTGACTTGGTACACAGGTGTACTGAAATTAAAGAAATGGTTTGTTGGTAAGTTTCTGTAATAAGAAAGAATGCTGAAAATACATAACAGTGCACAAAAAAGCAATACCTCAAAACCTCTAGCACAAAACAGTTCTTAATTTTTTTTAAACATATCTTGGTTACTGCATAGCTTGAAATTATGTTTCTCTGTTTAGCTCTCTTTCTTTGAAGTGTCTGGGTTTTTACTGAAACTTTCTATGCTCCAGATTGTCATTTACTAGCATTTTAATATTCAGCTTCTGTCAAGCAATAGCAACTGGTAACTGTGACTTGTCCATATGTCCAAACTCCTCCTTGTCGTATTTTTCCTCTAGGCTGCTGAAACTCAATTCATTTCTGGACAGCAGCATTGCTATTGTTAGATTAGTTAAAACGTGTTTAAAAAATAGCATCGCTACCTTGTGGTTGCAATCCAATACAGGAAGAAAAGAAATGGGTCTGGACTTTTTGTCTTATATGCCCTAAGCAGGGAGAACCCCTTCCCACTGGCCTTTTTGGTTTTGGGGAAAAAAAAAAGGTTGTCAGACAAAAAAAAAATAAAAAATCAGAGACCTCTGCAACTTCATGAGAGAGGTCTGCTCTTCTAATCTGAAACATTGTCTGGACTTCCCCTTCAGCTTTGAGTCAAGCCTCTGAGTCACAGAGAAACATAGAATTAAAACTGACTCTTACTTGGTGGGATAGCTTTCAACTATACTCTGCTTTTAATTATATAATTAAAATTTTAATTTATTAATTTATTATTATTATATTTTCTCATAGATTATGTAGGTCTTAGGGCCAGACATCTGAAAGTTGTGTTGAAATATTCCATATCTCAGTGCCGAAATTTGGTGTCAGTGCAACAGAACTCAGTATTAGGAGTGTAAATGCTTTCTCTAGTTGAGCACATACCTGTGCAGGTAGTGTGGCACTGAGCACAATGATTAGCACGCTTATCAGAAGTGATGTATCTGTTCCAATTGTATTGTGGGGTTCTCAAGGGGCACAGCACACCTTAATTTTGGTGTATTTGGTTCCAGGTTTAAAGTAATCTTATTTTGCAACAAGTGGTCATAATGTTCTGTAGAAATAGTAACCCTGATATTTCTCAACTGATACTTAGAGTAGGTGGTAGATAACTCTAATATAGGCAGTCAGTGTCTGGAGGAAAATATTCCTTTCGATCTTACTGTCCCAGTGGGGAAACTGTTGTCCTTTGATATACCATGAATGACAGAGAAGCACTTCAAGAATAAATAAGTTGCTGCAACAATTAACGTAAGTGGCACAAAAGGACAGTAAAAGTGTTCTTTCTTTTCTGTGTTTTGTATATAGACTAACAAGATATAACGCCTATGAGATGTTAATAATGAAGCTTAGGAAATGTGTAAAATTTGTATGTCTGAATAATGGCTTAGTTGTATAATGCTAGCAAAGCATGTTTTGATTGATTTGTATTGCTTTAATATAAAACGATTAATTTGTAATTCTAACGTTCATGGTTTTATTCCTGCAAGGTGGTGAAACCTATCCCTGTGAAGGGAGATGGATCTGAAACGAACAAGCTATCTCTAGAACCTCAAGCTGAAGGACAAAGCACTGCTTCTTCACCTACACAGAAAGGAAGGCGTAGTCCTTCTCCTAGTAGCTCTTCTTCATCGTCCTCTAGGACTGTTAAATCTGAATCACCAGGTGTTAGAAGAAAAAGGGTATCTCCAGTACCTGTAAGTTGCAAGCTGTGATGTAATTATTGATTTGGATATATTCTACAATCTTTTGCTTAAATAGAGAGGCAATAAATATGTAATTCTCACTGGGTGGGTCAAGATGCTGATGTAGAGGTGTTATGACACAGTATCACTTGAGAGTGAGATATGCAGGGCATATCTCATGTTACGTTTGTCTCATGCAGAATTTTATTCTATGCTCTTAGGAGTTTCTTCCTTTTAATTCAGTCACGCTATCGATTTTTTTATATTATTTTTTAAGGAAATAAGTGAGGAAGTATAGATATGAATGCCCTCTTAGCTTGATTTGCACAAGGAGATGCCAGGATTTTGGTTTTACTGTAGTTTTGCATGTCAGTTTTCCAAGCCTATATACTCCCTTGAGGACAGGATTAATGATAAGAGTAACATTAGAGAATTACGTACCTGGGTCTGGTTACATACCAATAACCAGAACAGTTACTGGTATGCTATTTGTGATCCTCTGTTTCAGGACTGATCTTTATGTACAGATTCAGGAAGTTTTAGTACATGCATTCTTAGAAGGTAAAATCTATACCATTACATCTGAGAAGATGAGGAATAGAATGGAATATTTTGAGCATTAAGAGCTGGGTTCATCAGACAAGTTTGGGAATATAACATTTTGAGCAATAGTGTCTAACAGATTTGTTACTGCAAACATACTCATCCTCATTTGACTCATCTACAAATTCACAGTGCAATTACAGTAAGAATAAAATCTAATAGCCTTCACTGTCCCATTGTTCTAAACAAGATTTCCAAAATCACTAAAATATATACTTCCATTCCACTGAACTAGGGATGAATATCTCACACAGCACAGCATTGTAGGACTCCTTTCCTCCTGATGAGAGAAATGAAAATGTTAAAATAATAATAAAATTGTTCAGCTTAAAATTGTTCATAATTGTTCCTTTTTTGTTTTATATTGACCTTTCACATGAGAAACCCTGAAGTTCAAAATATCCTTTACTTAACTGATGGACAGTAAGTCAATTACAACCTTCTGCATCATAACTTAAAATTCTAAGTAGATGCAAATCAGAGCAGAAGATTTGAAATTGGGTAGTCATTAAAGTATTTCATAACATTAGAAATGTGAACAATTTAAATGAAAACAATTTTAATAAAAAGGGGCCATTTTCTGCTTGTTGTTGTTTCTCATCATCAAAAATAACCTGAGCCAATAGTTGCTCTAACTGTGTAAAGGAGAGGGAGCCGTATCCTTTTTCTTTTTCTTTGGAATTTCTAAAAGTCAATTCTTATTTCCTTTTGTGAACTCTAGGTATAGGATTTCTTCACTTATATTAACATTACAAATTTAATTTAGTATTTCATAACTTGATCTATTGAGTTATGAGCCAGTCATGATCTGGTTGAATTATACATCCTAATTCAGTAGTAATTTGGTAAGTTTATCAACAGAGATTTGAAAATTTAAGCAACTTAAAAGACTCTCTCATAATGTCATACAAAATTTTAGTTACAAAATTACAGTTCTTCTGTCCTCTAGTTCTGATCATAGAAGAGGAAATGAATCACTTTAAGTTCATGAAGTCTAAGCAGGTTGTAGTTTCAGGTCTGGGGGACACATACTATATGTCATTCTGAACAAAATACATAGCTGAACTGATGGAACTGGAAGTGATGGAACCACTTCTGTAGTTTCAGAGTGGACGTATAACACCACCTCGAAGAGCCCCATCTCCAGATGGCTTTTCTCCATACAGCCCTGAGGAAACAAATCGTCGTGTCAACAAAGTTATGCGAGCCAGGCTGTACCTGCTGCAGCAGATAGGACCCAACTCTTTCTTAATCGGAGGAGACAGCCCTGATAATAAATACAGAGTCTTTATTGGGCCTCAGGTAATGAACATGTTTGTGTTGTCTATAGTTTTTATTAATTCATTAATTTATATTAAATCAATTAATTTCATTAATTTAATGTTGAAAAATTTTGTACAAAACCAAAACAGATTCAGTCACCAACCTATGCTAATAGTTCTGCAAAGATACGTAATTGCTTAAAAGATGCAGTCTGTGCTTTGCTTGTATTTTTGTCAGATATGTCAGATACTTATAGCAAGTACTATTTTTGTCCAGAGCTCCTCTCATGACTTTCTGAACTAGAGGCTTTTTCTTCGTAAATTTGTTATTCTTACAAGTGGCTCCTAAGCATGTCTTATTAAGCATTTTTGGCCAAAATTTGGCAGCTTTCCTAGTTTCTTACCCTGAAATACTTCCTCTCCTTTTTTTAATGGAGTATATATAAATGACAAGCAATGTCACAATTACTCTAATGGAGTGATAATACCATTAATACCCATAATTATATCATTTTCAGAGACTTTGATAGTACTGCCTTGATTCTGTATTGGAGAACATACAGGTTTTGTGTAAACAGAAGCATCTGATTTAAGTTTGCTGTTATGTTAGAGATTTTTTAAAGATTAAATGCATACATTTCTTTTAGTATGGAGAATAGCTATAGCTTTCAGTTGACTTTTAAAAAATGAAAGGAGAAAACTGGTATTATAATTGTCTGATTTTTTTATACATATTCCTGAATAATGTTTTGGGAATTCACTCTATGTAGAGCCATGTAAGAAGGTATTTATACACATATATAAAATACTATTTTGCCTTTTTTTTTTAAATAGGAGGGCCTTGTATATACCTCTTTAATGCACCTCAGTGTGGAAAACTGATCCATGTAATTATCTAGTCAGTAGAGCCTTAGCATATATTTTTCTTTCCAGACTTGTAGCTGTGGTCGTGGAACATTTTGTATTCATCTGTTGTTTGTTATGCTGCGAGTGTTCCAGCTTGAACCCTCAGACCCAATGCTATGGAGAAAGACACTGAAGAACTTTGAGGTAATCTCATAAAGATCTAATGGCAATCTAAAATCTGCCAGGTAAAAGTCTTAAGGGCACTATTTTAAAAATGCTGAAAACTGCTGTATTTCAAACCAATGAGAATTAGTTTTTAATTGCTTTTCATTTAATCTTAAGAGATATGTAGGTAGAAAAAAATCTGCAAATAAAAGGTGTAACTAAAAGAATTAGTAGAGAGTTGCAGCGTAGTGAATGATTCAAATCTTGGATTTTCTAGTCAAGCCTATTTATTTGCATCTCTGATTAGTTGAAAGTTAAATAAAACATGAGTCTTCAGAAGGATGTGTGTATACTTAAAGCTATTCGTTATTCTTAATAAATAGGTTTTTGATGTAAACGGTGTTTCTTGTAATCTGTTTATTAGTAAAACTTCTGAAATTCCTGGTTCTTCTGCTGCTAGTATATTATTAAGAAGGTCAGTAGATCTCTTCTAGTAATAGTTAAGCTTCAGTAATGTTGTCTTTAAATACAAGCTATTCATAGCATAAATACTACTGTTGCTATCTTTTTCTGATGTTAGGTTGAGAGTTTGTTCCAGAAATATCACAGTAGGCGTAGCTCGAGGATCAAAGCTCCATCTCGTAACACCATCCAGAAGTTTGTCTCACGCATGTCAAATTCTCATACATTGTCATCATCTAGTACTTCTACATCTAGTTCAGAACACAGGTTAGTATTTTTCTAAAGGAATTAAAAGCTTTATTATGTAGTTTTTTATATAATTTTGGAGGTTTAGAATCACCTACATTCTTTTTGTTTAAAGCTGCTTTCATTTCAAACCATGTTAAATCTCTATTATTTGCAAACAAGACTGAAACATGTGTTAGTCACTGTGGTAAGAAGTGGGCATATTTGCTTTATACCTTCCATTTGAAAAATGTTAACTAGAATTTGGAAAATAATTTTTACTTTGGGAAAAGTAAAAATTTTATTTTTACTTTATTAATTTGGGAAACAAGTTTTAGAAATGTTGCATTTAGAAATGTGATTATATGCAAGACTGAAGCATATATTAACTTAAGAAACATTTATTTATGTGCATTTGTTCAAATACAGCAGTTGGGCAGATGTTGACAAATGAAGAAACAGGATTTCATTATTTCTCTTGTCCTAGTAAATTTCTACTACTTGGGAGATACGTTTGTACATATGAGAATACACTGAAAATTTTCTGGGTAAACACACTGCGTGCTTGTAGACATATACTAAAATATGTGAGCATATGTGTAAATACATTTTTTAAAAACCTTTTTCATATAAAATGAGTGATTAAAATATTTTGAAGGGAGTTATTAAACTAATGTGATTTTTTTAGCTTATACTATATTAAAAGATGTCTTTTTTCAGTTTTAAGTGATATTTGATTCTTTGACAGCTTGCTTTTTTTCTACTAACCTCTACTACTCAAGTGTTCTTGCATGTTCTTTTCCTGATATTACAAAGATCTTATTTCTTAAACAAATGATTTTTGCATGAATTAGTGGGCTGAGTGAACTAGGCATCCTCTAGAGAGGCCAAACCACAGAAGACAACCAAAACTGAGGCTTTTTCTGTAAAGTGAAACTCTAGTATAAGGACTACCTTGATATATTATTTTTTTATTATAATCATATGGCTAGATGACTGTATTCAGACAGGTTTATAATTCTGATGTACAGATTGTGACCTTAATTTCCCATTGTCTTTCCATTGTCTGTTTTTTCCAAATTGTCAAATTGTCATTATAAGTAAACAATGTTTAAAAAAAAAAAAAAAGATATATACCTAATCTACTCTGAAACCACTTACGTGGCCAGTTCATTTAATTAGATATTTTGTCTATAATTATTTTTTTCATCAGGATGGCTTCACTGGATTGTGAACTTCATTGTAGTGCTTATCATTTTTGTAAAGATAAAAGATATTTCCGTTGTTCACCAGTACACCTTATGGCTAGTTTCAAGCATTACTGGTTCAATGGGAGAGGTTACCATTTTGTGCAAGTCTGTGTTTGCATTATATAAGTATTGGAGAACACTGAGCATCAGATTCACTTGAGATAAAAATAAGTTCTGATATTTACTGTGATTTGCAGTTATTATTGGTTTATTACTATTCTTCAAAAATAAGTTTTAAATTAATATTTCTATACTTATATATACACTGGAGTTTATTTTTTTCCTTGAAAAATCCACAAAAGCTTTGTGGAAAAAACTTAAAGTGGAAAAATCATATCAACAGTTTGCAAGGAAATAGTAATGAATATATATGCAGAAAAACAAATGTATATACAAAATATTTTTATTTTTAAAACTACTGTTGCTGAACAAATACAAGATTCCTTAAAACTTCTAGACATACGTCAACTATAACCTAAGATTTTAATATGAATAATAAATGTTGTATGTTTAAGGAATATTACAGAAGACTATCTGTTTTTCTTTAAGAGCTGTTTAATTTTATTTTTTTTTTCTGTTGAAGTCACCAGTTACATGAATTTAAAACTTTAAGGTGTGGGGTTGATAAAATGGAAGCAATGTGCAAAATAGGCAAATGGTGTTTTTTTAATCTCTACGAGATGTAGGTATATTCACTTTATTAGTGAATCCATTACATCTGTTTCTGTCAATGACAGAAAACTTGTCTGTTATCTTTTGATAATTCTTGAGTTTTACTTACATTCATCAGATAGCGTTTACAGTTTTCTATAATGCTGTAAAGACTCACTCATGACTCAGTACTCTGAAAGGAGTATGATGGGAAAAAAAAGTATGTAGCTTTCAAAATCTGAAAAGCTCCTAGCTTTTCAAAACTAAACAATAAGTAAAAAAGCAAAGCTTGGTTTGTTAAAGAAGCCGTGGGGGGGGCAGGGGGGTGAATCTAAGTGCCCTAGACTGGGCCTTTCAGTCTCTAATTGGTATCTGACCTAGTTTGAAAAGATGTCAGGCATTTTGTGACTTTCATTTCAATAAAATGTTGTCTATCCTCAGAGCTTCTAAAAATTTGGTTGCTTACTTATGCAGACCAAGTTTTAAGGAAAATTATTCCTGAATAGCACATAGTCATTTAGAAGTGATTGTTCTAAACTGGAACTTAATTTTTTATGGTTAAAGCCTGTTCTGAATTCTGATATGCCATTTTAATAGTCACAATTACCTTTTTTTTTTGTAGTATGAAGGATGAAGAAGAACAGATGTGCCCCATTTGTTTGTTAGGCATGCTGGACGAAGAAAGCCTAACTGTGTGTGAAGATGGCTGCAGGAACAAATTACATCACCACTGCATGTCAATATGTATGTTGTCATCTTTGTCTCATTAAATTATGGTGACTCTAAATATGCAAAAGTATTATGACATAGTGAGTTTCATTAGTTTGCTTGTTTTAAAGATAAAAGTTAACAAACAAAAAAAACCCTTACATGGTAATTGCAACTCTGTGAGACTTTGGTACCGTTCTAGGTACATGCCGTGTTTTCAGTTACTCACAATCAAACCTGTAATTTTGTGTTTTGAGAAAAAGTTAACTGCAATGATAGAAATTTGAATCTCTCTTGACTTAAAGAGTATGTCCAATCAGAGTAAGGTTAGGAACAGACTTCTCATCTGTGTCTTGTCATTAGAATGCATGAAAGTCATCCGCTGTCAGCTTGGATTATGTAATAAATTACAGAGTATTCTTGCATACTACAATAAATGAAGTATACTAATAGTTTGCTTTAACAAATAAAATTCACCCATATGCATATTTATACTTCTTTAAATATTGCTTATGTTTGAGGTATCAAAAGACCCATATTTCAGCTCATTACTTGTAATATTACAGTACTCAAATGAAGCACTTCTGCAAGCAGAAAAGTTTAACTACACATTTATTAGGCTGCTGCAGATGGCTCAGTTCAGAAGTGTGCATCCTGAAACTGACATTCTTCAGTAAATCTTGAATATACTAATGCCATCTTCCAGTTATATACACATTAATATTGGAATATATATTATCCTGTTGCTTTTCTTCCAGGGGCGGAAGAATGTAGAAGAAACAGAGAGCCACTTATATGTCCTCTTTGTAGGTCTAAATGGAGATCTCATGATTTCTATAGGTAAGTGGTCAGTCTGAATATAACTGTCTGTTTCTGGATGTCTAGTTATGTTCTTAAATATGGTAAAATGTTTACTTCAGTTTAATTTTTTATTTGTTAATCTGTGCTGTTTGTTGTTAATCTGTAGTCATGAATTGCCTAGCCCTGTGGAGTCATCTGTTCTCCGTGTGGTTCAGCAACAAACTCAACAGCAATCTACAGTTGGATCACAGAGAAGAACCCAAGAGAGCAATTTTAACCTTACTCATTATGGGGTCCAGCAGATTCCTTCTGCTTATAAAGATTTAGCTGAGCCATGGATTCAGGTAACTTTACTTTCCATATCTGAAGCTTCTTTTAAAAAAACATTTTGAACTGTTTCACTAGATTTGCTGCTCTTAGTGAATATTATGTTTGCACAGCACTAAGGTAAAACTACTTGATTCTGAAAAAGGTTACAATGGGGGTGGTGGTGGTGTCTACTGAATCAACCTGGTATAAGAGAACATGAACACAAAGATCATAGGGATCATTGGTTTGAGTTGGAAGGGACCTTAAAGATTGCCCCATGGGCAGGGACACCTCCCACCAGGTTGCCCAAAGCCCCATCCAGCCTGGCCTTGAACACCTCCAGGGATGGGGCATCCACAGCTTCTTTGGGGCAGCCTGTGCCTCATAGTAAGGAATTTCTTCCTAATATCCAATCTGAATCTAACTTTAGTTTAAAACCATTACCCCTTATTCTGTTACTACACTCCCCAGTAAAGAGTATCTCCCCATATTTCCCATAGGCCCACTTTAGGTATTGAAGGGCTCCAGTAAAGTTCTCCCCAGAGCTTTGTCTTCTCTAGGCTTAATGACCCCAGCTCTCTCAGCCTATCTTTGCAGGAGAGGTGCTCCAGCCCTGTGATCATCTTTCTGGCCCTCCTCTGGCCCTTCCAGGTCCATGTCCACCTTAATGCTGGGAGCATCAGAGCTGAATGCTAGGACTCCAGATAGGGTCTCACAAGAGCAGAACAGGGGATGAGAATCACCTCCCTCACCCTGCTAGTCACACTTCTTTTGATGCAGCTCAGGATACAGCTGGCTTTCTGGGCTGCAAGTGGTCTTTGCCAGCTCATGTTGAGCTTATCATCCATGGGTACCAAGTCCTTCTGTGCAGGGCTGCTCTCTATCCAGTTGTCACCAAGCCTCTATTAGTGTTTGGGATTGCTCCAAGCCAGATGCAGGACCTTGCACTTGTGAACATAAATCACATGTTGTTTACATGGGATCTTCTCTCTTTGTTTAAGTGGACAATTTGAGGTAGGGATACAATAGGTTTCTATTGTATGAGTGTCTAATTCTAGAGTACTTGTAACAATTCAAAAACTTACTCTGAATCCTATCAGTTTTATGGTTGATTATTATTGGAAATAATTACACTTAATTTGCACAAAGAAAAAAAGGTTTCCCAGTCATGTTTTCACTTTTTTTCTTTTTTTTAGTTTCAGACTTAATCTCAGGCCTATTATTAAAGGTCCATGTAATAACATGTATTATTTCTAGTTCTCATCTTGACTGTGCAGGTATCACTGTACTGCGTCTGTCTGGGATGTTAACTTTCCCTGCAGCAGCCCATACAGTGCCATGCTCTGCACTTGTAGCTAGAACAGCAGTGTTATCACACCAGTGTTGTGTCTGCTGCTGAGAAGTGCTGGCACAGCATCAGGACTTTCTCTAACCCTCCTGGGGAGTGGGCAAAAAAAGCAAGAAAGAAACATCACCAGGGCAGCTGACCTAAACCAACCAAAGAGATATTCCATACCTCCTGATGTCACACTCAGCAAAAAAAGGTGGAAGAAGGAGGAAGAGGGGAGGGGTGGGCTTTTGTTGTGAAAACGTCTGTCCTCCTCGCGAACACCGGCTACGTGCATTGAGGCCCTGCTTCAAGGACGTGGTCAGGCATCGCTCATTTGCGGGAAGTAGAGAATAATTTCTTTCCTCTGCACTTCCATATAGCCTTTACTTGTTTTGTTTTGCTGTTCCCTTTTCCCCTCCCTTTCCCCTTTCCCTTTTTCCCTTTAGTTGAATTGTTAATTAATAATATTTCCTTAATATATATATTTTTTTCCCTTTAATTAAATTATCCTTATCTCAACCCGTGAGTTGTTCTTTCCTTTACTTCTTCCCCTCCTCATCTGAGGAGGGGGAGTGAGAGAGCAGTTGTGGTGTTCAGCTGCCTAGAACAGTAAAACCACCACAATCACGTAAGTACAAAGTTGTCAGTTACTGTTACCTACAATGGGTTGCTGGAGCCATGTAGGCTAAACACTTGCCAACCTAGAGGTGGGCTCAACTGAGCAGGGATCACACTCTCTGAAGAGGAATGCTGGAACCTGTTTCACCTTTGTGTTGCAACTTTTGTCTAGTATAGCTAGAACTTGGCTTTAGGGTTGTTTATACCAACATATACAAAGAAACTGCATACCGAGTGATTGAAACACAGTAAATGAAACTGGCCATGCCATCTTCCAACTTGTCCTAGCAGAGTTTCTGGAAAACTGATGACACATTGAGATTTTCTATCGTAGATTTTTTTAAGAAATACTGTATACCCTCTGACATATTCTTGCTATTAGACTTATTTAGATGGTATTTCACCAGCAACATTTTCTTTTCCGATTGCTGCTCTTAAGTTGTAGTGTTATTCAGTTTGACTCATGCAAGGTTGCTTCTTCCTTGGCAGGTGTTTGGGATGGAGTTAGTTGGCTGCTTGTTTTCTCGAAACTGGAATATAAGAGAAATGGCACTTAGACGTCTTTCCCATGATGTTAGTGGTGCTCTACTACTGGCTAATGGTGAAAGCACTGGAAATTCTGGAAGTAGCAATGGAAACAACACAAGTGCTGGAGCTCTGGGAGCAGCTAGTGGGTCATCTCAGACCAGTATCTCAGGAGATGTTGTGGTGGAATCCTGCTGCAGTGTGCTGTCCATGGTCTGTGCTGACCCTGTCTACAAAGTGTATGTTGCTGCTTTAGTAAGTAGTTGTTTACTCATTGTATTTGGGTAATTTCAAAGTTACTTCACTTTTGAAAGGGGAGGGAGAAGGAGTAGGTGTATGAAGTCAGGAATTGTAAATATTGTTGTTAAGCATCACTGATGACTTGACTATTAAGTATCTGAAATCGGGATTAATAAAATCCACAGAAAAAATGAGTTGGCGTAACTACTGGATAAATATAAGGAAATGCTTGCTACAGTGCTTAGTATTAACAGTAACTATATTGCTGACTTCTTGCCAATCTCAAAGGATACATGACTAATTCTAACAGCTAGTACATATTAAGCTATTTATCTTCTTAAAATTTCACTGATTTTTAATATTTATATGAAGCTATTTGCAACTTTAATTAAAAAAGCAAACAAAATGTATAACTAAACTAATTTAATATATATTGTTTTTTCTCCTTTCTCTTAGAAAACCTTAAGAGCCATGCTGGTGTATACTCCTTGTCATACTTTGGCAGAAAGGACTAAACTACAGCGACTTCTCAAGCCAGTTGTAGAGACAATATTAGTTAAATGTGCAGATGCCAACAGGTATGGTGTCCCATGAACATCATATCTGTTGTTACTGAAATGCCTTAAAGCTTAATTTATTGATATTTTATCTGAAACTAGAAGACCATTTACAGGTGGTGGTAAAGTATATATGGATCATAAGTATAGACATACCGTGGTATGCTTTTGTTAAAGAGTAGTTGCTAGAGCCAACTTCAGTCTTGAAAGACATAGGTCTTGAACATGTGATAATATTTTTCCAGTGTTTACAGATCTTATATGATGCTTTGCTTTCATAAAGACTTTTTTCCATAAAATGAAAGAAAATGTCAGTTGCAGTCTTCAGCCTTTCAGCATCCTTTTCAGCTGGTTGGACTGCTTTAGTTTAATTATCCTGACTGCCCTTTGAAACTCTATAGCAAGTACCAATTACCAGGTTTTGTGTGTTTAATATAGTTGCATGTGTCCTACTTCAGCAAAGTCTGTTGTAGATCTATTTCCTTAAGTGTTAATATAATACTGTTAGTTCTTACTTCGTAGCATAATGATAGAATATGGCTGTTCTTAAACAAATGTCTTCTGGCAATTCTGGCTTGAGCAGGCTTTGTCTTCCTGTCCCAAGCTACCCTGTCTGCTCTGCCAGATCAAGTATTTCTTCAGCCGTGTTTTGTACTAGAGGCAGAAGACCATCAGCATGATTATTGTCTCTTTCACTTTCGTTCCTAATAAGCAGCATTGCTTCTAAAACCAGCTGGAGATGTTCCCTACCCCCACTAACAATAGTCTAGCAATAGAGCATCTAATGTAAAAGAGATAAGTAAAATCAAACTGTTGTTGGATTCCTGAATTTGTTCTGTTTTTACAAGAGACAGTTCTAACACACTGTTGAATGATTTCTTTAATAAAAGAGATTATTGCCTAAAAGTATCTCTCTAAGTATCTGAGAAATGGGGATGTACTGAGAAGTGGGGAAGCTGATTCCTATTTGTTTTATTTATTTGTTAGTGATAGATACTAAGTTTCTGGAAATGCCCTTGTAAAAATCTCACAGCTAGTGGTAGCTTACAAGATAGAGCATTATACAAGGTGATTGGAATAAAATGATGTGAAGTTGATTTCCAAGCAGAGTTCCAAGCTAATGGTTATTAAAATGTTTCAATGTTTTCCCTTGAAATCATCAGCTAAAAGAGGTAATTTTGTTTTTAATTTCTTGTAGTCGAACAAGTCAACTTTCAGTCTCAACGCTATTGGAGATGTGTAAAGGCCAAGCAGGCGAGCTGGCAGTTGGGAGAGAAATACTTAAGTCTGGTAATAATAGCTTTTCATATATAAATGAATTACAATTACAAGCAAACATACTAAAGTGTTTTAAATTAAGTACAAAATTTATCCCAAATCAGCAACAGCACTGCTCTTTGGAATTTAGAGATGGGGTTAGAGATGGGCACAGGAGTATTTCTCTGTGACACAGTTCTGATCCCTGGGAAACTTAAACAGTGAAGGTATGTATATAATCCTTATTTTTAACTACTTTTTTTTTTTTTTAGGGTCCATTGGTATTGGTGGTGTTGATTATGTCTTAAATTGTATTCTTGGAACCCAAATTGAATCTAGCAACTGGCAAGCGCTACTGGGACGTCTTTGTCTTATAGACAGACTTCTGTTGGAATTTCCTGGTGAATTTTATCCTCACATTGTCTGTGGAGATGTTTTACAGGCCGATACTGTAGTGGACAGGTACTGTTTGACTATTACTCTTTGTAGTTGAGCATATTGTTGGTGATCTCTCAAAAAATGGCAGGTTTAATTCCTGTAGACAAATAGTGTATACTACAGGAAAAAGTGAACCAACTTTAGAGCAAATGGTTGACATTTTTAAATTTCTGATCTGTTAAATAATTCTGAAGCATCAGTGCAGCAGTAAGTCTTTTTGCTACTGCAGAACTGATAGCTAAATACTTTGTGTTGAAATGACTTTCTTAGCACAAGTTAACTAGAACATACCATTGAATAAAACGCTATCTTTTTTTTTTGTCAGGTATAAGAAACTTCTCTCCCTCTTAAATTTCGCCTTGCAGTCAATTGACAATTCCCACTCAATGGTTGGTAAACTATCACGGAGAGTATTTTTGAGTGCCGCAAGAATGGTGGCAAGAGTGCCTCATGTTTTTGTAAAGCTTTTAGAAATGTTGAGTGTGACAAGCTCAACTCATTATGCAAGGATGCGTCGACGTTTGATGGCAATAGCAGATGAAATGGAAATTGCAGAAGCTATCCAGCTTGGCATGGAAGAAATGCAGTCCGGGGATTGTCGACATGAAGACTTCTTGCAGCTACCTGTACCAGATAACTCTCCAGAAGCTACAGAAAATAATACACCTAACAATACTGTCCAGTTATCAGGGAAAAGTGGGAAAGGTTTAAGTGACAAAAAAATGAGTGCCAGTCCAGAGGACATTTCTGAGACACTGGCTGGCCTTGCTGTGGGACTTCCTGTTTCATCAGTAACCACTGAGCAACCAAAGCCAGCTGTTCAAACAAAAGGAAAACCCCACAGTCAGTGTTTGAACTCTTCTTCCTCATCCAGTCATTCCCAGTCACTATTCCCAACACTTCTCTCTCCTTCAAACCCATCTGTACCAGCTGGCACTGTAACAGATGTCTCTAAACTCAGACCTCAGGGATTTATTCCCTGCAAAATCCCCTCACCTTCTCCTCAAACACAGCGGAAACTATCTCTCCAGTTTCAGAGAAACTGTTCTGAAAATAAAGAAGCAGAGAAACTTTCTCCGGTTTTCACCCAAGCCAGGCCATTGCCATCCAGTCACATACACAGGCCAAAGCCATCACGACCCACTCCATGTGATATGAACAAGCAGGGGGAAACTTCAAAAAATGGTACGACGCTTGACCTGAACGATGTTTCACAGTGTGATGGGAATAGTAGTAATAGCAGTGCAGTTATTCCAAGTGAAGAGACGGTGTTCACACCGGTAGATGAAAAGTGTCGGTTGGATGTTAATGCAGAGCTCAACTCCAGTATTGAGGACCTACTTGAGGCTTCCATGCCAACAAGTGATGGCACAGTTACGTTCAAGTCCGAAGTTGCAGTTCTTTCTCCTGAGCGGGCAGAAAATGATGATACTTACAAAGATGATGTAAATCATAATCAAAAATGCAAGGAAAAGATGGAAGCTGAAGAAGAGGAAGCTTTAGCTATTGCTATGGCAATGTCAGCGTCTCAAGATGCCCTGCCAATAATTCCCCAACTGCAGGTTGAAAATGGTGAAGATATTATAATTATTCAGCAGGATGTAAGTATATACATGGAAGTTTAGCATAAGTCTCTGTAAACTGAGATTCATGGAATTTCAAGCAGTCTTTCAGAGTTACAGAAACACAGACTCAGTATCCTCTCCTAGAAGCTGGAATATAAACATACACCCTCAACATGCACATTGAGTGTGCAAACCTTCTGTGGTTATTAACAAGTTCAGAGAAGGTGTTTGGAAGAGAGATGTTTAGTGTGCCAACCTTTAAAAAAGCAAATAAGGAAGTGTAGAAGTGAGGGAGCAGAATATGAGAAAGTTTTCAGGAAGGAGCAGAACTGAACTGGGTCTTAGTTCTGATTTACTGTGAAGGCTATCATGTAATACTACATTAGTTTCTATAAGAAAAGAAAGAGATCATGCTGTCAGCACGTGTTGAGACAGAAGCTGCAAGATATTTAGAAGCCAGAAAAACAATGATTGCAAGTGAACAGAAATGAGAATAGAGAGAGAAAGGAGTATTTTTTCAAAGTTCACCAAATGGTTGAGTGTATTGACTCAATGGAGTAAGACAGGTGCTAGAGGCTTTTGAGGCTACATGCCTAGGAAAGGTGGCAGAATTGGTAGTGTTGCTGGAAAGAAGAAATAAATCTTACATTGTTTTTTGCAATCATTTGCATGAGGTAACAACATGTGAAGCACAAATTGCCAGGAGTAAATTAAGTAGAAAACATGATTTGGGTTCTTTAGAGTAGATGATAAGTAAAAACCTGACTAGAAATTAGTTTAGAAATAGAAAAAAGCCCTGCTCCTATTTCTGTCCTTATATCTTGCCTTTCACCTTTGGTCACTAACACAGAGGAAGTGCTCTGTTATTTGATATTGTAGGAATGAGTGGATTATGGAAAACGGGTGTTCTGGTCTTGTCTGAAACACATCTAAAGTGATATAAATAACTGTATGGGCAAAGAGAGGCGTATAAACTTTGAAATTTCATAGTTTTCCAGAACATCTACATTTTAGATGCATGCTAAACAAGTAATTCATTTGGAATTTAATTTTTAGACACCAGAAACCCTGCCTGGACATACCAAAGCAAAACATCATTACAGAGAAGATGCAGAATGGCTTAAAGGTCAGCAAATTGGTCTTGGAGCTTTTTCTTCCTGCTACCAAGCTCAAGATGTAGGAACGGGGACATTAATGGCTGTAAAACAGGTAAATATTTCACTTTCTTCAATGTATTCTGCTTGTTCTTCAGTAATTTTGGGAATATTTTATATAAAAACCTTCTGCTTTCACAGACTGTTCCCTAGTTCTTTTGCTCCCTGTCATATGTACTCATATAACGCATAATACAAACCCTTTATATTTGTGTTAACATATTTTAGTTTCTTTCACTTTTTATTAAAATAAAAATACTGTACTTTCTAATACACATTTTGAAATACATATTTTTATATGGTCCTTTTTTCATAGTTTTTCAAATGCATTTTTGCTTTTATCAAGTTCATACATCAGTGCCAGGAGTGGAGCACAGACTTCTTGGTTCCAAAGTGATGCCCTATTTTCCTAGTTCAAGCAGAGCAAAGTGAAGAGTAAAGGGTCTCTACTCCTGAGATTCTGTTAGTGTTTCCCCTAGAAGATCACTCTTTCAAGATCACTCTTACTTTTCTATGACTGATGAATTCTCATGTGAAGGGACTTGAGATTTAAAAGAACAACTGAAGTTCTTGGATGGTGAACAGAGACAGAAAGCCATCCATTCTTGTTGCTGTACTTAAAGGGTTTGGGGAGGGGGCACAGTTACAGAACAGATAATTATGTAATGTAAATCTGAATATCATATTTCAAAACAGGTGACATATGTCAGGAACACATCATCTGAGCAAGAAGAGGTAGTTGAAGCACTGAGGGAGGAGATACGGATGATGAGTCATCTGAACCATCCTAATATTATTCGCATGTTGGGTGCTACATGTGAGAAGAGCAACTATAACCTCTTTATTGAATGGATGGCAGGTAAACAACTGCACGTGGAAGAAAATGAAGTATCAGTTGTCTTGGAACTATAGTTTCTGCAAAAATACACAGCAAAATATTCCCTGTGTTGCTTAAGTTTGTGAACTTCTTTTCATTGCTGATTTAAAGATTTGTGCTCACTAAACATTTACTTGCTTACAAAACAGTTCAAGCAATCATAGCAGTTTTCTTACTGGGATTCATTTTTTGACTTGAAATTTTCCATTTCTGATTTGTTATACAGCTAATGCAGTTGAAAGCCCTGAAAAGAAATTTTAGTATTTTACTCATTCTGCATCTAAAGAAGGTGCCAAACTTTGAGACAGACACCTTCAGCTTTATATGTTTCCAGCGTTTTCTGTGTAGCTCTGTTTAAATAATTTAGATGAGTTTAAATAATTATTTAAAATAACTTTGCTAGAAATTTTGCAATACCTGTCACTTGTTTCTGTCCCAAGCAAGTAGGATGCTTCAAGGAAAAAAAAAGTATTCAGTTGTAATTTAGTAATAATTCTTTCATTATTTCATACAGCAGGGACAAGAAAGTTTATATATTTTGTTTAGGAAGGAGCTTTATTTTATGAATGGGATTTTATGTTGTTGTAGTAGAGTTATCAAGACTAGATTTGATGGTTTACACATTGTATTGCATGGTTCCTATGCAAGAAGGCATTGCATTTTATGGTCTCTGGCAGAAACTACTTGGTAATACCAGGGTGCTAACAAGCAAAGCTAAAGTATGTGTTTTTACAATCAGTAGTGCAGAAAATCTTTTTTCTTTACTTTTCTGAAATAATATTACTTAAGTAATAAAATGTCAGGAGATGTCTTTACATCACTCAAGCCCAAGATATATTACTTTATTTTGATAAGCACAGTGTAAAGTCCAGATCCTTAGGGGTCTGTATACCAATACTTGGTACATTAAAGTATTTGTATCTTTTTTGTAAGGAAGGTTTATGGTTTTAGGAAGCATAAACATCTATGTCATTATAATATGTACAGTTCCCAGCAGAAAGTAATCAAGTAATCAACTATATTTCTGTTTACCTAGAGAACTGCAATTTTAGGAGGCAGTGCTACATTCCATTAATATGAAATATGAGTGTTGATAAATTCTGTTTTTATCTTCTAGGGGGGTCAGTTGCTCATTTGCTAAGTAAATATGGAGCTTTCAAAGAATCAGTTATTATTAATTACACAGAACAACTGTTACGTGGCCTTTCGTATCTCCACGAGAATCAGATAATCCACAGAGATGTTAAAGGTAAGAATTATTTAGAAGGTCTCCTAAAAATTAATGTTTGGAAAGCAGCATCTATTGTTGCTTGAGAGTTGTTGCTTCTCTTGGATACCATCTCTAGAGTGGTGTCTGCTGAGTATGTCTGATCAACTTAGGAACCTTTGTTCTACAGAAATTAATCAAAACATTCATAGCGTGCTTGGGGATATTTCCTACCTACGCCAGAGATGTAGAAAAACTTGTTTTCTGGACTGCCAAATTGAAATATAAAGTCACCATATAGCTTTAAATGTTAATTAGTTAAATTCATGTAAATATTTACTGTGAAGTGATAACTAAATCTGAACAAGACAAAACAAGGAGGTCAGGCTCCTAATGTGTAGCAATATTGTGATTTCTTCTTTTATCCTGATCAAACGTAAACACAGTTGTGCTGTTTGATAAAAACAAAATTTGGACTTGACTGGGAAGTTCAAGCCTTATTAAACTTCTGCCCTTAGTATCTGTCCACAAACAAGAGAGATCCAGATAAGTATCAACCTAATAATGGCAAACACTTGCCTTTTAATATTTCTCCTTAAAACAGGAAAACTTTCATTTGCTATGTAATTCTTTTCAAAACGTCTCAAAACTACCAAAGGATGAAATAAGTTTAAATTTCACAGGGAGCTGCAGGCAATGAAAACCTCCAGGGTTTTAGATCCCTGTTTCTTTAATTGTTTGAGCTCCAGGCATTGTTCCAGAATCCTGTGTTTGCCCTACTTTGAAAGTTGGATTGCTTCTCTAAATCTCTCAGATGGCCTAAACCTATGTGCAGTATCATTTGGGCATAACAAAAAAGTGACGTTATTAGACTTGTCCTTGACTTTTTAGATTTCCTTGATAACAGGGGTGGGAATGTGAACATATAGTTTTGAAATGGAGGGAGGAAAATTGTCTATTCATCCATTTGCCTTTAATAGAAATCCAACTAGCAGTATTTTTATTATGCTGTTGACAGGTGCCAATTTGCTAATTGACAGCACAGGTCATAGATTAAGAATTGCTGATTTTGGAGCTGCAGCCAGGTTGGCATCAAAAGGAACTGGTGCTGGGGAGTTTCAGGGACAGTTGTTGGGAACTATTGCATTTATGGCACCGGAGGTAAGAAAGCAGTTTTGGAAGTTACTTGAAAAATTGTTTGAACTCTGTAAGCTAATTCATACAGCTAAATAACAGAAGACTGCTATAAATGCTTCTAATGTATTTTAAATTTAGTTGTTCTAAACAATAGGAGTGATACCAACATAATGACATTTCTTTATTGTTATCAAAGTTGATATACGTAGGGTTTTTTTGCAAGATATATCATGAGTATTGTAAAGCCCAAGTGACTAACCATTTGGTCAAAAGAGTGCAAGATAATTTGATTTGTCCCTTAAGCAGGCACTTCACTAGCTCTCCTCTATGGCTGTCTAGTGGCATTTACATCATTGATCACTCTGTTACCCAGAAATGTTGATCAGAATGCACTTGATTTTTTTTATTTTTTTGACAGAATTTAACTTAGAGTTAAGAGACTTTGAAGTGGATAATCTGAGCTTTGTTTTGTCTATCTGTTCAGGTTCTGAGAGGTCAGCAGTATGGTAGGAGCTGTGATGTGTGGAGTGTTGGATGTGTTGTTATAGAAATGGCTTGTGCTAAACCTCCCTGGAATGCAGAGAAACACTCCAATCACCTTGCTCTAATATTTAAGGTGAGATATTTGTTGCTACAAATGTGCTATGAAAGACGCCAACCAGTTTCATATATATAGCAGTGTGAATTTTAGGAAAGCATACAGGTAGTAGGAGTTGTTGCAACAGCCCTTCTTAATATGCAGAACAAGCTCTGTTCTGAGATACATAATGCAACAGGCCAAAAAAGAAATTAGAGTTGATCAAATCATCTTCCTCTAGTCAAGGATTTGAACTCTTACTTACAGATCTGTAAAATATGGGAGCAAAAGAAAAGTGTTTCTACTATAATACACTTCTGTGTATTCATGTTTCATAGTGGGGAATGTCCTTTGGTAAAACCTAATGTTCCACAACCAGGTTTCACCAAAATATTATCTATCGTTAGGCCATGTTATATATAAATATTGTCCCTCCCTTTTCTAGGTCATCAATTTCAGCATTCATGCTTCTTACTAAAATTAATTAGATATATTTAATTCTAAAAATCTAGTTGAACTGTAGCCATGAATGAAGAAAATAATGCCACAGGTAAAGAAAGTGATTATCATCTTCACTAGCATGATGGAAGAAAGTGTTTCCACAAAACAAAATTAGCACAGTAGTATTCAAATAAGACATATAGTTGTCTTAATGATTTGATGTCTGTGTGAATCTGGTGGTGTCACCCTAGTGTTCTCAATCTTCTTGCCTAATGAAGGTGAAAATGAATTTGGGGAGCAATCTTCTTCCATCTGAAAAAGATTGTCTTGCGGGGTGGTAGCAGAAACACAGTAAAGGCAAAGCAAGACAGCATACCCAGATTTAACTGAGTGATGTTGCATAACGATATGTCAAGCTACGTCCATGCTTTCTTCCATCATGGCAGTTAACACCAATGGCAAGTAGTAGACTAAAGAATACCCACAGGTTTGACATAAAAGCCTTTTTTTTGGCATGTCCTGCAGTTGGTCACTAAAGAATTTTGCTGCAAGAAGAAAAATTAGAGACAGTGCAAGGAAAAAAGCACTGTTAAAAGCAAGTGAGCATACATTAGTGAGGAAAGAGGCATAAAGGGGACTTGTTATAACATGGAGATGTTAAATTTCTTCCATTTTATAACATGGAAGAAATTGATGTAATCCTCAAACTGCAGCAGGAAATGTGCTAAGTGGATAAAAGTATGCAGTATAACTTGTCAGCCAAAAATGATCAGCTTGTTGAAGGTTTTGGGGGTAGAAGAGGGGGCTTAAGAGTCATTGACATCTAAAACTTTTTTTCTCTTTGTTCAGATTGCTAGTGCAACTACTGCTCCATCAATCCCTTCCCATCTATCTCCTGGTTTGAGGGATGTGACTCTTCGATGTTTAGAACTTCAACCTCAGGACAGACCCCCATCGAGAGAGCTGCTGAAACACCCAGTCTTCCGTACTACATGGTAGTTAATTATGTGTAAGGCTGATATACTGAAGAAGATGCTACTGAATACGTAATAACTGTCTTTCAGTGCAGTTAAGCACAGCAGCTTGTGTTATTCTGATGGCCTTAATGACAGATAAATCAAGGACTTAAGGCCAGTGGAGAACCCTACCTAAGTATGTGATTGACAAATCGAGATCTTTACCTAAGCTTAGTATGCAACATTTCACAACATGTGCAGAGATTTGTAAACTGTGCCTTTTCAAACATCTGGCTCTGTGTCAACACAAAAAGCATTTTGCTTTAAGTCTGCATGATTATTTAGCAGATAAGTGATTTTTACTTTCTTTGGAGCACTTTTTCAGCAATATTAGCGGCTGAGGGGCTCAGGATCTATTTTAATATAGCAATCACTGTTCCATCTTACATCATGTACATGTAAGCAGAGGATTCTGCAATTACAGTCAGTTTTCAGCACGGGTTAAAAGGAAGTTATGTATCTGTCCCTTTAGATTATACAAAGTTCTCTGTATAAGAAATCCAAATGTTGATGGATACTTTAAAAAAAGAAAAAATTGCCTTCCTTAAAGTAAGAGCAGGCAGTTGAGGTTCACTGTGCATTTACTGCTGGCTGTGTAATTTCTTTTGAAATTAAAGTTTTGTGCTTTCATTGTATTTTTAACTTTCAGGGAAAGGTGATCTTTTAAAATAGTCTTTAAAAAAAGATGTAAACTGTGTCACTGAATATCTTGCTGACACAAGTTTTAAAAACAGATTTGCTGGAAATATGGAATGAAATAAAATGCCACCTTCAACAAGTCAGTGTTTCAGGCTCTCATAGTATAGTTTACTATAAAAAAAATGTTCTGCGTAAAACAATTCAGAGTCTGAATCACGCAAAAAGTTGTTGAGCCTTCTTTTCATATAGCTTTTCGTACAATCTGTTCTGGCAAATTAAGTAGAGAAACATCAAGTCAAAGGCCTCAAACCCAGTTCACATTGAAGTTTATGGGAGGCTTTGTCCCATACTTCTGTGGGAGCAGGTGCCAACTATGAGTAAATCTCATTCTTTCTGTAGCAAAACTGAGGTCGCATATGTTACTGATAATAAGTTTTACCTGCTGTTTTCCTTCTGCCATACATCATCTATTTACTGTAGCTGTTAGTGATAAGTTAATTTCTAAATGTTTAAAAAAATTACCGTAAGAAAGGTATTTATTTTAACAAGAAACAAACTTGGACTTGAAAAGCAAGATAAAATGTGAAGTAAAGCTTCACCTATAGTGCAAAACTTTTGTTTTTAGCAGGTGTGTTTTTAAAACATGTTTTTAAAATTATTCTAAAGGCAGGTTTTTAGATTCTGATGCATGTAATTCTGAAGGAAAATGGCAGCTTTTCTTTTGCTTTTTTTAAATGGGGATATTTTTAAATCATATATTGATTGTGTTTAATCCATTTGATAAAAATACTGTTTGTGTTTTAACTCTTCAGAAGCCAGTTGAATTGTGGGACTGAAATAGAATTGGTTATTTTCAAAGACTCAGGACAAACTAAATAAGCTATAGTACGTTTAAAAATGTACAATACAAATTGGAAGTAAAACATCTTAAAGATAAGTTTACAGCAATGATAGTGCTCATACTAATAAAAAAAAAAAAAAAAGCAGTGTCATTAGTTGTGAATGTGTTTCTTTTGGAAATTTTACATTCCTTTGTCTTGGCAGATTGGCGGACTTTGAAGAGTTAAAAAGATAATACCGAAATGTGAAGTTTGGTAGCTCTAACTGTTTTGTACTTGACTTTTTTTTTGACCACTTTAGAATTTCTCATTCTAATAAGATTGTTTCTGTGTCTTTCTTATGTGCAAGCTTTAAAGGATGCACTCTTGCCAATTCATGTACTGGAAGATCAGTTGTCAGATTAATACTGTTTCTGGCAGAAATGTAAACTGTATAAACTGATGAACCTCAGCTAATCAGTATTACTTTGTAGATCACCATGCCTACCACATTTCAAACTCAAACTGCCTCTAGATGTCCAAATGCATTTTGTTTGAGTTTGTTTGCGTTTCCCTCAGCTTGCTGGTAATTGTGGTGTTTTTAAAATGCAGATGTGATGTAATATTCTTATTTTCTTTGGATCAAAGCTGGACTGAAAATTGTATTGTGTAATTATTTTTTGTGTTCTTAATGTTATTTGGTACTTAAGTTGTAAATAACGTCTACTGCTGTTTATTCCAGTTTCTACTACCTCAGGTGTCCTATAGAGTTTCTTCTACCAAAGTTCACTTTCACAATGAAATTATATTTGCTATGTGACTGATTCCTAAGATTTCCAGGGCTTAAGGGCTAACTTCTATTAGCACCTTACTGTGCAAGCAAATTTTACAGAAATCTCTGGGTTAAGAAATTTGGCTTCATTATATCCTTTGTTATTTTAAATATATCAAGATATTTTAATTAAAAGTTTTTACCCCATTGAACCAATTTTATATAGTATAATTTGTACCTATTTTGGTGTTTTTGTCTTTATAGTAAATAAAAGTTTTTGAACAAATATTGTCCTTTGCTTACTGTTAATACATTCAGTTTACCAGTGTGTTCTGGTTCCTCACATCATGGTGAATTCCTTCCTTATACGTAATCTAAACCCTCCCCATTTTTAGTTTAAAAGAGTTACTATATACCTTGGAAGTTAATCCTCTCTTTTATGATTTCCAGTGAAGGGGTTCTGCTGCTTCTGATTTCTTTTTTTTCCACCAGACAGCCTGAATATGTATTGCAAAACTAGGGCATGTATTTCAGGTGATTGCCTCTTTTTTGGGGGGGGAGGGGAGAGTTGGAATGAGGTGGGACGAAGGAATATTTTTATTTAAAAAATCATTAATTTAAAAGTGTTTTGTGACTACTAAATTCCACATTTTGCAGGATCAACCTTTTTATTTCCTTCATTACTTACATGGTTTTCTGAAAATAGAGCTTAATGCATAAGTTTAACAGCAAAGCTTGGCGGCAGCAATCTGCAGTTAAATTATGATCTTTAAAAGATGGCGAACACACTGTAATGTCAAGAAGGCAAATACATGACAGAACTTACATAAATTGAATATAAATGTGCCTGTTTAAGAACAAGGGGTGGCAGAGAGCACTTATCCCCAGTGTTGGGCAGTAGAAGTCAAGACACCTGTTTTAGGAATTACCTTTTCAAATGAAGACATACTCAGTTCTTCCGCAGGCAAACAGTGAGCTATCCTCATTTCCTTTGGTGAGAACAATACTAAATTTCTATTTCTAACTAAAATTCTGTGTGATGGTCATAGGCTGAGGTTTGTCAGTGTTTCAGCTTTGCAAGGTCTCACTGAAAGTCAACAATTGCTTTCAGAGCACATGGGAATGTCAGGCAGACTGTGTGTCTGTATCAGAGTGGCTGTTATGTCCTTACTGTGCCTACCTTTATATCCATCCCCTTGTATATACCTTTATATCCATCCCCTTACTAACTCTTCTCATGGCTTAGTCTTCCTTGCTGAGCTGAGTCATGAACGTGACAGTCGTCTTTCTAGGAGCCACAATATACTGTGGCCAACGTGCATGTCGTTTCCCGATGAGGGCACGCTGCTGTTCAGATTCAGAATTTCAGTCTTGTATGCTGCTTCGGTGTCATTGCCCAGAGAGTCCGCCAGAGGGCAGCAGAGCACTGTGATGGAGCAGAAGCGTAAGGCTCACCCTGACGCGCTGTGCTGTTACCGTTCCACTCGGTTCTTTCAGTTTGCATCGTTCGGTTTGAAGAAATGTGCAGAATCACAGAATAGTCTAGGTTGGAAGAGACCTACAAGATCACCAAGTCCAACCTCTGACCTAACACAAGTCCTCCACTAAACCATATCCCTAAGCTCTACATCTAAACGTCTTTTAAAGACCTCCAGGGATGGTGACTCAACCACTTCCCCGGGCAGCCTGTTCCAGTGCCTAACAACCCTTTTGGTAAAGAAGTTCTTCCTAAGATCCAACCTAAAACTCCCCTGGTGCAACTTAAGCCCATTCCCCCTCGTCCTGTCACCAGGCACGTGGGAGAACAGACCAACCGCCACCTCGCTACAGCCTCCTTTCAGGTACCTGTAGAGTGCGATAAGGTCTCCCCTGAGCCTCCTCTTCTCCAGGCTAAATAGTCCCAGCTCCCTCAGCCGCTCCTCGTAAGACTTGTTCTCCAGACCCTTCACCAGCTTTGTAGCCCTTCTCTGGACTCGCTCAAGCACCTCCATGTCCTTCTTGCAGTGAGGAGCCCAAAACTGAACACAGTACTCGAGGTGCGGCCTCACCAGAGCCGAGTACAGGGGGACAATCACATCCCTGGACCTGCTGGTCACACTGTTTCTTATGCAAGCCAGGATGCTGTTGGCCTTCTTGGCTGCCTGAGCACACTGCTGGCTCATATTCAGCCGACTGCCAACCAAAACTCCCAGGTCCTTCTCTGACAGGCAGCTTTCTAACCACACATCTCCCAGCCTGTAGCTCTGCTTGGGGTTGTTGTGCCCCTGGTGCAGGACCCGGCGCTTGGCCTTGTTGAACTTCATACTGTTGGCCTTGGCCCATCGGTGCAGCCTATCCAGATCCTCCTGCAGAGCCTTCCTACCCTCGAGCAGGTCAACACACGCACCTAACTTGGTGTTGTCTGCAAACTTACTGAGGGTGCACTTGATCCCCTCATACAGATCAGGGCCAATAATAGACTTAAAGCAAATATGGAGCAAATCGAGAGGTGATTTGTACGCATTCGCAAGGCTCTGAGGTGGGAAGGGAATTCTGTTCACGTCATAGCATTGCTGGGCCTGGCTCACAGAATCCCAAACTCTTGTCAAGAGCTCAGGTGCGCAGTTGGAAATACAATAAGCCTTGACAATTTGCTTTCTCTGCTCTACCAAAACCAATTCCCAAACGCTAGCTCCTCATGGTTATTTTGGGAACTGGTTTCCTAAGGAAGATCTGTGCTGCCATATTCTGTCTCGTCTTTCCAGTAACGTTTGACTTCATTGTCAGACTTTGAGTAAAACGGGAGGTCGGCAGCAGCATCCCATGGGGCAAGTTTTATGACAGGAGGCACCAAAGTGGTGAGGGGAGCCTGAGGCAGCGCTCAAGTGGGACAAGTAGCTGCTGCGTGAGAGATTACAAGGGGATTGAGCTGCTGGGAGCACCCCTGGATACACGGGCAGTAACTTTACAGTGCTTTTTAGGGACATCCTCTATGCTTTGTGAAGCACCAAACAGCTTGGGGACCACACTCTCACAGACCACAGGACCGACTGGGCAGCTCAGAGGGCTGTGCTTTGCACACACGCGGCTTGGCTTTTACACCGCTGTGCGTTTGCATTCTCCTATTTCACCCCCAAGCCGTGAACAAGGAGAAGGCGTTATCTTTCAGCATTCCCAAGGCTTCGGAGACACGAGCCGCGGACTTTCGGCCTTTAAGGCGGCGGGCAGCGTGAGCACGGTGGCAGTGAGCGCCGCCTGGGCGGGTTGGGACACCGCCCCTCACACATCCCCCGCCGCCATGCTGCCGCCACCTCCCTTCCCCCTCCCCCGGCCGCATACCCACCAATGGCATCCCCGTATGCAAATAGCGGCGCGCTGCCCGGGCGCGGATTGGCTGCGACGCACGGCGGCGGCCATGTCGGGGCTCCGCGCGGCGCCATGCTGCGCGGCCTGCGGCGGCGCTGGGCCGCCTACCGGTACCGCTTCGTGCCCTGGCTGGCGCTCAACCTCCGCCGCCAGCGCAGGTGGGGCGGCGGGGCCGGGGGGGGAAGGGGGTTAGCACGCCGCCGTCGTGTTCAAACGCTCCTCTTCCTCTCCAGGACCCTCCGGTACGTCCCTGAGAGCTCGCAGGACAAAATTATCCCCGATGAAGAAGTGCTGGAAGCGCTGCTGAAGGCGTTCACGGCGTTGTTCGCCAGCGACCTGGGCCGGCAGGCGGCCGTCCTGGCCGCGCTCCCGGACATCGGGCGTAAATACGAGCAGCCGGCCCCCGCGGAGCCCCGGCGCTCGGAGGAAGGTGCCCTCGGTCCCCAGGCGGCGCTGTTCCGAGCGCTGGGCTTCGGCCTCGCCCGCGCCCCGAGCTCCCTGCCCGCCGCCGGCACCGGCGTCTTCGTCAGCAGGGGCCGTGCGCCGCGGGGCGCCGTGGTGGCCCTGTACCCCGGTAACCCCGCGCTGCTGGGGCCGTGGGGCTGTATCTGCTTGCGCTTTTAAAAAAGATTCGTAGCTGTGTGGGGGAACGAGCCTGCAGCATCGCAGCTCGCTTTGGATTTAAGGCACCTGTTAAACACGTGGACTCGTGGAGAGTCTCGTGTAGCAGCGCATCCAGCAAAATGAGGATGAGCTGTTGAAATGCCTTTTTCGTAGGTGAGAGGGAAACCAGAGGGCTGCTGGCTGGGAACGGGACCAGTGGCGAGACCAGGCCAGCCTGTGCTCTCCTGCCTGTTGCTGGGCAGGGAATGCAGCCTGCCAGAAGGGGCTGTCGCCTGTCACCCTGCAGGTGTCACAGGGTTTTCTGCGGGGGTTGCTGAAGATGTAGTGGCCGTGAGGGATGCACAACTGCAGTGTCAGGGAAAATGACAAGCCAGTCAGCTCTCACTTGACGTGGTAGCATGGCATTTTTCCCTCTCTTGTACCAAGCAAAACCTCTGATCAGGGTGGTAGAGGGGGGCATTTCAAGTTTTTTGCTTCTGTGTGCGCTTTTCAGAGTCCTGACACGGTAGTAACAAGGCAGCTGGGTATCTTCAGGTGTGCTTTCCTGAGCAGACATCACTTTTTCCTCTGAAAATGCAGTCACTTTTTCCTCTCATCACTTTTTTTTCTGTCAGACCAGTTGGCTGTGATATTTTGATATTTCATCTACCTCTTACATCGGTTCTGGACACAGGCCTTCTTTATAACAATTTCCTTTTTGATGGCTTCTCTTTGAAATATCTCAGCTGACGTAGATTTTTTGTATCCCACAAAGATGTGCCTAAAAGCTTGCAGACATTTACAAGGGTTGTGAGTTGAGAGCAGAGATCTTGCCTACTCCTGTCGCTTCAGGTTCTGTGTAGAGGAGGCTGGATGATGTTGTAAGCCTGTTCTCAAAGTTCACATATTTTCTTCTGAAATAACTGTATTGTCTTGCAACAGGTACAGTATACAGAAAGCACGAGCCCATCTTTTTCCAGTCCCTTGGCAATCCTTTTATTTTTAGGTGCATAGACGGTGTCCTTATTGATGGGAATGATAAAGGACTATCAAGAGCAGTGTACAGGTGAGCAACCATGAGAAATAGGGGAATGGCACTCAGCTGGTATTTCAGAATCTAGTGCTAATATTGTCAGGTCTCTCTTGTCTTGCCCTAATCTGATTTTTATTTGAAATATCATCCATTTCTGTGTATGTCATGTTGCAAAACAGCACAAGGGCGAGAGCTGCTGGACGTGATCAACTGTGTACTCATGTCTCTGTAACACCAGTGAAAAGCATTTTGATGAAAGTGGTGTACAGAGACTGTTTTTGTAAAGAAAGTTTTAGTAGGAACAGGATGTAGCATATTTTTAGCATGCTTTAGAACTTTTTAATCAAATCTGCTTTGTGAATGGGGAAAAAAAACAAACTCCATATGGACTTGCTAAGAGCAGAAGGGCGAGTATGTCAGCTCTGTCTCTGGTCTGCAGATGGGCAGCACTTAAGAAGGGAGCTGCAGCCCTTAGCAGTAAGCACAGAGTGGACGTGAAGTGAGCTGTTGTAGCTTACCTTAAGATACAATTTTTAGGAACTTTTGTGGAGCAGTTTCTGTGTGTGAAAATAAAATGAACAAACAAAAAGGATCTAAAATAAGGGCCAACTAATACCCGGTTTGAATTCTGGGAATGAGTTTTATGATGATACTGTAATGAGCCTTCACACCTTTAGAGGTGAACAAGGCTCTTCTGTGATCGTAAAGTTTGATGCAGATTTCTGGAATTGTACATGGTGTTTTCATGCTGGTTCTTCTGGAGTGTCAGAGACAACCACTTCCTGACAGCAGTTTTAAATGTACTTTTTAAGCAGTCGTCGAGGTATTGTTCCTTCCAGCCCTTTCCAAATCTTGTCCTGGTTACTTCTGCAGATGGAAGTTCGTACCACTTGGTAAGTGAAGGAGCAGTGATACGTGTTAACACTGTGGGTCATTTCAGGTCTTGCAGCAGGAGGGATCAGCTTGGCCCATTCCAAATGAGTGATGTGAGCTGGCTCACGGCTGCTCCACAAAACCCACTGGCAGTGGGACAGTATGTTAACAACTGCTCGTATGGTAAGTTGCCAAGTAAATTTCCAAAGGTTGAGTTTGTCTGTGTGGATATAAATTATTTTGCAAGTGACAAGGAGAATCAAATATTGGCGGGGGATGAAGGGCAAACCTGTTTAAAGCAAGATAAACAAGGAGCAGGGAGATTCTGAGGCTTTTTGTGAAAACTGGGTGTTAAAATCTTTCATCGCAGCAGCTCTCAGAACATCCTTGTGCTTTCCTCACTGACTCCCCCAGATGTCTCCTTGCTGGTATGTGGTGCAGAAGGCACACATCCCAGAGGGCAAGTATTTGGGAAGAGATACCTGGCAAAGGAGTTCTGGACAGAGGCAGTACGGTTTTGAGATTTCCAGTACAGTTCCAGCAGACGTCTTGAGAAAACCATGTGGAAAGTGACTTGTACCAAAAGTTTCTATCGCTGTTCACTTTGGACTATAATACTTTTTAAGACTTAAGAAATAGAAGTGCACAAAATACAGGAAGTTGTTAGTATGACAGCTGTGGGACATGACAAGAGCTATATTTTTTACCTCACAGTATGTATTAGTCTTAAGGTTTGGGTGAAAAAGTGACTAATGCAGATGGTTTTGAAATACAGAAAGTTTAATAGCTACCATAGCTAGCCTGTAAGTGGCTTTTATAGCCTACATTGCACCAATACTATCCTGCTTTTAGGTAGCATCCAGAAAGATAGAGTAATGAACCACATATTGACTGGCGTGTGGAC
Organism: Nettapus auritus; assembly: GCA_011076525.1. Lineage (NCBI taxonomy): Eukaryota > Metazoa > Chordata > Aves > Anseriformes > Anatidae > Nettapus > Nettapus auritus. The sequence continues at coordinate 18,710,850 of CM021797.1, forward strand.
AAAGCTCTGTCCCATCAAACCACTTATTCCAGGTCCAGAACCTATGTAAAGAAAATTCCAGTGTTTCTGCTGGACATACGGTGATTTTCTCCCTGTCTGTTTTTGTAACATGTTTTGCCAATGTGGAAATTGACACCCAGATGTGTTGTGCTTGTGTCTTTTTTTTTTTTTTTTTTTTTTAACTGTACAAGTAAATGTTGTCCTAGATATTAGCAATGCTGTAAGCTGTCTCTGGTGCTCTGCAAGGTGTGCCCCTTCATATCCATGCTGATAACCAGATTGTCTTTTTTAATGTAATAAGGATAAATTAAGCTTCAACTGCTGGTTATGTTGTTTATAGCTGCTTGTGTGAATTCACAATAGGACTTCAGGGGAGTGTAGTAGCTCTCTGCAGAGGCACGGTTTTCAGGCTTGATGAAGCATCTGCTACGTTTGCAGCAGTACATTTTTTACGCACCTGTAACCCCTATCTGAGAATTTCTCAGCGTCATAGGATTTTTTTTTTCTTATTTCTAGAAAAAGCAGCCAACGTGTGTTATCAGGAATTCGATGTGCCAAGGTGTTTTCCAGTAGAGCTGAAACAGTACCTGCCAAACATCGTCTACAGCCATGACATACAGAGGTTAGCCATGAGTCAAAGAGCTCATAGATTTGTGCAACACAAAGCCTGCTGCAGTTGTGAAAAGGGCAGACATGGTAAAAGAGAATATTTTTCCATACGAGGATGAGTTACATAGAAGTGTGTATCTGTAAGGACAATTTATCTCTTTGAATAGGTCCATTTTAAGTGGCTTACAGGATGGTGTCTTTTTGTTCCTTTCCCACATATTTGGAAATGAGATAAGCATGCCTGTGAAGACATGGAGCATAAAGGAGTATGATTTCTGGTTACACAATTAAAGCATGCTTGTTATGAACTGAATTTCCACCTCTTTTAGAATTTAAAACATTTGGAAAGCTTCTTTAGGTTTCTCACTGGAGGTGTGTGGAAAGTGACAGTATTTATATGGAGCTGACTGGAAAAGTGAAGAAGTAAGTTGTATGTCCTGAATATAATACATCAAAGTATTTGAGTTTCTGGTCCAGTTGCTACCCCAGGAAACAAATAATTCTCTTAATCTAGATGATGCATAAGGATTTTAGAGAAAACCATCTAGACTTTGAATCTATTTCTGGAGCTATTCTAAAACTGAATATTGATTGGAGAGTTATGGTACATGTTGGAAAAGTGGCTTTTCTGATTAACCTTAGGCTTTGTAGAGGCAAAGTTAAAGATGCACTTGTAAACTTCAGATAACTAAAGAAATGCTAGTTAAAGAAGAGGTAAGACTGAACTTTAAGAAAACCTGGATGCTGTGCTTGAAGTGTGAAAGCACAGTGAGTAAAGATGGGACTGTTTCAGAAAGGGCTGTTGCTTCTTAACCTGTCTTTCTTAGTGTCTTTTCCTCTGTTGTGATTAGTCCATTTAATTTCTGAGTCACTGTGAATGGAATACCACATGGGCTGCACTTTTTTTGGTAATGATACCAGTTCTGATTCTGTTTGCTCTCTCTATTTCTGTGGTGGTTTTTTTGTTTGTTTGTTTGTTTTGTTTTGTTTTGTTTGTTTGTTTTTTAACAGGCTTCTTGACATCTTAGTTTGTTTATGAATATTTTGCTTTTCATTTTTTTACAGCCCCCTGAGGTGTGTAGTGCTTGTCACTCTCAGAGACATCAAGCAAGGAGAAGAGCTTTTTTCTAATTACTACACTGTCATCAATTGAATTAATAGATTCAGGACTGAAGACATCTGTGCCATTACAATACTTTTTGTGTGTGTACTTCAAGCTCCGTGAGCATTTCTACACAATGAAGAGCTCTGACTTCAGCCTTTAGAAATAAAGGTGTGGGCTTTATTTCGCTGAGATTACTCCACGTGTGGTGCAGTGGTGAAGGTTTAACTGTTTACAACACTAGGTTTTCAGCTACCTCCTGTCATGGATATTATTGCTTATTGCTTTTCAGCTGTCCATACGGCTCATAAAATAAAAATTTAAGTTCTGTACATGTCATTTAATCTTCTAGTTTGCACCGTTTACTGTAACTGGGACTCAGTATTTTGCCACTTTGTTTCTCATGCTTACAATGGACACAGTTTGTAAAAAGTATTCCTTTCATGAAGCGTTTCTCAGGTTTATGGTGATTACTAGTTTTTATTCTGGTTTTCTTGGAGTCAGTTCCACTCCTGTTGGTATCTCTTTCCTTACAGAAAGTATTCCAGTGTAGGCAGTGAGCACATCTTCTATGAAGCCTTTTGGAAGGAGCGGTGCAGTATGTACTTAGGATGTGCCTGCAGGGTGCGCTGTCACAAAAAGCACAGCTTCAGTTCCTGGCTTTTAAAGCAGGAGGAAAAACAGTCTGATATATCAAGGTACTGTCCAACTCCAGTTTCTGTGAGTATCCTGGCACGTGGCAGGAGCTTTCGTAGCTCCTGTTCTCAAACAGAGAACTTCATGTTGTGGAGGAGCTGTAGGAAGTGATGCCAACTGAGTATGCTGTGTATTTCTTTGATGAGTTACTGGCATAAGTAGAACCAGTCATTCCCATGTTAATTCTTGGTGCTGTCTGCAAACTGCTTTCACACAGTAAACAGGAGACAGCTTGTCAGTCTTCAGATCTGGCTAAATAGCTTTCTTGGAAAAAGAGAAAAATCATCCTGGTACTTACTGCAAAGGTCCAAGCAAGCTTGCCAGTGAATCTGTGGTTGGCATAAGCTCATGAGAAACGAGGAGCTGGGAAGTGATTTCTGGCAAATCTGGTAGTGGTCGGGGCAGCCAAGGTGCCTTGCTTAGCTGCAGAAGCATCTAGTCTCTTTTTCAGAATTGATACCTTTTCAGTATGTTCTTGTTCTCCTTCCAAGCCTGAAGCTTGCCTTTCATATTCATCTAGAAGCCCTCAGTCAGAAAAGACTGGATGTTTCGGGAAGACATAAACAGCGGAGCTACAGGACAGCAGCGTGTGGCTCAGCACGGGTTGTGCGAGGCTGATGAAGCTGCTGGGAGCAGCTCCTAGGGAACAGACCTCACCGTGTCTGCACTGTGTGGTAACGGGATAGAGCAGGGGGTGGTCTCCAGCCTGTGGAAGTGAACAACTCGTCCCCCATCGCTGTGAAGATCCCTTCTCTCCTGGGCTGGGCCTTTTCCCCAAGCTCTCTCGGAGGAAGTTACTGGGCATCTCCGGGTCTGTGAACAGGGGCTGTTTGTCAGGGTGCCTGCGGTGCTGCATGGCTGAGCAGGTCAGGGTTTATGGCTGGGGGGGAACACCAGTCTGAGCCTGCCAGAAGAGGCAGGTGCTCTTCATGTTTCTCCAGGCTGAGGCGCTGTTTATGCAAGGGCACAGATTACTTTAGCTGTCTCATTACACACTTGTTAGTGATTTTTAAATGACCAGGTTTGAAAATATACTTCTGTCTGACAACTGTGGAACTTATTTTACAGATGTTTTATTAAGAAAGCATTTCTTTACTGCAGTGTCTGTCTCCTGGGTCTGAATGTACCTGATAGTGGAGGACTGCAGTGCTGAAGTGCAGGCTGCGTGTCACCTAACGAGATGGGTGGCACTGGTCTCATCCTGCTCAAACACTGAAACCTGACAGCCTGCGTTGGTGACTGGTGGTACACGAAGGAAAGCAGGTCCCTGCCTGCAACTGGCAGCAGCAATTGGTGTTTGCTGGTGGCTGCAGAATACAGCAGTTCAGTTGGAAGGGATCTTTAAAGATCATCTAGTCCAGCTGTCTCACCACTTCAGGGCTAACCAAAAGTTAGAGAATATTAGTGAAGGCATTGTACAAATGTCCAAAACTGGTGTTGCAGTAGATACTCTAGACAAAGCTCTGGGCACTGCTCTGCTATCCATCCCCTTAATCCTCACCCAGAGGCTCTCTACCCTGTCATTCATAACAGCAAGGGCTCTACAGCCTCCTCTCTCTCCCTTAGGTACAGCACATCCACCTGCCCTGCTCGCCTCTCCTGAACCACTGAAGGGCCGGCGTGCCAGTCCTGTCTCAATACTGCCAATTATACCGCAGCTCAGGGGCAGGACCAAGGCTTCCCGTTCATCCTGTTTGCTCCTCGTGTTGGAGCAAATGTGTGTTAGTGTACAAGCATTTCAGATATGTTCCTGAATCTGCAGCGCTACCTGGAATGACGTAGGTGCTCCCCTCAATTTTGCCACCCTCAGATGGTGCTGTGCCATGGCTCAGCTTAATCTCAGTGTTGGTGTCCTCCTCCCACACTGATCCTAGTTTAAAGACCTCTCGATCAGTCTCACCAAGTTACAGACCAGGAAACATTTCCCCCACCAAGACAGGTGGGTCTGGTCTGTAGAAACCAAAAGCCAGCAGGAGGAAGAGGTGCAGCTGGGTGGTACTCGATAGCAAGGATACTCAATAGCAACACAACATGGGGATGGAGCAGGAGAGAAGAAAATTGAAGGGTTAAACTAACAGTTCAGTGAAATGGTACGGTCTGTGGAATGGCTTCAGGTCTCTCGAGTGTTTCCTTGTCTTATTGGGATCTGTTTCATCATTAAAGAAAGGTGAAAGTCATTCCAGCTGTGTGTCCATTCATTCCTACCAGACACACATAGAGACAAAGAGCAGCATGCATTATGATACTGTTTCAGATGTAATGTGCAGTTTGATTATAAACCTGTAGCTCTCAAAGCAATGTATTGCTTTTTTGTTAATTAATTATTAATAGAACAGAATAGAACAGAACAGTTGGAAGGGATCTTTGAAGATCACTAAGTCCAACTGCCTGACCACTTCAGGGCTAACCAAAACTTATATCGGTGAGGGCATTGTCCAAATGCCCCTTGAACACTGACAGGCATGGGGTATCAGCCACCTCTCTAGGAAGCCTGTTCCACCCTCATGGTACAGAAATCTTTCACAATATCCAGTCTGAACCTCCCCTGTTGCAGCTTTGTGCTGTTCCCTTGTGTCCTGCCATCAGTTCCCAGGGAGCAGAGACCAGCACCTCCCTCTCTGCTTCCCCTCCTCAGGAAGTTGCAGAGAGCAGTGAGGCCACCTCTGAGCCTCCTTTTCACAGAATCACAGAATAGTCAAGGTTGGAAGAGACCTACAAGATCATCGAGTCCAACCTCTGACCTAACACTAACAAGTCCTCCACTGAACCATATCCCTAAGCTCTACATCTAAACGTCTTTTAAAGACCTCCAGGGATGGTGACCCAACCACTTCCCTGGGCAGCCTATTCCAGTGACTAACAACCCTTTCAGTAAAGAAGTTCTTCCTAAGATCCAACCTAAACCTCCCTTGGTGCAACTTAAGCCCATTCCCCCTCGTCCTGTCACCAGGCACGTGGGAGAACAGACCAACCGCCAGACTGGACTTAGCTCCATGAGAAGGGGAAGAAAAACTCATTAAATTACTTGACAAATTACTTTTTGCTGGTTAGATTAATATCAGCATGTGCTCTTAGATAATTTAATCATCATCTTTTCTTTACCTGAACCTTTATTGTGCAAACGGACCCTAGCACCGTGGACCTAGGAAACTGCAGCACTAATTCTGGTCTCTGATGGAACTGATATGTGAGGTCTCAGAAGAAATGCAGTGCTTTTCAGGGTTCAAGATCAGTTAATCATTTTCGTGAGGGAAAATGGTAAAAAACATTTTAAATAGTACAACTTAAGAACTAAGACTAAGCAGAGTAGATTTTGTCCTATCTACACCTGTGATTAAGCCTGATGTGTGGATCTATGCTGTGGCTTTAGGGATTTGGGCAAGGAACAAAGGAACAGAGACATATTCCCCACAGCTTACTACATGGTTTGAACACTGAGTTATGCTTCTGTGCTGTTACTCGGAAGCCATGTTCAAGTCCTAACTAAGATTTTGCTGTGCTTAAGCCACAATGTTTGAGGGAAACCATTGATTATTATTCTACTTGTATATCTGCATGTTACATTTGTCACGCTTCACATTACATGGAGTGGTAGTGTGTACTCCAGCGTTACCCAGGATGTTAAAACATGGTCAATTTTGCCAAATAATTCTGAAAACGAAGTAACAAACGTGGTGCAGATGCATGGAAAGCTTTACAAGTAAGGAAGGGTTTCCAGACATTTATTTCTGGAACTGTACACCAGATATTAAAATACAACAAATACAAAATAATGCTCAAAAAAATCAGTGTTTATGTACAAATATTAAAACCAATGCAATAGCAACTTCCTCTTGAACATCTGATACTAAAACATGTTCCGATTGTCACTAAATTTATTGTTATGCACAGGGTACTTACTTTGAACTGAGAATAACTGGAATCTCTGTTCTATTAAGAGGACTATAACCATCTGTACTTATTTTACAGTAGATAGTATTTTCCTTTTTTCAATTAAAAATAGGAATAAAAAAAAATAGCAACCTGGTCATTATTTTATAAATTACTGTATTTAGTTTTCCCATCTGTAGATAATGTGCTTGTAATGCTGGGCAAATAATGTCCCTGTTGGTCAGTTTATCCATTAGTTTACATTCAAAGTTAAAATATTCACTAGAGACTTTGGTTAAGTTATGTAATATCACTATGTTCTACCAGATCTGATTTTTTTCATTCATTTTTGACCCTCAGTTTTAAAAATTAAAAACAGGAAACAATTGTACAATTCATTGACCTAATTGTACACAATTTAGTATTCTTCAAACAGTATTGTACATCCTTCAAGTAATTTCAGCAGTTTGACCATGACAAGAGGAAAACTAAACATTTAAAAATCTAGCATGAGAAAATGATGTATGACTAACAAAAGTAAAAGTATTGCTATAATCACAGCACCAGTTACACTTCTAAATGAATCAGCTATCCTCTTCAGATTCCCTGTACATAGAAAGGATACATTTACCAACACTGCAATTGCCCATTATGGATTTTTGGTTTGCTTGTATGAAGAAAAAGTGTGGCAAAGAACAGAGAAATCATCACAGTTTGTTATAAGAATTGTGCTTCACCATCTAAGAACCAAGGCAAGGTAATTTCTTCATATGCTTGCAATTCAGTTATCTTCATGCTGAATTTCAAAACACAATTCTTTTAATAAACAGTAACAAGTTCTCCATTTAAATGTTTAAACTGAGAGAAAAATAAGTAAGTCCAGCTTTTAAAAGAAAAATTCAATAAATAGCTATTTTACATGGATAAAGTCATAGTGGTACAAATTTATGAATGTCACATCAAGCATGCACAAAAATGTTCCTATACACAGAAGTAGTCAGAAAATATTGAAATAGATATCTAAAAAGATATGAAGAATTTACATATTTACAAAATCTTGCAAATTATTGCCTCATTTTAACAAGGAATTAAAAGTAAACGATACCAGCTAGCTAGCCAACAGGCTAAATAAGATCAGCATTTAAAAATCTACTAGACTAGCCGGAATTCATTTTTCTCTCATATCATTTTCTGGATTTTGGTCAAAAGTCTTTATTAAATAACTAAAGTGTCCATTCAACTTGCTGACAAACCTTAGACAAGTCTCTGTCTACATTAAGATCTCAGCAATGCATAGATAAACTGAATATATTACTGCATCAGCTAATGAGAATGGGCATGTTCATTTAAGTGCAACTGGTATAAGCATTCAGTCATCTTTGTATAATGATTTTTATACACACCAGCCACTCACTGTAAACCCATAGATAAAATTGAATGTATAACAATGAAGGATTATGGCCAGTATTTTACAAAATTACATAAAATGTGTTGATTCATTTAAAAAAAAAAAAAAAAAAAAAAAAGATACAAATTTCAGCACAAAACACAGCAACAAGAAGCTGACAACTTGGCTAAAAAATGTCAGAGTACAACACAGGGCCAAGGCTACCCGTCATTTACTGTGTACTTACCAAAATTACACATTCCAGATGTATAAATTAAGAACTGATTAAAAATTATCTCTACTTTTGTCCACTGTGCTAAACTGATCTGCATTTAATATGGTAAGTGTGCTATTGTGTAAACAATTCAAAGCAATCTTCATTACAATGCCATAAACTCCATATTCTGCATCCAAAAGTCAGGATGACAATGCAGTTCACAGTATGCATAATAAATACCCTCTTCCCTTTCAAATATTAGTCACTACTTTCTAATTGCTCAGAATGACCTTGAAGCAACTATTACATATATCAACAACGCAAAACTAATCGCCTGAATAATGAAAAGAAGTTAGTGGCAATTAAGTTCATAATATAAACAGTGCAAAGACAAGTATGGAGGCAAAGCAGTAATCTTACTGAAATAAAGTTTGAATTCCTATTAAAAAACCTGTAAGTTGTATGCTACAATATGTTATACACCAATACTGTGTTTGATTTGACTCTCCCACAAGAATTAGAACAAGCATTTGCAAGACAACCTTACTGGATGGCTGAACTGGACCCAATGTTCAGAATAAAAATTCACTGAAGTAAAATAGTTAATTTTATGGGAAACATTTTTAGTCGTCCTTTCCTATTTGACCAAGCTAGCCATTTTTCATCCAATGACTTTGAAAAAACAAATAAATTCAATCCACACTAAAGAAAAGCTTTTAAATACATACTTCAAGGTTCTACAACTTCTGTATAAACTAGACAGTCCCTCAAAACTGTAACACTTTGAACTGCAGTGCTCCAAACAATTTAAGATGTCTTCTAAAACATAGACTGTTTAGTGGTAAATCCTAAACTGTGCAGACTGTAGGTTTATGCAACAACAGCTGCCTTAGGAAAGTTAAGTTACACAATTACGTTACTCTTCAAGTTGTGGACAACCCCATCAGAATACAACAGCCTAAAATGCACCTGTTTAAGCCAGTCAGTTTAAAGTACACAGACACCTGTGGCAGTATAATTACTTCTTGTAAGGTAGCCATGGCCTATAATTTTGCAACAGCATCCAAGTGTAGGTCTTCATACTTTATTCGTGTTAAGTCCCTTGTGCTAGCTTCCACCAAGATGAACTTGCTGTTTTGTAAACTGAAGTGCTCTAGTTTAGTATCACATGAGAGAAGGTTCCATTTAAAAAACATCCTTGTATGTTTGTGCAGTTTAAATTAAAGAAGCCCATCCCTGCCTTTATAAGAAAAAAAATGCTACATTGAGCAGGGATCAGGATCGGTACCTGTAAACATTGTTATTCCACTGCATTTGTTACAGCAAAAGTAACTTAGACTAAAAAGCCACTCCAATCAGTTCAGAACTTCTGTGCTGGTTTTGAAATGGTGGCCTCTGTCTACAGGCTTTAAAAAAAAAAACTGAAGCAGAGCTTAAAGCTGCACCACAGAGTTCTCTTAGTCCCAAACTCTGCCAAACATCCTATGACATTTCCACATTTATGGACTGAAAAAAGAAATTACTCTTGATAAATCAAGATATAGTTCTATACATACAAAGACATCACTGATGTCATAATGTTCAAACTTCCAGTGAAAGACTAAGCAAACCTGATAGCTCCCATCAAGTTTACTACTACTGCATAAAGTACCCACTGTTTGTTTCATTTTCCACAGTCATTCTGAGTGAAGGGCAGTATGTTGGTGAAGAGTGTGGGCGTTGATAAAACCGTTTGTCTCATTTGAAGATAGACTACTGAAGTCAGCCACTGAAACAGCCATTTTGGCACTGGTAATATGGTGCGTATGGTTCTCAAAGTCCACACCAAGGTTATTTACAGAGACATCATTCATGAAGGATTCTGGGACAGCAATTCCCATTTTCAATCTCTTTGCGGGTCTTTCTGTATCCTCACTGCACATGTTCATTGGGTTTAGCTCTGAATGGTAAAAGCCAGTCTCAAATAAATTAAAACAATCACTTTCACCATTGCTTGGCAAGTTAAGCAACTCTTCTGTTCCAACAGGCACATGATTAACTGGTGCTCGGGGTAAGCTGTCCATAGGAGGAAAGGCATCATCCAGGCAGTTCACATCTGAAGCATGGCAGACCGTAGCTACGCTATTTGTCAATGCTGGAAAAACAGATGAACACAAATGTAAACGAAATAGTAGTTTATGTAGTCACAACAGTTAAGAGCTTTGTTTTCCTTGATTTACCTGTCAACTCATTGGCAGTGATAGAGTTCAGAATGCTTAGCTGTTGATCAGGAATGGTTTCTGTTCGATTATTAGATGTTAAGGCTGAAGCATGCACTGCTCCACCGAGGGCTTCTGCTTCATCTACTAAACGATCCATGTAGTCCCTAAAAGAATATTACAACCACAATGGGTTATTTAACATAAAATCAGAGCCTAGAATGATGACATAAATTAATTTGATTTGCATAGCCACAGCAGCATTACACTGCAATGATGGGAGAAAAGAAATCTACATTTAGGATTTGCAACAGAAAACATATTCTAGCATTGCACTTACGTAACTCCTGGATGATGGTTATATCTCTTCTTTCCAAATCTTGTTTGCTGAGCAAAATAATCGTAACGTTCTGACTTCTTCCACATGTAATAGAAAGCCACACACTCAGCAACTGTTCTGGTTCTTACCTGAAAAAAGGCAAGAAGGACTGACAAGATTAATGCACAGTCATTTTGTTATCTCTGCAGTTCCCATATCCCTGCAACATTGTTAGATTTACTACTCCAGTATCTGGAACAAACCAAATCAATGAACATATTTTAAAAAGATCTAAAGTTTCATGTAACTGTTATGTCTGTTCTACTGTATTACATTGTTGTATGTTCTTTTTAATAGATTGAAAGTGTATCTATAAATGTAACAGTTCAGTTCACAAACTATATAACATTTTTTAAATTGTAAGACAGGCTCTTAGAATTGAGAAAGCTCATCAGATCAATAACCCAAGAGTACTGAACTAGAGAAGGCACTTGGTACTGATTTCTTTTGGTAAAGTCGGGAACTGTTGAGGCTTGAAAACAGATATGCGCAACAGTATGTTTAAACAAAACAGAATTGTTGTCTTGTTGAGAAGGTATTAAGGACTCCTAAGATTCATTTTGATCTATGTTAATCGTTCTTTTTCTCCAAAGTGGACGACAAGTCAGATTCTTGGAGAAAATTGTTACTTCTGCCTATATTCTTATAAAATATATCAATTTTTGGATGAAACATTTCAAATCACTGTCAGCTCACAGTTCAAATTTTATTATATGCTAGGTTATACAAACATATCTAGTATGGTAGTAAACTGTAATTGAGCTTGATCAAACTTACAAAAGCATCAGAACCAAGTCCAAACTGCCTTGGGTGCAGTAATAAGCCCCACTATTTTAGGCACCAACATAGCAAGAAGGGAAGGAGATGAACAGACGTCTATAGGCACCACCTAGTATCTGAAGTCCCAGCCAATGCTTTGTAGTACAGTGATAAAGAAATATATTTCATAAAAGTTCTCCAAGCACTAACTCTTGACTAGCTGATACTTTCAATACACAAGTGACATCAGCTTATGCTGGGTCCCAGAACCTTTCCCAAACTTTCTGACATTTTACCTATTTGAATAAAAACTAGCGGTTTTCTTACACAAATTCCAGCCTATAGTGACATATACTTAAAATCATGTGCTTTGTTACATGTTGAAAAAATACTAAAAATAAATTTAAAAATTACTTCTTTGAATCTCTGGTGAATTTACTATTTATTGATAAAGTCTATCTAATGAACTACCCAAATATTTATCATAAGACAGGTTAAGCCAGGTATAGAGCACGACTAATTGACAGTAATTGTTCAATAGCAACCAGAACACTGTGAAATTTACCTGAAATATGACAAACACATCAGTCTCATAAAGAAAAAAAAAACTCAAGATGGTATCAAAACATAAAGAAAGTACACAAAGTTTGGAAGTGAATATATTGACATATATTTTTGATCAAAAAATATCCAGTCCTTATTCTTCAAGCATAAAAGAGTTAATCAGAAGCAATCCAGACCAGTACTAGAATTCCTTCAATTAGGCAGAAAACACAATCCTGATGGATGAGTACAGTACCTTCTGAAAACACAAAGAGCTAAGCCTGCTTTTGTACAATTACACCTTTCTTGTGATAAAAAGAAAGTTAAGATGTGTTTCCCGTTCCCACAGCCACAGTATGTAAAGTTTTATACTTTTAGGAGGCAAGCATTTTAGCTAAAATGTAATATAAATGCATAAATAGAAGTGATGTCAGCATAAGTCAATTTCAGAGACAGTACATCAGCTCATTTAGCTTTTTCAATGACATCTGAGGTAAACTTATAAAAAAAAGCCAAACTGGTTGTAGTATGTTGGTTGTTATTTCACACTTCTGCATGACTTTGGACAAATGTATTGCTCTGAGAGATTTCCAGCATCATATCATCCACCAGTTCTTCCATTTAATTGCAAAACACTAACCTTGTTTTTCTGTATGAGATGGAAGTCTTTTCCATAAATAAGAAGTGCATGTTCAAAGCTTCTGCATTCTTCTTCTGTCCATGCTGTCATCTCTTCTAGCAAATAACAAAAAAAGCATATTACTTGTGCTCAAGAAACTTTTACAGAGAATAAACTGTGTTGCTAATGCATGAATATGCAAATACACTCTTAAAAACAATAGGTTATTTAGGCCCAGTTCTTTCCTCTACTGTACAGATATCCTACCCCAAATCTAACACTCTTATTTATAAAGACTCATAGCAGAGTTTGATTTCTAGAATCTTTTATCCTTGAGGGCAAAGGATATTCAAAAGCTGATTATTTCCTATGAAATTTGCCATAAAAGACTTAAAACATCATGAAGATATCAGATTAATTTTCTGACATACTTCTTGCATAGGTCACTGATCAATATTAACTGAATATCAACTTACAGCAGGACTCATAGACCATTTCTGCTTTATGCAGTATGCATTGCCTGCTCACGATAAACTCTGATTTTCATGTAAGGGAGTAATAAAGCTAGGGGCAAGCAAGGCAGAAGTTTATTTTCTATTTAACTCAAACAGAGCTTTCCAAATTGTACTGAAGGCCTACAGAACAATATGGTGGAATCAGATTAGGGTTGACATAACACAATGTTGATGCAGTGAAAAAGAGGGTGGGGCTCATTTATGTAGCCAGCTGTGTTTTCCTCATTCTGGTATAAATGCCATCATATTACTGTTGTGTGTGCCCCATCCCTGGAGGTGTTCAAGAACGGGTTGGACAACCTGGGCAACCTGGTCTAGTGGCGGTATTCCTGGCAGGGGGGTGGAACTGGGTGATCATTAAGGTCCCGTTCAACCCAAGACGTTCTAGGATTGTTGACCGTGAACTCAAAAAGGTACTGTAACAAGGGTGAGAACTGCCTTACAGGAGTAAAATCACAGCTTCTTTCCCATCCCTCAGTCTGTGCCATTCTTACAGCTGCAGTGGAGGAAAGAAGGGAAGAAAAGGTGTAAAAGCTGGTCCTGTAAACTTGAATAAATTTGCAAACTTCTCTAGCAGAAATTTCCAACAGATTATACTTAATCTGTGCTAAAGACATGATGGAAAGGGAAATGCCTGTCAATCTGATTCTTACTCAAGGTTTTTCTAGACAACCTTAGGATTTTTTTTTCCAATTCATTTCTGAAAAATCACATACTATTTCTTACCCTGAGATGCCTTTCCATTTGAACAGTATCTTTCAATTGCTTCTTTAATGTTATGGCTACTCTTGAGAAGTTCATACAGAGCCTATAAAATAAAAGAAGATTTAGATCGTATATTTGCAAATGTATGCAAAGATTGTATATTTGCAAACTTTATAGAGATTATTCTTCTTTATAAAAGGAGTTAAAGTTTGTAAATATACAGTCTAAATTTATGAAACTAGCCTATCAGTGAGCATGCTTCATGTCCAAAAAAGAGAATTTGTCTTTATATGTGATAAAAATATTTTAAAAATCAGTCAAAACCAAAACCACCAAAAAGTTGAGGCAAGGTTTAAACAAGCAAATGTAAAATATGCAATATTAAAAAAAAACACCTGGATTTGTCAAGAGCATGGCAATTAGAAGATCAAAACACTGCCATCATTCAAATACAGGTAATTTGCCTAAATAAGCACATGCTTAAGATTACAAATAAGATCCTGACCGCAATAATAACTAAAAAAAAAAAAAGAAAAAGAAAAAGAAGAAACAATTGAGTATTGCTGCCTTACAATACAAGCAAAGAAAGAGAACACCTTAATTACAAAGCAACGTGTCACAAATGGAATGGGATATAAAACATACTTGTTCATTGTCACGTGTATGTAGTCCTTCAGGAATTCTGCCAATCATTTTTTCATTTCCTGTTCTTAAGGAGGTTTCAAAAAGGTATTCTTTAACTTTATTTTCTGAGATCACATCAGGCTTCCAAAGTAAATGGTCTTCATTTTCATAGGCTGTTAAAACAGAAATCCATTAACACCAGGTGTGACATTTTAAAGACTGTAACATAAAAGCTATTTTACAAAGAAAGAGAACAGGAACTCAAAAGAAATCAAATCAAATACCATCATGCCACTTACATATTGCAGCTCACTTTTTGCACAAAATCCTCAGCTAAAAGACAAACTACTGTATGATGTGGTGAAGAGATTCAGGTTCCATGAGGGTGAGATAAGGGACTGAATTCTTCAGAGTCTTTCCATAGGAATGGTTTGTAGACTGCTAGATGATTCAATCATATTATGCATATATACACATCATCTTCATATGAACAAACTACCAAACTACTCTGTTTTATTCAGATGTCTATCAGGTTTACGTGGCAAAGTTTTGGTAGCAGGGGGCTGCAAAGCTGGCCTCTGTTAGCAGAGCCCAGCAGCTGCCCCATGTCACAGAAGAGCCAGCTCCAGCCGGATCCAAAAGGGACCTGCTGCTGGCCAGAGCCAAGCCAGGGAGCAGTGCTGGTTGGGCCTCTGGGAGGGAAGATTGAAGAAAGGGGAAAAAAACCTGCTGCACAACAGCAGCTGGGAGAGAGGTGTGATAACCAGCCCTGCAGAGACCAAGGTCAGTGCAGCAGGAGGGCAGGAGGTGCTCCAGGCAGGCAGCAGCAGGTCCCTGCGGCCTGTGCAGGGAGAGGCCCCTGGTGGAGCAGGCTGTCCCCCTGCAGCCCATGGGTCCCACACGGAGCAGATCTCCACGCTGCAGCCCGTGGGTGGAGGAGCCCCCGGTGGAGCAGGTGGATGTGGCCTGGAGGAGGCTGCGGCCCATGGAGAGCCCCCGCAGGAGCAGGCCCCGGGCCGGAGCTGCAGCCCGTGGAGAGGAGCCCACGCAGGAACAGGGGTTTGGGGGGAGCTGCCGCCCGTGGGGGACCCGTGCTGGAGCAGTTTGCTCCTGGGGGATGGACCCCGTGGTACGGAGCCGTGTGGGAGCAGTGCTTGAAGAGCTGCTGCCTGTGGGCAGCCCCCGCAGGCTCAGTTTGGGAAGGAGGCATCCCGTGGGAGGGACCTGCGTGGACTGACCCAGTCCCCATTCCCTGTTCCCCTGCACTGCTCATGGGGAGGAGGTAGGAAAGGATGGATGGGGGGAAGGTGGTTTTGGTTTGCTTTTAGTTTCTCACTATTTTAAGTCTGCTAGTGATAGGCAATAAATTATATCAATTTCCCTATGCTGAGTCTGTTTTGCCCATGATGATAACTTTTGAGCGATCTTCCTGTCTTTACCTCAACCCTTGAGCCCTTTCCATGGTATTTTCTCCCCCTTATCCTTTGAGGAGGGGGAGTGAGAAAGCAGTGTTACAGAATTTAGCTAGCCATCTGTGCCAAAACATTGCAAACTGTTTTCAACAAATAGCCTACAGTTTACAATAACATTGTAGAAAATTACTTCAATATTTTAAATATTACATATCTGGGAAGAGAAAAAAAAAGAAGAGGAGGTGTCTAACTGATCATTTTCAACCATAATTCACCAAAACTTAATTAACTGAATAGTTCAGGTCTTAAAGTTATTTCTTTTTGTGTTCATTAACAACCAAATTTTGTAAACTTGTACACTGCATGTTTTACAAACAATAAGGATGGATAGTCCTTCATAGTACACTGAAATCATGTATGTACCTCTTAAGTAGCTTGAGACAACGTATCAGTCCTAAAGAAGATGTGGCTTGAACCTTTGCCAGTCTGTGCACACATTATAAGATCTATAGTTTAATCTAGAATCTAACTCTGACCAATAGATGTGATGTGATTACATAACGTTTCATGTAATCTCTTTGTAATGCAAAATTCAATATTTTTCACACACAAGCATAATGATGTTACAGTAGAGAGGCAAAGAGTCTTCTGTAACCTCTCATAAAACTGCAGGAAACAGTACTAAGCAAAGGTGAAGAATAAAGTTACATCTTCTCAGAAAGTGCTGTTATGGCATAATATAGAAAGATTTCAAACAGGTATGTTACAAGCGTAAGGTTTATAGAAGAACTGAACTGCCATCTATCACAGTTCCAGCAGCTGGGACTACATAGCAGAAATACAAGCCTGTCTGCCATCGCCACCTCTTCAGCTAGTACAGAAGCAGCTATCACGGGACTGCCTTAATGTAGAGGGGGACAATTCTGGAATTGCTGCAGTGTAATTCCAAAACTCTGAAGCCTGCTTATGCCAGTACATGCAGTGTTTCAGAGTACCTCCACCTTATACCTCTGAGTGCTGCTGACCCTCAGGTTCTGCCTTCCTTTGTTTTTTTCCCCTTTCATTAATCAAGACAATCCAGCAATTCTTGCTGGAGTCCATGCCTGACATTCTCAAGAGGAGCTCCATGGGCTCTCCAATCCTGACAGTCACCGCACTGCTGGCAAGGCCAGCAGACATGACTCTCACCAGTTCTCTCTAGCACCTGCTCATTCCATTGAAAGTTGTTAACTCCCTCCTGGTCATCCTCTGGTTATTCTCTAATTCTTCGCTGATCAAAAGTCAAGAAGTATAACTAGTAAAAGGGCTATCCAGATAAATCTTGGTTTTATTCCTCCGTTTCTTGCAACTGATAAGCATCATGCCTGAATCTTCGAAAACAGGAAGCTGCCCTAAGTCTCTTAGGCAGCACAAGAGATGTTCACTCACTAATGCTTCCAGCTCTGTAGTTAACAGCCTTCTTCTCTATTACAAACAATCATTAGCAATGGTGAGAAGACTTGATATTCTTCATTAGAATAATATTGCCACGAAATATGTCGTTTTGAAAGCAAATAACTGACAGAATTTTGAAAACTTTGAGAAAAAAAACAGAATGCCTTTCATTTATTAAAATATCTCCCAAACTGTTCCTTAATTTCAAAGCTGTTCTACCCGTGAGAAAAATTCTCTCATTTTTTTTTTTTTTAAATTTCAAAGCTGTGTTACACTTCTCATAGTGAAAACCTTTAAAGATACCAAATAAAACTTTTAGATTATTTTTTCTGTTCAAGCACAACTGCAGTTTTTAATCCAGATTTACAACATCATACTTAAAATGCATTTTGTAAAAGACAAAATGTATCATGGAAATTGAAAATGATTACGCTTTCTGTATCCATTTTGTAGCCCACACAGTTTTGCTTGCCAAAAACAAAAAACAAAACAACAACAAAAAAAGCAATTAAAGAAAAATACTGTTTTGAACATCTTCATTGTAAACTAAGTTACAAACTCATGGCCCAGTTATGATTCTTTGAGGAAAGCATTTCCTTCATGACCTCAGTGTTTGTTTCCTCCTAAGATCACTAGCTACTTCTGATTTGACATTGTAATCCACACTCTATGTCTTCTTGAGAATGTCTTCTTGAAGTTGTAGGATGGCATTTCTGAGCAATAATTACGTGGTTGCATCACTTCACATTTTTAGTATTTTTAAAGCCTCTGAGATTTTAACGGTCATTGACTTTACATTAAAAAATTAATATTTTTCCATCTACTGCTACATAAAAGCGTAAGATAAAAAGTAAAATAGGCAGAAGAACTTACCTTTTTCTTCATCACTGCACCTGCCAAGGTAAGGTGGAATTTCAGCCTGATACTGTGAACCAACCATTATTTCCTGAAGATGTAAAAAAAATAAAAATTAAAAAAGATTAATATTTTTCACATGGAAGCATTAAAAAATGCCATAATTGGCATTCAGCAGGGAATTTCAGAATTAAGGTATTATTTAAAATATGTACCGAAAACCATAAAATAGAAACTGTACTATTGAAAAATATGTTATTTTTTTGTTTGTTTTAAGAAATTGTAATTACCTTTCTCAAATCTTCAGATGAATTACCATTGTCTGCTTCTACATCTTCACCATCTGATTCTTTATCTCCATCACACGTAGTGTTTGCTTCAGACACAAAAAAGTTTTGTTTTAGCTAGGCAGAATTTTCACTTGAAACGTAACTACAAGAAATTTGTTATGTTTTGCTTTTGAAAGAACACCTGCTTTTATTCAGGAATACACTGATCATGATTCTGTTGATCTACCCGTCTATAGCAAACTATAGCATTAAGTCAGAAAGCACTTGCACTTGTATGCTACAGAACTGAAACATTCATCCTCACTGCAACTGAAACAATTTACTAACAGATAAAGGAAATACAATCATTTTTCTTCATCATTTTTTTTTCAATGAAAGCTTGTAACTTACTGAAAAGGTATGAGAAAATACAATCTAGGGCTAAAACTTAGCCCCAGTTAATAAAAAAAAAGTGATGTAGAAGGCAAGTCTTTTTTACCTAGCAAAGGCTTTAATCAGAAGTTTTAATGGGTATCCAAAACATTATTTTAAACAAGGCAGCTTCAACATGAAGATACAGCAGCAATATACAAAACAGAATAAGCATAAGAGAGCTCACTGATTACTCTTTTTTACTCTTTATTTTTTTTCTCTCCTTGGAAAGGCAGACAGCAGAGCACTCTATGTAATTCAAATACAGTACTTCACAGAATAATATATTTTAGAATCTGGAACAGCCTGCTACTGTATTCTGAAGTAATTCTATTTTTATAGATGTATAATCCCTGGTAGAACGGAATCTACCATTATAATAAGATTAAAGCTATTTTGTATTCTCAAACTACAGCATGCTCAAAAATAGGGTTGCGTTTTTAACTTCATCACACCTAACTAGAGCTGTCGACATCATACAAAATCCAAGAATATATTGACAGAGACTCCTCTTCTGTCATTATTAGAATCACTATTCTCTCTCTTTTTGCTGCTAGAAGAAGGAGACAAGAAGCTAACATGAATTTATGAAATAACGTTATGCCTGGATAATCACTTGCAATTATTTATTTTCAATTAATCCAGTGTTTAACTTAACTTCACCTTACTAATAGAGAAATGAAAAGGGAACACACAAAAAGATAAGACTGCCAATAGGACAGACACAATAAAATGGTGTCAATAATTAGTAAATATTTGATTTAAAACGACCAACCAAAAGTTCTAATAGAGAAAGAGGAATATTCTAATAGAAAAACATGGTAGCTGAAAACAAAGATGACTGTTTCTCAATCCTAAACAAGATGAGGGTTTTCCCAAAAAGCTGCCTCGTTTTCAGTGTCATATCTGTTAACAGTTCATTACTAATGTTTAAGTGCCACCAAATACGGTGTTTGCTTAATTTAAAAAGTGCACTGTAATTTTTAAGGTTTTAGAATATCTATTTCAATACGAATGTCTCAGACTACACCATTAGCAACATGTAAAGAACTACAACTGCAGGTGAATGAGGCAGCACCTTTACCGTCCTTCATCTCCAGAAGGCTGAAATCCCCCAGAAATAGATGAAGACACTTGCCAAATTAAAACCGTGATAAAATCCTTCGGCTCACCCCATAAAGTCCTATAGAAAAGTGCTCTATGTGTGAAAGAAAAAAATCACAAAGAAGTCACATCCCTGTCCACATCCTCAGGCTGAATGGAGGAGTCACTGACTTAAAAATGGCAGCAAAGCTTTAGTAGAAAAACACTAACTTAAAAGATTAGGTTAAATATTCATGTCATTCACTAAAATACTGAAAATCATAAAAGTGTTCCTCAACACCACACTAAGTAGTAATTACAAAATGTTACTGTATTTGTAGCAAAATTAATCAAATTTATTTTGTTTCTTCGAGCATGGTACCAAGTATAGGTCTTTCAGGTAATTAGTAATAGTGACCAAAGACAACATTCATGTCCAACAGCACTATTTCTTAGCTCCCAGTAAAGTTAGCAGTCTGCAAATCTGACAGTTAAGCTAGGAAGCTGTATATAATGCCAGAACTGTTTAGAATACTGTTACAAAATTAGTTTTCCTACATCTTAATGGCCGAGGAAAGAAGTCTGTAGCCTCATGCGAAGTAACCGATGGTGTCAAGTCATCAGCAGAGGACTGTGTTTCTTCATCATCACCCGACAAGAGGTCTTTAGCTATTTCCTCCTGTATCATTAAAATAATAACACAATAATAATAAAAAAACAACAATTAAGAAAACTCAGAATATATATTAAGTATAGACCAGTAAGGATCCAGATTCATCACATTCTGATAATTTAATTAAAATAAATTATTTTACCCTAAGTATCACAGAATCACAGGACAGTTGAGGCTGGAAGAGACCTCTGGAGATCATCTGGTCCAAGCCTCAAGCAGGATCACCTAGCACACACTGCGCAGGATCACATCCAGTCGGGTTTTCCATACATCCAGAGGAGACTCCACAGCCCCTCTGAGCAACGTGTTCCAGTGCTCTGTCACTCCCAGAGTAAAGAAGCGCCCTCCCATATTCAGAAAGAAATCATTTTAGTAGATTGTATTCCATTCATTAAAAAGCTACTTTGCTCTTCCTAAATCCAAGAACAAATATAACTATTTATTTCAGAGCTGACATGGGTTCATTTCCCTTTAGTCCTCTGTTAAAGTAAAGGTACAAGAAAAAACTCTGCAACCATCAATCTCAGACATTCCTCCAACTGCTTTCAGTGAAAAACACGAATGACAAAATCCTAAAGTTTTGAGGCAATTTCCATTCTTTACATCACAGATACACTGAAACTTTAAGAACCTGCTACCCTATAAACTCTGGAAAAAAAAAAAAAAAAAAAAACTGCCAGGAACTTTGGTAGGCTTTTACTGAAAAGACAATTACAGAAAATAGACAACCCAGTATCTTAGCAAAATACACAATAAAATTAATTTTCCATAGGTTAAACAAGAGAAAAGGAAGAAAATGGAAAGGAAAAAAAAAAAAAAAAAAAAAAAAACTCACTTCCCCCACTAGAAGACATTTGATCCCCTCTGAATGGAGGTTACAGAAGGAAAGAATGGTATTAGACAACAAGCTGACTACATATTTGTAGCCTCAACACAATCGTGAATCCTAATGAGAATCAGATGTGCAGAGCCATCATTATACTCTACTTTCCGTGGAGTTTACCATTACATCATACTTTCAGAAAGTATATATAAAAAAGCTTATACTTACTACCTATAGATTTTATAATTCACGTTACTGCCTGAATACCCCTTACAACCAAAAATCAGCTTAAAATCTCAGAATTCAATGTTAGCCTGCAAATCACATAAGCTCAAGTTTTTACATCAGCAATGCAACCCATATAGTCACTGTTTGTAAATACAGTCTCTCTCTCACTCCCTGAAGTTGAGACCTTTCCAAATGATACACAACTGAAAGGAACATTCCAAACATCCAGGAGAGCATTTTCAAGTTATCCACATAAATTTTGATATGCAATGTGTATGCTGGAATCCAGAATTATTATTTCTGAATGTTGCACACATTAAAATAAAACACAGAACTTTGGGGAAAAATCCCATTTGTCTTTAAAAACAAACAAACAAAACCCTACAGTTCTTTGGATGTGTTTTAGAATAACTTAATTTATTCATTTCTCATTTGTTGTTATAAATTGCCATTGAAGCTGCCATGCATTTGTAAGTGCAATAAGTGTAACTAGAATCATATCTTCAATGTCCTTGAAAATTAATGAATTGAAAATAATACAGTAATTATCAATTGCATATTGAAATTGACAAAGATACACATTGTGCAACATCAAGAGGTAGTCAAACATAATTTGAGGTCATTTGGATTTCTACTTTTAAATTGTAATACCGGTAAAGATGGCTCTCCAACTTACTTTATCTAGAGTCATATCTGGAAGTTCATCTGCAAGTTCACTTGGAGAGCTATCCGCACTGGAACCTGCTATAACTGGAATCGTGGGTTCATAGCCATAGAATGCCAGTAAATCTTCCAATGGCATGTTTCCTTCCTAGTACAAGAGGATTTACAAACACTTTAACATATTGCCAAATACTTGTGAACAGTTCAGGCCTAAAAGGATAAGACGTATTTTGAAAAACAAAAGTAAGAACAAATATTTAACTGAAAGCAGAAAACTTGAATCAAGATTTTAAATATTTTCAGGCACAGGATTGAAATAATTCATCACCACCTCTATCGGCATATAGTGAAGTCCAATCATGCTATTCATGAAAAATCTTTACTAGATGAAACTAAATAGCAATTGATTATTAAACATTGATTCTTATCTGATGATTTGCCTGTATTTCTTCAAGAGAAGACACACTAGGAATACAACCCCCCTACAAGAGAGAACTGCAGAAAAACTTGATTTTAGTCCTACATAGTTACAGCTGCATGTGTAAGTTCAAAAACCCACAAAAGTAAACCAAAATAGCAACTCTTTATTCCTCATTTCCATTTTCCACACAACATATTTGGTAGTGACTGCTGAGCAGCTAATATGAGAAAAACAGCTAATGATTTAGAATTTAAAAAAAAAAAAAAAATGAAAGGCTAGATTTATATTTTTTTCCAACAGTTTTTGATCAAATGATTCTACTAAATACTGTATTTGCAACCTAGGACAATTAATAAAACAACAAACCATGGAGATTAATTTACCTGATTCAAGCCATCAAAGAATAAGAAATATTTTCCAATATTTATACCTTTAAAAGTTTTATTACCTTTAAAAATTTCTTGTTGAACTCATACACTGATTAAATTACTTGTTTTCTTTAGTCAGCTAAGGTGTTAGTCCTGCAAAGACTTTTCACAATGGGTAAACGTAAACACATGTCCAAGTCTTTCCAGGATCGGGACCTAAAGTAATAAAGTGTTTAAGATGAGTGGCTCTCAGTTCTATTTCCTTCTATTATAGAGGCAATAAGATCATTTTGTGGAGTAATAACTCCATTTTAACCACTAGACTTGGCAAGCTCCTTTGTTATTGTAACTACAAGTTCATAATCAGCAAAAATGTAATTGTACATGTAGAAGGACAAAAAATCAGGAGTTCATTGAATTCGCTGTCAATTCAGTATTTAACTTTTTTTTTTTTTTTTTTTTTTAATATATGGGCTACACAGATACAGCTTCCTATTTGATGCCAGAAATTACACTTTCCTGAAACTCGACCAAAATCTGCCGTTATGTTGAGCAATATAAGTGGGTCACTGAATGGTAATTCAAGTAGCGTCAATTTGTGGGTGTTCAGCATTCAACAGACATTTAAAACAGGTGATGCACTGACATAGATGAACAAGAGGTGTAAACAGGAAAAGCATGTAATTAAACAGTGTAAAATACACAATATGAAAAGCCAAGGAGCATGTTGGTCATTCTGTACACCCATTGACTGTCAAACTGATAAAACTGAGACAGAAAACTACCATTTACATAGCAAATGAATGCAATCCATCACGCCTAAAACATAGATGTTTGTTTCCTGACTGGAAAAGCAAAAAACAACCAACAGAATGAAATACAGCTAGTTGTCACTTAAGAGCACTCACAATGTGTCTACTTATTTCCAACTTCTAAAACTTAGGAATGATAAGAAGTGGTATTTGATAATAGGACTTTTAAAGCCAGCTTCAGTGGTCTCTCCTCCAAAGTGAAAGTGTTCTTAAATGAAGAAGAGTATGAACTTAACCTGTCACTAATTCATTTGAAAAGCAAAAATCAGCCTTTTTGTGAGAATACAGTGCTATCTCCTAAGTAAACCTGATTTTCTATTCCTCTTTTTAAACAAGCTGCAAAGGCATTTTTTAGAAAACTGCATTATACAATGCAAACTAAAGAACAGGTTGAATGTTCTTTACAGTAAAAAGGGTACAACACATATGGACATTTACAAGAGGGTTAGTCACTCTTACCTTTTCTAAATCTTCAATTTCAGAGCTGAAATTTTTGCTTTCTTCCATCATTTCCTCTTCTTCAAGAGTACGTTCATCGTCATAATCATGTACCAGCATTTCAGCAGAAGGGTCAAAGTCATGATCCTCAGATGATAAAGAGCCAACTATCAAAAAAACCCTAATCTGAGTTATTTCTTCTATATCAACACATGAAGTTACACCACAGAAAAGAAAAAAACATTGCATGTATTCTTTTACATATAGGGTCAAAACTTTCAATGTAATAACTGGAACAAACACCTAGCTACCTGACAAATTCAGCTGTTTTAGCTGGCCTCCCCTTTTCATACTTCTAAGTAATGGGCATACTTTTCTCTCTTGCAGTATAAAGTACTTGGAAGAACTCTGAACTACTGAAACAGTTTCAGAAGGTACAATCCCAAATGAGTATTCTGTTGGATAAGACTGTTCAAATCATCCTTGAAAACACTGTTGAAGTATAAAGCATGTATGTCACAAGATATCAGGTGCTGCAGGCATGCCAGTTGTATCTTGCAAATCCAGAGGCTGTGACTTATAGTCTCTGAATTTATCTATAGTGATATATATGGTAACTAGCCTAGTTTTTCACTGGTGAATGGCTACCTTTGTTTATGAACCAATTTTCTACAACTGCTTATGAACCAACTTTCTACTTTCTACAGCAAAATACACAGTGAGACTCACTTCAGCTCAGTTTAACCTCACATTTAGTTTAGCTCAAGTCTTAGCACTTGATCTAGAAAGAAAGAACAAACTCTGCAGAGTCCCAAGTAATAGAGAGGAAAATATACGGGAAATAACAAAATGCTTCTAATTGATCACATTCAGTTAACCAGCCATTGTGACAGCTCTGTGGTGGTCCGACAGAGACTTTTTCATTACTCAAGGAGGTAAGTCACCCAAAAGTACTGTTATTATTTTAAATGCATTTTGTCAACTCTTAAGAAACCTTATTATTAGATTTGACAAGTTTTACAGACGTAAATAATTCTGCATTGCAAAGCCAAAGAAAACTACAGAAATACAGGGTTGTTTTATACTTTAATGTGGACTTGCTTATGGCTTTCAGGATGGAAAAAGTAAGATTAGGATATTTCTTTCGCTTCTGGTTTCACCTCCTAGTTTTAACATACTAGTGTTCTGTTGCAATCCTTGGTTGATGAGAAGCAAAGAAAAGGTTTATTACGAATTATTTCCTCAGAACTTCTTTTGAGCATCAAGAAAATATCTTCAATTTTTTGATCCTTTTCTTCAAAAAGTAAAGCTGTATCCCTCACTGCACTGCTTCTAGTCTTCAAAGAGACACTCGTATATACTAACACTGCTGAGTCGTAGAGCATCTAATTAATTTTCAGCAATTACACTGTTTGTTCCTTACATGCAGGTAATTAAAGTAAACTTAGTCCATTTAGCGTGCTTAAGACAATACTGTGCAAGTTCATAATACTGTACCATAAGGAAACATTCAGGCCAAAAATGCTTTTTATTCACATGCTATTCATACTGTGGTCTCCTGCATCTCCCAGCATAGCTGATACTACTACTCCAATTACGATTATTACATTATGTGTTGAATTTTTCCACAGTTAGCTATTACATCCTGATCCCATAACTTTTCAAGAACTGAGAATCATCTTAATCTAGTATATATACATACATCTACATATATACACATGCATATATACTCATATGCTCAAGCCTGTTGTTTCTAATCACTGCTATAACTAATTTTACATTTGAATAACTGAACTGGAAGGTCTACACAACTCATACACTTTAAGCAAAAAAAGCCCCCCTCAGCGTCTCTGAATACTCAATATCCAACCCATCCTCAAGTAACACAAGCTTGCTAAGTAAGAGCAGTTAAAATGAAGAAAAATAGCTAATGCAGAATAGAAGTAGGACAGAAGCAAAGGCACTCCCCAACATACTTATTCATGAGTTGCCCTGATGATGTTAAATATGCTTGCTGGTGTAAAGGGAAGGTATTCCAAAGAACCTTAACAGTGGTTCAAGCCTTAACAATTGCATGCAACTATGCTTTTAAGCGCTTTCTGGTAATATCAAGAAGTCAAAAATTCACACAGGCCTGCAGTTATCAGCAAGAAGAGGAACGGTCTCTCTCTACCCAGACTTCATGGCTTTCCTGAGATGCTGACTTAAAAGCACTGTAAAACTTTGTGTTCGTTTGGGGCTCCCAGCAGCCAATTACTAACTGCGCCGGGACTTAGGGGATGAACTCTCAGCGCGCATCCCTTTCTTTGGAAATTCATGCAGGCGGTTAGTTACGTGAAGGTGCTGCGCTAGAAAAGCTACGAGGCAAGAGAGGATAACTGCGGGGAGGACCAGGAGGGAGAGCGCGGCGTGCGGCAGGCGGGCAGGCAGGGTGCCGGGCAGAAGCTGGCGAGGACGAACCTGGGCTCGAACTCCCAAAGGAAGCCTGTGGGGAAAGGAGAGAGCTGGGTGAGGCGCGGGGTCCCACCGCAGGCAGCATCCCCCACCTCGCGGCCGCCCGTCGCTCCCCTCCGCCGCCGAGGCTCCCCCGCTCCCCTCCACCCCGCTCACCCGGCCGCAGGCCCCGCACCGGGCCCGCCGCTCCCGCTCCTTCCCTCCCACCCCGGCCAGGGCGGGACGTGACAGGGGCCGGCGGCGACGGGAGGCGGCCGGGACCGGCCGCCGCTTCTCCCGGCCTGGCAGCCCGGGGCTGGCTCCCGCTCCCCCCCGCCGCCCGTTGCCCCGGCCCGGCCCGCCGGGGGGCCCCGTTCCGCGGGCTGCGCACCGGCACCCGCCGCGCGGCCTAGTCGCGC
>CM021797.1:18738235-18750881 GCA_011076525.1 Nettapus auritus
GTAACTGACAGCCCCGTAACTGACAGCCCCGTAACTGACAGCCCCGTTCCCGGGCAGCAGGGCCGCGCCGAAGTGTCAGCCCGCGGAGGGTGGGTGCTCCTTGGTTACCTGTGCGCTAACTCCGGGTTCGGTCCGGCCCCCGGTGCTGGTGTAGGAGAGCTGCGTTGTTACCAGCAGCACTTCAACTGCCAGCAGTCTCGAGGCAGGGAACATAATGCCAGGAACCGTGCTGTTCTTGATTGTGTGGCGTGGCTTCAACAGAGAAAGGGGTATTTACTTCACAGTGCATTTTTACTACTTAAAAGCGGGCGCATTGTATGTACAAAGTAATATCACATTTTGTGGTGGTTTTACCCTGCTGGGCTGCTGAACTCCACCACAACAGCTCTCGCTCCCCCTCCTCAAAGGATAACTGGGGAGAAAATACCATGGAAAGGGCTCAAAGGTTGAGATAAACACAGGGAGATCACTCAACAATTACTGTCACGGGCAAAACAGACTCAACAGAGTGAGACTGATGTAATTTATTCCCTCTGACTATTGGAATAGAACAGTGGGAAATGAAAACCATACCCAAAACACCTTCCCCCTAACAACCCTCTCCTACCTCCTTGCCCCAAGCCATGCAGGAGAATAGGGGGCTGTGGTCAGTCCCTGATGCTTCGTCTCAGTCTCCGCCGCTCCTTCATGGTCCCACTCTGCCCTGCTCCACGCAGGTCCTTCCCACGGGATGCCTCCTTCCCAAACTGAGCCTGCGGGGGCTGCCCACAGGCAGCAGCTCTTCAAGAACTGCTCCCACACGGCTCCGTACCACGGGGTCCATCCCCCAGGAGCAAACTGCTCCAGCACGGGTCCCCCACGGGCGGCAGCTCCCCCCAGACCCCTGTTCCTGCGGGGGCTCCTCTCCACGGGCTGCAGCTCCGGCCCGGGGCCTGCTCCTGCGGGGGCTCTCCATGGGCCGCAGCCTCCTCCAGGCCACATCCACCTGCTCCACCGGGGGCTCCTCCACCCACGGGCTGCAGCGTGGAGATCTGCTCCGTGTGGGACCCATGGGCTGCAGGGGGACAGCCTGCTCCACCAGGGGCCTCTCCACAGGCCGCAGGGGAACTGCTGCTGTGTGCCTGGAGCACCTCCTGCCCTCCTGCTGCACTGACCTTGGTCTCTGCAGGGCTGGTTATCACACCTCTCTCCCAGCTGCTGTTGTGCAGCAGGTTTTTTTCCCCTTTCTTCAATCTTCCCTCCCAGAGGCCCAACCAGCACTGCTCCCTGGCTTGGCTCTGGCCAGCAGCAGGTCCCTTTTGGATCCGGCTGGAGCTGGCTCTTCTGTGACATGGGGCAGCTGCTGGGCTCTGCTAACAGAAGCCACCCCTGCAGCCTCCCTGCTACCAAAACCTTTCCATGTAAACCCAATAAAAGGTGTCTGAGTTCTGTTTGCAGATGGTGTAGTGACCCCCAGCTAGATTAGGTACTTAAGCAGTCAAGCTCTGTACTGTTTTATTCTGCTGCACCTGTTGCTCTGATAAACAGAGTAAATTGTCAAATGCTTGCTGCACTGCTGATTTCACTCTAATTCCAATATATAAACTATTCTTGTACCTCCAAACTTCACAGCATCTTAAGAGGTAGAAATACCTACCTTTCATGTACGTGGTAGTATGATCTTAATAAAATACAAATCCCAACACTTTGCAGAAATACAGAAATTGACAACAATTTCCCCAAAATGTTAACACAGTCAAAAGCATCCTGTACCAAATCTTCTGCTAATTTACCTGTTAAAATATTTTATCAGATGTAGATCAAAGGGAAGATTTTTTAAATTATAATTCAGACCACTTTGATAAAATACTATGAACTCATAGCTCTACCACAGCAAGTCATTAGGCGTTTTCCAGAGCTGTCATAGAAGGCAGAAAGGATTCTGGAAAATTATGGTTTCCAGAATTGTAGTGGGCAGGAGGCTACAAAACAGGAAAAATATGTAATACTTACCTTCTTCTAAAGTGTATCTGAGAGAAAAAATAACATTTTATATTCTGATCTTTTCCTGAGATTTTATCAAGTTTTGCAATCAGAAATTACATTTATTTAAACAAAATAAAAAAAAATAAAAAAGAGAGAGAGGGAAAGAGAGAAATAATCACACCTATAGTGTGATTATGTTCTATGTTGTTACAGCATGTTTTGTCTCTCAGTGGTTTTCACTGGGAGCAAATCAAGGTTAAGAGCGAGGAGAGTGAAATTTCTTGTGTAAGCTTGTTTGAGGAAGGTGGAAATGAAAAAGGATGCAATAGTACCACCGCTTTCTCAGTTAGCATTTTTGTCCAGAAACAGGGATGAAAAGGAAGGAGACACCTGGCTTCCTGGAGCAGTAGGGCAGTGTGAGATTGTTCTTTCTATTTTACAGGGACTCCAAATTAGAGATCACTGAACAAAATATGCATATGCATATGCACAATGAGTCAAATAGTTACATCAGTGCAGTTTTCCATAGCTGTAGGGCATACAGAAATGCATGGAGTTCTGTGTTTTGAGGCATCTTTTCTCTCCAACTGGAATTAAGAGGATGGGGGATGAAATCTGCCTAAGAAAAACTGAAAGAACTGACATGAATTAACAGAAAGGAATCTACTCTTTAAAAATAAAGAAGTAGCAATAAAAAGTCAATTAATCTGAACAGTTATAGATGAGGAGTGGTAAGATAAAGAGTATATAAGCTCTAGAAGAAAATCACTTGGGATCTGCAGCATTTTTTATCCTTTACCCTTATAGAATGAAAAAACTAAGTATGCCATAAATGCCTGTTATTTTGCAGAAACCTTTCTGCTCTCTGCACTCTTACGTATAAGAGTGTATATATCCACTAGCACGGATACATTAGTCGGATGTATGGTGTTCAGAGAATACCATAACCATGGTTGAAGTCTTGATCTGTTTTTGGGTACTGTGAATGTTGTGATACTTTTTTACGTCAATACACATTCCTCCAGCAAATCCATTGCTGAAAGTCCTAGATTAATGACCTCAAGTAGCCCTTTTCTTATGCAAAACAGGTCTCCTCATAACAACAACAAAAATGAAGCCTACTTGTTCATGAAAGGTAGCTGATCTTAGATTCTTCAGCTGTATCTCTGCTAATAATTTAAGTATGCTAAGGGTTGCTTCCTAGACATTAAAACCACCAAAAAAAGCACAGAACTGCACACATCTCTGCTAGCAAAAACTGTTTCCTTCACAGAGCACTTATTGCTGATGGACCATTGGACACAACTCCTGAAGGGTCCTGAAGACGCAGGTTGGTGTCAGCAGTGCACAAACCATGCAGGGATCAGACTAATAGGTTAATGATATGGATGACCATGTGCCAGTGTTGTTTAATTTACTGGAAAAATAGCATAGAGGATGTTGTGAAAATACAAGTCACCATCTTCTGTAACTCTGTATTTTTGAGCTTAGAGAAAGAAAGAAGGAAGGAACCCCATATAGACATCACTGACATCACTTATGAGTGCTAGACACATTGCTCAGTGTTCAGATACCATGGTGTCCTGGTTTTGGCTAGGATGGAGTTAATATCCCCCCTAGTAGCTGGTATTGGACAGTGTTTTGGAGTTAGGATGAGAATAACTCTGATAACATGCTGATGTTTTAGCCATTGCAGAGCAGTGCTTACAGAGAGCCAAGGACGTTTCAGCTCCTTGTGCTGCCCTGACAGCGAAGAGGCTGGGGGTGCACCGGTATCTGTGGGGGGATGCAGCACAGGACAGCTGGCCCAGGCTGGCCAAAGGGGTGTCCCACACCATGTGGTGTTGTGCTGAACAATAAAACTGGGGGATTTGGTGAGGGTGGAGTTGGGGGTGCTGCTCAGGGTTTGGCTGGGCACCAGGCAAGGGGGGAAGCTTTTCTCCTGCTCCTCCACCTTCCCTTTCTCATTCCTCTTCCCCTTCTCCTCCAAGCTAGCCACAATAGCCCTTGAGAATTTTGAATATCCTTCAGATGTTCAAACCAGCTTGTTCCTATTGTCATGTCTCCTGAATGTGTTTTAGGCTTTGTTTAATATTAAAAAACTATTCAAGAACACCACCCACAGAGTGTGGGAGGGTAGATATGGGCAGGCACCTAGGACAGTGGACACCTCTGGTATTTTGGAACTTCACTCCTGAACAAGTGCAGAATCCTGAAAAACTGGTAAAATGTTTGAAAGAGGCATGCCATCATCCTCTGGCAATTCCAGACACAGATAACTGCAATGTGCTGGGGCCTGGCCCATGCCTACCAAGTCACAATCAACACTACTACAACCCCTGAAACAGGCCCTGCAGCCTCTCCAACCCCTGTGACAAACTATGTGGTTACTCCAGCCCCTGAGACAGGCCCTGCAGCCATTCCAAGCCCTATGACAAACAGTGTGGCCACTCCAAGCCCTGAGACAGGCCCTGCAGCTGGGCCAGAGAACCAACTCGTGATGGTATCAGTTGTCCCTACACGCAAGACAAAATAATGGATGCGAAAGCTCATTTAGTAAGGGAAGAAACTCCTACCATGAAGAGGAAGGAGGAAGAAGAGGACAAGGCAGGCTACTCTGAAGCATGGCCATCACAAGAACAGATGAAGGAAGAGGCATGTCTCATAAATGTGGCAGTCACAACGCCATCCCTGTCCCTGAGTGAGCTGTGAGATATGTGAAAAGTTCTCAGCTCTTATACAGGCAAGCACATTATCACCTGGCTTCTCTGATGCAGGGCCAATAACATGGAATGAGAGGGCAGGGAAGCCAAGCAGCTGGGATCCTTCTCTACAAAGGGGCATTGACAAGTGACTGGAAGACAGGCACAAGCCCTTAGCCTCTGGAGGGGACTCCTGTCAGGTGTGAAAGAAGGATATGCCTTCAAGGAAGATTTTGTATGTCACCCAAGCAAGAGGAACACTAGGGAGAGAGCTATCCAGTATCTGAGGGAATTAGCCATACCCTGCAAATAGCAAATGCCCTGTGGGGGTGGATACAGCAATGGAAGTAGAGCAGCTGGCAACACAGAGGCAAACTCATCTGGGCCGATGTATTGTGTCAAGATTTTGCTGCCCAGATAGAGAACCTGGTTGTAAAAGTATGAAATATAGATGCTCATGCATGCAAGAGTCCATCCACTGAAGATCATCAAAACAACCAGCGGGTGGATCAGGCTGCTAAGACTGAAGTGGCTCAGGTGGATCTGGACTGGAAACATAAGGGTGAATTACTTATTATGGGCATTGGCCCCATGTCACCTCAGGCCATTAAGGCAGAGATGCAACATATAGATGGGCTTGTGATAGAGGGGTGGACCTGACTGTGAACACTATTGCACAGGTTATCCATAAATGTGAAAGATGGTGCAGCAGTTAAACAAGTCAAGCAGTTAAAGCCTCTCTGGTATTGAGGATGACAGCTGAAATGCAAATACAGGGAGGCCTAGTGGGCTGATTTTTCACACCCCCACAAACCCACCACGGCATGTGCTACTATGGTGGAACCAACCACTGGATGGCTAGAAACATATCCTGTGCCCCATGCCACTGCCCAGAATGCTATTCTGGGCTATGAAAATAAAGTCTTATGCTGACACAGCACCCCAGAAACAATTGATTCAGAGAATGGGACTCACTTCCAAAACAACCTTGTATACACCTGGGCCAAAGAGCACGGCACTGACCTGGTGTATCCCATCCACTATCATGCACCAACTTCTGGGAAAATCAAACAATGCAATGGGCTGTTGAAGACTACACCAAGAGCAATAGGTGCTGGGACATGCAAACATTGTGATACACTTTTAGCAAAGGCCATGTGGTTAGTTAACGCTAGGGAATCTGCCAATTGAGCTGTCCCTGCCCATTATAAAAATGGTAGAGGGGGATAAAGTCCCTGGAAGCGCACATAAAAACATGGTTGGGAAGACAGTCTGTGTTATTCCTCCCTCAGGCAAAGCCAAACCCATCTATGGGGTTGCTTTTGCTCATGGACTTGGGTGCATTTGGTGGGTAATGCAGAAGAATAATGAAGTCAGATGTACACCTCAAGGGGATTTGATGCTGGGTGAGAACAGCCCATGAATTAAATTGCATGACACTAACTGCTGTACAATACTGTATGTTATCACTGTGTTTGCTATATATCACATCCACGGTATTGCAATAAGAATCATGCAGATTAATGATGAATGAACTTTGATGGAACTGAGCAAAGTGCAGCAGTGATAGAACCAGACAAGCGCAGCAGTGATGGAACCAGTATTGGTTTCAGCATGCAACAATCCAACACCACACACCACCTCTCCAGCCCTGAAGGACTGTTATGACAGATTAGGCCTGAAAATGTGGACTAAATAAACTCTATTGAAATTTGAGAGGGATGGCCTACAGATCAAGGGAATTATATCTATGTGTGTGTGTATATTAAAAGACAGAAGAGGTGGTGTTGATTAATTGGGATGTATGAGAGAGTGTGACACCTGAGCATGACATAGATGGTATGAAATAAGGGGTGGGCATTGCCCTGGATTTGGCTGGGATAGAGTTAATTTTCCTCCTAGTGGCTGGTATGGGGCTCTGTTTTGATTTCAGGATGAGAATAACTGATAGCACACTGATGTTTTAGCTGTTGCAGAGCAGAGCTTGCACTAAGGCAAGGACATTTCAGCTTCTCACACTGCCCTGCAGCAAGGGGCTGGGGGTGCACCAGGAGCTGGGAGGGGACACAGCCAGGACAGCTGGCCCAGGCTGGCCAAAGGGGTGTCCCACACCACGTGGTGCTGTGCTGAACAATAAACTGGGGGATTTGGCTGGAGGGGGAAAGGAGGAAGTTGGCAGGCCACTGCTCAGGGACTGGTTGGACATCTGTCAGCGAGTTGAGAGCAGCTGCATTGTACATCACTTGCTTTGTATATTCCTTTATCATAACTATTATCATTACTTCTCCTTCCTCTTCTGTCCTATTAAACTGTCTTTATCTCAAGGCACACATTTTACATTTTTTCACTCCTGATTCTCTCTCCTATCCCACTGGGGGAGTAGGGGGTGAAATGAGCAAATGGATGTGTGATGTTGAGATGCTTGCTGGGTTAAACCACAGCACATGGTTTTGAGGATAATATTTGCAATAAAGAATAGGTACACAAAGGAATTTTTAAATCCCTAAAGTTGTGTCTATCTCCCTGTGCTTTAATTTCATATGTCCAAGTAATACAATGTTTTACAGTACCAAATAGACTTGCATATAATGTAAGGAAGTGAGACTTTTTCATTAAGAATTGCTGACTTACTCCCATGCCAAATTTTCCAAGAAAATAGCTTCCCTTACCTCCTCCTCAAACCAGTAAGTATTCTGCCATTTTTATTAAAAAAAAAAAAAAAAAAAAAAAAAAAGTTTAACTTCTCCCTAAAGAACATAGAGAAAAACTTTTAACTGATTTGTTTTTCATGGTAATAATAATATTTTGTTTAATTTTAGTAACAGAATAGGCAAAGCAGCTTTTTTTTTTTTTTTTTTTTTTTTTTTTGGCAACGGTCACCACCAGGCAGCAGATTTACAGCAAGGATATGTTTTACCCAGACTGACAGACAGATACAGGCCATGCATATACAGAGATGGTGTATGTAACAGAAGGTGTAATGTGTGCATAATTAATATTTTAATTTAGGGAACATTTTATGGTTTCTTTAATGAATGGAAATGATTTCTTTTGTATATAATCATAAAAGGTTGGAAACAAAAGGGTAGTAGTTGTAGCAGGAACTTGTGCAGCCTGGCTCTCCTGGTCAATTCACTCTCTCATCTCTCCTCTACCAGAAGCAGCAGCTTTTCAGTGAACATTTTATTCACAGTTATTCTCTGCTGGAAGAGTTTGTGCTATTTTTTAAAAAATTATCATTCAGTTTCAAGTGCCATGGGCTTTGTAGCTAGCTAATATCTTGTTCAGTTTGTCCTTCTCATGTTGCTTATAGAGCTCCTATGTTGTATTTCTCCCTCTTTTTAGGCTCTGAAGTCTTCCCCATCTTTTTTACAGGGATCTGTGATGCAGCTCGTCATGTCCTGGGTGGTAAGTCCTTAGCAGGGGATGAGTGAAGGGGATGAGTCCCATGCACCTTGGAATGCCCAGCTTTCCCCAGGAAAGGCAACTTGCTTAGAGAAAGCAGCTTTCTGATTTTCTGGTCAGCACTATGGGTCTGTGTGCTGGGACGTAACTTCTCTTGCAGCCTAACTGAAAACAACTGTTAGCCAACTGCATGTAGAAAAACATAACTGCTTCCTCTGTATGCCTTGCTGTTGGGCAAGGAAGAGTGTAGGAGTTTTTTAATGAAAGGGTAGGTGTGTGATTAAACTGTAAACAATTAAGAGCATGACAAAAATCATCTTCTGGTAAGAACAGTATTGCAACTTGCCAATTTATTTTCCATAGCATCAGCAGATGTGTCAATTTACAGGAAGGAAAAAAAAAATCGTGTTTTCCAGTGTCTCCCAGCATATTTTAAACATTGACATAATAGCCATCATAATTTGAAGAGTATTTGCAGGAAACTTGCTTTTATTAGTAAAGTAATGCTACTAGCCATTCTGGCAAAGTTAGTACAGTGCAATATGATATTGTTGTTTTGGAAGGACTGAGGAGGAATGTTTCCTAAACAGGAAGCCCAGTACTTGTGTGTTGAGGGTGTTTTGCCCATTTCCTCTAAGCCAAGTAATAATAATTAGTAAGATTATAAAAGGTATCATCACTATCTTTTGAAAAGTTCACAAAGATACATAAGCAATTATATTATGCAGATGTGGAAATTAAAGCACTGAAAAGTTGAAAAACTCAGCCAAAGCCTAATGCAGAATCTCTGGCAGAAGTGAAAATCAAAACAAGACAATGCTGATTTCAAGCAATTGCATCATCTTTGTAGACTGAGGCTAGCATTTCGGTGATTTCACATTTTGACTAATTTTCCCCTTATTTACAAATAGCAAGAGTATCTACTAGCAATGTGCAAAAATGACACTGTATAAGAGTATGAGTATCACTTATGTTGGGTGGGTGTCCAGTGAGAAGGAATTGTATCTCATATAAATTCTGAAGGAATAGTAGAGGGCCTCTCTGAAATTTGTTCAGTGGAATCTGGAAAAGAGCATTAGATAGCTCCAGGAAGAGAAATCTTAGAAAATATTTCAGTTGTGCTTGACTGTTCTCAGCCTTTTACTCCATCAACTCCTTGCATTTCTTTTTCATCATTTAAGGTGAGAGAACCATGCAAGAGATGGGAGAAACTTCTGCTGCCTGTTTTTGCCCATGAAAGGAAAAACAGAAAAAGAAGAGCAGCTGAGAAAAAGGTAGATTTCACTCTTTTTAATCTTTTGCATTTAGCATTAGAATATCTGAGCATCCTGTGGCATTTCAGACTGGTTTAAGCATGGAAGGAATTGTCCACTAGTCAGAAAAATGTTGAAAATACTTGTAGGTGAGTCCTAGGTGGGTCATATGTGATACTTTTTTTTTTTTTTTTTTTTTTTTTTTTTTTCTTTCTAAGGCTGTTTGGTAGTAAAGTTAAGGAATTGCAAAAGCTGAACCTACTGTACTGGCCTTGACAGTCATTTGTTTTGGGGATCACATTACAAAACACTGAAGATCTTTGAAGTGTGAGTTATCTCCCACAATGTTTAGTATATAAGAAAATATCTAGGTTTCAAGCAAACAGATCTAAAAGCAGTCCAGCTGTGCCTTTTTTTTTTTTTTTGGGGGGGGGGGTAGTGTCGGAGATTTAATAGTGTTTATAAAATTATAACCGATTAATATTAGCTATAAAATAATATAAATATATAAGAAAATAACTAATATTAATTATAAAATTATAACTAATGTTAAATTAATCTTTATTAAATTAATCTTAGTTCATATAGCTGAGAAGACAGTGACAGACTTTTGTACATGAGATTTCTATCAGATCTGTCTGTATATGGAAATAATAGGCGTGTTGGGCCAGTCTCGTAAAGGAACCATTGGCGGTAGCTACACATACTTTTAAAAAACATGAAAATTTGGAAGGTAACTGTGGGCAAAACTTGCAAAAAATACTTCCAAACCTGTTTTGTTCACTTTACTCATATGTAAAAATTTCCTAAATGAATTTAGTCAGGAAGGAAATAAAATGTTAAGTTGTTGTCAGTACAGATTTTAGAAGAAAAAAAAATGGATAAAGCAAATAGATTTTGCAGTGAAATGAACCTGCTTTAAAATATGAAATCTGATTTAATTCAGATATGTGCAAGATCTTGTCACCATACTGATCGTCTGGTCTTTCAAAAATCAACATGCTGTAAGTTCCTAAGTTTAGGTGTGTTTTAGGAAAAACACAGGAATTTAATTTCATAGAAAAAAGATAAGTAGCTTATGAAAAATTAGTGATTTACTGTTGTATGTTGTTTATAATTACTTCTCTTTTCATCTAAATTACACCTTGCGATTAATAGTTACTATTTTGAGTTCTTTGTGAGATTTAGAACAGTGGGTATTAATTTGGTGTTGTTTCATTTTCCTGGGAGAAACAGCACATAATTTGAGTATGTTTATGATTTGCTTCCTTATTATCTTAGAGAAGGTTTATAGCATGACTTTATTCTTAGACAGAAAAAAATATCATGTAGTAGCATTCATTCAGGACATATTTAAAGAACTAGTCGTACCCTTTTAACTTCAGTTCATTAGGAGGATAACATACAAGTAAGCATTGCTGCTTAATATAGAAAACCAATAAAAACAGTTTCATGTAACGTTTGGTATAGTATTTCCTTGTGTTTTTGAAACAGTCTTACAGATGAATGCTTTTACTGGTAAAAGGGGAAAAGTTCATGGTTAGGCTGCTTTTGATTACAACATGGGTGAAAAACTCAAATGGAGTAACTATTCTTCTTGATTCTTAATAAAGATTTTACCTTCAAATTAGAAAAAAAAAAAAAAAAAAAAAAAAGGGCTTCTTGTCCTGGCTTTTTAGTAGTGTCATAAAAATATTGATTCTTCCAAGTAGAAACAGTCATTACCTTTAGAAGGATGAAATGATTGATTGATTTCAATAATATAGAACAACATTTTTACTTTTGTGTCATTGGCAATACCTTGTTATTACCTCAAAGTATGAATTCAGTCACCTACAGCTTTACTGAAGTCTGTACAGACTGAATGTTTTTCTTATCAAAATCAATCTATTTTTTATACTAAAATAATTGAGAAAAGAATGATTTAGCAAGCCCTTACGTTCTAATTTTCAGACACTTTTAGCATTTGCAAGGTGTACTGAAGTGCACTGGAGACTGAGATACTCAGAAAAATCAAATAATTAGAGGCTATACATTTGCAAATGATGCAAATAATAAAGTTCATTTAATATAGTTAAATCCCATTCTCTTATTTGTGTAAGTAGACCCGCCAAAAATCCTGAAGCAATAAGAAAAGTCACCTGTCCGTTCCTAGAAGGGATAATAAATATAAATAGACAAGCATAAATTCTTTATACTAGTGTTCATCGTATTACTCCAAACGATAATATCTGGATGTTGCTATGTACATTTGTATAATACTTTTTTTGAGGGGGAGGGGGTTATGTTCCTTAAAATGTTTTATATTGCGATCATGCAGCTGAAAGATATTTAAAACTTGGAAACAAGGACTGTTTATGGTCTGTGTTTGTCATGATGAATTCTTGCTGTGTTTGGAATCTGATTGTACAAATACTCCTCTACTGAGAAAAACATACATTAGAACTTGTTTTTTACTATTAAAATTAGTTGGCCATTTTCTCTCTGTTTTTAAAATCTTGGGCTTTCTGCATTAGAAGCTTTCTGGTTTAAGTCTGTACTAATAAGGTTCTAAAGCTTCTATGCAAATATTTTGATTTTGAACTTCTGCTTGATTCTTTGGTTCAGATTGTGTATTTGGCACAGTGGGTTTTTAGTACAAGGTTGAGTATTTTGTACACCTTGGAGTGACAATTAAATGCGTAATAGGAAGAAGTTAATTTTTTTTTTTCTTTAATATTTGCAGTATTAACTTTCTGAGTATATAATATAATTTTATATGTATCTTGTATTCTACTCTAGAACAAATTAAAGTCAAAGATGTTTCCAGTGCCTGCCAAAAAACATTTTAAACTTTAGGCTTAGTACTTCATCTCACCATCAAATTTTATGAGCAAAAGATTTAATTTTAAATTACTTATATATTTTTTCATGTTAAAATGAGCTCTAAGGT
The DNA here is from genome assembly GCA_011076525.1 of Nettapus auritus. Classification (NCBI taxonomy): domain Eukaryota; kingdom Metazoa; phylum Chordata; class Aves; order Anseriformes; family Anatidae; genus Nettapus; species Nettapus auritus. Next base: position 18,750,493 of record CM021797.1, read on the forward strand.
TTGTATTTAAGTAGGGGTGGCTAGTATTTCATGGGAGTTAAAATGTTTCTGTTTTTATTTCTTATACCTCAGCATTTCCTGTAGATTTTTGTTTCATTGTATTTATTGAATGCTCTCATATACTGATATAGACAATCCCTGAATATGGCTTCGCCTATACTACATCTCTCTTCACTTATCTCAGAATATGTAGTCTGATCTACACCAAACTGAAGCTTAAATTACATATAGTATCCTGAACAATAAGTTTGGATTAAAGTTCTAAATGTTTTTTCTTTCTTTTCTTTCTTTCTTTTTCTTTCTTTCTTTCTTTCTTTCTTTCTTTCTTTCTTTCTTTCTTTCTTTCTTTCTTTCTTTCTTTCTTTCCTTCTTTCTTTCCTTCTTTCTTT
>CM021797.1:18763713-18803912 GCA_011076525.1 Nettapus auritus
AAAAACTGCAAGAAACTATGCAAATTCTATTAGAATATGAGAGTCAATATTAAACCTGAGATATATTCCATAGCACTGTTTTGGGTAGTTTGTTCATCCGGATCTCCTTGGTTTGTGCATTTTCATATAATCACAGAATATCCTGAGTTGGAAAGGACCCACAAGGATCATTGACTCTAACTACTGGCCCGCACAGGACCACACAAATATCAGACCAGCTGTCTGAGAGCGTTATCGAAACACTTCTTGAACTCCAGCAGCTCGGTGCTGTGACCACAGCCCTGGGGAGCCTGTCCCAGTGCCCGACCACCCTCTGGGTGCAGAACCTTTCCCTAACCCCCAGCCTGACCCTCCCCTGTCCCAGCTCCATGCCGTTCCCTCGGGTCCTGTCGCTGTCCCTAGGGAGACCTTGTGTGTCCCTATTTTATGTGCTGATTGCCTGGAGGTTTTTAGCTAACAAGTGTTGCAGGCAAAACTTAAAATTTAGACATTTTGGCTATTGCATATTTTTTCCCCAGTAACAATAAATTAAAGGTAAATTGTAATACAGAATGAAACTTGAAGAGGAACTTTGTATGTTAATCGGGAAGTTCATGATTACAAGCTGTCTTTTCCTTTTGTACCATGATTAATTCTGTTTTATTGCAGAAAAAATGCAGATTCTTTTCATACATTGGTCCCACTGTGGTTTTCACATTTAGAAAGTTTATTTTTTAAACACCATTGATTCAAAGTAGAATTTTCAGAGGGGAAAGAGGAAAAATCTTTATGGGGAATCTGTAGTCTCATGTGATTACCACCTAAGGAGGAAAAAACTGGCTTAATTATTACAGTGTTGTGTTTGTGTACACACATTATGTAATTAAACAGATTAACATACAACAGTTCCTGACTTATAAACATAATGGGAACTGGCAGGTTCAAATATTTGTCTGAAGTCTTAAAGATGTTCCAGAATCCAGTTCTTCTGACCTTCAGAACTCTTTTTTTCCAGCCTAAATCTATCGTGACTGGTATCTTCTTGTATTCTCATGGTGTGAGAATACATGCCTTTTTTTTTTTTTTTCCTCAGTGGAATTTTCTCCAGATATTTATGACCAGTGTTATGACCAGTTTTAGGTCCTCATTTTGTGAGGTAAAGCAAGCCAAGAAGTTTTCTTAGAGACTTGTCCACAAATACTGAAGTCATTTGTACTCAGTAAAACTTTCAATTTCTGTGATGGTATTCCAAATGTGGTCTTACTTGTATCTTGTTCTGTGATGATTTAAAAAAGGAAAAAAATGATAGTGCATAGAAGGCTGACTATGCTATTTAAGATTTGATTCTTCCATTTAATGCAGTAAACAGAAACTAAATCTAATGATATCTCTTAGTTCCATCTTATGATTTTTTCCTAATAAAGAACTCTGGGAGATGCCTTGATGATTTTCTTAGTCTTTTCACAGAAATCTTGACTTCTGGTTCATGCAGCTGCTTTAAGTTTCACTTTTCTCAATATGCAACTTCTTTTTTCCAAAATAGAGGCAATATACGAAGCTTTCCTGAATATTCCTGAGATGGGACAAATCAGTTTGTATAAAAATTATTTTTTTTCCAGCTTCTTTAAAACTGGAGTAAAATAGGGTGTCACAAAAGGAACCTTATCAACTCAATTGTAACACAAACAAACAACAACAAACTCACTACTACTTTTTTTTTGAGTATTTGATGCAATTTTCTTATTTCATCTGCTAATGTGGCTCAAAGTGACTGTGTTAGCTTTACGACAAATCTCTTCACTGTATTCACTGTACCTTCTTTGGAACTAGCTGCTCAGTATTGCTTGAAATTCACTGCCTTACCTTTGGTGATCAGACTTAAAAAAACAAAACAATACAAAACAAAACAAAAAAAAAAACAACAATAGAATTAAATTTGACGTAATTGAATACTGGAATAATCGTTGCATGTTACCTAAAACAGACTTTTCCCAGATGGATCCACAAGAAATAAAAGAACAACTTTTTTTTCCTGCAATCTATTCTGCTTTCCACATACACAGCAAAACAAATCTTATGAAGACTTGTATCTAAATTTATGGGCTGACAAAGAAAGGCTTTTTTTACTATGCACTACTTGAATCATACATCAGACGTGTTGCTGACATAAGACTGAATATTGTGAGCAGTCTGATTAAAGAAACTTAAATGCATTAGAATAGTAATAGTATGAGGATAGCAGTATGTCAGTGCCTTTTTAGAACTGTACAGCTCTGTATCAGCAATAGACAACACAAGCAAAGTTAGCATTTATGATACTTCTATTAATGGCAGGTAAGTTTTGAGTTTGTACTATGACAGAATGATGAATTCATCATTGTGATAAATTTTGGGCCTAATCATCCGTTACCAAGAGAGTTTCTGAAGGCAGTGGAATCGCTGTGTTCAGATCCACGGAGCTTACCTCAATGCACTTCTGATAGCTGTCTTAATGTTGAGTACAAAGCTGCTTTATCAGTGTTAATGAACAGTGGTTGATCTGTCGTGTCGTGTATGTAATAAGAGAAGGCTTGCTATCAGACAAATGAGTTCTTCATGGTCTGTCAGTGTAATTAAAGCAGGTTCCTGTTAATGCTTGTATGAGTGCCTACTGTTTATTTTCATTCTCTTCAGATTCTTAATGTGAATTTTCAGTTGAAACTGGAGCAGTCATGTATTTCTGAAAGGCAGAAGTGTTATTCTAAAATGAGTTGATTATACGTGTTACCTATTTGCCTTAGAGGCTGCTCTGTCTGCAGAGGCAGATCTTGTTGGATATTAACTGGAGGGATATATCAAATGACTTTCTAAATAGATGTCTTCAGTATTTTTGTTAATATTTGAAATAATGTAATAGAGCATATGGCTATTAAATTTGAAGGTAGTACAAACTGAATAGAGGCTTCAATTGCTTTGGAAGATACAGAATGGAGAAATGGCTCTCAACACTGGATAGTTTAAGAAGTAATGGGCTTGAATAGAAGGAAAAAAAAAACCAAAAACACCGTAGGACAGATCTTGTAGAAACTCTGACCTTTCAGAAATAATTCAAGAGCAGCTCAATACTGGGACGTGTTGCCAAAGAAAGTAGTAGTCTTGTTGGTGTAACTTAATTTGAAAACAATCAAAAATCAAACTCATGTTCAGCAATCAAACGGAGCATAAATGGTTTAAGTGTACCAATCCTGCCTGTCAGCAGAGTAGTCTTCCATTCTCCCTTTGTGATCTGTTTTCAGTTTAACAAAAGTATATTCCTGAGAATGAAGAGTATCATAGAACTATTGGGTATTTGCCAGATCATCAAAACAGAGCTCACGCTTGTAATGATTTTTTTTGGAATTAAAATACGTTCTAGGACAAGTTTGTTAGCAACATTAGAGAGGTAGCAACTCTAAGAATTTGATGAAGAGTGGTTGAACGTGGGGATTGGCAACTTAAAGCTGGGTAGGCTGTGCACTCTATATTGTGGTTTAAAAGAAAATATATTAATATCTATACCTTCCTGATAGGCTGTTTGTTTGCCAATTTAATTATAGGTAGGGTATTTGTGCCTATTGGAAAATTGTGAGTGAACTTGTTTATCATTTTGCTGTACTCTGGGAGAAAGGGATCGGCTCTTCTGACTTAGTGGCACTAACAAAAACCTATTTAGAGCTTTAACTGAGAAGATTGGTAAGATTTAAATATGCTTCCAGAACAATTTTTTTTTGTGGGAAGAAACAGCTTTGCCCACAGCTTTCCAATACTACCATTGTTGTTTAAAAATATTTTATAGTCCTGGGGTAGCTGGTGAACACCAAATCTCAACTCAGCCTGTGTGATTGATGTGCAAAAGCTAATAGCTAGGAATGCTAGTGAATTAAAGCACAAATGCTCCTCATGGCAGTTGGGTAAATAGTAATGTTTAACTCATCCTTGACTAGTTTTCTAAAAACAGTAAAAATAATTTATTAAAAAATAACATTGATAGTGCCTTTGTCCCATTCCTAATGTTTGGTTCACCAATAACTTGATAACACTTCATGGATCCTTTCATACATTTTTATCAGGTTTGTACTGAATCTGTCTGGTTTTTAGACTGTAAATGCTTTGGTCTGAAGATTATTTTGTTGTTGTGTTGATCTTCTAGTACTGACACATCTTTGCTCCTTTCTAAAGATTTCATGATTCTCCATCCTGGAGTGGGAAACTGTATCTGAGAGGAGGGGATTTTTTTTTTTTCCTTCTTAGTCAGTTCACATTTAACCTGCTGTTACTTAATTAAGCATCTCTTGCTGGCTCGTATGGTAAAACTTGTACCTGTTTTTGTTTCTATCAATACTGAGCACGATTAATCGGCAAAAGTTTCTAACAGGAACTTGGTTCCTGTTTAAATTAAAAAAAAAAAAAAAAAAAAAAAGCTATTTCTTTTATGGTTCTGTGACTCTAGAACTTCCTTTGTTATATTCTAGGCTGTCATAATTGGATTTTTTAGATTTTTTTTTTCTGGAATTTCTGTTGAGGTTAATTTAGAAAAGCATGTTAGATGATGTCAGCACACTTATAACAAGTTAGTTGGGTGGCGTACTTCTAAAGTTGTCTTTAATGAATTCCAGCTGATTAGGTGCATCTTACCGTATAATTTAACTCTGGTATCATAGGTACCTACAGAACCTTTTGTGTGAACTCCTAGCATAAAAAAGAAGCAGCAACTCAATTAGGTAGTGCAGATTAACACTTAGAAATCTGCTAAGCTTCTTTTTGTTGGAATGTTCCCTTCTTTCACTGGAAGTCTGCAGTAGCCCAATTCAGGCCAGAATGTGACAATAATTATTAGTGATGAAGTTCAGATTCCACAGTTCTTACTAAAACTTACTCAAATTACAGCATTTGTAGATTAAAGAGACCCACATCTGTGCACAGTGATTAACAAATCTGCATTCTCTTATTCAGAGACATGGAATACTTGAATACTTGTTTTTGCTTCCCTGTGACATGCACTTGGATGTTTATTTTTTTGCCAGCTGAATTTCTAATAATGTGTATTATCATGCTTGAAATATATTTGAATCACTGACAGTTTTGCAGTACCTAGCTGCAGAGCATGATTCACATAACCTTATAGTCCATGCAGTATTTCATCCTTTTCTTTCATTTTAGTGCTATGGTTCAGCTTTAAGTAATACAGCTTGTATTATCTTGCACTCTCTTGCTTACTGAGAGATGTTTGCCTGCCTGTGGGGAGAACAAGGGGCAGAAAAAGTACTCTTGGGCTTTGCCTTTAAGCCATTACTTTCTCTTGTCCATTTTCAAACTAGAAAATTTTACTGGATTTTGGCAGTATTCTGGTTACTTTGGCTCTGTTTACTTTAAATCTGGAGAAAATAAGGGATTTTTGCTGGCTCTAACCATCTAGTCTTTTCATGAATAACCCTAATATGGCCTCTGAGGTTAACTTTGAGGGGCTAATTTGAAAAATCAGCTTTTAGGAAGCTGATGAAATGGTTCCTGCAGTCAATTCTGGACAGTACCAGAAAATATTTCAACTCAATAATTCTCAGCTTTCTGATCAGACCTTACACAAGATGCTCTCTGTAAAAGGAAATGGAGGAATGAATGTTACAGTTTTATTTTCATGATCCTTGTGAAATACTTGATTGGTGTGACACATTGGTAATAAAAGGACAAATGCGATGCTGTAATGAGATAAGGCTGGTTAGATTTCAAACCAGATCTGATTGAGAAGATAGTACCAGAAAACAGAAGGGAAGTAATGATGTAAACACCACAAGTGTAATACTTCCATAAGTTAAACATCTGAAAAGTACTAATTTCTCATTTTTCCAATTGCAGGGACTTGCCATGAGGTGCTGAAGCCTTGTTTCATTGATTCGGAGAGACTGGACCTAAATGGCGCAGCATGACTTTGCTCCAGCCTGGCTTAATTTTCCTACTCCGCCATCGTCAACAAAGGTATGTTCTTTGCTGTTCTTCTGATCAGTCAATCTCATTGTTAGAGAAGTCTAAATGTCACAACCTCAGTCACAGTAAAAATACACACGTTTTTGAATGTGGGAAGGGTGATAACAAGATCTTGCTGTCATGATGTAAGTAGTTGAACCTTGATTCTCAAGCTCATATCTTCAGTAGGGGTTTCTGCTTTAACAGCTGAGTTGAAGGAAGGAAGCGCCTGGAGACATTGTCAGAGCTGTTGTTGGATTAAAACTTCCTTCATTGGTAGTTTAAAATAAGTTAGTGTATTGCTGGAGAAACTGAGACTGAGGTGTGTGCCTGATGGTGTTCTTCCTTCTGATTTTGTTTTGTGTCCTATACGTTTTCTTACTGCATCATCCAGGGGGTTAAAAAAAGTGCTTTTGAAATAGACCTTCTGAAATGTCTCCTTGGTTTGTGGTGGTAATGTGTGGTGCTTTCAAATAGTTGCGCATCCTCACTGTGGCTTTTCAGTTGAGACTGCGATTACTCAGTTTATGAAATGGAATAGTTTGCTTAAGAACAAGAAATAGCACAGAATCATAGAATCATTAGGGTTGAAAAAGACCTTCAAGATATCTGGTCCAACCATCCCCCTAACACCAGTATCACCCACTAAACCACATCCCTAAGCACCACGTCCAAACTTTCCTTGAACACCCCCAGGGACAGTAACTCCACCACCTCCCTGGGCAACCCGTTCCAGTGCCTGACTGCTCTTTCTGAGAAGAAATGTCTCCTCATTTCCAACCTAAACCTCCTCTGGAACAACTTGAGGCCATTCCCGGTAGTCCTATCACTAGTTATCTGTGAGAAGAGGCCGACCCCCAGCTCCCCACACCTTCCTTTCAGGGAGTTGTAGAGAGCAATAAGGTCTCCCCTGAGCCTCCTCTTCTCCAGACTAAACAACCCCAGTTCCCTCAGCCACTCTTCACAGGACTTGTGTTCCAGGCCCTTCACCAGCTTTGTAGCACTTCTCTGGACTCGCTCAAGCACCTCCATGTCCTTCTTGTAGTGAGGGACCCAAAGCTGAACACAGTACTCGAAGTGCGGCCTCACCAGAGCCGAGTACAGAGGGACGATCACCTCCCTGGTCCTGCTGGCTGCACTATTCCTGATCCAAGCCAGGATGCCGTTGGCCTTCTTGGCCACCTGGGCACACTGCCGGCTCATGTTCAGGCAAGCATCAATCAGCACCCCCAGATCCTTTTCCTGTGCACAGGTTTCCAGCCACTCTTCCCCATGCCTGTAGTGGTACATGGGGGTTGTTGTGCCCAAGTGCAGGACCCAGCACTTAGCCATGTTGAACCTCATCCCATTGGCCTCTGCCCATCAACCCATCCTGTCCAGGTCCCTCTGCAGGGCCTCCCTGCCCTCCAGCAGATCTACACTTCCTCCCTACTTGGTGTCATCTGCAGACTTACTGAGGGTGCACTCAATTCCCTCATCCGTATCGTCAATAAAGATATTGGAGAGGATGAGCCCCAACACTGACCCCTGGGGATATACCACTGGTAACAGTTGAACTCATGGTGATTTCTAGGGATTCTTGAACATGACTATCTTATAAATGTTTCTTTTTCTGTCATATCCTCCTACTCTTTCTTAATGTATGTGAATGTAGAAGCAGAAGCAGCACTGGATATTTCAAATTCAAATAATCTGTTTAATTTCCCAATTTATCTGTTTACCTTCTTTGTTCTAGTATTTTTGAACGCAATGTCCTTATCTACAACTATGAGAGTGACATTGCTTTCACATACTTAAACTTCTTGCTGTCTTTCATGTCCATGGAAAATATTTAGCCTTTATAAAATTTGGAAATAGGCTTGTGCGATTGTTCAATGCACAGTCAGCAGTCAGTGTGAGTAGTCTACATTGTTTTACTTATGTATCTACACACAGATGCACGCATGCATTTTTTTTATCGAGGTCATTTGATGTCCTGATTCATCTTAGGACCTTTTTATCTTTTATGCTGAACTAGCTAGCTTCTTTGTTTGGGATAGTCTATCAGCAACTGTCAGTTGCTGTTAAGAGACAGCCTTATCTGATTCCAGATAGTTCCTGAGATCTGTTTGATTTTATTATGCTTGATTTCTGAAATACTCAATTTTTTGTGACCTGTTCTTTCCAATTTGATGTTTTCAACAGGAATAGTAATTGGAGCTTAGTTTAGTATAGTGTCACAATTACAAAAAGAGTTTTGCTCCACATACTGCTGGAAGAGATTTACCTGCATGCTTAAAATGTCAATACAGCAGGATAAAAGTAAGTTCCAGCAGTATTCAAATGTATTTGAGGTGTGGGTTGTTTTTTGTCACCTCCTTCCTGAATAGTAGGAAGTTTCATTGCAAGCATCTGTTGTGGATTCTGTTCTCTTCCATGAGTTTTTGCCTGAAGGCATTTAGATAAGCTTTCTTTTATCTCTTCAAAAACTTTGTAGCTATTACAGTCCTTGCTCTTCGTTGTCTGTATTGCAGCTTATTTGCTTCCATTATCTCTTCCTTCAGTGATGAGTGCTTTGTGATACATGGCCCATTTGGATATTAAACACTTGAAGAGTCTTTTTGGCCCTACTGACATAAAATAATTCTTAACTTACAGCAAAAGGCTTGTTCTGTCATCCCTCTACAAGAAATATCTCAAATATTGTGGCCCCATGCCTAGCCTTCCCTCCTCACACAGCAGTTTCTAGAATGTGTTTGTTTCTGCTTCATGTTACCTGAATGAGGCAGTTGAAGAGAAGAATAGATAGAAGGATGGAGATGAAGAGGAAGGATGGGATGAAGAAGGGAAGGAGTCTCATGTTTCACGCAGAATGAAGCTGGGATAAGGCTGTGTTAGGAACAGCATTTAGAACTGAAAAGGAGTAACTGAACTTGTTTCACTGAGGAGGCACTTTGTGAAACTGTATCTTCAGGAGTTTGATTTTCTCTGCATGCTGCATAGCTGAGGCTTTCCCTCACACAGGTAAAGGATAGCATTAGAAAAACCTGATGGAACAGGAATGGGCCTTCTTAATGTGACTGACTAGATGATGCCTTGATTGAAATCCACCTCATTTGTTGCTACTGATTTACATTTAAGAATATGCTTTTATATCATCTCCTTGTCACTTAGATAGAAAAGTCCACTTAGCTGGGTAGCTGCTGCTGAGTAGCCTTAGTTCAGGTCTGGAATTAATATATTTGCATTAGTGCAGTACTGTAATTGGGCAGATGTGAAGCCATCTTGGGATATGGACAAATTATTTCTGAAAGGATTTCTGTAAAATGTATATGGAGCAATTGCAGACAGACTGGTAAAGTCAATAGTTTTTGCGATGTTACTGTCACTTCATGTTGTTAAGCAATAAGGGTTCTTGTACTTCAGAAATCTGTTTTGGTTTGTTTCTTGGCTGGCTGAATAAAGTCAGATAACTTCTCAACTTCTAGAAGTTGCCAATAGATTTCCTGTTGATTACAAAGCCTACTGTCATCTTTGCCACGAGAGGCTTGATAGACTGATACCTCCATCATGTGGGGAAAAAACAAACTGCATGATCTTTGAAAACGACTTAGTAACTCTAGATATATCAAGTACAACTTACGTTTTGTGAAAGTGTGATTGTTCCTCAAAGTTACTCAAGAAATGAATCTCCAAAGGCAATATTAGAAGGTTGTCATATGTAAATGAACACACAAAGCTGTCTTCTAAAATGACACCTATAATCAGCAAATCTGAAGCTTTCTTAAATTTTTGGTGGCTTAAGCAAAGCTTGTTTGTAAGAAATTGTTATTGAGGTTCCTTATAATAATATCTCAAATATTTAAATCTCAAATCTTTTGACACTTTCTTATAACTTCCTATTTTTTTTCCATCCTCTCCAAGTACTCAAGGAAATAGTTCTCCGAGGTCTCTAATTGAGAGGGAAATCCCTTTTCGTTTGACTTCTGTACAATTTGATAGTATGTGCTTTTTATTTTGAACATCTCTTGCTTACTTGAATTATGCAAAAGCAGTGGATTTTGAACTATACCTTGAGCACTGCTGAAGGCGTTATTATGATTGTTATTAAGATTGTCATAAGAACCTAGGGATTGTTTTTTGTGTGCTTGTCTAGCGATGCGGGTGGTGGTGGAAGACTGATTTTCTTCAGTGTATTTTCCAAAGTTGTTAAGTGTCTTACTGTGACTTACATTTTCCTTTTGTACTCACACTGATCAGAATCAAATATTAATACAGCTTTTTAAGATGTTAATGGATAATAACCATTGAAATTAAACTTGCGGCTTTCATTTTCAGGCATGCATCATTCATGCTTACATTAGAATGATGTTTTCAAGGTTTGAAAAATTAATAGTTAAAGTTGCATACCATTTCTAGATGGTGTATTAGCTTGGGAAAAAATGTGGGTTAATAGCAACAAACACAACAAATAAATACATGTGAAGTATCTACCTGAATACATATCAGTGCCAAAAAACATTCTGACTGATAAACTGGCCAGAATCAAACCCCAAATTGAAGGGCTGTATTTGCTATTAATCTAAATTTTGCAGTGTCAGTGTTAATTGTACTTGGTTCTGGGCTGTGCAGATTTCAAACCTTGCAATAGATTATCATCTGAGCCTCACCTTTGAGATGGTCAGGTCTCTAAAACTAGGTTTCATGTCGCATTTAGGATATGACAAACTTAGGGTATTTTTGGTTAAATATAAAATCTATGGAGTTTGGGAAATGGCTTATCATGGTAAGAACCTCTTGCCTTTTTTATAGCCTTGCAGATCATGCTTAGCCTTTTTATTTTTCCTCCTCATGTCCTTTTATCTCTTCAGATTGAGCCTTCCAAACAGTCTCTTCTCAGGTGATGCTCAATCTAGCCTTAGTTCCTTAGGCTCCATGTTAGAAGTTGTGGTGTTTGCCTTCCAGCCTCCTGAACTATGATTTATTGTCCTTTCTTACCTTTTTTTTTCCTGTGCTGCAACACATACCACTTGTCTTCATCCTGCTGCCAAAACAAAATAAAAACTTGGCTTTTTTTGCCCTGTGTCACAAATATGGTCCTCAGCATTGTTTCAGTGTCCTTGGAGTGGAATACAGAGCTTCCAGTTCTACTAGCATGAAGGTGGTTGACATAACTCTGAACATATGCGTACTTGACAATTGCTGTATTGCCTGCTATACTATGTGTGTTACAGTTCTGATAAATGAGTTTTGTTATTAATCAGATATCTCAGGTCTGCTCCTTGTGTTCCTTTACAGCCATCATTGAACTTTGAGAAACATTCTGAAAATTTTTCATGGACTGAGAATCGTTATGAAGCAAATCGCAGAAGGCACAACTCTTCAGATGGATTTGATCCTAACATTGGACGGCCTAATGGGGGTATAACTTAGCTTTCATGAAATGTTTTAAATACATCTGTATCATTGCTCTGTAGCCCTCTGACTAGGAAAAGAATCTTATAATAGCTAAATGTTTAGCTAAATGTTTAGCTGTCTGCTAAACATCTAGCTGTTTGATAAATGTTGTATTCTGTTGTAAAACATATGAAATGAAAAAGATCTTCTGGGAGAGGATGTGGTGAGTAAGGGCTGGCTAGAGTAGTGTGATTCCAGGTGTATTACTCTCTTAAGAAAGGTAAGAATATTAAGTTAATTCTCTAGCCAATGACATATGAGCAATCAGGAAAGGGGGCTCTCACAGATTTGTGAAACTCTTGCCTGCTCCTTATGTGAATGAAAACTTATGTTCACTGTGCTGTTACATCGCAGAGAATAGAGCTGCTTGCTTAACTCCTCTAACAATTTTGCAGAAGTAGAGTGTTCCTTCAATACTGGTTATAATTTACATTTATTTAATATTTAAAATTATAAGGGCATTTTGGGAGAAAAGAGAAGAATGGTTGGCGTTCACAAGGCAGAAGTGGTACAGAAAATATAAACCATCGTGGGGGATACCATGGCGGAGGTTCCCGTGCTCGTATCGGTACTTTCCACTGTGGAAAAAGCCAAGGACTGCATGAAAACAATGTACCTGTTAATGAAACTGGGAAAAAGGAAGACAAAGAAGTACCTAAACAGTTTGAGGCTGAGGATTTTGTAAGTTAATTGTAATTATAATAAACAGGGTTTCATTGTTTCTACAAGTGCCATTTTGTCCATTACAAGCTACTTCATGAGATTTCACCAATTACAGATCATCATATAAGGGATCACCCTTCCCGTAGGTAAGGGGTTGTTAGTCATTTCTCCACTAACCTTTTTCTCTTTTAATCTCCAGTTTTTATCATTGTATTTTTATTACTGTCACTTAAATAATTAAGTGCAACTACAGTTAGGTTTATAGTCTTTTACCACAGTTTACTGTGGCATGTGTATGTATTAAATTCTACACAGTTATCTTACTGGAAATCTGAAGTACTAACAAAGTGGTTTTTCTGCTACCAGCCATTTGAGGTCCCAGGTTTCAACCTAGAATTTTAGGATGTAAGAGGAAGGGTGAGCGTACTGTTCGAAGAACCATACTTTACTGTGTGTTTTTCCTGTCTATGGACAGTTCATATAATGGTATTGACTGGTGCTTGAGATGTTTTGTTGGAGAAGAGAAACAAGTGAGCATTGATATACTTGGGTTGCAGGGGGAGGTTTCTAGTCTGTCTTCATTTAAAAATGTTGGACACCAGAGGTTATACTTCTGATATTGTTATGATTCTTTATTTCATTAGTTCTGTAATTCAAGACTTCTAAAATTTCTTTTTAATGATGAAATTTCCTTTCAGCCATCTCTGAATCCTGAATATGAGAGGGAACCAAACCAGAATAAGTCATTAGCTGCAGGTGTGTGGGGTGAGTATTTCTGATGTTTTTAAGTACAAAAAATACAGCACAGATCTTAAATTGTTTTATTAGGAACATAGGCATCTCTTTTAGAATATGAGGATACGGATAGAGATCGAGGAAGATTGTGGAAATTTCAGTGTCACTACAACACATCTTTTTGTAAGAGAGAGAACGTTTCTGTTTGGATGTTAATCTGTTGGTCTTTAGATGTAGACACAACTAGGGTTCTTGTCCCCCAGCAAGTATGCATCTTTTTGGAAAAATGTTAAGAATTTATCTCCCAAGAGGAAATGTACTGCAGGCGGGTCACGTGAACTAGTGATGGGGTTGCTAGCTGAAGGTTTGGTGAAAGAATGCTTCTGACTGATTACAGCTGTTAGAGAGCTTGGAGAGAAACCATGCCATGGAGATAAAATGGTCGTTGCCATGGTCTGGAATAGTAGTCATCACTTCTCTCATGTTTATAAAGACCTCAGTGTGGAACATTTCGGCTGTAAATTCAGTGGTTAATATGCAAGTAATAATTCTTTAGTAACCTTGAAGACAAATATGAAAGGCATTTTATCTTTTGAAGATACAGCCAAGATGATAAATCACGTTTTGGGGTGCACTGAATATAAGAATTATTACTTGCTGTACAGCCAGCCAATCAAAAGAGGTGATTCTCCCGTTACGTTCAGATAGTGTGGCCTCACCTTAAATATGGTGTGCAGCTCTGGGCTTCACAATGCAAAGAGGATGTTAAAGTCCTTGAAAACATCCTAAGGGAGGCAATGGAGCTGGGAACAGGGCTGGAAGGCGTGTCTTGTGATGATAGGCTGAGGACACCTGGGTTGTCCAGTTTGGGGAAGAAAAGGTTCAGAGGTGAACTTATTGTTTTCTACAGTTTTCTGAGGAGAGGAAGCAGAGAGGGACAAAAAGCGGTCCCAAAGCTGCAGCAGAGGAGGTTCAGACTGGACATTAAGAAAAATTTCTTTACCGTGAGGGTGGTCAAACACTGGAACAGGCTTCACAGGGAGGTGGTTTATGCCTCATGCCTGTCTGTGTTCAAGAGGTATTAGGACAATGCCCTCAGCAGTGTTCTATCTTTTGGTTAGCCCCAAGTGCCTGAGCAGTTGGACTAGAGGTCCCTTCAAACTGACTACTCTAGTATCAATTAATAGTATTTGGTAGATTTCCAAACAAGAACTGTATAACTAGTTTCTTTGAAGAATATATGTTCTGAAAGTAAAATTCCTGCATTGCCAAGTGGAATTATTTTACAAATGATGGTTGTAGAAAATGGAAAAGAACTTCTGTTTAGCCCGACTTCTGTTTAGCCAGATTTGTACAGTGTGGTATTTGTGGAAATATCACCAGACTAAGCTCCTGCTTTATGCCTGCTTATTCTAGACCACATGGCTATACAGTACCTTACGAAACAGAAACTTAAGACTTTATACACATGCATACTTTTTCTTTTTTTTTCTCCAGAATATCCTTTGAACCCTAAATCTAGATCTCCAAGAATGCTGGTCATTAAAAAGGGCAATACAAAAGAACTGCAGATATCTGGATTTCCTGTAGTAGGAAGTCTTCATTCACAGCCAGTAAAAAATGGAACTGGCACAAGTGTTTATAAAGGATTAATCCCTAAACCTGCCACTCCACCCACAAAGGTGAGTTTTGGATACTCATGGCATGAATGACATGCTGGAAAAATGAAACGTGCTCTAATTCAAAATGTGCTTATTTCACCTTTGGGAATTCTGTTCCTAGAAAATTTTTTCAGGTCTTGAACGCTTTGATTGCCACATACTTCAGAAATGGAAACACTTTTTCACTTAAAACAAACAAACAACAAAACAACTGTAATTGAATTTCAATTTATTGTATTACCATTTTTGAGAAAAGTGAGAAATGTCCAAGTTGAGAGGATGTTTTGAACTTATGAAATAGCAATGCATTTTGTGTTTATTTTTTAACAGAAAAAGAGGTACCTAGCGGAGAGCTATAGCTGGCATAAAAATACCTTCAGAATTTATCCCAACTGTTGATACAGATAATGTTGCAACCCACTAGAACTGTTCTGATACCTTTCCATATGCAGCTTCCTATGTTCATCATTTCAGGGGGATTTTTTCTGTGCTACTGAGAGCATCTGATGGAGCTGTTCTTAATTCTAGAATTTGCTGCATTAAAAACATCACATGCAGCTGCTGAAGACTCTCATCTGATACATTAAGAACCAAAATAAGAGAGTGATGATTGTTTTTGAATTTAACTCATTATATAGAAAGAGTAAACAGTATTTGTGGGAGGATAAGTTGCTCATAAACAGTCTCTATACTACAAGAAAACAGGTGTTTGCTCTAAATTATGGTTGTAGTTATGATTTCATTTTGCTTAGTTGTTTTTCTGAAGATTGATGGAAATAATTTTGTTAATGATTCCTTACATTTTTATTTAGTCTTCACAGTGGAAAAGCCAAGCAAAAGAAAATAAAATTGGAAATCCATATCCTCATGAGTCTGCATATGGTATTGGCAATTTCATTCCTTTCAAATCAACTGCCAAGGCATTTCCTGTATCACAAAATTCAGTGAAAGAGGTAAAGCAATGTTTGTATTCTTCATCTAATAGTTCTTTTTTAAATTTGATTAGATAAGTGAAGAGAATAAATACACTTTATGCGGAATTATATGAAATAAGTTTATATTTTGGAAGTTTGTATGAGAGGAGGAAACAGAAACTACCTCAGCAGCCTTTAAGTCACAATGTGCTTTGTAGGTTTGATTTGTAGTAAAAATGGTTCACTAGGGTGCCTAACCATGATAAATTTAAACTTTTAAAACTGCTAATATACCTCAGAAGGTTTGTTGTTTGTTAGCAGTACTCTATAAATCTGTATCTCTCTGTTTAGATGCAAGAATCATATATTAAAATACAAATATTCTCCCTCTGCTTTTGACTGGGGATATGCGCACAACCCCAAACTACAAGTTCCTGAGAAACTTTGTCTTTTTTCAAACTTTTCTAAATGAATGAGCTTCTAATAGTCTTTTTTTTTTTTTTTCTAACCCCCTGTGTTAGTGTAATCGGTCAAATTCTTCATCCCCTGTTGACAAAGTTGGTCAGCCTCGTTTAACAAAATTGACAAGAATGCGAACTGATAAGAAGAGTGAATTTTTGAAAGCACTGAAACGAGATCGAGTCGAAGAAGAACATGAAGATGAGAATCATGCTGGGCAAGAGAAGGTAATTTTCTTCGTTCCTGTTGTAGATCCCACAGTAACACATTTCAGACTGAACGTAACATACATTACATTTGTCTGTAGCTAGCTGTTAAGGCGTGGTCTTGGATGTTAGAATGTAAGAAACGAATTACTTTTTGATGAATTTTAAAAGGTTGCTCCAAATACTACTGTTTCTCCAGTGCATGTAGTTTTTCTTTCTGCAGGATGTGTTGCTACATATCAATAACTCGTGCATACCTTGTCTTTAGCAACAATTAGAAGAATAAAGAATCTTTGTACATTAACCTAATCTTTCTGGAGGGCAGCATTTTGCACCTCAGCTGTTAGTTCTGTCGCAAAGCAATTAATGGAATAACTTGGTTCTGTTTCTCAAATGGTTTTTGGAATCTAACTGGAATTTAAATTGGAATCTTAGATGCCAAGAACATCTCTATTCTTGGCCTTACTGTAGGAACAACACTTTGATTTATGTATATATAAAGAACCTGTTTCTGCTTCTGAACTGAGAACCTGGAGGCCTACACTGTATATATTATTAAGGTGTCAAGTTTCTTTCATTCATGATCTGTATATGTAGTGCCTGGCTGGCACCTGAGAACATTAATGTTTATACTACCTGCCACCAGTGAGCCATAAGCATAATCACCTCATGTAGTTCAAGTGAACGTAAGTAATGTATTACTCAGGATGAGGTGATTACACATCTTAGTGGTAAAAGTATTAAAAAAAAAAAAGTCTTGAAGTGTTACATAGATTCAGAGATATGAAAAAAGAAACTGCAATTGTGCACTACTTGTAAAAGTAAGACTGACTTTTCTGACCCTGTTTCTATTTCAGGCAAAATAAAACTTGCTGTAATGGGATTGTACAATTTAACTATGTATGAGTTAGGAAAGGTCTTCATCTTTTTCTTAGGCATTTGGTTGCTAAGCACCCTGAGAAGGGTGTTGAGTCCAATGTTGTTTAAGCAGTGTTAGGGTTAAAAGGTCTTGGGAAACATTGTCATGAGCTTAGAGTTCTCAAAATATTATGTGAACACAACGGGACTTTCTGTTCACAAAATAGTCGAGTTCTTTGTCTTCATGGTACTTACATCAAATGTATGTGATTGTACCATTGTACATGGCTCATTTTCTGAATCAGTGTATTTTGGGAGGGAAAAAAGTGTTTAGAAGTGGAAGCCATAGTATATTTGGACAGGTGTATGTAACATGTAGCTTGGAGTGTTTATTAGTGATTGCATGCACCTTGTTTCACTAACAGGTGTGAAAAAATGTTAAAGTTTAACAAGGCATGTAACTGCTATAGTTGTCTACTTTCAACATTCACTTAAGTGATCATCAGTAGACAATGTACTGTGCAACTGAGTTATTAGGTAGATAACTGCACAGCAGTGTTCTGTAACATGATAGAATTAGAAGGCCTGCAGTGACAGATTTCACCTCTGAAATCAGGCAAATTGTGATCAGCATCTGAGACAGGCTTTGAGGAAACTTTTGCCCTAGTATGGTAAAACCCTTTGATATTTTTATGAATTTTCTCTGATAGTCTGAGGTGCATTCTCCAGGTTAATGATTTAACAGCTGAATACTGGGATAAGTATTGGGGATACTGGGATAAATATTAACTATTGATATAATATGATGAGATGATGGACTCAGAAATACGATTTCTTACAAGTGCAGAACTGGCTGAATGAGTGATTGCCTTCTGCTATGGATAATGCTATTGTGTGCCAAGTCTGAGGCTTCTGTTTTAAAAAATATTCTAGCTAGATAATGATGATAGTCTCCTTTATTTTTATAGTTTCTAAGACTTCTGAGTCTGTTTGGCTAATTACTGAGTAAGAATTGCAACCTGCTGAAAAAGGAGAATAAAAAGAAACATCTTAGTTTTATAGGATAAAAGAGCTTTTAATATTTTAGTGAATCTGCAAAATCTGATTTCTAAATAAACTCCCTGTCTCTAGTTCTTATATCATGGCTAGTAAGTTACAATTGCTGAAATAACAGCCTGTGAAATTCTGTGGTGTGTGCCTGTGTGTAGGGTAAGCTGTTGTCTCAATTTAAGGAATTTTTCTGAACTTGTGGCAGGTGAATTTGCTGGTTGAGTTACGGTGGCTGTAACCTGTTCCTTAAACCAATTAAGCAAAGAGTTCTCATGTTTTCAGATTTTACCTGACACAGGATATTTATTTAATAAGGAACCTTGTTTGTAAGTTCAACAGATAATTAATATTTGTAAAAATATGAAAGACAGCTTATATAAGCTTGAATTTTTAAGATATTTTTTAATTTTTTCTACAACATTTGGGCAGAGCATTGGAGTTACTTTCTATTTTACTCAATCAGTGGTGTAACTTCGTATTTCTGTAACATCTGTGTATTGTAAACCCTTGAAAAAAGGAGCAGAATTACCCTCTGTAGTATAGGCTATCTCCATGCAAAATTAAATCAAACAATCAGTGAATTGCAGCACTTTACTTGTGAGTGGAGTTTACATGTAAAGTCTGTAATATGTTGTTATTTTGACAGGATGATGACTCCTTTAACTTGTGTAACAGCAACAGTCCTCATCATGAGAGGGATATAAACCGAAACTTCGAAAATGAAATTCCTCAAGAGAATGGCAATGCTTCAATTACATCTCAACAGATCATTCGATCTTCAGCTATACCTCAGGCAGATGTTCTTTCAAGCTCGCTTGAGGCAGAGCACAGGTATGTACTTCTTACATAAAATGTTTATTCATGGTAAGTGAGCATGTCTCATATTCTTACCAGCTTATTCAGAATCTAAAAACTGAGAACACAAAACTTACAGACATGTACTAATGTAGAATGGAATATATATTGTTTCTGTTTGACTCGTGTACTGGCATCTTTAACTCGCTTTGTTAAGTCTTTGACATATTTCCTTATAAACAAATAAAGCAAACTGGTCCACATATCTAGGAGGTACAATGCATGTAATTGCTGTGCGTATTAACAATACTTTAAATGCTTCATCTTATGTACAACACTGAGTTTTTTCTTGTAGTTAAAGAAATGGATTATTCTTATAACTATGTGACATAGTGATATTGCTGCTTAAGAGCCTCCATATCTGGGAATGCTGTCACTTGATTGATAAAGATGCTGGAGTGAGATAATAGAAAATTTGGCATTTGTGTTGGCATGTTCACTGGATTGGCAGAGGTGGCAGGGTCTATTTTGTATGTGAAGCTTGATGGCAGGAAATGTAATACTTGATATGTACAAGTGATGGAGTGAATTTATGCTTATGTGTTCTGTAGATTTAAGTATTACTGTTTAGTTTTGACAGCTTTTAAAATCAAATGTGTCAGAACAGGGTCAGCTGTGAAGGACTTTATGGCTTCTGAACTTCTGTGCTTTATATATCTTTTCTTAAACTCTTACATAAAAGTAGGTTAAAAGGCTGTTTAAAAAAGATTTATGGGCTAATACATTTACTACACTTCTTTATGTATCTTATAGGCAGAGATTGAAATGTCTGTGTGTGTGCAGAAATTCTTTAATGTTGTCCCCTTTATTTTAAAGGTTGTTAAAGGAGATGGGCTGGCAGGAAGATGCTGAAAATGATGAAACGTGTGCTCCACTAACAGAGGATGAGATGAGGGAATTCCAAGTCATTAGTGAACAGGTAATGCTAAGTTAATATTGTGTGATGAACTTACAGATGGATGTCCTAAATACCTACCTTCAAGCAGGATCTCCAGTAATTTTGATGTTTAGGGTCAGTGCCATTTTAGTACCGTTTTTCTATCCTCTACCTTCTTTCCTCTCTTACCCTTTCAGAAGAACAGTGGCTCAGTGGCTTTAAAAAGATATGCGAGCAGTGCTTATTTTAGAGAGAACCTGTGCTCAAAATATCAAGGAAAGGGGAGGGAAGGGCTTCTGAGTAGTTTCCGCATTGCTAGTTGCAGAATTATACAAGCTTTCCAGTTCCTCAGCTCAGCCTGAGGAAAGGGAGTTTTCTTTCAAGATTTTATTGTGATTTCCTTTTCTGTCTTTGCTGTAAATTGCAGAACACAAAATTCACTAGTGATATAGCCTCAAAGGGCAATATAGACTTTATTTTTTTTATAGTAGACTGGAAAAAGGGACTGCATCACAGAAGAGACTGGGGGGGGGGGATCACTGGGGCAAAATATCTGAGGAGGTAGATGGGAAAAGAGTAAACTCTTGTACAGTGCAGAAGCTTAGCTTGGTCTGATTGCAGGCTCTTGGATGCAGGTCCAAAACTGAAGGCTTTCAGGTGAATTTTCCTTCATGTGTGTATATAACAGGTAGTGCTGTGGATCTAATGTAGTCCATAGATGAAGATGTAGAGAACGCTGAAATGCAGCAGATTGTGTTCAGCTTTTTCTCTCTAAATGCATCATGTTTTCTTGTTTCAGTTACAAAAAAATGGCCTCCGGAAAAATGGCATTTTGAAAAATGGCCTCATCTGTGATTTTAAATTTAGCCCCTGGAAAAACAGCACTTTCAAACCTGCTCTGGAAAATGAGGATTCTGAGACGAGCAGCACTGATACATCAGATGATGACGATGTGTGAAGATTTCTGTACCATCTGTAGAATCTTGTTCTGATCTTACGAGAATATGGGGATGTATTATCAAAAAAAAAAACAATTAAGTTATGTAGTAACATACCCTGTTAGAAGAAGAATGATGGGACTTCTCTCTGAAGAAAGCAAGGAAGGTTGTGTTGGGTGTGTTGAACATTACTATATTTCTTTGTTAACGAATGTTGTAGAATGAGGACTTGGGTTACCCCAGCATTGACTTTCTTCATCACTGCAGCATTTCTGACTAGCAATGTGACAATGTAACAAATCAGACTTTCTCATTTAATAATAAAAACAAAAAGAATTGTGTAATGTCTTGCAAAGCTTCTGTCTTAAAATGTCCACGTATATAAGGGGGAAAAAAGGGCAGCTTGACACAGCTTGCCAGGTCATTTCTTTCTTACAATGGAAATCCTAGAGTCCACTTTGTATGCAAAAAGGGCAATGTAGCATGTTGGCTAAAATGAGCAAAGTGCACTAAAACTCTTTTCCTTAATTGAGCTGTTGTGCTGTTCTACTTCTTCCATACATAATTGCTCTTTAGCCATTGTAGTGTGGTCATTGTTATTAATGGAAAAGAACCTTGATGTTACAGTTCCAAATTTTTACAACCAACCTTTAAATTGAGAGCTTTATGGAGTATTGCAAGGCCCAGTATTCTCACAATGAACCCACTCTTGTGGGAAAATCAGCACTTTGAATTTACCATTCATGTGCGGAAAAATAATTACGCTGACTGGATTTGTCCACTACATGGAAAATAAACTGATTTACAGAGTATTGTCTCAGTGCATAGCATCAAGGGTATTGTTTTAAAAACTAGTAAATTTTGCTTGCATTCATGTTAAATGTACTCTGGCAGCAGTCACTGCATTTCAGAATGAGGTAAAAGTACTTCTATCACCAGATCCTGCTTTCACAGCAATGGATAAGTGTATCTATGCAATAAGCACCTGTTTTGCTTGCTTTGTGTCAAACTTCTTACTCATTTTAAAGCTAATACTGTATTATATACAGTTTTATTTGGATCATTTTAGTGCTTTAAATGTGTTCTGCAAGGTTGTACAAACTACATAGTGTTAATCTGTAAGCACAACTGCACTCTGTGGTGTCACATACGTTCATAACACAGCCTATATGTAGACATTCCTCTTTCAAGGTATTTTTGAATTGCACTATTTTATAGTAAGTAGCTCACAATTTCAAACTCTAAAGCGTAAATACTTGTGAAGATGAGGTCTTGCCTGTGTTTCTTTTTTTTTTTTTTTTTTTTTTTTAGGAAAAGACTTTTTATAAAGTGGCATCTAAAAATGTTGGGCCAAAGACAATTTTTTTTATTTTTGGTTTAGCTTAAATAGATTTTTTTTTTTCTTGGAACAGATGCAAATGTTGTTCTAGGTAATTTTGGCACAATATTTTTGAAATATGGTGGTTTCTTGTCTATGTTTCAGAGGATAATTTTTTTTTTTTTTTGAAAAGTGCTGTATCAATAATGAAGTCATTCCTACTTGTATGCCTTAAACACCTTCTTTCTCTTTCCCTTCTGCTTTTTTTAACTAACATTGACACCTTTGTACCATTTTTTTTTCATTTTTGGTTGTTGCATCTGTTCAACAGTATCTTCTACCTATCCTAGCTACTTAGTTGCATATAAATACACTAATTTTACTACTAAGTAAGCCTTGATATCACAGTGGTACATAAACTAACTTGTTTCTGTCTTCAGATTAATGGTGTCAGTTCTCTAATTAATGCTTTGGGGAAGAAGTTCTTTTGACCTTGCATGCTGGCTCAAAAGCTGGCATCAAAGGTCTGCATAACCCTTAAGTAGTTATCAGTCTGCTCTGTTACTTCAGTTTGTCCTCTGCTGTAAGAGGTGGTTGTGGGGAAGCTTTATGCTTTTCATGAGGAATTGGATTGCTTTATGATACGTTTACTTACAGCAATGCTGAGTAAACACATAAGTCCTTTTTTCTTCCTTTTAATAAAAAGCACTTTGTTTTGAGTCACACTTCCCAACTAAAGGAAGTTTATTTTTCATGTATTAGTTTCATAACATGCATGAAGACACTTGTTTACGCTGCATCCCTCCCTTGTGTGCATGAGGATGTAAGTAGAATGAAAAACTGATTCTCTAATATGTACCAATGTAACCACCTTCTTTGCCTTTGTTCCTTTCCCAGGGCAATTTTATTAGATAGCTCTTGTCTTCTGTTGTACCTGAACCATGTTCCAGTCCCAGGATACATGCTTGTTTCTTCTGCCTGAGCAGCTCAGCACCAGCAAGGATGTTTGCCCTAACAGCTTAAAAAGTTGTTGGGGCTAACTTTGTCCATTCCTTTAGCAGGTTCTCTCAGGCTCTGGGTATTAAAGGCTGTCTGCTGGAGATAATTTGTTAGTATTGGGCCTGGAGAGCTTGACTTCAATTAATGTAATCACTGAGTGCTGCTGTAGGATTTGCAGTAACTACTTCTGTTTCTCTTCCTAGTCCTGTCTATACTGACAGAAAACCATTTCCTCTTGACACTGCCTTTCCATCCCTCTTTAAAAGGAGAGAAGACCGAATCTCTTCTGCTGACCTGTTGGCGATAGATGTGCGCTCTGTGTCTTCTCTGAAGGGCACCTTTTACAATAGATTGCAGGGTGCTGGGGCTCCTTTACCTCATCTGCCATGACTGGAGGCCTTCTTCACCTATTTGTGCAGGGCCTTTCTGTCTCTCAGGTGGTAAAAGAAGCTACCATTCCTGAAGACAGTGTTGACTACAATGAGGTAGCCCATTGATGTGTATTGGACCCGATCGAGAATCAAGGTAGACTTTTCCTGCTTTTATTCCAAGTCTTTGGAAAATGTTACCAAGTATGAACGAAATCAAATTTTGTGCTCCTATGCAATTACCTCTGGGAAAAAAAGCTTATTTATGACAGAGTCTTCAGCTTTAGTGATCCCTATGCCTTCTGTTCTTCAGCAAATATTTTTAAACCACTGACTATTAGAAATTGGATGGAGGGTTAGTCAATGCTGTCTGTTTTTCCTGGCCTGTTTGCTGCTAGGCAGTGATTGAGGTGGTTTACTCATCAACACGGAACTTTTGGTCTCATTAAGGATTATGGCTGTTGTGCACCAAGAACTGTTGGCTCATTGGGATGATAACTGTGCTGACTAGCTGGTCAGCCTTCCTCTTGCTGTTATGCACAGTCATTGGTGAGCTGTATCGCAGCTTGAGTGAAGTTTTTGTTCCCTGGATCTTGTTGTTGAGCCTTCCCCAGAGGTAGCTGGCAACGCCTTTGCTAGGCAGGCACTGGCAGCAATTTGTGAGATGGTCTGTCTGTGAGAAGCATTGGTGGATATCGACAGCTTTCTTCTATCAGGAGGTTTGTGCTTCTTAAAGATTTGAAAGTGACTTCAGGGGTCTCTCTCTGTGTGTTGCCTTCTAGGCAACTTTCAAAGACGGGAAAAAAACACCAAATGCCTAACGTTCTTTCAAACAGTTTGCCAGTGATGTTCTGCTATTGTATTGTTCTGCTACTAAATTCAGTGCTTACTAATGTCTGCTTCCATTGCTTAACAGAGATTTGAGATCTCACAGGGTCTGTAGGGTTATTTCTAAAATCAAAGACACCTGAAAGCATGCTTGCTTGTTTCTGTATGCTTCTCCCTTGGACATCCTCTTTGTACATAGCTAAGTACTGCCCTGGCAATGGCATGGTTGTTACAGTGTAATGACATTCCCTTCCACATCCTGCAGGGCATTTACTCTCATCCCACACAGGTCAAGGATACAGCTTTGAAGTGGAAAGGAATATTTCTCAGTAACTAGCGTGACTACTGATGTCTGGAGAAGCATCTCCATGTCGTGCTGATGGAACCTGGGTCCATAGAAGAGCTGGAGTTCACCCTAGGAGGTGCAGGGAGGTACATGGTTTGACTGGTGGTAGGCGAGGACTACAGAGCTTGAGCCCGGGAAGCAAAGTCTGAACTCCGTCTACTCTGCCAGGAAGCAGTCAAACTTGAGAACTGATGGAACAAGTTCCAATTGTTTAAAAGATGGACGTGGATCACCCTGGTTGCCTGAGCTGTTGCATTTTACTAGATTACTGGACTCTGTGTGCTGTGTGAGCTACATTCAAAGTCTACAGAGACCCCTTGGCTTCAGAACCAAAAGGCAGCTCCTGATCACCTGCTCTGAAGCCAGCCGGTATCCTCCTTTATTGCTTCAGTGTGCTTCAGCTGGGGTCAAGGGAGGTGATGTCTGCTTTTTCTCAGGCCTGTTACTCAGCATAGCCAGTAACAAGGAATGATGTGCAGCTTTGATCCCGCTTATCCTCGTGTGGCAGCTTTGGTACAGTGGCTTCCTTTTGATTCTTGTGTCTTCTGTGTGACATCTTGGTATCTGGGAGCTCTATGCTACCCTAATCTTTGCACCTTACATCTTGTGTCACTTCCTGTTGCAAGGCTGCTGAAATGGAGCCATCTTTCACAAGCTGTGGAGCATCCTGTCTGAGCTTGTGTCAGCATTCTCACTGTCTCCAGCTTAATTTACACCTTCACCAAATGCTATGCTACTGGAGTGATTTTTAGAGTCAAACGCATGACAGAGAACCCCTTCAGCTGCCATTTGTGTGAAGGGTACTGCGCTGCTTCTCTAGCTGGGGCTATAAAGGAATGTATTTTTTGTGAAGTGTTGTCTGCATGAATGTTCACCTCCCACCTTCTTTCTCCTGTTCTTCAGTGTCTGCAGCTAGCCATTTGTTTAGCGTCCTACGTTTGGGGAGACAGCTGGAGATGTGTGGGTTGTAGTCCTGCCCTACGTACAGATGAAAAATGACCTAGCATTGAGTGCTCTGGCATAAATGTGCATATGCTCATGCAGCTTGAGCGTAATAGGAAGGGACACTGTAGAACTGTTCACAATATTATTTCTTTCATTATAGTTTGTACATGGTGTTTTTGGTGGCTAGTCATAATTTTCTTTCCCACCCAGGATATACAGTATTTATGTCCACACTGAAGAGCATTAGTTATCAGATTTGCTTACTATCCTGTAGCATTGTTTTAGGTAACAAGAGATACTGTTTGAATGGATAATGTTTGAAATGAGCTGGACTGCAAGGAATGGACATGTACTGTAGGCAGCCACTGAGTCAAGTTGCTGTTTATGCTAATCTTCATTACCAAAATATCTGGGAAATACTTCTGTCTGCAATGGAAACTGTTTCAAAAAGAAGCTTGAGTGTGAATGTAAAGCACACATGTTTTACTGAGTCCTCATGAGTGTTCTTCTCCGCTTTGATTTTTTTTTGTTGTTTTTCTCCTCTCCTCCTCCCCACCAAAAAAGGGGATGTGCACAAATAATCTTTGTACAGAAGAAAAACCTTTGCTTAGATGAGGTTAACGAATTAGTTATTCTGGAACTGCAATTTGGAAATATACTTGTGTTCCTGTTAAGCTGTAAATGAGTATAATTTCCAGTCTTCTGTTCAACGAAACTGCTGAAAAATGAACCCATTGTTGCAGGCAGAACTGGTGACACTGGATGTGTTTATGGTTACCTGGTGCTCCCACGGCAGGGGTCTGTTTTCACTCACTTAGCTGTGAAGTACTCAACTTTGTGGGAACAGTGTTCCTGTGACTAGGTCACCCGGGATGCAGCTGTAGGATGGCAGAGCCCAGCAGGCAGGCTGAGGGCAGCTGAAGCTAGAAAGAGCTTGATGGCAAAAGAGGGAAAATAAATGTCTGCGGCAAGAATAAATGGGGACAACCAGGAGCAGGCCCAAGCTGGTCATTTAGGGGAATAAAAGGTCTGCAATAAAGTTCCATCCAGATTTTGTAGCTGCAAGCAAGAATCTCATTTTCTGGTGCCAGTAAAATGTTCCTCTGCTTTTAATGGCTAATCTTTTGTTGGAAGATCACAACCAATCTTTGCTCTATGTGATAATCTCAAGTTCTGTTCTGAGAAAATCAAAATCTCAATTAGCTCAAATAGTGGCTTGGTGTAGTTCTAATTTTTCCTTTTTTTTTTTTTTTTGTTTTGTTTTGTTTTTGCTCTATGTTAAGATAACCTCTAGTTGCTCTCTGTCAGATGCCAGTTTTAAAATTACCCATGATGTACATTTTAACACATTTTTTTTTTTATTATTATTCTAACAAGACAGATGAACCTGTAGGAGAGTGAAGATGGTAGTTCTTGGGTTAAAGGCACTGTGTACTTTAATTCTCCTGAAGATGTGGACTGATCCTGTCCTTGCCTTTGCAAGAGAATTGACATGTGCAGCTGCTCTGCTCAAATCAGATCAATTTAATTGTTGACTGTGAGACATTTTTGGAGCAACTCTATTGACAGCTATAATCCAGAACTGTGAAAACTACCTTGAACACATTGTTCTATAAATGCTGTATTTTTATTTTTTTTAAAAGGAAAAAGGCAAGAAGGGTGTTGATTTAAACAATTGCTTCTGAATAACTTCTGAATATTTTACAATTAGTCTTGATAACAATGGATAATTCTGTGGTGTAACCTCAAGGACATGAAAGTAAATTAATGTTGGTGAAGGATACCAGAGACACACTTCCAAGGAGGGGAGTAGTTTTGTGTTTTGTGCATGGCTTGGGTGATGTGTTAAGTAGGTAAAAACAAAAAGCTAAGTAAGGCAGGTGTCCTACCAGGTGAGTGGTGTGTGCTTGTGCTATTAAGTCCAACCAGTAACAAATACCTGCAAGAGCTTGGAGGCTGTGTTCAAGTCTGGCCTTCAATCGGGTTTTGTATTTCTTACTGTGCAAATGCTTGTGCTTGACCTTAATTTTCCCTGAACACCTTTCTCTTTCTGCTTTACAGGAAATAGAACTGGATTTCTGAATATGCACAGCTTGGCTTAATTCACTTGGGCAAAACTGGGCAGCAGCAGTTTAGGTTAAATCTGCATTTTTATCTGGAATTTTCTCATCTGCTTGGCTGCTATTAAACTTCCTAAAGGTACATGGTCTCACACTTGGATTTTCAGCAGACTTTGTGGTGCAGAAGCAAGGAGGCAATGAGTCAGTAGCTGATGAGGAGTGGTGGTGGAGCTGGAAGCTTTTATGGCACAGCCACTTGGCGTGAGCAGTGAAGACCCACGCTGTGTGTGCCCCCTGCCAGCTGGTGAGGATAGGGACTGAGTCTGTGTCTGACAGGGCTTGAACAACGCTAAAGCACTCAAAGGCCCAGTGCAGAAGCAGGTGGGGAAAAGGGTGGAATAGTTTTTGATTTCTTGTTGAGCAGTGAGCTAGTGGTCAGGAGCCCTTGCCTTCCTGGGCACACAGGGAGTGGGGAGCAGGAGTGGACCAAAGAAGGGTACCTGAGCAAGCACTGTGAAGGTTGGCTGTGCCCAGCAACTTCAATATGCTGACTGCTGTCAACATCAGGTATCAATTTATGTGAAGCTGATGGTCGTGCTCATGATGATCTCTCTTTTTCTGCGTGAGAAAGCCTGACCACTCAGGGACAGGCTACTAATTTAATCTCTGGCTTCCTTTGTCAGTGTCCTAGGGTCAGTCTGTCCTTGGCCAAACGAGGGCTGTGCTGGCAACCTTCCCCTAGAGTCCGAACCTCTGAATGGTGTCATTTCTGAACCATAGCTCTGCAGAGCAATGGAGGACCTTTAGAGAAAAAAGGGCCTGGGTTGGTCAGAGAGGAGAGGTGAGCTGCTGCTGATTGTTCCTGGGGTATCTGGTCCCCAAGAGGAAGGTATTGCTCCGTGCTTTGTAGCCCAGAACTCATAGCAAATGACACTAAGGATATGAAATACCAGAGGGATGGGAAGAAAAGTGTCTTCTACATGCTGTAGAAGAGGTACAGCTTATCTAAGAGAATTTACCAACCAGTGGTCTGGTTTCTCTCTTTTTTTTTTTTTTTTTTTTTTTTAAACAAACAAAAACTTTTATGTAGTATCTTTTGGCCATTTCACTCCTCACTCTCTGTTCCTAATTGTTAACTTACCTTGGGTCTCTGACACTGCACAGGTTCTTGTCCTGGTTTTGATCTTCTATTGCTCCTTCCATTTATCCCCCAGTTATGTTAAATTATGTTAAATGTGGTTTAAAGCCCCCTGCAATGTCAACACTCCCATCTAATGTGTCACTTTTTGTTTGGCTTCGAGAGGATGGCATCTGCCTTTGGCCAATGATGTCAGATTGTGTCATCCATGCACTCAGCTTTGAAAAGGGCATCCTTATGCTTTCCTCCGTGATGTTTCTCTGGAGGTCAACAAAATTACATCATCTTCTGTCCTAGGGATGTTGTCTGACAACCTCTCCTGAGACCTTCCAGAAGGAAATGAAGCAAAATGAGGAGCCTTGATGAGATGGGCTGCTCTGATCTCTGCATGTGTCTCAGACCCCACTGCACATTGATGCCCTCTGCTTTTCCATCCATACGTCTCCTGTAAAAACAGTTCTTCCCTGTGTCTGTGTTTTATTGCCTCTTACTATGTCCCTGGACGTACAGCTTCTAACTAGCACAGTAACAGTGCTGAGACTGATAAGGCCAACATTGCAATGGCTGATATTTCTTTTGGAAACCTTCAGTAATACTGGGACGTCCCGTGCCGAACAACACCCTGCCACTGCGTGCTCTGACGTCCGGCCGGCTCGCGTCCGGGTGCCCTGCCCGACGGCTGTCCCCAGAGCACGGGGCAGGTTTCGTGTCAGTGGCCTCCCGGAACCAGAAGAGGGTGCTGGAGATCTTCGGCTGGCTCCGACCTTTGCTGCGGGTCCACATACAGGTTTTGTGCAGCTATTACTTTTTTTTTTTTTTTTTGTTTTCTGTTTATTTTTTTTAAAAAAAAAAACTTTACTGTGTAGAGGCAACTGTGCTGTTCACAGAGCTGCTCTATTTTGGTAAAATCATGGAGTCTGGCTGTAAGCAGAGCACTGGATGCATAGGTGTATTGTAAATCAAGGAGGGAAACACAGTTGTGTTATATTGATAGCTACACAAACTCTTTGCATACATGACTTAAAAAAAATCCATGAGAAAAATCAGTTGTCTGCCACCATTCCCCCCTGCAGTATGACCCCTGTTTAAAAATTGTCAGTAACATTCATATGTGGTGGCAGAAGTGTTCCAAACTGCACTCGAGTCTGGGGAAGAGTGGTGTTTTTTGATCCAAAACTGGCCTCTTTTCAGAGAGGCCTTGGTGTCTCTAGCAGAACTCACAGTAGAACAGACATTTCTTCATTTAAAAAAAAAGTCAAAATGAAAAACAGCTTTAGTCTAAGTGCTCTGCATAAAAAGCTGACGCTAGAGGACAGCAAAGAAGTAGGTGAAACATGCTTCTATTTGTCCATTTACAGATAGAACTTTTGTCATTAGAATTGAGCTGAGATGGCTTTCTACAGCAAAAAACAGCAATTTGCAGCTCACTTAAGGGAGTGTTTTTTTTTTTTGTTTTTGTTTTGTTTTTTTTTTTTGTTTGTTTGTTTGTTTTTTTTTTTTTTGCTACTGGATTTTTTTTATTTTTTCTTATTTATTTATTTATTTATTTTTAATCTCTCTCGTGGTTCTGATGCTAATGCAAGCTTGCTGAAATGAGCCATCAACAGTTATAACAAGCTTTTGTGGCTTTTGTCCATAACTTTCAGATCTGCGTGGCTAGCATGAAACACCTTTATTTAGACATACAAATGACTCTGTTTTCAAAGACAGACAGCTACCCTGTTCCTGTTAATCACAAGGAGTAACAGATACTCAGTGTTGCTGAGAAAAAGACTTCACAAATTTATCTTAGACTTTTAAATCAAAATGGTTTGTTTTAACTGTCTAGGCATAAGGGACATAACGGAGTTAGGGAGTAAGATGTATTAAATTGCCAGGCTGTGACCAGGATGTAAGGTGAGGAGGAGGACAGGACTTCTGTTGTCACGTGAGTTAGGTAAGAGATGCTGCAGGTGTTTCTGTCCTGGGTTAAATGCCCTCACATTCCCAGCTCACATGTTTGTCTGCAGCTGTGAGCCACTCCTCCTGCTGTCAGGAGGGGGGACGTGTGGAGCTGGAAAGCTGTGTAAGCATAACCATAAATAAAAATTGAAGGCTACGAGTGTAATGGAGTTTGTACACTTCCACACTACAAAGGTATTTCATAGTAAGACCTGGAGACTTGTGAAGCCTGCAACTGAAAGGGGAGAAGCTGGGTTTTGTCCTGGGATGGGGGCAAGTGAAATAAATCTTCCTGCTGCTGTCCGCAGCTCCTAGGGAAGAGGGGAGAAATAAATCTCCAGGTATTATTCTTGTTACCACTGTGGTGAAGGAGTTACTCCCCTATCTGCCCACTTCTAACTTGAGTTATAGATGATACTCAAGAGTTTTTGCTAGATGTCTGAAGCAAAACCTTCATTTTGCTCATCTAAAATACACCACTTAAATCAGAGCATTGACTTTCACTTCTTTAAACAACAAACAAAAAACCCACAGTAACCTACCTGTGAATAGTCACTTAAAACAAAACCTCTGTCTTCATCTTCTATCACTTATTCAATGGCTTCTTTCCCCTGTAAGAAGAGCCTGGACATTTCTCTTCTCACTTTGCAATCAGCAATGATATCATGCACTGTTTTGAACCTAAGGATTTCTTCTGATTATGCCAGAGGCAGAGTAGTTTGTGTCTTTTGCACATTGACTGTTACAGTATGCTGCAAAAGGGGGACCATGCTGGATGGATGTTGTGCCCATCCTGCTGTTGTAACCAGGCAGAATTGCTGGGCAGCAGTGCCTGAAGTCCTAGAGCACTGCTCCCACAAAATTATTTTCAGACACTTTAAGATAGGCCCGTATCTTCTCCCTTCCTCCAAAAGAACATTTTGTAGACTCATTCACTTTACAGATAAAAGTAGAATACAAAGAGAAGAGCAGACCAAAATGTAAGGGGTCAGGCTGCCAGGGGGGTTGAGCCAAGGCATTTCTGCTGGGTGTGTTTCCAATTCTTTCTTTTCCAGAGAAACTGGACAATAGAGCAAGATGTAACATAGCAGAAACGAACAATCATGCTAGAACTGTCACTGTGAGATGTGGTGTAGGATGCAGTATGTTCTACAGATGACAACATTGAAGTAGGAAATGTACCTTTCTTCTGCTGAAGGCTTGAGGTTTTTTTCTTGTTAAACCTTTTGTAACCCTCTGTTGGAGATGGAAATCTATTTAAAAATATACCTAAAATATAGACTGTGGTTTTGATCGTATTTAACCCCACCGAAAACTCTTCAAAGCCAATGCACAACTGTGTGCATCTATGTGTGTACACAAACATATTTTTAAGCTCTATGAAAACTCCTAGACCTGGCCCTGTTTCAGTTCTTAACTTTTTGAACCATCTCAATTTCCTTGGGGTGTTTCATTTGCTTCTGCATTCCCTGTTAAAGGGTATATTGCTCAGATTTTTATAACCATTGTTGCAGTCACCAAGACACAGGTATCTGAAGTTATGGAGGCTGCTGCAGCTGGCGGAGCCTTGGCCTCTGCAGAAGGCACCTGGCTTGAAGAAACACGAGCAGTGCCAAACTGCGGCATGTGCTACCTCGTGTAAGTAGAACATCCATGTACAGACACCCATACTCCCTCCATGCTGGGGCTTCAGATGAGACATAACAACTAGTCAGAGCTGAGCATGCTTGTTAGTGATTAAAACTGTGTCTTGGTGAAGCAAAATACTGAAGAAGTCTGAGCAAGGACCTGGAAGAGCAGATTAGGAGTAGTTGTGTGACCTGTTTAATAGCCCACAGGTGACACCTACAGATCTTTCTACAAATATCTCTTCTGTAGATGCTTCTAGTGATGGCCATCATCATTTTTTTCAGGATATCAGGTCACACAGTAACTTCTGAAAATGTCGAACCATTCTTTGCAAAGTGAGGAAGAGGGTCTGTCTGTCCCACCACCATGTTCTGCCCCAGTCTGGGAAGCACGAGGCTGATGCTGGGAGTCACTGGTGCCCAGTGCGTGCACTGAGTGCATGACAAGCAGTTCCACTTTTCAGGATTTTTCACAAGAAAGCCAATTCCTTTTTCCTGAAGCATGTGATTTGTATTTGTGTTTGAGCAGTGAGCTGGCTTATTACGCAGGGAAATCAGAGACAGGCTTTCCAAAGGTTATTTACCATATGTATAAAAGCCACAATGTGTGATTTAGAAATGGAGAGCTCCTCTTGCAGTGTTTGTACATACAGATTAATATATTCTGGGGTTAAAGTGAATGCTTAGTTCAAGGAACTCATTCTGTTTGTTTGTTGACTTTATAGATGCTACAATGGACACTGGTTTACGTTCATGAAACAGAAGTAGCAAGCAGCAGCTCTTGGCCTTCATGCATTAGATCTTTACTAAATGGAATGCAAAACCACTTCGCTAATACTTAGGTTTGTGTTGATATTATTGTATTCTTTCCTACCCATCACATCAGAAAAAAAAAGGGGGTGGGGGTGGGGAGACAAGACACTTTTTTAGCCTATTTTGCTGTAACTCATTACCTGCAGGTGTTAAAATCTCATTTTGTTCTCTGTTTATTGAACAACGAAAATAAGTCACTTTGCTTCTTATTGATTTTGAGCATTTTTGTGTTCGTATCGACCTAAGCAATTTTCACTTGTCTTCCTGTGTCTTTCTGGTATTCCTACAGACAGGTTACACAAACAGCATGGCTCCCATGCGTGAGAGGAATACTTGATTTTTGGCCATGCACAGTCAGCTTAATTAAAATATTTTTCTTTCCTACTTCTGAAGAACCCAGTATGAATGGAAATATTTTCTCACTAAAACCATATTTACATACAAAGACACGGTTTTCTTGGACCTGACACCAGCTGGCAGTGTTCATCTGAGTATGACAATTTACTTTTTATGAGTTTTAAATCTCTTACTTTATTCTGGTTTTATATCCCTCCCCAACCACACTGGGTAGATAGAGTGGGTCACATTTTAATTTTTCTGTATTTTATAGTATAGCAGAACTGAAGTTAACCCATTGTCTTCAACAGGAACTGACAAGGCTCAGACTTTCAGATTTCACGGACTCCCAGGACGAATTAAGTTGGCAGAGACCACTGGAGACCATCTGGCCCAAGCGCCCTGCTGTAACAGGGCCATCAGGATGCCCAGGACTAGGTCCATATGGCTTTTGAATGTAGGGAGATCTCCAAAGGTGGGCAATGGTTTTGAATTTTTCACAATGACTTTTGCCTGCTGAGTTAATGCATTCCTGGGCTCCCACATTCCCAGGGGTGCCATCTTCTGGTCCATGCTCCATGGCATCCTTCCGTGTTGGTGCCAGACACCTGAAGCTGGAGATGAGCTTGGGGCTGTGTGCCACTGTGGTGCAGCCAATTTAAGTGGCTGTGATAGAGCCATGCATAGCCTCATGGGCCCTGCATCACCATGCTGCACTGTTGTACAATGAGTGTGACACTGAATTGCATCCCACCTGCAATGAGAATGGAGCCAAATCTTTCCAAAAGGCTTAAACTTCTGTTAACTTCACTGCAGCCGATTAGTTGAAGTGCTCCAATTATTGCTGCCTACGCAAAAGCCTAAAAAGCCACCCTGGCAGTTATGGGGTGTCTGGTTTTGGCTGTTGCTCTGCCACAAGTGGAGCCAGAGAAGGGTTTGGCCCTAACAGCGGCTTGTGTCTACTGAGCCCGTGGTGCTTGCAAGGTACTGGACAAACACCCGCAGCAGGGAGCTGCGTGTTCACTGCTGCCAGCCCCCCACCGTGCTTACCACAGGGCTGCAGAACAAAGCAGGGGAAGCAAACAAAGGCAGAGCAACAGGCTTTTTTTTTTTTTTTCTCTGCAATGTTTGTGGGAAAAATGTTTAAAAGGCCTGAATGCCTGGCATTTGTCCCCCTCAGAGGTGGTCCTTTTCCAGATGAAGCTGCTCTCTGGGGTTTAGATGTCTGATAGTGCTCTGTTGTTAGCTGTATGATAACTAATCCTGTGGGGGGTGAGGATTGGGAAATGATTTTTGGAAGGAAATTCATACTCCCTGTCCCGAAAGGTGATACCAGCTGTGGAAGTGATAACCTTAAGATGATGTCTTAGATTATTAGTTCAGGTTCTTGAAAATTTGACTGTAGACACAGGGATGGTTTTGCTAAGATAAGAAAGGATATTCAAAAATAAACCAACCCTTTTTCCCCCAAACCAAATCCCCAAATAAAAAAAAAATTACCACAGCTTGGGAAAAAGCTTGTGAATAGCTGGAATTGGCAGACAGTGAAAAGCTTATGTCGTGGGTCTAACCTTTGCAGTGGAGTGGTGGTGGCACCTAAAGACCTGGTGATATTAAATATTCATCAAAAATTGTTCCAAAGCACAAGTGTGTGACTTGAAATACTGGACACTGCAAACAACTGGAGGAACTGTAAAAGTAACCTGGAGGACAAAGACACTGACTCTGGTCTTCTGCTGTGTCAAGGTATGGAGCAAGTAAGCCTTGCTGTCACCTCCACACAACTACTTCAATTTCTTCCATTTTTCATAGATTGCTCTATTGAAACTAATCAGCCTCGGGGTGTCCATATGGCCTTCAAAATGGGTTTGTGGGCAAACATTGGAAACTGCAGCCCAAACCACCACTGACAGAGCTGATGGCAGAGATGGAGACAGAAGGTTTTCTGCTGGTGCCTGGGTTTCTCTGCAGGCAGGGCTCCATCCTGGCTGCAGGTATGTGACTGCATTCCTGATACTGGGCAATGTTGCCAGGTAAACAGGCCTGTGTACAGCAACGTATTGATAATTCCTATTCACCCAGTTCTGATGGCCTCTGTCTTAGGCAGAGCTGTAGTTTTAGCTGGCTTTCTCCTGTTTTTAACCATCATTCTGGCCAAATGCCCTGTGATGACTCCATTTTATCGTCCTGGCTTGCAAAGCTTATAACCTTCCTCTTCAGAGGAAAAGTAAAATTGTGATTAATTCTTTATACTTATTAAAAATGGTCTCATAGAATTGAGCTATTTTCATGTTTTACTCAGCAGTCCTTAATATAATGTTAATGGTTGTGAAATGCTACTTTTAATAATTCTATAAAATGGATCTATTTCATGTAGTAGTTCAGTGGAATGGATAACAGGCAGCATTGTATTTCCTGATCTAGGCTGGCCTTCCTCTCCTGTCATGCACTCTTTGAAGGTCAGAATTTCCTGAATCACTTAGTTTTTGGGGAATATCTTTACAATCTGTGTAGAACTGCATGTGATTATTAGTATTAGTTTTGCCAGTGAGAAAAGGAGAGATCAGGGTTTTTAAGGGTTAAGATTGTGGTCTAGAAGAGATGGAAAACAAGTGGACTGCAGTTCTTCTCATGGAAATGTGACTGATGCCATGAGATCTGTGTGGGGGAACTGGTGCCCTGTGTAACTCTCTGCCAGCTCTTTTCCATCACAGTCAATGAGATGCGCATGCAAATTAATGAGCCCTTAAAAAAAAAAAAAAAAAACAAAAAACAAGTCCTTAATCAGGAGCTGGTGCTGTAATAACTACAGTTCCTTGAGGGCTTGTGAAGTAGTTACTGATTTAAGGACATCTTTGGCTTGGAAGTACATATATGAGGGAGTATTTGGAAAGCAGTAAGTAGCTCTAACCTTTTCAGAGGGAATGTTTATTTGATTGTAATATAAATCATGCAGCACTGTAAAATCAGCACTTCCAACAGCTGGGAAAAACTATCCCTCGTTGTGTATCCTGGTATATGTGACCTATGTTTAGTGTTTGAAGAGTATACACCTTGGGAAGGTTTGCTATATTTAGGTGTTGGCGTCAGCTCCTAAACTGATAGCTTATCTGGGAGCACGTGCACCTATTTCATAAAGCGTGCTCCTGTGGAGACAGGGAACAAGCTCCTCCTGCACGTGTGGTGTCACTCAGGGCTTCGCTTGCAGAGAAACCACACTGTAAGAAGCTGTAATTAATGCAAGTAAAAGGTAAAGGTGTCTGGGTTGGAAGATGGGACTTCAGGCAAGCACTAATCATGAAGAATTCATACCTCATCAGAAAGAGATTAGCTCCTCTCGTGCTGGATGTTGTGGTTGGTATCTTAATGCTGAAGTTAAATGGCTGATCCTACAGGACTTCTGCCTTATGGTAGAAGGGAAAATGGTTTAGATTACTTTTTTCATCTGCAATTATTTACCCAAACAATGGCAGAGCCTCCCCCAGGCTCATTTAACAGAGACCATTAAATCTTGTGATGATTTATTTTTCCTTCACCTTGCAAGTCTGGCAATGCATCAGAAGATGAGGACATGTGAAAGATGATGTATTCCTGGCATCCGTCAGAAGTTTTGCAGAAGGAGAACGTTTGTCATGCTCAAAGACAATCACAGGTTTCAAAAGAAAGTTTTCCATACCTTAAATTAAAGTTCCATCTACGTCAAACTCTTGATTTCCAGGAAAGACGAAGACTACTCTGCAGGATTATATCAACACTGGATTTTTTAAAACCTAAACAGTATCTGGCTAAATGCAAAAGCCCTAGAAGAAACTGCTGACCTTTTGCATGATTACAGCCTCTGCCCTGCTGAAGAGCCATAAATGAATCATCCTGCAGTGAAATGTAAACAGGATGCTGCCCTTCCATTGCAGCTTTGTTTACCAACATGTGCTCATCTGAACTGCAATGATATTAAATTAGGTGACAACAGCAGTTTGTAGCAACACAAGGATCCAGGGTCAGAGCTGTGGGAGGGGGTGTTGCTCTCCTTCCCCACCCCTTTTCACCAAGCACACACTGAAGCTGGAGGAGTTTTCATCCTTTTCTGCCAGGTCTGAATAGTCTTATTTTGAGAGTGGTTAGGATAGAAGTGGGCAGTAATGTCTGAAGTGCACAGAGTGTATGATGTGGGACTCTTCCTTCTGTTCAGGTTTCACATGGAACCACAGAGCCCAACCAAGTCTCACAGCAAAATGAGAGTGGTTGTCTCTCTCTTCTCCTGCCAGGTTTCTTACCCACATGAAAGAATGACAGCAAGATGACAAAGTAAGTCCTAAAGGTTCAAAGAATATGAAATTGGGGAGCCAATATACCTATGTTGGTCAAGACACAGCCATGCAAGTTGGTTGTGTCTCCCTTACGGTTCCCTATGCTTTCTGTTTTTTTCTTGCTTGGTTGTGGGTGAAACCATGGAAATCCAACTTTGTCCTCTGTCTTCTGCAATCATGCTAGCAATGGGAAAGCAACCTGAAAACTTGATGGTGGACTGAAGCAAAGTGCTGTAGCTCAGCCAAATGGTTCAAGAAGATCTTAGGCAAACTAACGGAAATAGATCAAATACACAAACTTTGCCTCTGTAGGTACCGAATTTAGGAATCTGAAGCAACGTCCTGAGGAACTATCACTGTGCTTCAAGTCTTCTTGTACCCATGCTTCTGTGCCTGGCTGGTTGGAAGAGGCATGGGTCTCCTGTGGATCTAGTCTGAACATGAAATTATTCTTACAGGGAGATGTAGTGAGGCTTGGATTCATAACAGCAACTTCAGTTTTCTGTACTTGGTGAACTTTATTGTGCTTGTGATTAGGATTAATGGACTTTAAAAGGGGATGCTGTCTTATGGTCTGGGCATCCTGCCATTCTTTCAAGGTCTGAGCTTCTTAAGATTGTTTGATATGAAAGCCAGCATCAATATGTAGCAAAACTGTAGTACAGGGTGAAGGGAAAGAGATAGAAGAGTTAATAGTGAAGTCCATGGATGGAGATTCTTTGGGGTATGAAGGGTGAAAGAGTGTAGTGATAACACTGATGTTTGCACGAACTGGACTCTCAGATTCAGCTGTAGTAATTCCTGGGGGTTTCTATGCCTTCTGCTCCCAGTTTACAAACTCCTCTGGTGTGAAGGAGGGGTTGGGATATCTGAGGCAGCATCAGCAAAGCTGCTCTCGGTTGTCCAGATGAAGTTTCTGGGCAGCACTCTGCACAATTTCATCCCTTCTCCTTTGCTGCCCAAGGAGCAATGTTTCCCAGAGCTAAAACAGGATAAAAGCAGGATAATCCTGGGGATAGTGCTTTTGGATGGTCAAGTTTTTTTCCTGACTTTCCTCCTTGGGAAAAAAAAAAAAAATCTACAGTGGAAAAGACTCTAATTTACAACACAAGCATAGAGTTAAACAGAATGGAAGGAACTGGATACAGGAGTCTGAAACGATTCTGGTTTGGACCACAACGTTAGGTCAGCTCGTGTGAGCCAGTTACATGTGCTGATGAGTCCTTCTCCCCCATGCCTGATTACGTGTGTATTTGTTTAGTTATGGACTTCAATTTAGTTGTTTCAGCAGACACACTGAAAGCTATCTGGACCCTAAAGCTGTCATGGGACGGGTGTAAACAGCCAGAAATCCTCGGCGTAGAGTGGTCACTTGCTCAGGAGACAGAAAATGTGGGAGCAGCAGCAGGCACGTGGGCATTTTCTTCCTGGGATGGTGGTGGTGAGCTTTTGCTGAGCCTTGTTTACTATCTCCAGTATGCCAAGGAAGAATCTGAAGACTGAATCACTCAAATTAGGGCTTATTTATTTTATTTTTTTTTCCACATTACAGTTTTCAAAGTTTGCATGTTCACATGAACATATATATGCTATAGAACCCTGGTAGCAAGTGATGCACTTGTCATTCATGAATGAGAGAATAATGTCCCCAAAAGGCTCTTGAAATGACTTTCAATTAGGAAGCACAACTTGACTAGAAAAACCTAAGGTCAACTCTCATATGGCAATAAAAGAATAATTTTTGAGTTTTGGATTTGAAAAGTTTGATGTTATATCATTCTGAAAACATGGTCAATGAGACCAAATTTCTGCAGCTGTTAGAACCGGGGAAGGAGAGTTTCACTTTATGCAATTACAAATATCAATTCAATTGCAGTTGCAAAGTGATGTTGTTTCTGTTGCATCAGTTTGAGTATTTATAATGTAATGTGCACATCGGGTGCTAGCTTATGCCATTGGGATACCTGTTGCTTTACCCCAGGCTTTTTGTTAACAGAAAACAGCAAAAGTCATAAGGATTTGCAACCTGATGCCGGCAAGCATGGACAACACAAGCACCTTCAAGAATTCACTATTCATTTATTTATTTTTTTAATTTCATGATTATTTCTTAGACGTAACATTTTGATGAGAGGCATCAAGTGAATTACCTATTGGTGTATGTTGCTACTTTTTGTTAGCAGCTGTGGAGTTACCTGTGTCAAATTTTGCTCAGAAAAGTCTTAGATTTACTCTGATTCTTCTGACTGGTAACTTCTGGTGCTTTGGGATCAAGCATTGTCCTGGACCAGCCAGAATGACTGAAAGAAGAAAACTCCTTATCTTTCATCCATTCACTGCCCATCTTCATCTCTCAACCTGGGTTTAAGATACAAATTAAAGTGAGGTTTCACAGTAATTGCAGAGCCAATCTCCTAGGTCATTGCTACCGAGGAAGGACTTCACTTCTCTCTGGCTCCCTGCTTGCCTGGAGGTTCTCTGGTCTTCCGTCCTGCAGTCACACTTGACTTGGCTCAGATGTTCCTGACTCCTCAGTGGGGCTGCCTCAGCTGTTTAAAAAAA
>CM021797.1:18804012-18823181 GCA_011076525.1 Nettapus auritus
TTCCTGAAAATAGAGGTGACATTTGTTTTCTGGTGACTGTGAGCTGTTTGCTTGCCTAGTCTTGTAAAATGTCACCCTCATTTTCAGGCAGAACCAATCTGCTTGGATGCAATCCCTATTGCACTTTTTTATTATTATTCTTTTTAAGAAAAGAAATTATTTGTGTAGATCTGCAGCTGAGATTCTTCCATATGCATTCACGTTAGCATGACCCGTAAGTGCAGCAACTCATAAATCACCAACATGATCTGAAACCAGCTGATCTAAAAGGAAGCACGCTGAGTGCATACAAATTGCGTGCTGTTTGAAACTGTGTGGCTGATGGAAAAGAAATGGCCTTAGTGTGTATCTTATCCTGACAAAGCTCGTGGCCTGTTTGTTTTCTGATGTTTTGAGCTAATGGGTTCAAACCCAGATTTTTAATATTACGCAATGAAGTAGTGCAGAAATACTAAACAAAGACAATTTAACTTTTAATATTCTCTGCCTTTCCTCTATAACAGTTAGAGCTCCTTGCATCTCATGCAAACAGGATGATTGAAAAAAGCATATGGTGGACAGGTGGGAGTCAGCGAAGAGGAATTTCTTAACTGCAACAGTTGCTTGAGAAGAGGGAGGAAATGTACGTGAGAGCTTGCCTTTGGCTAGAGAAATGGATTTGGAAAACTTCCATGCTTGCTAAATTTTGTTCAGCTTTTCATTTTATTTCTCTTCCCCCTCAGCTGCCTAGTTGATTCTCTTGTTCTGGGGTACCACTGTTTGATTCAACCCTTTTGGCTGCTGATTAAGCCTCCCAGCACCCGGGACTCACCCCAGAGCTGTGCTTGGTGGGATGGGAGTGGGATAGTGGAAGCTGCTCTGAAGATGGTGCTGGCAACAGGCTCTTCTCTGGATTGGGAATCTGAACTTTGATATCCTGGAGACTAGTATTCCATAAAGAAGAAAATCATCTTGCTAGTCCTCCGGGTTAGTAATGAAAATGAAGCATTGAAAACAGTGTTTCCTAAAACATACCCACCATGGCACTGGAAGGTTTATTCCATGGGGAGCAGCCCAACCTCCTGAGTGCCACAAGGTGGGTCCTGGGTTGGCATCCCCTTGCATTCTGCTGGGAGGCACCACTGATCACTTCAAGGTCACGTCTTCTTCAGGTTCCCCAAAACTAAATCAAACCGTTCTCAGGGCTATCACTTATTTATGCATTTTGAAATCAACATACAGCACAGCAATAATTCCTGTTAACAAGTCACCATCCCTTCCCTCCCCTGTTCCTAATGTGCTTAGATGTAAAAGTCATCCTTCTTCTTTCCTTTTTTCCACTCTTTGAGTGTTTCTAAATATCACTACTATATAGTGTTTAAATAATTACTTACATGGGTAGTGACGTATTTACAGGACAATGCAATGATGCCTTTTTCCCTGTATGAAGCTCTACATGCCTGTCCTGTCTTTTGTCCTTTAGGAGACACATGATAGTGCTGTATGGCAATGCTACAGAGTGTTTTTCCCACTGGTATCGGTTTGCAGATCTCTTGGTTTGAAGGCAAGCACTGTGTCATGTGTTAGGCATTTTAATTATTTACAGAGTACAAACTACCTATCAAAAAATCTGCATTGTTTTTATGTTAGTGGGCACTAAAAATTGTTTTGATGCATGTAAAGAAGCTGCACTTCTACACTATTTTTTTTTTTTGTAATGTTAAACTCATGCAGTCTTTCTTCTTTCTTCATGCACACTTTCTTCTTAATGTACAGTATCTGAGCCCTCATATTCACAACAACTTCCACCACTACTAGATGAACTTCACTACACAATTGTACACTGAAAACTGTTTTCAAGCCTAATTCAAAGAAAACAGACTTCT
This sequence comes from Nettapus auritus, assembly GCA_011076525.1. NCBI lineage: Eukaryota > Metazoa > Chordata > Aves > Anseriformes > Anatidae > Nettapus > Nettapus auritus. The sequence goes on from CM021797.1 coordinate 18,805,878, forward strand.
TTTAATTTTGGTGGATATACTGGTGTTCCTTTCTTCCTTGGCACACTTTTATTTTGCAGTTGTTGACCCGATTCATGAAGCAAAGTGGGTCTTCTCCACTTGGGAGCCTTGAGCAGTTTGGTTCAAGTACACTTCTAGTACCCTGCTGATGGAGGAGGAGGAGGTGTGGGAATGAGCAGCTTCTGTGGGTGCTCAGCATTGTCTGCATATTTATCAGCATACATCTACGCAGCTCTTTAATTAAATCAGATAGCAGCTAATAGCCCAGAATAGTTATTTTTCTTGTCTATCATCCCCAAGGACACCTTTTAATGAACATAACAGTGAGTTTTGAAGCTGCTGGTGCAGTCTTGCCTCACAGCTAATGTTGGATCAGACTGCTGAAAGGTGTGTGCTGCTATATTCCCAGAGGAGGACAAATGAGTGTGGTTTAGCCCTTGCCAGGTTGCAGACATTCCTCCTGATACTCGTGTGCTGCCAGCATTGCCTTTTGCTTCCATAAGCCGCTTGTAATAGCAAGACTGCGTGGCTGCTGGTGTCTGACAGCTCTTCTCCAGGTTTCTGCCTCTCCACCCCAGCCCCTGTGCCTGCAGAATGTCAGTGATGCCCTCTCGGTCTCTGCTTCTCTGGTGCTCAGCAGAGGGGACCCTCCAAGTCCCTTCAGGCACTGCTGTAGCTCCAGTGGCATCAGCTGGGAAATCAAGAACCTCCAATGTGAGCAGCAGCTCTTCCCCTTGGCCTACCACATGCTACTTCCGACATGCTTCTATTAATAACATACACTAAAAATCACCTAACTATAGTGACAGGGTGCTAAATGACTTGGTAGCAAATGTACAGTTTTCTTTGTGTTCTTCCCCTTCCTTTTTGCTTGTCATTGAAAGAAATACTACACCAGCATGTGAAGACAGTAATATTCTTTTGCCTGTGCCATGCACCAGAATAGGTTGATCTGTTTTTCCTTTGATCTCTTTTCCCTTGTTCAAAGCCAATGAATTCAGCATACACCAATGCTGGTGGAGAGCAAATGGCCTCTCTGTCCAGTCCTACCTGATGCTAGTCCCCTTCCCAGTATGATTTCCAGCTGCTGAACTACCAGGTAGGATTTGAAACAAGGTGTCTTTGACCTATCAGAGACATTACATCAAATAGTGCATTGATGGAGTCAGTATCACTGGTATCCTCTCCCTACAATGCTTATTTGTTTTATGACCTTGCTTTATGTGACAGGGAAATCTTCACATTGCTGGGATAAAGTACAAGTTAATTTATATCTGTAAAATCCAATAACGAATAGAAATGTTGACTTACCTGTCACAACTTCTAGAATAACTGAGCTCACTTTTGCTATGGCACAATGACTCCCTTTTCTGCCTCTTTTTAATAAGATGTAGCATTTGCCTAAAATGTGGGAGGGGACAGGAGAGACTAAAGGAATGGGAAGAGGCAGTAAAGGGTAAAACGCAGGAAATGACTTCTATGTATGTAGCCAGGTTCATGTTGTAGGAAACCCATCTCCTTTGGCTGCAAAAAATACATTATTTATTAAGGCTGCTTAGTGTTTTTATTAGAAGACCTTTTAGTTTTTTATTACATTGCCAGACTTCAATTGAAATTATGGGTGCCAGGAGCCTGTCTCAAGCTGACTTGTGTATATATTTATATTTAAAGGGTATTGTTTTGCCCACAGCTGCCTGGGGATTTCAGGCAGGGGTTATTGGGTTGGAAAGAGTTGTGAGTGGTCGGGGACAGCAAACCCAGAGAGTGCTGATTAACCTGGGATGTGGAATAAATTACCCTTGTGATGAGAAGTGGAGTAGTGCCTATTAAACGGTGCAAAAGGGAAAGACACAGCTGTCACAAGGTCATGTTGAGTGTGGTGGAGAAGAGGGGGGTCACACTTGGGCTAGGTTGGGCAGGAGGGTCTGGGTCTGGGTTACCAACACCCTCTCTGCTGGGGAACTTGGGAAGGGGCACCATGAAAATACATCCATCCATGCACAGCTGCACTCAGGTGTTGCATCAAAGTGTGCCCCAGGAAAGCTCAGTGGGAGAGTAATAGTAATGTTGAGTGCAGTTTGAATAGCAGGCAATACATAAAGCATGAGAACATGTCCCCAGCCAGGGACAATCAGACATAATGTTTGAGTAAAAACATTTGTAGGAAAAGGGATGGTTTAATAGCATCACCCAATCAGGTAGTTCTGGACAAAATTTCAAAGTTGTCCCGAATTATCAACTCTTGGCTCCTTTCCTTTAGGGAAACTGCATAACCTTTAGAGCTTACTGCATAACATTTTTTCATTCTAAAGATAATTACTGTGTGAAAGAATTCATGAAATGAAAAAGGCAAAATCAGAACAAAACATTCTGAAAAATGATGAAACAGATGATTATTAACACAATGGTAATTTTCAGAATGTCAGCCTTTTACCTGAAGTCAAGCTGAAAAGCAGTTCCAAAACATCAGATCTGTTTTGGTTAGAAAAAAAACATTCATTTCCCACCTACACTGCAAATGCAACTCGAATCCTGGCGTTCTTCACCACGCACATACTGGCTTTTCAGCCTTAATAATACTCTTTTGCTGCTGTTTGTGCATGAGTGTGAGCCCAAAGTGTTCATGTGGAGATCTGGGGGCTGTAATTATTTCTGTGCTGAAATTGCTGAGACCTCTGTGTTTTGCTGTTTTCTTCTGCGCCTTGCCATGACTTGGCTGCCATGAGCATCCCACAGTGAAGGTCTGTGTATCTCCTCTATCTGTAGAAGAGATAAAAGGGATGGAAATGTGGAGTAGAGGTTGAAAACGCTGTATGGTAACCTCTTGTCTTGGGCAGGTGGTAGATAAAAGGACTTGACACAGCTGCTTAGCTGCAGAGCAACAACTGGAAAGGTCAGAAGGACATGTGAGACCCCTTGCAGCCTGAGCTAGATGGCAGGGTTATCTGAGGACTTTGATGTTGCCATTATTGCTCTACTGCAGTAATTGGTAGCTAGACCAGTTTCAACTGAGTAGAGGCCAGCAATTGTGTGCAGCCCGATGTTCATCTTGTGTTGGGTATTTTTGTGAAATAACTTCCCTGGCTGCTGAACTGTTGCCCTTCATTAATAAGGTCTAAAGCAACAAAGAGGTCTGTGGCTTATTTTGTAAGCCTGTGTTTATATTTGCTCTCCTGAAAGGGCCTAGTTTTGACATATTTAATTAGTAGTAAGAACCCAGAATAAAGGCTTGCAGGTCGTAAGGATACGTCAGATCTTTAGATGCACCTAGTAAATATTTACTTTCAGAAACTTGCTATGGTTTATTCTGGCTCAGATAATACTTTGGTTTATATACTTTCATCTGCTGGGCTACAAGCCCAATCCCAGGAAAACCTGAGCAGACTTAGTTATGTAAAACGATTGATTTCTGCTTGACTGCTTGGTTTCACATAAGTCTTGTGGTAGTACCATACAGCTACTTGTATATAATACGCATAAAAATTACTGCACCTTGCTGATAAGTAGTCATTCCTGTAATTGTGCACAGCGGGTACTTAACCTCCTAAAGTAACACTAAATCTAAAATTAAAGTATCTGAAAGGAGGAAAAGTAATAAAACTTCAGAAACACTTCTCAGGCAGGATATGATAAATTTGTTTCTTGTGTCATTCTAATGCCTTCTGGCAAGTCCTTTTTAGTTAAGAAAAGGATTTTGTTTGCTTTGTGGTTTTTCTATTAAACAGAGCACATCTAGGCTGAAGCTGCTGAGATGCAATAAACCACAACCATAAACAATCACATTTATGGAGTCAGTTTTCAAACCAGGACCACATCTTTGAGAAAATCTGTTGAAATTCATATTTACCCAATCCATCTGGCAGTGCTGGCATGTCTTGTGGTGGCTTTCATTGGAGATTGTTGTGAAATGTTAAATTCACTCTTTCTCCTTCTTTCCACACATTCCTTCCAAACTCCATCTCCCCCACCCTGACCTAACAACAAAGAAATGAATCTAGTCTCCACCACAAGCACTCTGGAACAAAAAGAAAGGACGTATTTTTCTTTGTGAGAAGAGAAGGTTAGTGATGAGTCTTCGCTCTCATTTTTGCAAGTACATACAAATGCAGTTGGTTTCCTGGGGTTTTTGTATCTATGAAGTTAAAAGAGTTGCTCATGTGAGTAAAATTAAACACATACTTTGGTTTACAGAATTGAGGCTATGCTATCAGATGTTTGGATGTTTATTTGCTTTCAACAATTAATTAAAAATGATGGAAAACTGCTTTTAATGTGCCATTAGGCAAGAAGTCATTAGAATTGGTAATCTATAAAAGGCATTTAGGTCACAGATAATTTCCAGACTGAAATTAATTCTGTAGCATCTAAATGACTGTGTCCCCAGTGCACTTTCTGGCAATTCCAATAATTCTATCAGGGCTTTTTTGTTTGTCTTTCTGCTACTGTGTCTGAAAAAAACTTCCAGGGTGATCACTGGCACAGCCAACATGGACAGAGCACTATGGTGACATGTCTTGTAGGTCTTTGAGGTAACAGTTGGCAAACATATTTAATTTTTGATAACAGAATAAAAGGCATGAGAACAAATAACTCCTACCCAGTAGCCTTCCATTTAACAGATACTCTGTCATTGTGTTATGTTAAAGATGTATTTAGTGATTTATTTTCCTGAAGAGACAGTGGGAGATATGGTAAAACAAAATGCTCTTTTTCCACTGGATGACTGCAGAGGAAGGAAAATGCAGAGTGCTTCTAGACTGCATGTAATAAGAACTGAATGTGTTGGGCTGTAAATCAGAGAAGATACCATCAGTGCGTATGGCTCAGATGAGAGCTACAGCACTTAGAGATCAGGCAGGCTGCGTTGCTTCCTTATCAGACTGTAAACAGTGGTATGAATAGATGCACAGACACTGCTGTAGTCAGTGAGTAATATCACTTATATATTAGTCTTGCTTTCACACACACACAAAACAACAAAAAACACCACCACTGCCACCAACAAAACTATACGGCTGCTCTGTTATCTTTATACAATCAAGTATTTCTGCAACAGTGAAAAGTGCTCTTTTTCTTTCCTTTTTTTTTTTTTTTTTTTTTTTTTTTAAATATATTATTATTTTATTTAATCTTTAAGTGGTAAACTGAGTCTTGATGGGAAGTGACTAAGGGTTTTCTGCACTGACCAGTGTTCATGTTAATGTAAGTGCCTTAGGAATACAGTATTGAGGCATGGGCTCCAGGTCCACTTACAATAAGCTGGAGAGGGTGTACAGGGGGAGCCTCTGTATGTGTATGTTGTGCCTTAGGAAAAAGTCATGATACATAGCTAAAAGTGAAGTGAGTCTCAATTAGAAGGAGCAACATGTTCACAGCTTGTATATATCTGCATCTCTATTTTTGGATGAGGCCCCAGAACTCGTGGGAACGGGTAGCTTTTGCGTACGCATGAGGTATGTGTTTTAGTAGAGGGCTTTTTTGCTTTTTTGAGAGCAAACAAATTAATAAGCCACGCTACAAAGGTGTATTCATATTTTTGGTTTTGTCTGTTAGGAACTGCAGTGATGTTCTTTCTGCACTTCCATATGTTACACCACTCCAAAAAGCCAGAGATCCTTGTGATCATGGGACAGGATTATGTATGAAAGAACTGATGCCATGCAGGCAGAGGCATCTTTCTTGGTGCTCCCATTACTAGGAGTCTACCTACCTCAGCTGAATCCTCTGGGCTTCAACCAGTTTTTGGACACTGTAAGGATGGTATGACAACTGACATTTGTTGTGTTTTGTGAACAAAAATATAAGCGAGTCATCAGGAAATTAGAAAAGCATGACATTTCAATACAGGCCTTGAGAGAGACATTTTCACTTCAGGTGTAGTCTGGTAGCTGCCAAATAACCCGAAGGAGTACTGGCATGCCCAGAAATTTGTCATTTCTTCCCAGCTACATTGTTTGATTTAATGAGGCATTATCTCTCCCTGCAGAACCTGGTTGGCTAAATTACTCTACCTGTGATTGATGCTCCAGCGCCCTTCCTGGACAACAAACCCCCAGCCACTGCCTTTTCTGAGTGGCCTGCCAGATGGCGTGCCTCTGTCCCCATGGAGTCTCCATGCTGCTTCTACCAAAGGTTTATCTGCAGGACAACATGCATACTATTTCTGAAGGAAATCATGAGCATTTTGTGAAATACAGTGGCTACCCAAGGAAACTGTCTGATTGTGCACCTGTTGGTGGTATTATGTTTCTTGCCATCAGACCCATGGCAATAAAACAATGTAGGGGACCTTGCACTGGGATGCAGAGTCAGCCTTCTGTGGTGCTGTGTCTGCTCCTCTCCTTGCAGGTTGCCTAGTACCAGGTTGTCCTGGTAGGGCTACTCAGCACTTCCCAGCTACTCCTGACTAATAAATCCTAGTGAGGTATATGGTGGTAGTTGCCTGAGGTTTTTCCAAAGGTGTGGGTAGGAAGATTAATTTTGCCAGTTAAATTCTCTCTGTTCAGGGCAGATACGTACATGCCATTGACTCCTAATTCAAGCTGAGGGTATGTTCCACAAGTGTGTTCCTTCTGAATTCTCCCTTCTGATAGCAAGATGCCTGGTGTGTCCTCTGTGAGCAGAGCCCAGCAGCTGCCCCATGTCAGCGCAGAGCCAGCTCCAGCTGGCTCCCAAGGGACCTGCTGCTGGCCAGAGCCAAGCCAGGGAGCAGTGCTGGTTGGGCCTCTGGGAGAGAAGATTGAAGAAAAGAGGGGAAAAACAACAACAACAAAAAACTGCTGCACTACAGCAGCTGGGAGGAGTGAGAAGCAGCCCTGCAGCCCCCAAGGTCAGTGCAGCAGGAGGGCAGGAGGTGCTCCAGGCAGGCAGCAGCAGTTCCCCTGCGGCCTGTGCAGGGAGAGGCCCCTGGTGGAGCAGGCTGTCCCCCTGCAGCCCATGGGTCCCACACGGAGCAGATCTCCACGCTGCAGCCCGTGGGTGGAGGAGCCCCCGGTGGAGCAGGTGGATGTGGCCTGGAGGAGGCTGCGGCCCATGGAGAGCCCCCGCAGGAGCAGGCCCCGGGCCGGAGCTGCAGCCCGTGGAGAGGAGCCCCCGCAGGAGCAGGGGTCTGGGGGGAGCTGCCGCCCGTGGGGGACCCGTGCTGGAGCAGTTTGCTCCTGGGGGATGGACCCCGTGGTACGGAGCCGTGTGGGAGCAGTGCCTGAAGAGCTGCTGCCTGTGGCCAGCCCCCGCAGGCCCATTTCGGGCAGGAGGCATCCCGTGGGAGGGACCTGCGTGGAGCAGGGGCAGAGTGACCGTGAAGGAGCAGCAGAGACAAGTCAGGGACTGACCCAGTCCCCATTCCCTGTTCCCCTGCACTGCTCAGGGGGAGGAGGCGGAAGAGGGTTGGTGGGGGGAAGGAGTATTTGCTTTGCTTTGAGTTTCTCGCTGTTCTATTCCAATAGTGATAGGGAATAAATTAATCTTGCTATGCTGAGTCTGTTTTGGCCATGACACTAACTGTTGAGTATCTCTCTGTCCTTAAGCCCTCTCCATCATATTTTACTAGCAGGTAACTAATGGTGGTGGAGTCATGTTACTGCGGTGTTTAAGGAAAGGTTGGACGTGGTGCTGAGGGACATGGTTTAGTGGTGACATTGGCAGTAGGTGGATGGTTGGACCAGATGATCTTGGAGGTCTTTTCCAACCTTAATGATTCTGTGATTCTATGATTTTCTCCCCCTTTGAGGAGGGAAGTGTTCAGCTGCCCAGCTGGGTAAAACCACCACAGTGACACTCACTGCTGCGTGCTTGCATTGCTCTAGCCTCAGAGAACATTGGTGTTGAGAAGAGCTTTGCTGCAGTAAACACTGCATAAATAAAGGGAAAAACAGGAAAACTCAATCTGCTAGATGAGTAAGGTGCACCCTAGGGGTTCAAGACTTCTAGGATATTGAGATTTATAGGTGTTTTCTAATGTCACAGGAATTACGTCATATAATCCTACTCATGAGCAGATTAGATTTTTTGTTCTCTCTGCAGTCTGTATTAACTGATGATTCTTCTCTACAATTCTCTTTTCCCTCCACAGTGTCTGCTCTCCTAATGTGTTCAAAGAAAACATATCCTCATGGAGAACAATATACCATCTCTACCTGTGCTTCCCATATGAAACAGAGTTCCTTTACTGTTGGATAGGCTCTCCTTGTCTTCTTCATCCTAGAAGCCAGTCTGTGTTACAGATTTATACACACCCAAAAGCTTTGCACTTCCACTTGGGAGGTAAAATGCCACAACATGAAGCCCTGAAAAAGCCTTTATTTAAAACTTAGAATTCCCTCTTCTGTATATGATGACAATTATTTCACTAACTGCTGGAAATAATTCTAATGCATCTTAAGCCTGCATTTGTCTTTTCACAGCAACATTGTGTAGGTAGCTCACAGACGGAAATGGATGATGCCTTGTCTCCAGCTGTGGCTAAATGTGTGGTTTGGCGTACCTGGGCAATAAGATGTAGCCAGGAGAAATATCTTTTTGACCGCAGTGTGTCTCTTGCTAGTTAAATATGTGTCCAGAAATGGCTATAAGGACAAGCTGATGAGATAGCTTGCCTTAATGCTCTATCTTTTCAGCTGTTTGTGGCCCAGAGACTTCCAAGTGACATTTCAATGTGCCTGATAACCATCAGCAAATTTCCATTAACATATCCATTTTCCCCTTGAAGACAGTAGACTTCTGATAGCTGCAACATACCTAGCAAAGCTTTCTCACATTTGACCACAGTGCAGGAAGAAACAACTCCCTTTGCTCTGGACATAACCTCCTATTTGTTTCATTTGATATCTCTAATTTTTGAGTTGGAAGAAGCAGTGAATAGTATGTGCCTGCTCATTTTTTCTTGGCATTCATGATTTTTTAGACCAATAGCATGCCGATCTTCAGTTGTTTCTTTTTCAGACTGAGGAATTTTGACTTTATTATTTCCTAGTGGGAAACAATCCACAACTCTGAGCATCACTGTTGTCCATTCTTTGAACCCTTCCCAATTCTATTATGTCCTTTTGAAGATGAGAGTAGCGTAACTGTACACAGTATTCGATTTATGGATAAACCCTGGATTTGTACAGAGGCATAATGATGCTCTTGATTTCATTCTCTGTTCCTTTTCCATTAAATCTTAATATTTAGTTTGCTCTTTTGTCTGCTATCCTGCTAGCACTAGGCTGATATATTTATGTAACTATTTATCATAACCTCAAAAATTTGCTCTTGAATGGTAACGGCCAGCCTGGAAACCATCAACTGACATCTGAAATTAGGAATTTTTTAAAATTTTTACTTTTATTTTATTTTATTTTATTTTTTTTTCTGTGGGGCTGACTTTATGTTTGTTTGCCCTGAATTTAATCTGTGTTTTATTATCCAGTCATTCAGTTTCATGAGCTCCTTCTGAAATTGTTGAGGATTGGCCTTTTCAACTACTCTGAATGAATAAGTATCAGCAAACTTTGTCACTACATTGCTTTTTACAAGTCACTTTGAATTGGTTGAACAGCCCAGGTCCCAGGGCAGACCTGTGCAAAACACCACTTGTCACCTCTCTCCAGCATAACCTGAGCATTCGCCTCTGATGTTGTGGTCACTGAGGTTCCTTAGAAGTCCTTGTTTTACAACCTTGCTGAAAAAATAAGAAATCCAGACAGACTATATATCAGCCAGACACCCTCATTCACATGCTTACTTATTCATCCAGAGGACTCAAGCAGGTTTGCAGAGGAAGACCTGCATCACAAAACTGTGCTGACACTCTCCTAGTAGGCCTCTCTTCCTATGTTCAGCTAGTGTACCCACAGTCTTCTTGATTCCAGCTATCTGGCTTCCAGCACAAGAGCACACTGCCTTATACTTTGAACTACTGAAGTTGATGCTCTGTTTTGACTGCTTCCATCATCTGAGTTGCTCAGTGTCAAAATACAAGGCACTGTCCTGCTCTAAGCCAGAATGCAGTCTTCCCGTGCATCTGTGTTTATGTGAGGCCAGCAACAATACTGGTGTCCTAATCCTTTCTGCCAAGGAACATGGGATCCTTCTTTGGGATATTTTCCTGCTTGGCAAAAGAGGAAGGTGTGCCTATAACTGTGGGGCTACGGAAACACTGACCTGAAGGTTCAGTGCTTTTGTTAATGAGGCTCTGAGACCTCCTGCTTCATGAAGAGTATTCTGCAGCTTTTCCCTTCCTGCTCCTCAGGTTTGCACTGATAGATTCACTCAGTGGACTCTTATATCCCAAGATCATTAATGAGAATATTGAACAACTTGGATGCTGTAAGACAAATGTGAGGGGATTGTCCCTGCAGTGACACATCTCCTTACGGCACAGCTTGCTATCAGCTCTCCTGTAGCTTCTTGCAGGCCTTCTTAACAGCAATAGGAAGGCCTTAACAGCAGTCCTTTCTCTGATTAAACAAATAATCTTCCACAAGATGCTAGCTGGTGTTCATCAATGTTTGAATGTTTGTTTCCTTTGCTTGCTTTTTAGGAAGCTAGCTTTTCTTCCTAAGGAATGATAATAGGTTTGGCCTGGCTTTGCCTTTGATATGCTTATATTGTGTTCTCCTCCAATTTCTGTTTCATTCTGTCTTTCATTAGTCTGCCTTTCTAAATTCACTCTAAAACCTTAAATGCCATTGAGGTTTGGCTAACATATATCATCTTGTCTAGTTCACTTTATCTCTCTGTTCTTTGAATGTGGATATTAATTTCCTGTTATCCAGTCATATTGTGCTTCTATTAATTGGAGAGGTTTATGGAAAATATTCATTACCAAAGCTGAGATTTCTTATAGGAGAACCTTAGAAATTTTGAGATGGAGTTTGCCTGGTTGCTTTAATCAAGAATGCATGAAATCTTTCAGTCTTTCATCCACTTTATTTGAGATAGTTTTCATTTTTTATACCCTTACTGCCAACCTCTCTGTCTCCTGTATTAACATCTTCCTTAATGAATACTTATGATTTCAATTAGTTTTAGTTCCTGTCTATCTGTCCTTGAGGTACTAGAACCGTTCTGATTTACATAGCTGCATGTTGCTAATTGTTTAATTTCTGTTATAGAGTAACACTCATCTTAATCCCCAAAGTTTTCACATCATCACTGTGCTTACTGCTGCCTCTTCAGTCTTCATTTCTCTTTCTTGCCAGCTTCTTTGACTGGAATTATTGATACATATCTCATTGTTTTGTACAGGCAAGTGGCTGTTTGGACATATGTTGATCCTGTCCAGTAATCTAATATGCATTAATGTGGTCCAGTAATAATTTTGTATTTGGTCATGTCTCTGGCTAATTTATAGACATTCAGCCTTGAGTAATATACTTACGCAGAATTTGGAGTATGCAAATATTTCCCATCTCTTTAACTCCATAAGTACTTCTGGAAGATGATGAAATTGCACAGAAGAGACGTGTTTTTGCACTTTCCTCTAAGATGACTTAGATTTCGCATAGGTCTTAAAGGAACCAAGATTAAATTTCTCCTTGTTCTTTTCAAATGATATGAGCAGGCTTACAGGAATGTCTGTGTGCACTTGGCTGGCAGTGTTACCTGTTGTTTCAGCAGCAGAAAATAACTCACTGAGCTTCCTTTCTGTTTTTGCTGCTGATTAACATGTGGAGAGAGCATCATTTTGCTATGGGAGTGCTCTTTCTGCAGCTTGGATAAAACAGAAGCACCTCAGAGACTCAGCATGCTGCCTGCTGTGAGTGTGGGGGCTCAAGTAAAGTTTTCATTTTGAGCAGTGTTATCTTCTCTGTGATGATAGAAGCAAGGGAAGGTTGCAACCCTTCCTTGCAGCTGTATACAAGCAAAAAACAGTTGGTGTCTGCTCCAGAAAGCCCTGGTCTCAGAGCTACACAGGGGTCATAAAATTGCATGGTAGTCTCTGAGATAAGCACTGCCATGGATTGAGATGAGATTGCTGTACTTTTCACTTATTCAAGACTTAAGAGATATTATTATTGGTTTTAAACATAATAGAAGATCTGCTTAACGATGTATGGTGCTTTTTTATTTTTATTTTTATTTTTTTTATTTTTTATTTTTTTTTTCTCCCCCAGTAATTTGGGCTTTATGCCTATGCCAGAGCATGGGTTAGGGCTAAGTACCTCCAGTGATGTGTGTTACCTCCAGCTCTCTCCAGTGGTACCTGGAGCCCACCAAAATGCAAAAGGTAAAGCTCCTGGTGACATCAGCAGCATCCAGGCTTCACCCCCAAAGATTACATCGCAAAGGTCCTTGAGGATTGCGTACCCTTTCCTCCTACCCTCCCAAGCCTTTCCTTTTAAGATTTTCTTGATGTTTGCTTAACTGAATATTATTCTAAATCATGACTGTGTATAGATCTTGAAATCTATAAATGTTAGCACAACATCTGTTCACTCGGCAAGCAATATATGAAAAGTGGTGTGTGTGTGTGTATGTGTGAGTATAAATAAATTTGTAGTCTTGGTATTCTCAGAAGTGTTGTTGTGGCATATTGCTCCAGATGGGGTCATTTTGAGCATTGCATACAATACTGTATTTCCTTCTAGATCCTACACATATGTTGCATTTATTAGTATTAAAATAGAATCATTAAGAAAGTCCAATAATTTGAGTTAATTTCTCTCTGTCACAAACTAAAAAATATAATAAAAGAAAATAATTACTTTTATTTTCCCCATTGGATTATACAAATCAGTGCATGACATCAAAGAAGATACTGATTTGAGATCTCTTGCCCCACGCTAATTTAAGATACAAGACAAAATTATCTGATGTAAGCAATAGCCTAACTGGTACAATGTTCAGACTCAGGCATAAAAAGTGCTAGCAGAGAACAGAACACAGAGAAAATCGTCTGACAGCTGGTATTAATTTAATAGATTCAGGGGATTATACCAAATTAAATCAGCCAGAGTCAATGTTTTCAAACTGGTGCTTCAGTTCAGTGCAGGGGATGTTCAGTTTTGCTCAGGGGCAATCTTCTGACTTTCAGACAGGAAGGTTTAATCCCTTCTGCTTTTACATAGCAGTGAAGGTCCCTGTACTCTTGTAGTGTCAAGCTTAGGAGCAGAACACGTTCTCCTCAATGTATGCTTTACAAATTTCAGCCCCCCAGAGTTAATGTACACAGGCATCCCTTCTGGACAAATGACAACTCATCCATGACATTTCTCTGGTAATTAATGCTCTGGTAATAGTCATTAGCTTCTCCTTGGGCCCCATCTCTCCTTCCCCATCATTAATTCTCCAGGGAGTGCTGCTGACCCAATCCATTACTACTTAAATATTAATGCAATGACTGTTTTTCTGATTTATTTATATATAATAGTGCACTCTCACAAAAAAACAACTATGTAAAAATGAAGTACTAGGAGATATTAGGGTTGCAAGGTTAAGAACATGTAACTTAAGGAATGCCAGAAAGATGTTCTGAGCAGCCTGACTTCTGAAGCTGAAGAGCAGGTGGAGCTTTTTTTTTTTAAAAAAATATTATTATTATTATTATATTTCATAAGAATAGCTTTATTTATGTGGTATTGGAGGAAGCAACCCAGGGAAGAGTTATTGTGAAGTAGAGTGGAGTACCTGTTTTGGTCAGTTCTCTTTGCTGCCTATTTGCTGTTGCGGCTCTTACCTTTCGTACTGGCTGGCACAAACCCTGCTTCCAGGCCACACAAGGATCAGCAGGGTGGTCATAGACCATTGGTGACTCCCACGTGGCTCTCAGTGCCTGCCTTCTGCTGTCCCTTCTAAGGCCAAGAGCCCAGTTCATGGACCAGCCCAGGCAAAGACATGATACTGAAGGCTGCAGAGAGCCTCAGCTGCATCTGGTGTGTGTGTGCAGCCGGGGCACCAGCTGGAGCTGTGAGTAGGTTAAGCTTATGCAGCAAGCCTCTGATAGGCAAATTGCCCTAGTTTGGATAGATTTTTACAGGAATTGAAAAAGCTTTTCAGATGACTGAAGGTGAACTTCCTTTCCTTTAGCCTGTCTCATATTTGTCTCTGATCCTAGACGTTCTAAGGAGGATTCGCAGATTTTAAGTGACTTCTGTTCTCTTGGTTTCCTTCTAGAATATATTTAAATTTTTTATTTTTATTTATTTATTTATTTATTTTTCTGAAAAAATCCAAATAGATTGTCTGAAAGATACATCCATGCAGGATTTCAACCAGAGAAGTCTGTCAGGGGAAGCTGAAAAGGGGAGTGTAGTCTTTTCTAGACAAATGTTAGTAAGGTAATTAAGCTCATGGCATGCTAAGAGTCATATCTGATGTCTTCTGAAAAGAAGAATGGAAGCTGACAGAATATCAGGATCACTGTATAAACAGTAGTGATGCATTCTTTCCATTTGAATAAGGATTCTACTAACACCTTATTGATTTATTAAAGCCAGATAACAAATCTTGAATAAAATAATGGCAATGATCCCAGAATAATTAACCACAGATGGTGAAGTCTGTTTAGTTTAAAAACACACATACACAAAACAGGGTACCATTTATTGTGACTGTTGCTGTCATCTCTGAATGTGCATGTTGATTTATTAATGATTTTGGGGCACAATGAATGGTTATATGCCCTTTCTATAATTAGTGTTTGTTTTCAGCAGCTGTTGAAAGTTGTTGTTTTGTGATACTGAATAAATTATTTTAGATACAAGAAACATTAACTGTGAGCCATCTGTTTTGGGATACATTAAGTTCTCATTTAAAGATGATGTCTGAATAATCACTTCTCATTTTGAACTTTCAAAAGCAGAACTTAGTTTTTAAACCACTGGTGGCTCATGTTAATGTTTCATTCTGTAGTGCTTCTCTGCAAAAGAAAAGGATTCTGTTAGTTTTCGTCCTCAACCTTTCAACTGTCCCCAAGTCCTATGTATGTCTCCAGACCCTGGAATGTGTTGTGGTGATGCCAGTGGAAGTCTCTCCATTGCTGCACGAGTGGCACAGGGTCCACAGAATCTGAAGGTCATCCTACATGTGTGTTAAAGCTGGGAGATCTTTATGTAGCATTCATGTTGTCTCTACAGCATATGTGATAATACTGGCAAAGAATAAACTGATGTCTGGTGGGCTTTAGGATATACCAGAAGGATGTGTGTGCCCCATGATTCTGGAGGAAGCCAAGTAGCAAGGAATTTACAGAGATGAAGGCAAAAGGAACAGGAATCAACTGAAAGTTAGGGTTTTAGCATATGCAGATAATCTTCGGTTCCCTTCATTGCCAGTGCACAGATAAATCCAATTCTAAAAATTAATTTGTTCCTCTTGAAATATACAGACTGAGCTGTCGTTTGGGGGTCCATATCACTCTTCACTAACTATGGAGGTAACCTAGGTAACCCTGTTTGACAGAACACCTGCTTTTTTAGATGACAGAATTTAGGTGAAATGAATGCTACCCAAAACAGAGTTGGTCTCCCCAATACAGACTGATCACTGTGTGTTGCTCAGCTGAGCGTGACTTAAAGGACAAGTGATTCTGCTCTTTGTGTATCATTGAAAAACATACACTAACTTGTATCTATTATCTTGTGCTTTCTGTAGAGGAGAGGAGTATGTTTCATGTACAGTAATCTTTATATCTTACATTTCTACATTACCTCCTATTATATCTCTTATAATATACGGAAAATAATAATTGAAATTCATTTTTTTCCTATTTACATAATATCTATAGATATTATAATGTAGAGATTTAGTTATCTATCTCTTCAGTATTTAGACTATAGCAAAGAGAAAGACAGCCCCGTTTGATTTATGATAATTAGGACTGTTCCACATTTTCCCTTTTATGCTTTTGCACAGTAAGATAAGTAGTTCTCAGATAAATTGATTTAATATACAATTTTGAACCTGGGAGATTTTATCTGTTTTCTATTTCAAGAAATCAGAATGATGGCTGATGTATTTCATCTGACTACCAGGAAATAAAACTTGTGATCTATCCTAAATATTTTAGGAACTAAATGAACTAGATGTCTCTCAGAATTCCCAGGGTAAGAGCACATATTTCCAAAGCAGATTATCAGTACGTGCTCACTTAAATTGTATAGTATTTCATCATCTGTGAGAAGCAAAGGGTCAAGAAGGTTTTTGGCAGATTTTGAGATACTTTAATCTGCAAGGAGTAGAAATAGTCTGCTTTGAACAAGAGATCTTATTTCATAGGCACAGATATTTTTCAACAGTTGCTCACTCTCAGGATGTCTATGTGGTAGTTTTGATAAAAGTCTCCACGTACAGACTCCACGTGAATCAAATCTGCAGTTTTCTTTGGCAGAAGTAACTGGGTGAAGCCAAATCCTGGGCTGTGTCCAGACTGGAATGCACCCATTTTCCAGGGGGATGAAGGTAACATTGCCTGCTTTGTCCTCTCACGTTCTTCCCCTAAATCACCCCTCAGGGAACTGACCAGCTTTCTCACAAAGGACTAGAAGAAAACCAGAGATTTTATCTTAATGAGAATTGTGTCATGTGGTGTGTCTTCAAACACATGGATTATTCCAGAATAACAGAATTTGCAGCCTTCCCTGCACTGGCCTCTGGAGAACCTCGGTGCCAGCTGAGTTTGTGTTAATAACAACACGAACACGTTATTAAACTTTTGTGAATAAATCTCAGAGAAAGAAAAAAATATTTTTAGTTTTTCCCGACATCTTTTAAAAATATAGTTCTGGAATTTAAAAATGTGTATTCTTCTAATCAGAAAGACTGTGTATTTAGAGAATGGAAGATATAGGACTTAGAGGACAAGTAGCATACATATTTTAACAAAGTGATGCTGGACATGACATAGCTGTAAGCTTAACATTTAGAAGATAAACACAAGTATAAACTAGGACAACATTTTGGCTGCTGAACACAGATAAGAAGAAAATTATACATTATTACATAGTAATTTAATCAGCATATGAGAGCTCAGTGTGGAACCCAGTGTACCCAGACATGCTGTCTTTAGAAATAAACTTATGACTCTTGCACTCTATTCAAAAGTGATCCAAACAATCATAAAATATTTTTGAGCTTTCTGCATGCAAGTCAAAAATACAAAGTGCTTATTAAAAGATGCCTTCATATGAGAACACAGGCAGTATTGGAGAAATCTGATAGCCATTTTCATGTCTCTTCACTCTTTGCTATTTTTTTTTTCTTCCACTGTTGTATTGTAAATATCAAGTTTTCCATGAGACTTTTGAAAAAAAAAAAAAAGGATAATTCTTGTAATGCTGATTTTTTTTTTTTTTTTTTTTTTTTTTTTTTTTTTTTATTTTT